>CM065720.1:81587719-81667719 GCA_033310375.1 Conus canariensis | reverse complement strand
TAGGCAACAATTCTTGTCTAAGGTTTTCATACTGGTGACAAACAAACAAAAAATGGAGTTCAGTTTCTGGAACATTGGGACAAAATGGACAATTCACACCACTGTTCGGGTAGGGTCTATACATCAAAAAATGACATTTCAATGGAGACATTCCCATTCTAAATCTCGAATATACATTACGCTTCTTGATGTAACTGATCTCACATAAATGTAGACTTATTGAAAAGGACTGCTTGAAAGAAGCATACACGCTATAAAATGTATGCGACTCCAAAGACGCATGCCAGTCCTGCTTAAAACAGTCTATAAGCCTTTCCTTAAAGCATGCTAGGAAGATGTTTACGTTACCAACCCCTTGAGCTTCCCAAACTTCCCCAAAACCAAACTTATACAGTACATTTCTAACTTTACATGCCCACGTTTCATAATTTTGGCGCTGCAAATTTAAAAGCATTTCATAGGCCTTTTTGGGATATCGATCATTGTCCATCTGTACAAGTCGTAACCAAAACTTCACACATTTGACAAACGTTAATATATACAAAGGATACCTGCCTGTTTCTCCATAAATAACATGCTTTGGCGATTTTATATTCACACCCAGAAATCGTTTCAGAGCAAACAAATGGATTCTTTCTATCTGTTCTTGATTTTGCGTCAAGCCCCAGATTTCAGCTCCATATGTTAAAATGGGTTGAATCTGACAATCGAAAAGTTTAAAAAGAAGGCAGGAGAATGCTCGCCAATTGACCACATCGTTCTTATGATTGTTGTAATTCCTTTCTTGGCCCTGTCTGCAAGATCAGACATCGTAGTATACACAAAACTTAATCTTGTTGACAAGTAAATGCCAAGGTATTTGTACATATCCACAAATTTTTAACTCGTTATCATCAAAAAACATCTTTCCCTTAAGGCATGGTATCCCCCATTCCGAAAAATGACAATGTTCGATTTTTCCATATTTACAATGAGATCAAGACGTTTAGCTGCATCAGACAAAATATTCAACTGCGTCTGAAGACCAGTAACACTATCAGATATTAGTGCAACATCATCAGCAAATAGGAGTATTAGCATTTGAATAAAAATCTGGCGTCAACTGAACACCATGGCGACCAGAATCAAGCACATCTTTCGTCAGCTCATTTATAAAGAGCGAAAAAAGCAAAGGTGAGCAAACCTCCCCCTGTTTCAAGCCTCGAGGGCACAAAAAAGCATCTGTTAATTCACCACCAAGACGCACCCTTGCTTTGACAACATTATACATCGATTTTAAAGCACTGAGTATCTTGCCTTGTAGGCCGTTTTTATGCAAGATAATCCACAACTTTTCTCTGCACACAGTATCAAAAGCTTTGCGGAAATCTATAAATGCTACATACAATTTCCTGTGTCTCACAAGTTGCTTTTGTACCATAGCATAGAGAGTGAATATCTGATCTGCTGTACAGTAACCCTCCCTGAATCCAGCTTGCTCTTCACCAACAATTCCCTTGTCGTCAATCCAGTTTGAAATGCGCTTATTCAATACAAAACTATACAAGTTACTACAAATATTGAGAAGGGAAATGCCTCTATAATTGTCTGGAACATTCAAATCGCCCTTTTTGTGCAGAGGCTGAATAATGGACAATGACCACTTGTCAGGAAAAAGCCCATGATCAAAGCGATAGTTAAAAAATTTAACAAGGAAAGGCAATATTTGTTCAATGCTATTTTTGTAAAATTCCCCAATGAGTCCATCCGGGCCGGGTGCCTTCCGAGATTTAAGTACTTGCACAGCAGCTCGAATTTCTTCTGCTGTTACTGATTCATTGAGCGCATCACATTCGATGGTACGCGTGTTATCAAGGGGAACTGAATCGTCGTCACTGTTAAGTGTGTAATTATCGCCATCATCACAAGGAACATCAATATCACCAACTGCATTTGCAACAGTGTCTGGCACAGAATTAAACACATTATCAAAATGATGAAACCATTCATTTTTCGTTATCGTATTTTGCACACCAGTCCTAGGTTTCACAGAACGAATGGTATCCCAGAATTTTCTTGCATCATTTAAATTATCCTGTATTGAGCGCATAATCTTTTCTTTATGCAGTTTCTTTTTCGATTGTAATAACTCTTTATACAGTTTTCTTTTTTCAGATTAAGCTAGACTTTTAGCATCAATGTGGCTTTTGCCAAGTTGGCGCTGATGCCGGCGCAAGAGAGTTCTACTCTGCCTACATTCCAAGTCAAACCATATGTTCATCTTTTCACATCCAATACGTTTAGTTTTCTTCATGCAATTTCCTGCATAAATAAAACACTCATTAAATTTAGCAAACGCCAGATTTATATAATTTTCAATAAGTGACATGGCTTCATCCAAGATAGCTCTCACCTCGACACTGCATATGAGGTCATTGTAAGCAATATGCTGATCATCGCTCCATGTGTATGTTGTAATTAAAAAGGTTTCACGATCAATGTTTTGTTCGGAACAAAAAACATTATGAAGATTGAGAGACAATTCAATGGCAGCGTGTTTTGTTTCAACCATAGGTATAACATTAAAACAATTACACATATTTACTAAGGAGTTGGAAACCAGAAAATAGTCTATGACACTGCTTCCATTCGATGATACATATGTGAAATCTCCCGAGAAAGACCGGGACACAAGTCCATTTAAAATGCACAATTCATACAGTTCACACACAGATAACAGATAGCGACCAAAAGAATTAACTACATTGTCCGTTGACATACGCACTTTATGAGGGGGTTCTTTTAAATCATTACTGTCAACAGATTCCCGCACATCATAAAAAGAATCATGTATGTCAAAAGTTTTAACACTGAGTGAACCAGTTCTTGAATTTAAATCTCCACAGTAGAAAGAAACTCGTGGAGAGCGTGGCAGCAGAGAGTCCTCAGAAGAGAAGCCCCCTTCAAGCAAGTGTTTCGGCCCTTATCTCCTGACACTCTAGGGGGGTTGGGCCACACCCGGTTCATGACTCCGGATGTCCCTCTGCTGCCCCTTTTTTTCCCATCTTGGGACGAGCCATGGCTGGGATTCGAACCCATGACCTTCTGGACATGCTCATTTTCCACTTAATGACTCGCGCTTTAACCACTGAGCCACAGGGACACCTGATATTTGAAGGGAAATTAAGCCTTATGAAGTTCACTTTTGTTCCTCCTTGACCAGATCCAGCTTGAACACCTCTCTGCCGCTTCTGCCATTGCTTTCAGGGCTCTGGTTTTTTCCCTCCCTGCAACCGAGAGCTGTTTCATGAGGCTGTATGCAGACGTTCCTACAAACCCCCTAGCTCCAATTTCTGCAGTGAGGACTTTGACCTGATAGCCTTCTCTCCTCAGGCTGTTTGCCAGATCAGCATACTTTTCAGTCTTGTAGATTTGAGCTGCCTCCATTCTGTTCTCATATGGCACCGTGAGCTCGATCATGATCAGCTGCTTGGTTGACTTAGAGTGGACTACTATGTCTGGTCTCATGCCACTCTTGCTGATGATCTCTGGGTGACTCTTCCATTCTGGGAGGTCTGCAGTGCACTCCCAGTCATCTGCCCCGTCCAGCAGATTCTGCCTGCATGTTTCGAGTGGCACTGTTGTTCTTGGCCATGATTTGCTGCCTCCTGCCGTGAAGAATGTTGCGGGTGCTTTTGGAGTCCTGATTTTCCCTTTTGTGGTGTTGGTACTAGCCCAGACTACTTGTACAATCTCTTTGAGCACTTGGTTGTGCCTCCATGTGTACCTTCCTTGAGCCAGGGCTACTTTACATGAGCTTAGGACATGCTCCACTGTTTGTTTTTCATGGCAGAGGGGGCATGCAGGATCGTCTGTTTTCCCCCACTTCACCAAGTTTGCATTTGAGGGCAGAAGGTCATATGCAGATCTGAGAATGAAGCTGATCCTGAGAGGGGCCATGTGCCAAATGTCATTCCAAGTGAGACTTCTTTGGAGTGCATTCTCCCACGTTGTCCATTGCCCTTGCTGGCTCTGCTGGACTGCTTTTTGGAGTCTTTTTTGGTCTTCTTCTTTTCTCATCTCCTGAATCATCATGTCTCTTTTGGCTTTTCCTTTGGCCTTTGACCACCATTCAGTTTTGGTCACCCCCAGTCCTTGTCTGTTGGTCTGTGTGTGTCCTGTTATTTCTCTGATCTTGAGACTTTCTTTTGCAGAATCCATCGCCTCTTGAACTTTCCATTTTCTGCCTGTCTTCAGCTGGGGCTTGATTGCTTCTACCACCTTGTCTCCTGAGTCCTCCAGCATGCTTTGAAGTCTGATCTTCCCTGCTTTGTATTCCTCCAGGATGGATTTCAGTGGTAGTTTCAGCTTTGCTTGGCGACAGTACAGCGCTATGTCAGTCAGACAGGGTGGGACACCAAGCCATTTCCTTGTGAACTTGTTGATTTTGGCTTCCATTGCCTCCACTATGCTGGTGCAGATGTCGTATATCATCAGAGGCCATAGGAGCTTTGGTATCAGCATGAACTGCAGACACCAGACCTTGTATTTGCCAGGGAGCCCACACTGGTCAATGGTCTCCAAGCCTTCCTCCGCCATCTGCTTGGTTTCTTTTGCTCTTTGTGTGTCTTTCAACGTATCATCATACCATCTTCCAAGGCTCTTGACTGGTTCTTCTGTGACTGTTGGAATGGCCTGGTTGGCAACACTGAAGACCACAGATCCGGCCACTTTTCCTTTCCTCAGTGAGAGACTCCGTGATTTCTTTGGCTTGAACTTCATTCTGGATGAGGCAACTATGTCGTCCAGCCTCTCCAGCACATGACGTGTCTCGTCTTCTCTGGATGAAATCACTGTAGTGTCATCCATGAAGGCCTTGAGAGGAGGCATCTTGTATCCCTCGCCAAGGTCTGTTTGTCTCGCGTTGTTTGTTGCTGCTTTCAAGATGAGTTCCATTGCCAGCACGAACAGTATTGGGGAAATTGCACAGCCCATTGCAATACCCACTTCCAAGTTGATCCAGTCTGTTGTGTACTCCTTGGTAGAGAACCGCATTGAGAAGCCATTGAAGTACTTCTTGAGCATGTCGCGGATGTTCTTTGGCACATGGTACATCTCAAGAGCCAACTGTATCATCTCATGGGGCACAGATCCATATGCGTTTGCCAGATCAAGCCACACTACGTCCAGGTCTCTCTTTTTTGTTTTTGCTTTTTGGATTGCATCCCAGATCATTGTGGCGTGTTCTACACAGCCAGCCACGCCTGGGATGCCACCTTTCTGGACTGACACATCCAAGTACTTGTTTTCCATCAGGTACTTGGTCAGCCTTGCTGCCATGACAGAGAAGAAGATTTTCCCTTCGACGTTCAGTAGTGATATTGGCCTGAACTGGCTGATGTCACTTGAGTTTTGCTCTTTGGGGATGTACACACCATCTGCCGTCATCCACTGGCCGCTGATCTTCTGGTTTCTCCAAGCCGATCGCAGCAGCCTGTGGAGCCACTCCAGCACCTTGGGACATTTCTTGTAAAGTTGGTAAGGTATTCCGTTTGGCCCTGGTGATGATTTGGCTCTGGCTTTGTCGACCACCTTCTTGATTTCCGCCAACGTTGGAGGCTTGCCATTGAACTGTTCCTCAGGGTTGGTTGGCCACACCAGACCTTGAATGTCGAGTGGTGCTTTGCTCTGTGGGTCAGAGTATGTTTTCCTCAGATGCTGCTCAAGAACTCCTTTGTCCACACTTAGGGTCCCAGATTTTGGCTGCTCAAACAGTGTTCTGGCAAACTGGAAGGGGTCTCTGAAGAAGCGCTCTTGTGTCTTCTTCTTTTTGCTCTTCCTCTTCCTCGCAGATTCCGCTTTGCTGAGGGCGCTGTGTTTTTCTTTCAGGTCTTTCCACAGTTTTTCCAAGCCTTGTTTTTCAGCTGGCAGTGCGGTCTTCATTTGCATCTTGAGGTTTTTCTTTTGGACCCTGATCTTGTCCATCTTTTCTTGGCGTCTGGATTTCTTTGGAGGTGTTTTCTCTTTGGGTAGTTTTGCTCCATAGGCGTCTCTACATGTGGCATACACAATGTCCCCATATGTGGCTAGTTTGTGTTCCAGGGTGCTTTTCCCTATCAGTGCATCGAGTCTTTGGACGATTTTTGCATCCAGTTTCTCCCAATCTTCAGTTTCGTTTGCTCGTGGCAGGTTGAGTTTCAGGCGCCTGGCATCGAGGGCCTGTGCAAATTCCTCATCCGAACCAACAGCGTGGATGTCCTTGGCACTGTGGTTTAAATCCTGGCCTTGGTCTTCCGACGTCTTATCTGCTGATGCAGTGCGCTGCTGCTCATTCAGATGAGTCTTCACACATCCCATCTTTGTTCTGTGGATCTTCATGCCACGGGTGGTAGCGAAACGCTTTCCACAGACACATGGATATTCCATTTGGTCCATGTTCATAGTCCGTTTGGGATTTGCAGTCATGATTGGTTGAGCACCGATGGATTCATCATTCTCTCCCCCTTTCGGTGAATCCTGGGAGCATCTTTTCCTTTTAATCTTAGTAGCCATATGTTTAAGGCAAAGTGGGGAGCCAGCCCACAGAGCCCTTGGTTCTGGTCTTTCCCAGTGTCCTCCGGTCTTTCCCGGACGTCCTCCGTCCTATTCCCGGAAGTCAATGGTTTACCCATGCATCAGTAGAAAGAAACTCGTGGAGAGCGTGGCAGCAGAGAGTCCTCAGAAGAGAAGCCCCCTTCAAGCAAGTGTTTCGGCCCTTATCTCCTGACACTCTAGGGGGGTTGGGCCACACCCGGTTCATGACTCCGGATGTCCCTCTGCTGCCCCTTTTTTTCCCATCTTGGGACGAGCCATGGCTGGGATTCGAACCCATGACCTTCTGGACATGCTCAGATTGTAACGGGAGCACTATCATACTCTCTAGCAAGATCAAGCAAACAGTCTTCTAGCATGGAGATACCATTATAAATATCTGTTTCTTCATAATAGATTGAATGCTCGGGGGGTATATAAGCACCAATTAATAAGCAATCCGCCATTGTTCCAATGAGCTTTTGGGAAATCTTTAACACAATAATATTGGCGAATTCACATTCAGTTCTAGTCACATATTCAGTCAAAGTTTTTTTGTTTTTTTTTTTTACTAGAAACACGACCCCTCCTGAAAGACGACTGTGATTACTGTCTGACAGTTTGACCCCAGGAGAGACATATGCTACATGAGAAGGGATTAAAGACTCTGGAAATGTCTGGGAAAAGGTTTCAACCAGCAACGCGAAATCATATTTCATAACAAAATAAGACAGATCAAGTTGATTTGTAACGCTCCATATACCTTCTACATTCAGCGACACAATGGAAAGAGACGCTTTGGTGTTATCAAAATGGACATTTGCATGAGTATGGTTAACAAGACCAGTATCAACAATATCTGTCTTCAGTTTAGTAACATTACTGACATTACTGTTTACCGCATTTAAAGAAATATTAACAGAAGCAAAACTAACATTATTTGAGTGTTCAGAAACATCGCCGGAATAAGCCAGACTTATCGAACTATCATCAGAATCAAAACATGGGCTGTGGCCTGACCGTTATTTCTTTGGACCCCCTTTCCCTGATTTTGCTGTGCATTTTGTTGACGGGTTCTGACACCAGTCTGTGGGCAGATTACCTTGTGTGGAGCTGGTAATGTCAGAGCGTAATGACTGCTGCCTAGTATGTACTGGAGTAGCTGCTGACGGTTGTCTACTCACCGAACGTTTTTCATTGGCAGCATGTAACTTCCCTCGCCCTCTCCCTCCACCACCATCACGCTGTGACTTTGATGCACTGGATGGCTGCGTGGTAGGGGGGCTGACAGGAGAGCCCCGACCAAAGCCCAGCAAGGATGGCGACTGCCGCTGGCTGCTGCCTCCCCGCCCGAGAGAGAGAGAGAGAGAGAGAGAGAGAGAGAGAGAGAGAGAGAGAGAGAGAGAGAGAGAGATTGATTGATTGATTGATTGATTGATTCATCTTTAATACACAAGGATGGAGATTTTAGGCCAAAGCCTAGTCTTACAATCTGTCCTTGTCATGCATACATTATTTCAGCACATATCATTCATACTGACAATTCAGCATAGCAACATGGTAATCTAATTCTACAATGATAATAAGCATTGAGAGAGAGAGAGAGAGAGAGAGAGAGAGAGAGAGAGAGAGAGAGAGAGAGAGAGAGAGAGAGAGAGAGAGAGAGAGAGAGAATGATCGTAGCTGGTTTCAGAAAATCGCATGTAGGCCTATTTTCCAGACAGCCCACGTACGTCCATGGGACGTAATTGCCAATATTGCGCACTCCCCCATCCCATCCCCCACCTCCTCCAGCTGCAGTCTCAAGCAGCTACCTCCAAGGCAGTCGCAGGTGTCAGTCGCTATCGGTGTCAAGCGGTTTTCAATATTGTGAAACGCCTTTCACAAACCAGATGATACCAAACCGTATGTCTCCTCTATGTTTTTCATTGAATAAAAGCGATTTAGAACGTGGCCAACTATTGGAATATACCTCACACTGAGCCACATCTCCGCTACTATCGGGCACATCCCTGTCTGACCAGTCTGGAACCTTTTTTTTTTTTTTCCTCATTGAAAATAGCCTTCAGGACACGATCAGCTATGCGTGACCACAGCAAATACAAACGCTTTAAGTAAACACAGAATCGAACGGGCGATACCTAATTCACAGAAATGACTCGTATTCACACAGAGGAAACGACTTAAAGATATTTTCAATAGTTGACAGCGAGACTGGACGTGCTGCCGTAATGGCTGTTTTGATGGGATCCATTTCATAAGGTTTTGAAAAGAAAAAAAAGAAGAAAAGAAAACGCTCATCGGTCGGCTGACAGTACATCAAATGCCTACAAGTGTTGTACTGGACCAGCCTTCCTAGTATTTCAGTAAGTGGCCAGCTGTCTCAGTACAGGAATGCTGTCACAGCATAGGTAAGAATGGGTGGAAACAAGCACCGTTTGCAAATAACTGCATAGGGGCTCATGAAGCAGCTTTTAAGTTACAAGGAAAGGACTAGTACTATACAGCTGACTTCGGAACAATACAGTCTTTTGTTTTCACGCGGATGACTTATATTATCAGTCAGAACAAATTTGATAAACTACAAATCTATTGACTATTTCAGCTGAACGCTCCATACTGTGGTCCCGTTTGTATTGGCCTAGTGATCTTCCCTCGAGGTGGAAAAGAAAACCAGTGCCACATCAAACGAGATAATAATCCAGGACTGGCACATCTCCCCCACGTACATCAGTTGACTTCTCTAGTCAGTTAGAGATTCACATCTTAGTAGCAGAAGAAGGGAAACATTCCATCAAGTTAATAAATTAATGATTAATAATAGGTAGTTAATAAGTTTTTAGATAGATATAAATGGAAACAAGATATAAACGGAAACAATAAACCAAACCAAACAAAACCTCCAATCCGGACCTTACTTGATGTTAAGGCATCGTAAAGATTGGTAACACAAAAACAAGCATGTAAGTCGATTGCAGTCGGTGATGAGCAAAATCATCTGCTTTCTTTTTTTTTTTTTTAGCAGTCTTGACTACAGCGTAGTGTCTCCTGAGTGATAAAACACAAAATTAAAAACAGGAAGATACCCTTAGGACAAATGGCACATAGTTACATGCTGACATAAGCTAGCTCTCGCATGGCTAATGCTTCATGCGACTTCCGAAGCAGGCGTTCGTAATGTTGAAGAATAAGAATAAGAAGGGGGGGGGGGGGGGGGGGAGAGAGGCATTGTCTGACATAAGATACCTGGAAAACAAACAAAAAAAATGTTGAATCATCATCGTCATCATCATCATGGGGGGCCGGAATAGCTCAGTTGGTAGAGCGCCGGACTCGTGATCCTGGGGTTACGGGTTCGAATTTCGGTACAGGGTATTTTTCCCTCGGAGTTAACATTGGTTCTGACTCCATTCCCCATACAGTCCTTCGAATGAGACTATAAACCGAGGTTCCGTGTGTGAACGCACGCACAACATCTTGCACACACGTAAAATCCCATCACCAACTTTCAGAAGAGAAGGCCCGTTTGGCCGTTGGTATGGATGACACGTTACACATAGCATGCACTTTCCCCGAAGATGGAGTACGGCTGCCTTAATGGCAGGATAAAAAAACGGTCATACACACAAAACTCCACTGCCTGTCTATACAGGCGGTGTCCGCAGGAGTATCAGCCTGCGTACGCAGAAAGAAAGAAAGAATCATCATCATCTTGAATAAAGAAATGAATAAAAGAGAGCAGGTGGGGGGTGGGGGTGGGGGGTGGGTGTTAGCGAGTTTCAAACTTTTCTTAGCAGCGAGCGTTTTCAGACCTATGTCTTTCAACTGTCCATTACAAATCAGCACCTGGAAGACTGCCTCAATAAATTACCATGTACCACGTCACAATGAATTTTATAGGTGCACTGAGAAGTTTAAAAATGTTATAAATTACTTACTTACTTACTTAGGCCCATAGCTCAAGGGTGAGCATAGGCCATCTACAACACTCCGCCATCGCACTCGGTTCTGGGCTGCTCGCTGAATGCCTGTCCAGTTGGTCCCCTGCCTCTTTATCTCTGCCTCAGTGTCTCGCCTCCAGCTGCTGCGAGGTGGGCCTCTCTTCCTTTTCTCCTGCGGGTTCCATGTCAGGGCTTGGCGTGTGGTGCTGGATGCTGGCTTCCTGAAAGTGTGTCCAGTCCAGCCCCACTTCCTCTGCAGAATCTGCTTGGCCACTGGTTCCTGTCTTGCTTGCTTCCATAGATCTTAATTGTTGATTTTTTCTGGCCATCTGAGTTTGAAGATGCGCCTCAGACAGGTGTTGATGAAGGTCTGAATTTTTTGCTCTATTGCCTTGGTCATTCTCAAGTCTCGCAGCCATAGAGCAGAACCGACTTCACGTTTGAATTGAAGATACGCAATTTTGTTGTCCTTCTGATCTCTCCTGAGGCCCAGATGTTCTTTAGCATGATGAATGCTGCTCGTGCCTTGCCTATCCTGGCCATGATGTCTCGGTCGGTGCCCCTCTGCTTGTCAACTACGCTTCCCAAGTAGAGAAGGGAATCTACTTCCCTGATGGGCTTGCCTCCGACTGTGACTGGGCTGCTGCCTGTGGTGTTGATCTTCATCAGCTCGGTCTTCTTCTTGTTTATCTTGAGCCCTGTTCCTGCTGATGTTGTCTCAAGGTGGGTGGTCTTGTTCTGCATCTGTGTGTGACTGTGGGAGAGGAGTGCCAGGTCGTCAGCAAAGTCAAGCTCATCTAGCTGCGTCCAGAGTGTCCATTGTATCCCATTGTTCCTGCCTGTTGTTGTGGTCTTCATGATCCAGTCGATGACCAGGAGGAAGAGGAAAGGTGACAACAGACATCCCTGGCGCACTCCTGTGTTCACCTCAAAACCGTCTGACAACTGCCTGCATGAGCCACCCTGCAGTTCATATCCTGATAGGTGCACCAGATGAGAGAGATGATCTTCTCTGGTATTCCACAGTGTCTCAGTAGCTTCCATAGTGTCTCTCTATCTACACTGTCGAAGGCCTTTTCATAGTCAATGAAGTTGATGTAAAGGGGCAAGTTCCACTCCAAGGACTGTTCGATGATGATCCTGAGGCTGGCGATCTGATCGGCACAGGATCTGTTTCGCCGGAAGCCCGCCTGCTGGTCTCGGAGCTTTGGGTCAACTGCTTCCTTCATCCTCACCAATAAGACTCTGTTTAGAACCTTGCCTGGCACTGACAGGAGCATGATCCCTCTGTAGCTACTACAGTTGGTAAGGTCTCCTTTCTTTGGCAGTTTGATGACAATGCCTTCCCTCCACTCTGCTGGGATGTTCTCTTTTTCCCATATCTTGCCGAAGAGGCTGTACTGTAAGTTGACAGCTATACCAATATCCACTTTAATGGTTCATCAGGTCCTGCTGCTTTCCCATTCCTCAGTGTCAGGATGGCCTTTCTGATCTCTGCTTTCGATGGCTTCTCACAGTTGGTGGGTAGTTCTGTTTCCACTGGTGGGATGTCGGGTGGTGCTTCAGGGGCGGGACGGTTTAGTAATTCCGTCAAGTGCTCTGCCCATCGCTTCAATTGATCTTCTGTTGTTGTGAGGGTCTTTACGTTTTTTTCTTTGACTGGCTTGCCAGTCTGTTGGAACTTGCCCGCCAGCTTCTTTGTGGTGCTGTACAGCTCTCTCATGTTGCCCTGTCTTGCAGCATCCTCTGCTTGTCTGGCAAGTCTGTCGATGAAGTCCTTATTTTCTTCACACTTTTCTTTACTTCTTTGTCCGCCTGGGTGTAGTCTTCTTGGGCTTGTGCTTTGCTTGATCTTGTCCGGCTCATGTTCAGTGTGGCTTTCTCCTCTTTCCTTTTGTTCAGTTTCTGAAGAGTATCATCAGAGATCCACTCCTTGTGCTTGGTTTTCTTCTTTCCAAGTACCTCCTCACAGGTCTCATGCCAAAGTTTCTTGGTATGTTGCCACTGGTTCTCGATGTCTGTGCTCTCCTCTTCAATCAATTCTTCAAGTAGCTGGAACCTGTTGGTAAGACTGTTATAAATTAATTAGATATAATAACATGTTTAGTTCTGACAATAGCTCTTTAAGTCTGGATTTGCAGCCACTTCTCTCTTGATGTTCAGATCTGAAAGATGATTTATGGTATAGTGGCTTTGCTCTTGTTTGCTTAAGTGATTCTTCAGATTTCTTATCACATCAGATCGGCCAAACTGTAATCCAGTTCTTGTCGTTGCCGTGCCAGCCAGCGTGTCTGCTCTCTCATTTCCTTTTTACTCCTGCATGTACAGGACAGTGCATCCGTATGAGTCTCTCCAATGGAAGGTTGTGCATTACTTCATGCCAGGCAGGGCTTCCCATTCCACCTTCCACTTTTTGAAGTGGGTTCATGGAGTCGGTCAGTATCATGACTTGTTGAGTTTGAAACTGGTCTGTGGATGACAGCCAGTGGAGTGCTTGTGTCACAGTCCATTTTTTGACTTGAAGTTGTTGAATCGTATGTACCATTGTATCCCCAACCTGGCTTATCTTTAGTGACAGAACCATCAGTGTATATAACAATCTCTTCTTTTGTGCCAAGGTTTTCTGCTTGCATTCTGCGTGCATTTTGCCCTTTGGCCATTCTCGACAGTGTCTTCCATGTTCTCGAGCGATGTCAGTTTGGTAGAAGTGGTCTGGGTACTTCCCCCATTCCTACGTATAGTTGAGTTCTACTAACTGGCACACAAGATGTATTTTGTCTCTGCCCTGATTTTCCGCATCCAAGGCGAGTATCTTCTGTTTCCTTGACTGCCGAATGTAGTGGGTTTTGGGGATTTTCAAGTGCTCTGAAATATGCCCTCACCTGTTCTAGCTTGTGTGTTGCCTGCTTTGAAGGAAGGTCAAGCAAACATCGAATAGTTTCAACTGGTGTATCCTTCATGGTTCATAGGATCAGTCTTATTGCTTCATTTTGATTTGTTTTCTATTTTAAGAACATTGCCGTTGGACAGTGTTGTATGCCCTAATCCATAATCAATCACACTGAGTACAAGTGTGTGATACAATCGTTAGAGATGGCGCTGTTCATTACATTTAGCTGCCACTGCGTTCATGGCAGACAGGCCCTTTTTGCATTTAAGAACAATATTCTCAACATGTTTTCTAATGGTCAGCACTCTGTCAAATGGCGTAGGTTGTCAATTGATTCAATTGGAATTCCATTGAGGAAAACTGGTGACGGCAATTGTCCTGATGTCTTGTTGAGAGTGTGGACCAATGTCTGGGCTTGTAGGGTTGATGGACGATCCAGTTTCTTGACACCATTGAGCAATGTCGTTCAACTGCTATTGAACTTCCTTCGTTCTTTTGTTGTTTTTTTATTCATTTATTATTTTTTTTATAGCATTCTTTGGTACTTTGTCGATCAAACCGACATCTGCTAGTGTCAGTACTCGAGCAATTCCGTTTCTATTTGAGGTCTGCAAGGCCTTTCGTGTAAACAGTATATAGCACTTTCGATAGAGGAGAACTTTGAGGTAATCTCATAGAAAATGTATGAGGTTCAGACGTCCAATCTACAAATTGTAGGATGACGGTTCGCTCCTGAAGCGCTGCTGCAATTCATCGTGTAAGTGTCCTGCTGACTCCATAGTCGAAGAGTAGCTCCATGAGAAGCAAGAACTGGACTTTTTTGTGTGCATCTTCCAATCTATTGTAACTGCCAGTGTTTCTTCCATTCTTTGGAATTGTTCGTATACTTCATAGGCAAAAGCGGCCGGGTTTTCCGATGTACCTTTACCTGTTCTGTAGCCTCCTTGATTTGGTGAACTTTCAAGGTCCCTTGCTAGTTCTCTTGCTATGATTCGTCCCATGAGCTTTCCTGCTATATTTTGCATAATGAGTAGCCTATGCAGTAGCCATTTAGCTGATGATGATCTTTTCCTGGTTTTGGTAAAGCTTTCAAGTAACTATGTGTCCAGATTTCTAGGACATAGCCTTTATCAATCGGCTTTGGTAGAGACTGAAGAAACGGGTTATGACCTCTTCTGAGAGCTGTTTGATGTCTGGATACCGTACTTTGTCTCGATCTGGGGCACTATTCTTAGTGCATCTAGCTGTTGCGTCATCCTGCTCAGAAGCTGTCATTTCATTATCAACGCAGTCTGAGCTAGGTGCTGTTTTACCTAGTCAGAAATTTCTTTTTTTCTTTGTTCTATGAAACTTTTCAGTAGGGGCGACCCCTTCTCCATATTTGTCTGAGTTTTGTGTTCCATCATCGCCTAAAATATCTGGGGTGGCTTTTGTTTTGTGTTTTCCTTCCATGCGATGATAAAAGTTCCAAACACTCTATTCCAGAACATAATTAAGTGACAGACAAAATTGTTTCCATTTGGTTTCTATTGCTTCTTCAGCTACTCTTTCGAACTGTTCTGTCTTTTTCTTGTGTAGCCGGGTGCTAACAGTGTATATATTTCTTGGTTACCCGTCACAGACGAAAATGTTTTGTTCGAAAGTTATCTTCCCCCTTACCTCCCTTGATCGATGAATCTCAATTTTCTTGTGTAAACTCTTTAAATTATGAATACCTCAGAACCTACATAGTTGTTTATATTATATATATCGCTGAAGTCACAAGCATTAATGTATTCTATTCATTACAACTGTACTGGGCCGAGAAGCCCATATTCTCTCTAAACTGGTATTTTGCACAAGCAATCTTGGCGCCATTTTCAATTGTCCGTCAAACAAACATTGAATAATTCTTGATTTCACAAAAAGTAAAAGAAAAGCCGAAGCGGCGCCGGTCCCTTGAGCAAGTCGCCTTCTTTGTTGATTGTCAGAGTTTTGATCTAAATTGTCGTTTTACCAAATTCCGACTTCCCAATCGGAATCTTCTTAATGACTCCATTTCTATCATAGAAGCAACTAAAAATGTATAATTATCATCCGATGGACCATTTTAACAGAATAACATTTAATAGAAAATCTTATCAAAAGCACATGTTAACGGCCATGTGGCGATGAAAGCAAGTTGTGTTTCCGATCAATTTTTAACACAAAGTTCTCCGCTTAGATGGCATCTTGGATAATGAAGTTTATATGCATAAAAAGAGCGAAATGCCAGCTATTCATTCATTACAAAATTATTTCATGCTGTTTGGTATTTTTCATCGAAATAGAAGAAAATATGACGCAAACACGTTAAAAGTGGGTTCACTCTCCGATTTTAATCATCAATAACTTTACACAGCCACAGAATTGTCAAATATGACTTACTGCATTTTATTCCTTTGGTTCTGAGGTTTTCATCGATATCAAATATGTTTGAATACTTTGAACGAACAGCGAGCTAGACAACACAGAAGCTGCGACAGATAGCACAAACTTTGTCATTTCCTGTCTCGCAAGGCCCATTTTGAGTGCAGCGCTGTGTTGTCTGCCTTGCAGTCCGGTTCAGGGGCGCTGCGTGAGCGTGCCCAGAGAGTGTTCCCTGGTGTGAGCGACTGGCGTTGAAGGAGAATGCAGAGAGCGTGCTCAGAGTGCTCAGTGCGCTCAGAGAGAGAGAGAGAGAGAGAGAGAGAGAGAGAGAGAGAGAGAGTTCCAGGCAGTGTCCCTGGTTTTAGCTCCTTATGAAAGGGAAATAAAAGAAGAAAAACTCCACGTCGTCCTCTGTGTCTTCTTGACTGGCTGCTGTCCCTGGCAGAACGCAAAGGTGATCCCGGAGGGGGGGGGGGGGGGGGGGGGGGGGGGGGGATTTGTCACTATGATTTTCTTGTGTCTTTTCACATCATAAACTGAAATGCATATGTCAACAATTGATTTATTGGAGCTCTTGGGAGATATAACCATGTTTATTAGCGAATTTTCCTTCTTTGGGCTCTATATTTGCGATTAGAGGGTATACTTAGTTAGAGACCTGTTGATATGGAACTAATCCACTTATCGTCAAATGGTTTGCAGTTCCTGATAGACGGATGGTTGTTCCATTTACAGATAGTAATTCTTTTTGCAGAAACAATGCCTATTTGACAGTATTTGGCACCAACTTCCGGTACTTTAAAAAAAAAAAACGTAATACAAACTGGCTTACTGCCTAGTTTGCAAAGTGAGACGACTGCAGGCGGAAATCTAAACAAATCTTAAATAAATGTTAACGAACCGCCAGGAGAAACGTAGACAAACGAGTCACAAGACAAAATACGACGCGTTTCGACCTCTTAGGTCTTTTTCAGGCAAGACACAAACAAATAGGACAATGAAAATGAACGAGGCCTCGTTTTCATTCAACGCCTACCTTACGCTGAAGAGATCAAAGATAAGTGATAAAACTCGTTCATTTTCATTGTCCTATGTGTTTGTGTCTTGCCTGAAGAAGACCTAAGAGGTCGAAACGCGTCGTGTTTTGTCTTCTGACTCGTTTGCCCATGTTTCTCTTGGCAGTTCGCTAACATTTATTTAAGATTGGCTTACTGCCATTCTCCAGTATGATCATCACCGTCAGCAGTCTGAAATGTATCTAACATTAAACCACATGTAGTAGTAGTACTAATAGTTGTGGTAGTAGTAGCAGTAGTAGCTGTAGTAGCAGCAGCAGCAGCAGCAACAGCAGCAGAAGCAGTAGTAGTAGTAGTGGTCGTAGCACAAGAGTCATAGGCAATGAGTGTAAAATATTTTTCACACATAAACCAGACCTAAATCAGAAAACCAGAATCTGGGCAGGCTGGGTATCACTCACTGGGAGGAATCTGGGTATGGTGAATGACCAGTCAATGGTTGACTACATGCAGCCAGTTCTACATCCCGTCACTGAGAACGCTACTGTTCAACATATCCTCCAAGTTTCTGTTGATGCTTCAACAAGAGAAGTGGGCCAGAAAGGCATACATGATTGTTTGGCAGAATGACTGGTTCAAGGAGCATTTTCTGTGTTCATACATGGCAGCACCTGGAAAACTCATGAGGGGATCTGGTATTGGAGAGATCGTTGTGCAGTCAGGAGTCTGCTCAAGTGGGTCGATTGATGCTGTCTTGGAAAGGAAAGCACTACAATCGTGCCCTGAGAGTCCACAAGGTTGTTCTGGAGGCTCTTGAGCGGTTGCTTCTTCAGACATTCTTGAAGGAATCAACAGAAGCTTCAGATCTGAAGAATCAGCTGTCTGAAGATCTGCCAGGGTGCACAAACAGACATCAGCTTCAAGACACTCTCGGGAAGCCATCTGTTGTTCTCCTCTTCAGACTGTACTCGAACTTCAAGAAGGACGTTATCACAGGGAAGAAAGGGAAAGACAGCACAGTTCTGGTTGCAGTATGCTGAGAGAGTGTGGCTGATTCTGCATCTCCTCCGGGCTACAAAGAAAATGACTTGGACTTGCACTTGTCATGTATAGCGAAAATGTGCCCTCTGCTCTTTGTGATGGATCACCAGAACTACTCAAGATACGCCACAGCCTGTTTCCTGAGGATTCTGAATCTCAAGCACAACCATCCCTCAGCAGAAGAACTCCTGCGACATGGAGGACTCAGTGTGTCGAGATCAACAGTTCCTTCATGCAGAGTACCAGTTGACCAAACTATTGAGCAAACGATCAACTGCCATGCAAAATCTGTGGGTGGGATCTTAGGATTCAGCAGAAACATGCTGCCTACCTTCGCTGGTGCATGACACGTCATGTCAGAGCTTCTTTTCTTGCTGCAACGCTTGAGATGGCTGGCATGACTGGGGATGATGTCAAAGTTCACAAAGACCTGACATGTGCAGAGACTAGAGCCAGTGAGGAGTGTGTGAAAAACATGATGGATTCCTTCTGCAGCTTCATGGATCCCTTTTCAGTGGAAGAGAGGAGTCTCTTCTGTCTCTCATCAGGAATGCAAGCACCAGACAGCATTCAAGAAAAACTTCCATCAGCAGATGCACGAAGAAAGGAAGCCTATCGCCAATTCGTGACACAACGACTGGTTGAGAAAGCTCTGAGTTTCTATGCTCCTCTGAAAAAAGTGGAGCTGAAGACATTTGCAAAACTGCAGAAGACAAAGACTCTGCGATCATCTTCGAACAGACTGGTGCAAGTGGCAGCACAGAGAGACATGTTCGGACAACTTCTCATGATCTTACAGGAAAATAACATCAGTTTGCAGAAGGACATGAGCTATACCTTGAATCCAGTGCCTTGGGCCCTAGCAACTCCTGATGGTTTGCCTGTAAAGACAGAGAAAGCAAAGCTTGTGCATCTCTTGGAGGAGACAGAGTTGAAGGAGCAACCAAATCAGGGGAAATGCCATCACATAATTGACGCAATGTTCCATCTGTAGTCACTTACCTCTCTACCCCCAACATCTGAAAAATCTGCCATCCACAGACAGGATTGATTATGTGGCAGATGTGTACAACCACAACTCCATCAAATCAATGGAACGTTCTCGTCGGGGTGAAGATGAAGCATTCCTTCTGAAGGGTGCCAACACTAAGGTCCCCAGAGACTGGAAAGGGTTTATGAAAAATGGTGACAAGAACCAGCTCATCAAATTCCTGCTTTCTGAATGGAGAAAAGATTCCCATGCTGCCACACTCCTGAACAGAGAGCTGTTTGTGACGTGGGCCCGATTGCTTCAAGCTCTCCCCCACGGATGGCAAGACTGTGGAAGCCTCACCAGTTCAAGAGCTGTTTTCCACTCAGGAAGAAGCGGACACAAGAATCATCCTTCACTGTTTTCACCAGAACAAGAATGCTTCTGACTCCGAGGGCATAATTGTGTGCTCTTCAGACACTTATGTGTTTCTACTCTTACTACACTTCAGTTCCCAGCTCTATACAACGGTATACTTGGACACTGTCACTGGAAACTACAGGAGGTTGCTTTCCACCACAGACCCTGCTGCCAAGTATGGACAGGAATACTGTGAAGCACTTCTTGGCCTACATGCTTTTTCCGGCTGTGACTCCACCAGTTCTTTTGTGAGCAAAGGGAAGGTCAGGGCGTTCAATGCGTTCACAAAGAGCCGTTCCTTCATGATGCCTTCCGAGCACTGGGAAGCCAGAACTGTCTTCTGATTTAGTGGACAACCTTGAACACTATGTCTGTTGTCTGTATGGCAGACCCAAAAGCAGGAACATCAACCAGGTCCGCTTTGACCTTCTCAGAGGAAAGTTCGGTGACATGCAGTGTTCGCCAGCTACAACGGAACTGACCTGAGCCTCCTACCTCCCTGTCAGTCCTCCCTGCAGATATACACAGAGCGAGTCAACTGCCAGGTATTATATCTTACTGTTTTTAACATGATAGTTATTGTTGTTGCAGGGTAGTCTTGCAGTGTTTGATAAGGTCTGAAAGAATGCTGTCATTCCTCCAGACCGCATGCTGTTGTGCAGATTAGTGAAGATAAACTGACAGCTGCTGAAGCACAAAAGCAAACATGCAGAAAGAAGATGACAGGAAACATACCACTGTCAACACGCAGATGTGACCGCTATGACAGAGACTGTCATTCTCGCATCAAACTCTGCAGTCACAGGTGACACTGCTTGGGCTGAGCAGACAGCCAAGGCAGATAGCTATATCTTAGGATGGATATACTCTATCCGTGGTCAGCTACAACCGACAGAGACCTACAGTAGTATTGTTGTTGATAACTATAGTTAAACAAATGCTATTCGACCTGGCCAAGGGTAACACAATAGCCTGAATATGACATTTTGAACATAAATAGGATTGCGTCCTGAGACCGAAGCCTAAGTTAGTCATTGCCAAGGCCATAAAACGGCTATGACATTTGATAATCTTTACCCTTTTATCTTCTGTTCTAACGTGGAGGTTTGGAAGCACGCCCATTGTGCTCAACCAGCCATTGATGGGCCGTCAGGCAGAGGCTGGAAGACAACAGACGGTGGTTTGTAGATCGACTGTTGTCAGGAGGATATACTTCCATGTGAACTTGTTGATATCCCTTGTGACCAGCCAACTCCTGATGAGGAGAACGGTGACTTTGAACTTGTGAACCTTTGTGATGCTGTTCAAGAAGAAGGGTTTGACACTGAAGGATCTTTTGTCAACAGTTCTGTGTAAAGGTGCAATCTTCCTACTGGCGGACAGGCGCATACTGCGACACTCAGTCATCACTCGCTTGTGTTGAAACAGATCCTTTGGTCATGGTTTATAAGCAGGTTGGTCAAAGCTCTACTAAACCATTTTCTTGACACCATTTTGAAACAGGTTAACAGTTTCTGTTCAATTGTATCCTTTTCAAAACCAATTTAAAGAGTGATAGGTTGGTGCGCTAAACGTATTAAAAAAGATTGACAAATTAACCCATATATCATGTTTATTTGGATGCTATTACTACAATTGTGCTTCAAACACGTCACATTTGGTATGCCCATGTAGAGCAAGGATTAGCGCATTTAAAAACAACTTGTATTTGATTTTTAAGGCATTATACTATGAGTAATAGCATGTTTTTTCACCTCTACCCCCGTTTTTTTGAGTAGGAAATGGGTGATTTCTTCCAAACCAATCTTTTGTTGACATCCTATGATGACGGCATATGGCCTAAGCTTTCAGAAAAACACAATGGCAACCCCCAGGTCAGGGGGGGTTATGGTCACCTGAAGTACTACTTGGTTCCTCCTGCACATATGCCTGTCTTTACCTGCACACCCCTTGGGGGTTATGGTCACCCAATTTTAAAATGGGGGGGGGGGGGGGGGGGGGCAAGCATAAAATCATTATTAAAAAGTGCAAAACTCTTCACATCTGGCCACATTACCGATCACCTCTGGGTCTTAAAATGGGGGGGGGGGGGGGGGGGGGGGATGTGGCGAAGATGTGAAGAGTTTTGAGAATATGCCTCTAATAGTGGTATTTTCTTATACTTGGTTGTCTACTTTCAATTTGCCTAACTTGGGGCAATTCTCTCACCCCCTTTGTAGTGACTCTTCCTAGGATACACATTGTGGTTTACAGCCTCGCCAGTGACCACATTTGGGTTTACGGGCGTTTATAGCCTCGCCAGTGACCCAGACAGACAAACACGAACGAAATTGGAAGAGTCACTAGAGGGCAGAGAATAGGGCCAAATTTGGACTTTCAAAATGCCATGACAAACAAGTACTAAACCACCGCAGGCATATTCCCAACTTTACACTTTTAGGATTAATATATATACTGTACACACTGAAAGCTCTCATAGTTTTATGGTGTTTATGCATAAGTGTGACTGTTGTTAAAATTATTTTTTATTCAAGCAGAATATTTTTTAAAGGTTAACAACAACTGTACGTTAAAGTACTTTTTAGTTACTACTTTGTACAATATTCATATTAAAAGCTTTAGCAAATTAAACACAAAAACACAACTTTTAATAATCAAATCTCTCTCATTAATCTATAAATAGATAATTAATTCAGGGGAAGACAATTACTTTTATGCATAATTAAAGGGAGACAAATCACTTTCATTATTATTATTTTTATTTCTTATTATGTTTTATTGCTTTTAAAAATGGATTGCGATGAGCTATTAAAGTGTGAGGAGGCAGCAGACCTCTGTCATAAAGAAAGATTATACTCGCTGGCTGCGTGCGGGAAAACCAGGCAGTATTTAGGCACTGAACTAAGTATTGAACAGATTCAGCAATTGTCTACATCAGACGTTGAGAAGTATTACGCCAGGTACGAGCACAGCTGGGGTCAAAAATGGTTAGATCAGTGGGGCAGACAATAATTAGTTTATATGCTAAGTTAGTAGGCAAGATAGCGCCGATTGATTCAGAAGAAGATTTAAAATATGACTTAACACAAGATCCGGTTTTAACCAAGTCCTAGAATCTCTTGCATGTGACATGTATTATAGATTTGGGACGTTGTTATGCCCGTTCATCATGGGATTAATTACTTTCAATCATATTAATTTTAATCATATTAATTTTAATCAGACTAAAAAAAATGAGCGAGCAGGAGAAGAAGACTCCACAGGAGCAGAATGCCCCACAAGTGGATTTACAGGCGAGTGCCCCACAAGTGGATTTACAGGCGAGTGCCCCACAAGTGAATCCACAACTGAGTGTCCCGCAGGTGAGTAGTGTTACTAAAGCTAAAAGTGCTGGGTGTGTTGAGGCCGGCCGTAAACTAGCTGAATGGAACAGACTGCAAAAAGCAAACCAAGCAGCAAAACAAAAATTATTAGATAGTAATACAACAACAGCACCAGCACCAGCACCGCCACCAACAACAACACAATCAAACTATAAGATGTATTATTATGTTCTGGGGAGTATTGTTGTTGGTGGAGGGTTTTTGGCATACAAGCGCCTAAAGCCATACTTAGCAACAAAGTCACAAATCCCCACAAAACAGTAAAAGAACCAGCTTCTGCAAAAAAAGTACAACCTCCTGCTGTAGACCCATTTTTAATAAATTAGTTTTTTAAATGTGTTGTTAAGTACTGGCTAAGTACAAGCTAAGTACTGGTTAAATCAGTTATAACAAGTTAAGTGCAAGTTAAGTGCAAGTTAAGTGCAGGTCATGTTAAGTACTAGTTAAGATCTTAAGTTAAGTACTAGTTAAGATCTTAAGTTAAGTACTAGTTAAGATCTTAAGTTAAGTCGGACAAGTCAGTTCTCCGGGGGCCTATAGCGTATGAAAACTCGGGCTAACGTAAGTTCGCTTGTTATTGTTAGAAACTAGTGACTTCTTATTAACAGCAGTTGTGTTTACTTGATGAAGAGTAGAGCGCAGATTAACATTTGTGTGATAAAATACTTCGCGTTCAAAGAGAGCCTGCTTGTAGTTGTTGTGACTTATTTCTTTTTTTACAACTTCTTTATCTATGCCCTTAGCTTTCTTTGTTACAGAAGTCTGGGTAGCAACGCTATACATCTTCGACCGCAGGCCAACATATTCTTGTATAACCGTCCCATTAAATTCATCCTTCATCTTTCCAATCACTTTCTTGTTAACGGTTGAATGTAAAGGCGAATCTTTAGGATAGTCACATGTGTCGTACCACCCATCAGCTCCTTTAGCTACCTCGCCTCTAAGTCCTTATAGAAGTCTTCAGTTGGGATGTCCATAATAAAACTATCAGTGTCTGTGTAAAGGACATTTGATTCTGGGTACAGCGGCTTAAAGTAGTCGTATAGAAATTCTAGCATTAATAACTTGACAACTCTAGCACGGCGAATCCGATAAACACCGGCTTGTCCAACTTCACACTCAGTTTCTTCATCATAATGCCAACCAGGCTGTCGCTAAATATTCTAAAGTCTTGGTAGTTAGGTTTAGAGGTCAGCTTAATTGCTTGTTTTTGTTTGTAACTAATCTTACATCTTTACGATTGTGTACGTTCTCCATGGTTTTGCCAAAACAACTGTTGTTCATCAACTAAAGAAGTCTTTTTCTGAAGCGTCAGTGGCCGCAGTCTAAGATCAGTGTTCTTCGTGATGTATGGTCTCATGAAAGGCCTTGGTCATAGGTAATTATTCTGTGAACAGCTGTCAGCTTTAACCCGTGTCTTAAGTAAAATTGTAACAGCCGGTAATGACAGACATATTTAGTTTTGTTAAAGAGGTTAGGCACGAGTTTAGGTGGTTCTGTGGGACTCATCTTTAATCTTTCTGCGGCTAAGGGGAAATCATTATGAAGGTCTGCAATCTGCGGGATAATCTAAGTCTACCTCTAAGATTAGTCCTATTGGATTATCAGGTGTAAGATTGAAATAGTCCTACCACCCGATCAACCTCATGAGGCCCGTTTATCATTTTAAAGTTTCTTAATGGCAGTGCCTGGCTCATGGCCCACCCATACAGATTGTTGGCGTCTAAATACATCAGATAGTTGGATGGTTTGGTGGGGTCATAATCGTCTAAATACTTGTTGTTGGCTCTGCGGTAAGGATGACAGGCCATGCTAATGCCTCCCCTCAGCCCATCTTAATTATCTGAAGTGTATCCAGATCAGATATTAAGTCAATCTCGACGTTTGTAACTTCAAGAATGCATCCCAAGACAACCCCGGGGAAGAGATGTACTGTGACGAATCCAGGCCGTATGTTTCATGCAAGTGGATCTGTAATTCTGAAAGACGTCAGCTAATAAACACACGTCGGCCAATAAATATTGATCGTGATAATCGCCCATCGTTTGCAGTGTAATTCTGTCCAGGCTTTCTGTGCGTATTCATAGTCGGCGTCAGATATGTCCTTTCTTCTAAGACGGCTGTAAAAGTCGTCTTTATGTGGCAGCGCCGGCTCGTCAAACCTATCCCACGAGTCCATGTATTCATAAGGATAGACGCCTTTACGGACTAAAGATGGGTCAAAATATTTTTTAGTGATTGGATAGTCTTGCAGAGATCCTGCCAATTTGTCTAAGCTCCCCATCAAATGCTGGGCAGAGTCATAGAAGGATAAACAGTCTACAGTAAAGGTCATGTACTTTTCTGATGATTGTGCAATACAGCTAACCCTCTTACATTTAGAAGTCACTGCTTGCATGATAAAGTGAGAATCGTAGCCCCGCAAGTTATGAAAGAAGATTGGCAGTTTCCATGTCTTGGGATCAACCTTAAGTTGAAGATTACAGCTATTATGCGCTGCCCCTCTGAATTTTCCAGTAATGTGATCATGGTCCCTTACAGCATCGCCTGATAATTCTCTGTTGCATATCCAGCAGTGGGTGGCTGATTTATAACGTTCTTCATCTTCGGGGGTCATCTTAATGCCTGAAAGGTTCAGCTGATTGGAGAATTGATTGCGAAGATGCTTCATCTGCTCCAAAAATCGACCGGCTGCGTCGGGGCCTCTGTAAATCTCCGGCTGTGTGTGTCCGCCATCTGACCTAACAGCAACAAATGCATAAGAACAGATCTGATGACGAGATAATAAGGTTGTTTTTTGTTGTGTCCGTTCTTGAGGGCCGTAGTACTGCGGCAAGATTGCTTCAAAGTCAGCATAGACTACGTATGGGCTCATCTGCATTTTGCGTACATTCTTAAACCTGACTTTAGACCCTGGTTTGGGCGCAATGAGTTCGGTTTTACAGTCTTCAAAACTTTTACAATGTTTCTTATGTTTGTCAGCTGCCTGTATAGATGGAATTCTAACCAAACACCTTCTACAAAGCCCCTGTTTAGCAGGATCCTTTGTAGTATAAGCCAGAAGTCTGCTCATTGTTCTAATTAATACATAATGACTCTTAGAACCGTCTGTAAACAGAATCAAGTCGACATGGTTCTCAAGTGATTCGCCTAAAGGGGGAGCATTGGGAGAGATCCTTATAGGCTGTAGATTGTCTGCTACAGACCATGTGTATACGTTTACGGTTATTGGTTTGTTTTGCTCTTCAAACTGAGATATACTTTCTACGCTCACTGGAAAGTTTATGTTATTAAAGTTCAGACTATCTTTATACTGCCTATAATTGGAAACTCTGTCTGGGTGCTTTTTAACAGGGTGTAAGTGTGCCAAAACACACCACATGAAACATAAGTTATCTGAATTATGTATGTTCAGGACTGCTCGTTTAAGAACTAACTCTCTCGGGAGAAGGATGTAAGAATTGCCGACTATATCATAGAACTTTGTTTGTCTTAATTTGATTTCGAGGACTGTTCCTTCAGACCAACCGGAGCCGCGCATTTTCGCTTCTTCAATCGCATGGTTAAACTGTGTAAGCATGTAATCAGCCCAGTCAGGTGTAAAGTTGCGATAGCTGATTACTTTTTTCTGTCTAGTTGAAACCCAGACTTGCATACTACTATCATCGGGGGTTATATAATTAATTAGAACAACCAACATGACTTTTACTGGCGGGTTAATTTGAAGAAACTCTGGAATTTTAGAAATAGCATGCATCACACTTTCATGAATGTTTATAGGGTTAATAATGTCCATGTCTATGACCGTGTCCATGTCTACTTCACTAAACGTACTGCTTAATTGTTCATTACCGTCAAATATCTCCTCCCACGTATATAGTTTTCCAACCTCGGATTTACTTGTGGGGTTCATTTTTAACCCACAATATTTACGTAAATAAAAAAAATAAATGTAAGTAAAAGTAAGTAAACGCGCTTTTATTCTTCACCCAAGCGTTGCAATACTTCAAGACACCCTAATCTTACAAGAACGCCTGCCAATACTTTAGCTTTTTCTGAATCACTACAGTCAATGTTTAACTCTTTGATTGCTTTGTCAAATAGTTTACTATGATTTTTGATTAAATTGTTTACATCATTCTCAAACCCAGATTTACTAAAATCAATGTTTAACACTTTCATCGTTTCGTCAAATAGTTCATTACAATTTTCTACTAAAATCATTAGATCAGATTCGCTGTGTTTGGCCGTCATTTTTAAATCTAAAAATTAAATAAATAAAAAAAATAAATAAAACCATGAGTATAACGCTGGTTAATTATGCAGTGCCTATTGTTGGTGTTATAGTTTATTCAACCCTAGCAAAATGTTTGTTAAGAATAAAACCGCCCAACATAGGAAAGATAGAAGATTCGCCAAAACTAGTTACAACCTTATTTTTAGCTCTGGCAACAAAAGATTATCTGATTAAAAAGCACATAGACAGTCTTTCATATTATGATTATTTTAATTATTTTTTTAGTTAATAAAAAATATGAGCACTGCAAAGATCATCAATACGATTTACCACTCTGCTGTAATCAGCGGCCTTAGTATAGGATATAGCATGTTAGCAAAAAACATGTTTAAAATGAGGCCGGCCGATCTAGGAAGGTTAGACATTGAGGATGTTGTTAAGGTTATAGCTGTAATAACAGCGGGGATTGCCTCAAAAGACTTTCTTGTTACACAGGGGATTATCCCAGAAAACATCAATGCATAGAAAGATTAATGCATTTAGGCAGATTGATTTATAAAAAATATTCATTCTAAAAAATATTGATTTATAAAAAAGATTCATTCATTTATAAAAAAGATGTCTGGAATAGTTCTGATGGTGGGCGAGGCTATTGTTAATGCGTTGGCTTTCTCCGGCAGCAATTATATGTTTAGTAAATTGCGGTCTGATGAAGAGAGAGAACGCCATAACAAGGCAATGGAAGATTTAGCTAAGGCAAGAGACGCTTACGAGAAAAGGAGAATTGCTCACTTAGACTTTATTAATAAAAAGTTAAGAGAACAGGGACATGCAGAGCACACATTTACAGACGTTGATGATGCAATGAATGAATATTACTTAGTGACAGGAAAGAAGTTTCTAACATCGGCACCGCCAGAACTGTCTGACTTTTATGAACCATCTGAGGATCAGAAAATGGTGGAAATAGGCTTTATTATAGGTGCTATGGGAGCAATCTTTCTTCTTGCATATTCAATCTAAAAACATAGTTAAAATGTAATAAAAAAAAAAAACAGTCCCTTCTTATGGACGATACAAAGTACAAAATATATTATTCTCCTAGAGGGTATTGGAAAGGAAAGGCCGCTATTGATAAACTGAGTAAAGCTGCTAGGGTGTCTGAATCAGAAGCAAAAGACTGGCTTTCAAAACAAGCGATCTGGCAAATATATCTGCCTGCCCCAAAAAGAATAATAAGACCTCGATTTGTTAACTCAGTTCCTAATGACACCCACCAAATGGACTTGCTGTATCTTCCACATGACAAAGTTAGAAGAAAAAAGTTTAAGTATGCTCTGACTGTTGTTGACATGGCTTCAAGGTATAAAGACGCTGAGCCTTTAATGGATAAAAGCTCAACTGCTGTGGCTGTGGCTTTACAGCAAATATACATGCGAGGTCCATTAAAGTATCCTAGGCTGATTCAGGTTGATGATGGGAAAGAGTTTAAAGGAGCTGTAAACCAACTGTTTTTAAGACATCGGGTTACAGTTAAGAGAGGGATCCCAGGCAACCATCGCTCCCAGGCTCTAGTAGAAAACTTTAATAAGAATCTAGCTGAGCGTCTGTTTACCTATCAATATCATAGAGACCTTATGGACAAAACACGCAACACAGAATGGGTTAGGAGATTGCCAGCAGTCTTACGCGCCATGAACAATGAAGAATTTAAAGCAACGGGTCTTAAACCGGTGAACGCAATCAAATTAAAAAAAATTAGCATTACTGAAGGCATCCAAGGTAATCAAAAACTCTTGCCTTTTGGATTAAAAGTAAGATACTTGTATGCTCCTGGAGAGGCAGAGGGTGATGTTAGAATTAGAGCCACAGACCCTATATGGAGCGTAGATGTATATGAAGTTGAAAGAATTATGAAAACAGCCCCTCCCGTATATTATTTAAGAGAGACTCTTTCTTCTGCGTCTAAAAAGCCTGCCCCTAAAAGATCGTTTGTTCGCGAAGAGTTGCAAGTTGTCCCACCAAACACGGTGCCGATTAGTTTTTAAAAAAAAGTGTTTATTTTTTTTTTGTTAAACTTATGATTTATTTATTTTTTTGTTAAACTTATGATTTATTTATTTATTTTAGTTCACATCTTATTTTTAGTCTATTTTTGGGTTTAACTGATTGTTTGCTTGCTTTTCAATGTTCTGTTTGATTGTCTCAGTGTCTACCTGTTGCGAAGTAAAAGTCTTTCTCCACTCCTTTTGAAGTTCAGTTTTTTGTCGCCTGTAATCCTCACCATCAGCCATAAGATGCTCAAATTCTTCAGCTGTAATGTTTTCATCCTGCAATGCTTTGCTTATTCTCAGCCTTAATGAACAAAGTTTTGCTGATGCTAGGGCTACAATGGCAGTGTGCTTTTGTAGTTTAGGCGTTAATTTTTTTAAAACAGCACTCACAATCATAGACATAGCACCTAAACCCAAACCAAGGCTCCCTAATGCTAAAGAGGCTGGCGCTCCGGCCCCAGTAGCTAAAAGAGCAACGCCGGACCCAGCACTTACGCTCGCTACAGCTGATGAGCCGGTGATTATATAAGAAAGAGTATTTAAAACTTTAGCATATTTCTTTCTAGTAACCCTATATTTATTCAAGTCACTTTCTATTTCTTCTTGAAGTTCAGTTATTTGCTCTAACCTAGACTTTTGAGCCTGATCATCCATTTTTAATTAAGATTAATTTTTTAATTAAGATTAATCTTGTACATATTTTCTTATTAACCCTTCTGGCAGCACTTCATCAACAGAGTAAAACGCAATAAAATCAACATACTTAATAAAAATAAAATCAAGCACTGTTAGTTTAGCATTGTCAACCATCACAGTGACTTTGTCAGAAGATACAGAAGTGTTTATTTCATCCCCGTTTTTAGTAATAGCAATAACAAGCCTGAGAGGCCCGTCCAAGTTTTCAGACTTTATTTGTACACCTCTGATTAACGTATGCTCTGGCAAACTAGGATCAGACTCCCTTGGAGTGATAAATAAGCGAAAAAGCATCGTCATTTTTCTAGGCAGTGATTCTAGTTTTGGGTTAAACTCTAAGCCGACGGTGTCACCCCCCACTTCAGCTAAGGACTTCTTTCTCCGCAGCATATATACAGAGCCCTGCCTGGTTATTTCAATCTGCTTTTTCTGTTGTGTTCCTGGGACTAGGCTAGCAAGAAGGCGTCCTTCATTCAAAGCTTTTCTAAAATTGTATTTCTTATCAAAGTATACATGGGGGCTTCGTAGTTCAAACTTTAAATCCCAGTTAATGTCAGGAAGCAACGCCCAAGCATTCTCTCGTTTATGAAGTTTGTATTCGTGTTTGCCAAAATCGTTTGCCCTTAGATTTCTTATCTCTTCCAGGGTAGGATATTGCTGTCGTTTTTTATCTTCAATTTCTATTCGTTTGTAAACACCATCGTCGGTGTATTCAAATCCATAAACATTTCCTGCCACTCCTATCAGATCAAAGTCAGTTGTATCTGCTAGATCTTTTATCTCTACTGCAACGCATTTAGGAGCTAACTCTGCTTTTGATTCAGGTCCTCGAGACATTCTTTTTAATATAAACAATTTATTATTAAACAATTTATAGTAAACAATCTATAATGAGCAATCTATAATAAACAATCTATAGTAAACAATTTATTATAAGCAAACGTATTGAACTGGCGGGTCAGTCCGTAAGCATAGTTTAGCGTGCTTAGATTTTTCTAGCTGCTCTTTTATTTTTTTTAGTTCATCCCTGTCCCTGATTATATAGTTTTCACTTAAACATTCTTCAAAACTGTCCCGGTCCTTAGTATAGAATAAGATGACTGATTTTAACTGCGATCTAAAGTCTTTTAAGACAGCATTGTATTTTTGAGTTAAGAGCCAAACAGAAACTAATGCGTGTCTTCCGCTAAAGGCTAGCTTAGACAGAGTCCTTCTTTTTTTTACAATGTCTTGTTCGGCTGAACAGTCATCAATAATAAACAGCGTTTCGGTTCCCTCAAATAGCCTATAGTAATGTTCTAAACAGTCGCTTAGCTTGTCAGTAGGATCAACTAAGAATATATTCTCGTCTGTCCAAACAAACTGCCTTTCTTTGTAAGACTTGTTGTGCTTAATGGTTGTGCAGAATATAACAATGTGCTCGTAATGAAATCTGTAGACTGTTTGTAACAAATCAAGCACGAAGACAGTTTTCCCACACCCAGTAATCCCACAAATAAGCGAACAGTGCGGGTCTTTAGGTAAAAAGTTCAAACTATCCATCTGTTTTAATAGGCTATTTCTTTCAGTCTATTTTCTTCAATGTTCATCTGGGCGTCATAAACCACAAAAACGTGCATTTGTATCTGACCATTCTCCTCCTCTTCTTTATCAATCTGTATGAGTATGCCATCTGACCCTACCCTTCTTCCACTCCCGTGCAGTCTGTTGTCATACGTGGATCTAAAATCCAGCCATAGTCCATATTTGTCTGTTAGATAATCTTCGAGTCTTACATCGTGAAGGTGAAGTTTTTTACACACATGATCGGCTGTGGGGCTTGTCTGTCTGCCTCCAGCAAACAATTTTCTTATTTCATCAAAGTGTTGGTCGGGCAAAAGTCCCGCCGAATACAGCTGAAAAGGCTTGCCATCTACTGTGCAAGACAGTTGCTCAATTTTTGGGTTGTAAAACACCTCAGATTCTCTCTGAAAAGGAGCTGAGGGTTCAGTAAATAGCAAGAGAACCCCCTTTAGGGACCTTAAAGAATTGCTTATAGCTATTTCCCAGACGGTGTCTTGCTTGTTTTTAATCGCTAGACTGTGGTGTAAAACTCTTTCAAAGTAAACAACCGTCCTACTTTTATACTGGTTTAAGATTGTTCTGGCCAGTTCAGGGTTAGTAACAACATCAAAATTAAGAGAGATGTTACTGACAGTGTATCTAGCTGTTGGGTCATCTGATAGAATAACAGACCCGCTGTCATTGAATGTCAGTTCGTAAGTAAGTTTGTCTCTTAGTGTGCCTTGGTAATATGGCTGATGGGTTTTTAACAGTTCAAAATCTAGAGGGATGCAAAATCTGTTCTTAAATGCTCGCGCTATTGCCTGGTCTCCCTCGTCTTCCTTTGCATCTGCAGCATTAAGCCTGTGCTTAAGACCGTTTGGGCTCTGGATTCCCTGAAAGATTTTGTCTTTCCTTTCTGTTCTAGGCAGCCACAGATCAGAATAGAGATTAAAAATGTCTGCGCTACTCAGTGAGAAGACTTCTCTACCTTCCAGTTTAATTACCATATTTTTAATGATGGCCCTGCCCAGGTTAGCAACGACAGTGGCATTAGGATCCGCCGACTCAATATCTATTTTGAATGACAGCCTGGCAGTGCCCGGCATTATAACATCGTCAGGCCCGAGGTCACTAAATCTTACTGTTAACATTTCATTTGGCTCAATTGTTGATGGATTATTTACAACCCGCACAGTCTGTCTTATGCCTTTTATGCCGTGGGGCTCTTTCGCTTTTCTGAATGGATCAAGGTCGCAGCCGTATGGATTCATTTTTTATAAAACAAAAAATAATAAATATATAAATATGGCTGATGAAGATTTTGACGCGATTAGTCCTATTGAAGAAGAAGATGAAATAGAACCAGGTCGTTCAATACAAGATGAACTTGAGGGGGCAGAAGCACGTCCTTTACTCCCTAGACAACCTCAAGATGTAGGTTCTTCACTCCTTAGTGCTCGTCAAGAACTTTTAGGAGTAGGCTCTTCACTCCCTAGACAGCGTCACGAACTATTGCAACGACGAATTGAATCATTCTATAAAAGTATAGAACGGGAGCTGCCAGAAATACTTGATCTTAACGATTTTGAAGAAGATGGCGGCCATTTGTATATTAGGACTAGTGAAGGAGGCCGCGTAAGAGTTACTACAAAGCCAAACGCGACCAAGTTTTTAAGTCTAAGTACAATTAGACGAGACCTCCCTGCTGCTGATGCAGAACGATTAAACATTACAAATCTAAGGTCTGATGCTGTTAGACTTTTACATAAAATGGGGCGGTTGTTGCCAACACGATCTGAAATAGAAATCGCCACTATTCCAGAGGTAGGTCAAAAACCAGATAAAGTAATAACAGAATTTGAGGCGAGTTTTATTGATGAGACGAGTTTTATTGAGGGGCCAATTGGCGGTTCGCCTAGGCAAAGAGAAGGTGAGATGAGTCCTGAAGAAGAAACAGCTTTAAAAACAATTGTTGATCCTCCATTGTCTACGAGTGAACTCAGGGATATTAGAACTGCTCTGCGTGAACTCTTGAATATTAAGTCTGCTTTAACAACTACAAATGAAGAACTAAAAAACAACTTGGCAAAATTTAATGAGATAAAGAGAGAGATAGACGAAGAAAAAAATAAGCTGGCTGATGCAGATGATAACAATTTAGGACAAGAAGAAAAGGCTAGAATACAGGCGAAAATACAGGATTTAATGAAAGAAAAGGCAAACGTGTTAGCAGCGTTGTATATTAACAGAGAAAAAATAGCAACCCAAATAAGCAGAATCAGAGAAACTATAAACAAAATGATTTATGAAAATACTACGCTAGCAGAAAGAATAAGGACTCTGTTCAGAGAGCAGGGGATTACAATAGTTAGTATATTAACGGCCGTTGGGTTTGCTATCTCTACACTGGTTTATGCATTAACCGGCAGTGCGCCAACAGGGTCAGTAGCGCCTCCAACGCCTCAGCCTGGTAAAAGTTGGATTAGAAAACAATTGCACCATCTGGCAAACTTATTAAAGAAGTTAGCTGCCAAAGCGCTTGGTGCACTGCCTGGCATAATAGGCGGTGTTGTTAGTTGGGTTTTGTCTACAATAGGCAAAGTGGTTGGTTATATGGCTAACCATCTGTGGACTTTGGGGGTGCTGGCTGCCGGTTTAATTTTTAGTAAAATAAAGTATGACCAGTCCAGTAAAAGTTAAAAACACAACAAGGGCCGTCTTTTCGCTAGTGTGTCTGTCGGGGTGAGGTACATCAAGAGGTGGATCGCTTTCTGGCTGTGGGCTGCTTATAACTGGTGGGGGGTCGCTTTCTGCAGGTTCAGGGCTAGATACTTTTTTTAAAAATGGCTGGCGCGGGCCTTGTGTTTAAGCCTTGATTGTGTCCTAAGTTTTGATCGTCTCCGGCTAAGAGAATTTCATTATTATAATTCTGTATCATGCCAATCTGCAGTCTAAGGTCAGAAGGCAGCATGTATAATCCATGACCCACAACAAAGTCAACCTTTGACCTAGCATGTGAAAGAACGTTTTGGTACCTTTGTATGCTGGAAGGCAAATCAACAGCAGAGTTAATAGCATCTTCTAAATTAGCTAAAAATTGTTTTCTGGCGTCAAAGCCTGTAGATTGATCCACTATGCTAGACTTGGTCTGTGCTTGTGCTCCTAATAGACACCAAACGTACGTCCGTATGGAGTCATTAAGTCTTTGCACTCCTGGCATTGTTAGGCCTTCACTTTTATCTAAGATAAATGTTGCCCAAGCATTGGGGTGTTTTTGTTCTATTGATCCCAATCTAACTTGGGAGTTTGACTTAAAAGAGGTGTGGCCGGGCCAGTAGTCAAAATTATATTCTCTACGCTGACCCCACAAATACAATGTGCCCAACCCGTGATTGCGGTCTAACTTTTGTCTAAAGTTATTTGAAGGGTTAATGTTAAATTCGTTGCAGATTCTTTCATATGCATTATTGTCCATTGGGCTGAGAAATGGATTAAACGCGTTGTCATTGGGGAGGCGTACTTGTAGTTCAGTTAGTATGCGTCTATACTGATAATAAACATGAAAGTTATATACTGACCTTACTAAGAGATTGGGGTGGTTTAAATGGTTTGCATATGAAACACCGCAGCCAGTGGTTGAGCAGTAAATGGCAAAATTTAACTGATTCTGGTAAAAAGCCATGGGGTGAGTTGACCATGCTGATGGCACTCTATCACTCTTTATTGGAGGATTTAAATATCTAGTTAGTGGGTTTACAAGCCTGACTAGAAAGCCATATGATTCATCCACTGCGATGGTTAGGCTACTAAAGTCCAAAGATTTGGGCTCATAAACCCCCCCTACATCGTAAGTAGCACTTTCATTATATTTAAAAGGTTCCATTTTTAAATAGATTTTTTAAAAAGGATTTAAAAAGGATGCACATTTATATAACCAAGCAAAACATAAGTGTGTTCTTAAAGTATCCAATTAACAATAGGCGCGGTAATAGTCGGGTTGCTCTTAGAAAAATTGGTTTTAAAGTTAAGTGGTTTAATATATCTGAAGAAGCTCAGAATAACTGGATTAATATTAGTAATGAGGGGGGCAATCAAATAACTCATGAAAATACCAGAAGGCTATTACAGCTTTTGTTCTTTAAAAGAAGTATTTAACGAATTAGGCATATTACTAAAAATTAACGAAGCAAACCTCAGAATTACGATGCATTTTCCACTAGAAGAAAAAAGAGAATACACTTTTCCTAAAGGCCTTGCTAGAATCTTGGGTTTCCACAGTACTAGCAGATCTTATAAATTTAGTACAAGAGAAAACATCTATCAATTTGAAGGTAATGAACCATGTGATTTTCTCGTTAACCCGATGTTGTATGTCCATTTACGGGAGTTAAAAACAAGTACTAATTTATTTGATGGCAATCCATCTACAGTTCTAGGAGTACTGCCATCAATTAAGGCGGGGTTTTGCGATTATCAGTTAAGCACATTTGGTAAAGACAGCCGGTTTAAAGAATTAGTTGAGGGGTCTATAAATTCAGTGTGTGTAAAAATAACTAACCAAGATGGAAGGCCGGTTGTTTGCTCTGATTTGTTAGTGGTGCTTGAGATAGAAGATTAATCAGAAGAGAAGAGAGAATGTCAATATCTAGGCTCTATATCACCCATTTTTTTGTTTTGCACGTAAGCCCCCCCATTTTAAATAACGATTACGTCAATTTTGGAGGTTTTTGCATGTTAATTTTGATTGTAAAAAAGGTGTCAATTTTGGCAAAAAGTAGCATGAGATGGACGAGATTTGTTTGTGAAAAGGGGGGTTTTCGTGCAAAATAAGATGTGGGGATAGAGCATAGATATTGACATTCTCTTTCCGTGTCTATATTCCACCACAGAGGTTGAACGATTTGTTTGGTTGTAGCATTGTTTCTTTTGCATCTTCTACTCCTTAACGTTCCTATGATATCCCCTTCATTGCTGTTATATTAAAAAGGGTCCTTTTGTTTCGTTTGTGTAACTTTTGATAGTTTCTGTAAATTCAATACAACATGGAAATGGTCACTTCCTTGATGTCGAAGTGCTTCCGCAGTCATGCCTGCTGTGAATTTTGGTCCAATGCGTGCAAAGTCAGTTACACTGTCGGTGTCACCCCGCGTCCCTGTCCGTGTCGTAGATTATGTTGTCAATGCAGTTAGAAATACTTCATCTAACATTTCTTGCGCGCGCGCGCACACACACACACACACACACACACACACACACACACACACACACACACACACACACACACACACAGAGTCTAGAAATGCATGCGCTACCCCTTACCTGACGTCACATTTCAGGCCTTAGCACTCACCCTTGGCCCAATCTTTGCGCCGGGCGGTTTCCCCAAAGTAAACCCATTCCTTTTCTGTACTCCCAGTTCTTAAAGAACAGGGAGTACTTTAGAATGGGAACGAAGAAATGCTGTCTCTGTGTGTGTCTGTGTGTCTGTGTGTCTGTGTGTCTGTCTGTCTGTCTGTGTGTCCGTGGTCAAAATGTGTTCCACTCGCTCCAGACAAAACTACTGGGTCGATCTTTCTGAAAATTTGTAGGTATGTTCATTATGGATGAAGGATGATGCCCGACGTTTTAGTTTACCGTTACAGCCGTTACTAACGGCTGTAACGGCCTGTAACGCTTTTTCTTCTTTATGGAATATCTCCGAAAGTACTTGGCTGATCTTTGTGAAAATTAGCAGGTATGTTCATTATGGGTCACGGATGATGCCCGATGTTTTAGTTTACCCCGTTACAGCCGTTACTAACGGCTGTAACAACCTGTAACGGTTTTTCTTCTTTTTAGAATATATTAAAAAGTACTTGGCTGATCTTCCTGAAAATTTGTAGAAATGTTCATCATGGGTCACAGATGATGCCCGATGTTTTAGTTTACCGTTACAGCCGTTACTAACAGCTGTAACGGCCTGTAACGCTTTTTCTTCTTTATGGAATATCTCAGAAAGTACTTGGCCGATCTTTGTGAAAATTAGCAGGTATGTTCATTATGGGTCACAAATAATGTCCGATGTTTAGTTTACCGTTATACTGTTACTAACGGCTGTAACAGCCTGTAACGGTTTTTCTTCTTTATAGAATATCTCAAAAAGTACTAGGCCGATCTTTCTGAAAATTTGTAGGTATGTTCATTATGCGTCACGAATAATGCCTGATGTTTCAGTTTACCGTTATAGGCGTTACTAACGGCTGTAACGGCCTGTAACGCTTTTTCTTCTTTATAGAATATCTCCGAAAGCACTTGGCTGATCTTTGTGAAAATTAGCAGGTATGTTCATTATGGGTCACGAATGATGCCCGATGTTTTAGTTTACCCCATTATAGCCGTTACTAACGGCTGTAACGGCCTGTAACGGTTTTTCTTCTTTATAGAATATCTCAGAAAGCACTTGGCCGATCTTTCTGAAAATGTGTAGGTATGTTCATTATGGGTCACAAATAATGTCCGATGTTTAGTTTACCGTTATACTGTTACTAACGGCTGTAACGGCCTGTAACGCCTTTTCTTCTTCATGGAATATCTCAGAAAGTACTTGGCCGATCTTTGTGAACATTAGCAGGTATGTTCATTATGGGTCACGAATAATGCCCGATGTTATAGTTTACCGTTATAGCCGTTACTAACGGCTGTAACGGCCTGTAACGGTTGTTTTTCTTCATGGAATATCTCAGAAAGTACTTGGCCGATCTTTATGAAAATTAGCAGGTATGTTCATTATGGATCAAGGATGATGCCCGATGTTTTAGTTTACCGTTATAGCATTACTAACGGCTGTAACGGCCTGTAACGTTTTTTTTTCTTTATGGAATATCTCAGAAAGTACTTGGCCGATCTTTGTGGACATTAGCAGGTATGTTCACTATGGGTTACGGATGATGCCCGATGTTTTAGTTTACCGTTATAGCCGTTACTAACTGCTGTAACGGCCCGTAACGCTTTTCTTCTTTATGGAATATCTCCGAAAGTACTTGGCCGATCTTTGTGAAAATTAGCAGGTATCTTTATTATGGATCAAGGATGATGCCCGATGTTTTAGTTTACCGTTATAGCCGTTACTAACGGCTGTAACGGCCTGTAACGGTTTTTGTTCTTTATGGAATATCTCAGAAAGTAGGTGGCCGATATTTCTGAAAATTTGTAGATATGTTCATTATGGGTCACGGATGATGCCCGATGTTTAAGTTTACCGTTAGAGCCGTTACTAACGGCCCATAATGGTTTTCTTCTTTATGGAAAATCTCAGAAAGTTCTTGGCCGATCTTTCTGAAAATTTGTAAGTACGTTCATTTTAGGTCACAGACGATAGCCGATGTTTATCAGAATAGCCATTACTAACGGTTACACCAGCCCAAGACGGTTTTTCCTCTTTATGGAATATCTCACGTGTATTCAGGATAAACTGGGAGTACGTTTATATGCTTTGCATCTTGTTCATTTTAATCTTTCTGCTTGGAAACACCTGGCATTGTGTGTGTGTGTGTGTGTGTGTGTGTGTGTGTGTGTGTGTGTGTGTGTGTGTGTGTGTGATGTGTGTGTGTGTGTGTGTGTGTGTGTGTGTGTGTGTGTGTGTGTGTGTGTGTGTGTTCACATTTCACATTATTAAAGGGTATTTGAAATGATTGTCACTTTTTTTTCTTTCACATGTAATTTATTGGAAGTCGAGTTGGTTTTAAAGAAGACCGTAATGAAACCTTGGCGCTGTTTAAGGAATGACATACATTAGAAGAGTTAATGTTTGATCTAGGTCTATATTACAAAAGAAGCACAGGGCTTGGCGTGGTGTTTACATAATCCGGTGTGTGTGTGTGTGTGTGTGTGTGTGTGTGTGTGTGTGTGTGTGTGTGTGTGTGTGTGTGTGCGTGTGTGTGTTCACGTGCGCGCGTGTATCTGTGTGTTGTGTGATACAACATAATTGAATCGTTGAAATGCGTTGCAACAAATAGGAATTTGGAATCATCGAAGACACAAAAGTTACCTTTACAAAGGGGATCGGAGTATGTGCTTTGTACTTTAAAGGTCTACTTTAGAGGTTTTCGATAATTGGTCAGCTTATGCAGAAATATGAAATGTTTGATAAATTGGTAAAATAAACATCCGATTCGCTCCCGATCACACGAAATCGATCCGCGAAAGTGGGCATTTTCACCTGTAATCAAGAAAACGGGAGGTAATCAACTAAATCTTGGCATGGCTTAACTACTCTTGGATGTGACGTCACATGATGGACTGCCCGTCAGCCGCGACCTACACAACAAGCCAACGGCGACAGAAAGCGATTCTGATGGTTCTTGCACATCTCGATCGGTATTTAATTTATCATGTAAAAGCAGTGACTATGATTGCGACAGCCAATGTGACTCTGGGGATGTTTCTGCAAGGCCTTTACCTTATCAGTTTGAACGCTAAGTTCTTTTTACCACGTCAGTTCCAGCTGGACCACGGAAACGAGCCATTCAGGTCCCGCTGGACGCCCGAACACATCATTCCGAAGGCGTACGGACTTTACCGAAGTCTCGAGGGAGGCTACCGACTGACTTCTTGATGCGATCACGCGTGGACGGCGAGCGGAGATTCTCCTTCCTCAAGCCTTAACGTGTTCATTCAATTTAACAAGTGTGATCTGTCCATAGATAAGAACAGAATAAACGTGCGACTATCGCACTCATCTGTACGAGCTTACCACTCCGCCTTCAAAGTATACGCACACAATGCAGACGAAGTTTTTGATCCACTCGAACGGGCTCGGCAATTGTCGGAATAGCTCGTTTCCGTGGTCCAGCTGGAACTGACGTGGTAAAAATAACTTAGTGGCCCGGCATGGCTGCACGAACCGAATCCACTTCTTTCGAGTATCTGGATCAGATGGAAATGTGTGCAAAGAATATCCGTCTCCTGCTGAGCTGCTGCACTCGCCTACAGCACAATATCTGCCACCCCCTCGTGACTTTTTAGGCTGTGGGGGATCGCAACTCGTGTTGATTTCACTTGGCGTTGGCTTGTTGTGTAGGTCGCGGCTGACGGCCAGTCCATCAAGTGACGTCACGGTTTTCGGTCTACCGCGCGGGGTTTGAACAGGTGTGCAAAACTCGTTTTTTATCTATTAAATTCTTCCGGCGATTTTTTTTTTTTTTTTGAAAAATGAATACCATACTGTAGTTATATGACATGTAGACCTGTTTTTAACAAATTATCGAAAATCTCTAAAGTAGACCTTTAAGTATGGGTCAAGAATCCTGTCTGCAAACCCTCTTGCAAAGCGAGCAGTCATAGCTGTACCCACCCCTAGACGATCAAAGAAATGTCCAGAGATTCTTTTCTGTGAGATGCATACCACAACAATATCGATATTGGTCTGAAGTATGGTTTCCGTTTTTTTTTTTTTTTTTTTTTTTTTTTTTTTTAAATCACGACATGATCAGCTCACTATTTCCGTCTTTTTCCAGGACACAGCATTTTGTGAGAATCTGCCAGACTTCTGTTACGATACAGATTGTCAACCACGATGAAAAGGTAACCTCGGGTGGTATTCTGCATCCACATTGCGGTACACACAGTCACTCTATGGAATCGATGGATGTGCATCTGAGATTGTTGCTCAAATTTCCTGACCAGCCCTGCAAGTGTCTGTGTTTCACAGGCCTGGTTAATGAAATTATACATAGAGCACAGTCTTGTCGTGCAGTCTCGGATCACAGTAGAAACCCGTAGCATCGTGTTCATCTTCCTCATCCTTCTCGATCAGCGTAAAAAGATCTCGGATTCTGTGGTCGTTCATGTTCTGCTTTCATGGTGACCTCAGTTTCGATTTCTTCTCCACGTCTATGCCCTTGCTGAGGTTCTGCTGGGGGCACCGGTGACAGCAAGTTCATGGGGACAGAGCAGTTACTGTCGTCAATAGGGGCTTAGTAGGAAGTTTTCTGCGTACAGTGGATCCGAACATGTTCCTCTGAACACAACTGAAGTGACTCAAAAGCAGTGCAGCGTCTCCTCTAGTTGGTTGTCTCATGACAACATGGACTGCTCCCTGTGGATTGCCGATGTCGGTTCTGTGACGGGACCAGCCAGGCTGTGGCTGTGGACAGGGAGCCCCAATGAGTGGCGAGGATGCAATGGCACTGAGGTGTAGGCTGTGGCTTTGGACAGGGAGCCCCAATGAGTGGTGAGGATGCAATGGCACTGAGGTATAGGCTGTGAACAGGGAGCTGGAATCAGTGGTGAGGATGCAATGGCACTGAGGTGTAGGCTGTGAACAGGGAGCCGGAATGAGTGGTGAGGATGCAATGGCACTGAGGTATAGGCTGTGAACAGGGAGCTGGAATGAGTGGTGAGGATGCAATGGCACTGAAGTGTAGGCTGTGGCTGTGGACAGGGAGCTGGAATGAGTGGTGAGGATGCAATGGCACTGAGGTGTAGGCTGTGGCTGTAGACTGGGGGCCGGAATGAGTGGTGAGGATGCAATGGCACTGAGGTGTAGGCTGTGGCTGTGGACAGGAAGCTGAATGAGTGGCGAGGATGCAATGGCACTGAGGTGTAGGCTGTGGCTGTGGAATGAGTGGCGAGGATGCAATGGCACTGAGGTGTAGGCTGTGGCTGCGGACAGGGAGCCGCAATGAGTAGTGACGATGCAATGGCACTGAGGTGTAGGCTGTGGCTGTGGACAGGGAGCCGGGATGAGTGGTGAGGATGCAATGGCACTGAGGTGTAGGCTGTGGCTGTGGACAGGGGGCCGGAATGAATGGTGAGGATGCAATGGCACTGAGGTGTAGGCTGTGGCTGTGGACAGGGAGCTGAGATGAGTGGCGAGGATGCAATGGCACTGAGGTGTAGGCTGTGGCTGTGGACTGGGGGCAGGAAGGAGTGGCGAGGATGCAATGGCACTGAGGTGTAGGCTGTGGCTGTGGACAGGGAGCCGGGATGAGTGGTGAGGATGCAATGGCACTGAGGTGTAGGCTGTGGCTGTGGACAGGGAGCTGAATGAGTGGTGAGGATGCACTGGCACTGAGGTGTAGGCTGTGGCTGTGGACAGGGAGCTGAATGAGTGGCGAAGATGCAATGGCACTGAGGTGTAGGCTGTGGCTGTGGACAGGGAGCTGAATGAGTGGCAAGGATGCACTGGCACTGAGGTGTAGGAGAAGATGCGAAATAAAAATGTCGCTTGGATGACATTTTATACGACATTTTGTACCGGCAGGTCACATATTCATGTGTTCTGCACAGCAGATTTGTGAACGTACGGTTTTTGTCAGTTCTGACTAGTCACAGATGTTAGGTGATCAAGGGGTAGAATGAACAAAAGAGTACTGCGCCTAACTGACGATAAATGGCGTGCTTGGATTCAGCTGCGCTCTCTCTCTCTCTCTCTCTCTCTCTCTCTCTCTCTCTCCTCTCTCTCTCTCTCTCTCTCTCTCTCTCACACACACACACACACACACACACATATATCAAATCAAACCAAATCAAATATAAACATTTGCGGAAAAGTATTACAATGTTGGCATAGGCTCATACAGGCATGTCCCTTGGGACTTATTTCCCCCCATTTGTTAATGTGCGTCATTTAGAACGTGATGAGGAGATTAGAGTAAGAAATGGTATCATGAATTACTAGCATACGCTCGGGTTTGTTATTGTTGTTGTTGTTGTTATTGTTTTTGTTGTTGTTGTTGGTTTGTTTGTTGGTGCGTGCGTGTAGGCTTGCGCAAATTATGTTTATACATTAATGTGGTATATTTGCATTTTGTTCCTTGTTGTCTTAAAAATTTTGTTGTGTGTGTGTGTGTAAAGTAAGTTCCTGTCTTATTTCTAGCTTGTCATGCCTTATCGTAAAACTTTATTACGTGTTGGTTATGTAAAGCGCTTAGAGCCCTAATTTTTAGAGAATAGGCGCTGTATGAATTAACATTGTTTATATTATTATTATTTTTGTTGTTGTTGTTGTTTGTTTTTGTTGATTTTTTTTCTTTTGCTCATACTTTACATATAGACTGGCATGGGCATGGTGTATAAATAGTGCTAGTCCTACCCATACACCCTCTCTCCTCCTCCTCCTCCTCCTCCTTCTTCCTGAATTCCCTGGGGGCCGGAGTCACTAGGGCACCACCCTGAAGAACAGTTCACCAGATTCTTCCAGTTCAGTCGGCTGTGAGTGCCAAAGACATGGATCTGAGCGATTTTTTCTCTTTTTTGTTTTTCACTCTGCAGTTCCGTCCTTTTTTCTGAAACGATCTGCATTGGATGTCTTGAAGAGATAATCTACCATTAGTATCAAGAGAATTAAATTCGCGCGTGTGCGCACAGACACCTGAAGCAGTGCTGAGAGACTACGCAGGCCTAGCTTGATAACAGATCTAGACAGACAGACAGATGGATAGATAGATAGATAGATAGACAGACAGACAGATGGATAGATAGATAGATAGAATGATAGATAGATAGATATACACATGCGCACGCGAACACACAACTACTCTGAGTTTGTTTCTCATGTTTAATACAAGCCCTTTCCGAACGCAGTCAAAATGCTAGCTACTGAATCGATAGTGCAGTCAAGGATCACAGGAAATTGTTGTTGAAGTGCATCGTATACTAGATGGGGGAAAAGCCGTTCTAGGAAGGGGAAGAGGGCAGGAATTGAAAAGAGTGACTGAAACAAAGGCAGATATGTAGAAAGGCAGACACTGAATTCCAAACATTTCAAAATTTGAGAAAGTCATCTTTGCATTTTCAAGCCACAAGATGGCCACCAGAAACCTGTTTGTTCTCTGGTTAAGGCGCATCAAAAGAGCACGAGTCAGTTGACATTTTCCCGCTTGGCTCCAGAGAATTGCTTCGCCCATTACTTGTCTGTCGAGAATCTTCTCTGCGGCGATGGAAGAACTCCTTCCAGAGGCTGTAGACCCGTCGGTTGAGGAGGAGGGTTGTTGCCAGCATCAAGCCCTGCAGACCCAGCAACACGACAGACACGTACTCCAGCCAGGGCCGTGTGCCCGGCACCTTCAGCATGTAGAGCGTCAGCCAGGACAGGCCCGTGATCACCGACAGCCGGAAACACGCCACCAGACTCACCTGGCCAGGGCAATAACCACATTACTATGATAATGATCATAAATGGTGATTGTAACACGCCACCAGACTCACCTGGTCACGGTAATAACCACATTACTTTAATAATGATCATAAATGGTGATTGTAACACCACCAGATTCACCTGGTCAGGGCAATAACCACATTACTATAATAATGATCATAAATGTTGATTGTAACACCACCAGACTCACCTGGCCAGGGCAATAACCACATTACTATAATAATGATCATAAATGGTGATTGTAACACCACCAGGCTCACCTGGCTAGGACAAAGACCACACTACGCTAATAATGACCATAAATGATGATGGTAACACCACCAGACTCATTTGACCACTTGTTTTATCTGGGCTGTTGTGCTCTACTCACAAGTGCCTTATAAAGTATCTGCTTCAAATGCTCCAAATGGTTCGAAACAGTGCTGCGAGACTGATTCTGATATCACCCAAGCATGAAATTACTTTTACTCTTTTAAAATCTTTGCTGGCTTTCTCGTGAGTCCAGAATTTCATATATACTTTCTTCAGCCTGCTTCTCATCTGTCGCTGCTTCCTGTCCCTAGCTATCTGTCTGAACTTCTTCCTCTCTACACTCCGTCTCTCAATATCAGTTCTTCATCTGCTTCCTGTCCTAGCTATCTGTCTGACCTTCTTCCTCCCTACACTCCGTCTCTCATTTTCAGTTCTTCATCTGATTCCTGTCCCTAGCTATCTGTCTGAACTTCTTCATCTCTACACTCCGTCTCTGGATATCAGTTCTTCATCTGCTTCCTGTCCCTAGCTATCTGTCTGAACTTCTCTACACTCCGTCTCTCAATATCAGTTCTTCATCTGGTTCCTGTCCTAGCTATCTGTCTGAACTTCCTCTCTACACTCCGTCTCTCAATATCAGTTCTTCATCTGCTTCCTGTCCCTAGCTATCTGTCTGACCTTCTTCCTCCCTACACTCCGTCTCTCAATATCAGTTCTCCATCTGCTTCCTGTCCCTAGCTATCTGTCTGACCTTCTTCCTCCCTACACTCCGTCTCTCATTTTCAGTTCTTCATCAAATGGTCGCATCCTCCATGGCCTCCTTCTCCTCTACACTCCGTCTCTCAATATCAGTTCTTCATCAAATGGTCGCATCCTCCATAACCCTCTTCCTCTGTACACTCCGTCTCTCAATATCAGTTCTTCATCAAATGGTCGCATCCTCCATGACCCTCTTCCTCTGTACACTCCGTCTCTCAATATCAGTTCTTCATCAAATGGTCGCATCCTCCATGTCACTTCCATCAGAATATATTTCTTTGTGAAACGTTGTCTCTGCTACCCGGATCCAGCCATCTCCCTCCCATTCCCCACTAGGCGTTCTCCTCCTACGGTCTCCTCCAAGTCTGCTGTAAAGTTCTATGTGTCTGAACGGTACTGACCCCACACACCTCCCCACACACTGCACCTCCCCACAGCTCACGAGAGAGAGAGAGAGAGAGAGAGAGAGAGAGAGAGAGAGAGAGAGAGAGAGAGAGAGAGAGAGATTCGGATAATCCATTCAAGCATAGGCCATTGCCCCTCTTGAAGGGGTACACTTTTCAAATCTCGAACATTGCAACATTTCCTTAGTATCTATACACACACAGTCATAAATGCATATGTATTTCAAGATCTGAAGATATTGCAGCAGATCGCATTTTAAACGCTTCATGTAAGAATGCAGAGAGAGAGAGAGAGAGAGAGAGAGAGAGAGAGAGAGAGAGAGAGAGAGAGAGAGAGAGAGAGAGAGAGAGAGCCTTCAAACCCAAAAATACACGGTCCCGGCCTCTGTCGAGTCCTGCCTTGGATCATTTCATTACAAAGGTCGTCCTGACAAAGTAAACTGTCGCCACAGCGCTCAGCATTTAAGGACTGAGAGGGCCGCTGGCGGAATGACCGGTCAGTGGTGCTAATTATACTATGTTTTGTTGTCTGCTTTACAGACTGGGTGATTGCGGGACCTTACAACATGACCCTACAACCTCTCCGCTTTCTATTCCCAAGAATGGGCCACATAGATAGATATAGACAGAAAGATAGATAGATATAGACAGAAAGATAGACAGACAGACAGATAAATAATCATGAATACTTATATAGCGCCTATTCTCGGCTAGAGACCAAGCTCTAAGCGCTTTACAATCCACACTCGTTTACACAACGGACTGCCTACCTGGGTAGTGCCGACTGAAGAGCTGCCAGCTGGCGCTTCATTCAGTCGTTTCCCGTGTCATCCAGTCAATATCGTCCAATATCGTTTCTTCAATATCCTTACTTCCTCCATTCTTTCAATTTCTCACGCAGGGTGCATGCTATGTGTAACGTGTCATCCATACCAACGGCCAAACTGGCCTTCTCTTCCGAAAGTTGGTGATGGGATTTTACGTGTGTGCAAGATGTTATGCGTGCGTTCACACACGGAACCTCGGTTTATAGTCTCATTCGAAGGACTGTATGGGGAATGGAGTCAGAACCAATGTTAACTCCGAGGGAAAAATCCCCCTGTACCGAAATTCGAACCCGTAACCTCAGGATCACGAGTCCGGCGCTCTACCAACTGAGCTATTCCGGCCCCCAAAATAAATAGATAGATAAACAGACAGATAGATAGATATACAGACAGACAGACAGATAGATAGGTAGATAGACAGAAAAGATAGACAGACAAATATGTGCATGCACATACATCAGCAGCAGCGGTGGCGACAGCAATAAGCTCAATGAATACAGTAGCAATAGCCGCAGAATAATGACAGCTTCAGCTTATGTTTGTGTAGCAACGACTGATGCATGAAGAGATTAGCCACAAGGGTAGCAGTGTTCTTCCTCTTTGCTTGGCATTGCATGTTGGATTTTGTCGGATTGAAAAAACAGGAGAAGAAAGAGGCGGAGGAAGAGCGGGAGCAGGAGGAGAAGGGGAGGAGAAATATTTATACTAACAGTGTCAAGAAGATCAAAAACAATTCTTACAGTATTTTCTCTGGAACCGCTGAGGTCCGGCTCACGGTGGATGCGGATCATGGTGACAATGAAAGTGATGACGTTGGTGAGAACGGCCAGCCCCAGAGGCAGTCCAAAGCCCAGCTGGCGGGAGAGGGGTCGGCGGATGAAGCACAGGTAGGGGTGGGGGTAGCCCAGGTCTCCATGGACCAGCTGGTTGCCCAGCATCACCAAACCAATCATGAAGATGGACAGGGCGAAAGACAGGGTCAAGGATGCCTTCAACACCTTGCTGGAGGCCAGAACCACCCTAGCCTGCAACAACCCGACATCTGTACTTCACTGCATCAGAGAAGGTTTATAAAAAAATTACATATACAGATGCAGAAACGGTTTGGAGTTCCTTCCGGTAGAGAAATGTTATCGCAATTCTTTATCTAAATAATCCTGTCAGCGCCAGTATGGCAATGACGACGGTACAGCAAGTCTCCGCAGTGATTCAGCATGTCCGCGAGAACTCAAAGATAGCACTTTAAGACTGCCAGCCCTTTACCGTGGAAGAAGAAGCAAATAAAGGACTTTTTTCTTTTGTATTTTTTTCTTTAACACAGGAGCGAGAACAGGGTAAGAAATGATGAGGTGGCATCCAAGAACCAGTGCCAGTCACTTCCAAAGCTGATTTCATCAGGAAAGTTGTCTTTTATTTGGTTAATCTACAACAGTCTCCCCTAGACTTTTTCGTAGCATGATTCGATTAACTCTGGATCCAGCCTGATGGTGCGGGGCAGCCAGAAGCTCTGTCCTGTGTCATGGTTTCTCGTGGGTCTTGGCTGTGCCTGGAGCTTTGTTCTTCTAGCCTTGCTCTGATTCCATATTATAGCTGTGTCTGCGGAACCTCTTTGCGGGCCTGGTTGCTTTGTTTTATATTCTGGACTTCTTCATATGTGGGACCACGAAGTACATTGTGTTCCAAGTAGTAAGGCAACTGTGACCTTGAACCATCGGTTTATCTTCGCGCTTATGAAGATTGCAGTCTCCTTCAGATAGAACTGCTGCAAGGCTGCATCATCATCATTACATTTTCTCACAAGCGCACGCACGCGCACGCAAGAGAGAGAGAGAGAGAGAGAGAGAGAGAGAAGAGAGAGAGAAAGACAAAGAGACAGAGAGATAAGAGGCGCAGAGAGAGAGAGAGAGAGAAGGGGGATGGGGGAGAGAGAAAGACAGAGACAGAGAGATAAGAGGCAGAGAGAGAGAGAGAGAGAGAGAGAGACAGACAGACAGACAGACAGACAGACAGATATGTATATATATATATATATATATATATATATATATATTGTCCAGGACGGGGGAAATCGTGATGGTATTGCTTAAGTGCACTAAATTGATGTATTATTGGTCAGGCTTAACACACCAAGGTTATCTTTGCACTCATACACGCATATGCACACTCATGCGCCCATCAAACATTCGCCTCTCTCTGGGAATGGGATGTCACGCATTCGTTTCTCTCCTAACACGACTGAGAACAAGAAATACAATTTCTATGCTACTTATAATTAGTCATGAACAATCAAATCACACACAATGAAATATTAAAACATAAAAGATCAATACTTCTTAATCCCGGGTTATGATGAAAATGACTTCTTACCTGGCCAGGTTTTCACACACACAACCACGCTTTCACACCACACCACAGTTCTTGAAAAAGTCTCTTCACGTCTTCTTCAGCACTGCTTGATGGTGATGCCTTTGGTTGACTGGCTCCAGGTTTCAGGACTGGGTCTTCATGGTCGTCTCTGGGATCTCGACGTAGAACTCTTCTTCTTCGTCTCCTTCACCCACCTCTGGGTTCAAATTCAATTTGTCTGTCTTCACCCACCTCTGGGCTTCAAACTTAGTTTTCTTCTCTTCCAGCTTGTCTTTCCCTAAGACTTTGCTGTCTCTTCTATCTCCCAGACCACGTTTCTCTCGACCCGTTCTCTGTCCTGCCCGCCCTTCTCTCTTCTCTCTCTCTCCTCTGCCTCTCTCTCTCTCTTGTGGTGTTCTTCCCTTCACGTTGTTCTCCCTCAGTTTATATAGGGATGGAAACAAAGGATTCCCCTTCGGGCCATGCCTTTGTCCATGCTGCTTCTCAAACCCCTAGTTCACAAGTACCCTGAATTCTCCATTCGTTACATTCTCCACACATCCCTACCTAATTGATTAGCAAACAAACACTTGGCACCAGATGGACATCGAAAATTCCCGCCGACTTCGGAGGCCACTTTAACACAGTAATTATCTTAAAGAGGGTTACGATAACAACTTCCACGCGCGTTCAACCAGCCTGACAATAGAACCAACCCAGTGACCCACGGCAATACCATCTGAACGAGTCCAAGACTCCTGCTCTTCACTGACTGTTTACAAAAGAACCTCAGCTAACTGAGTATTTAGCGCTCACTTGGTGCACCGAGGTCCTAGTGGTTACATTCCTCTCCCCTTTCGCTGTCGGGCAGGTCCGAACTCCTCACTACCTTAGGTGCCATCTGTCACCTGACCGCTTCGTCCTCCTTGACACGGTTCGACCGTGTACGATGGGTAAGGCATACTTGTTAATGGTTCTATTACCTATTTGTATACTACGTACAACGTCCCTTTTGCCTCTAAGCGTTTAATGCCTTTTGTGAGAGGTTTCACGCACTTGACAAATTCCCCCCACTTCAAGACAATGCCCTGCATTGGCTAAAACACCTTCAAGGAGCTGAAACCCTCACAATTCTCTCATTTAAACCAACTCAAATCTAGGCCTCTCATAAGCCTCGTTACACCAGAGAACGCATGCAAGATTTATTTTGCAACAAAATTAGAGAAAAATCAATACATACACACTAAAAACCAAGCAAATATCAACACCTGTCTGAAACTTCCACCAGCTCTAAGTAGTGTGGCCATATATAGATAAACATTATGTTTCTACGGAAATTCTCTCCCTTTCTCTTCATGCACGTGGCCCGCAACCAGCCACGTCACGCATAAATGACACGTATGAGACACACGCGCACACTACCTGACTTTTCGCCCGACCATTTTAATTTGGTCTATGGCCCCCTTTTGGTAAGACCTGTCCGATCTCCCCTTCTGTACACACACCTTGCCGTACCCCGCGGCATGTGCTGCACTGCGCACAGTAGCGCCTGATATCGCCAAGGATACCGGGCCAGTAGTACTCCCGCGTCACAACCTTTTGTGTGGCCTTCCTACCGAGATGGCCCGAGGCTGACGTCACATGATTTTCGGACATCACCGCCTTTCTGCGCTGCCTGGGAACGACAACCTGCTTCTTCGTTTTCCCCGAACTCATGTGAGTGAAAGTTCGGTACAATACCCCATCCTTTATCTCAAAACCGATGGTACCCTCCTTAACACGCTTCTTCTGCCTTGTGTGAGCAAAACCAAACAGTTTTCTGAGCGAGTAGTCGCCCTTTTGTTCTGCTCGCAAGTGAGTGGGGTTGGTCTCACTGGACACGCTCCATTGCGTTCTGAAGTGTGTGACCGCCCGGGGCCTTTCTCTCCCGTGATTTCTTTTCTCGGATTCAGCACAGAAATCACGGTCTGGATCTCCGTACCCACGTGCTCCTGGAATGTTTCCAATTACCAGATCATACGGCGGCTTTGGAACAGTCAAAGCCTGCACAACTCCACTATAGAATGGTGTATCAATGAACACCAGGGCTGTTTTGAATTCTGCTACTGTTCCATCTATTTGTCTACACCTCTGTGTTTTACCTGTGAATTGTCCTCCTTAACCAGGGACTCCTTCACCATTACGCCAGTGCACCCAGAGTCTCTAATGACATTAACCACATTGTCCCCTACTCTGCCTTTGTGCACATCCATGTTATCGCCTGAATCTGTGAACACACAGCACAGTCCAGACAAAATAACACTGTCATCTTTTTCATCTTTTGCTGCCTGCCTTTCGCTTGGCCTGACCCTCATTGCTGCAGCTTTCTGAGGTCTAAATCGGCAGTCTCTAGCCAAGTGTCCTGTCTTATCGCACAAGAAGCAGGTACGTCTATCTACGGCCTTATCCACGTGGGCCTTCACCCTTTTTTGCTCACGTGACGCCGTGGGCCTACGGGTGTGCAATACTGACTCATCGTGTGAGTCATGTGCTAGCCTGCTATCCTTTGAATATGCTTCCGGGCTTTCCTCTTGTTCAGGCAAATCACGCCTCGCTTCCCGGTAAGTCTCTGCCGTCTGAAGCACCTCAGCTATTGTGGTTGCACCTTTTTCCTTAATGTGGATTGTGAGGCCCGTCCCACAACCATCAAGTATCTGTTCCTTCATCACCAGTGTCTTGAGGCCTTCAAAATCACGGTCCACTCCGCTAAGTTCTACCCACTTGTTGAAATAGTGATCCAGTCTAACTCCGAACTGTGTGTATGTCTCACCCTGTTCGATTCTCGCCTCGCGAAACTTACGCCTAAAACCTTCTTCAGTCAAATCATATGCCTTTAGTACTGCTTGTTTCACCTTGTCAAAATCCCTCTGATCACCTTTGGGTAAGGTGGAAACAGTGTGTAACGCACGACCTGTCAACAAGGCTGACAGGTTTATTGCCCAGTCATCTTCGGGCCAGCCCTCGTGCTCGGCAACCGATTCAAACCGACTGATATAGGCATCGATCGAATCAGTTTCTTCTCTGAACAGTGGGAGTTTAAGTCTAGGTGCGCAACTTAGTCTGCGGCCTACTGACTCAGAACTGGTGTCTATTTCACTATGATTTTCAGATTTTATTCTTTCCAACTCAATTTGTTTGGCTAAAATCTCTGATTCTGCTTCTGCTCTCGCTCTGGCAGCCGCACTCTCTGCATCTGCTCTAGCCTTTGACGCAGCAGTTTCAAGTCTAAGTCTCTCGGCCTCAGCATCTGAGTTTCTTTTGACAGCTTCGAGCTGTTCCTTTTCAAACTTCCTTCTTTCGGCCCTTTCATCTCTCTCAGCCTTCTGCTGAGTCTCTATAAACTTACGCAGTTCATCTCCAGTATATCCCATTTCTTTCCCCAAACTTACTAGTTTTTCTATGGGGGTAAAACTTTCTTCAGCCATTTCTTTTTCAATATGTTTTACACCACTAAAACGGTTACGCTTATAAACCCGGAAAAAGTTGGTACACAGTTTATCTACTAAACGGTACGAGTACACCAACCAGTGGTAGTGTTCCTAACACAAAGGAGCCTTAATCTTAAACCACAGCTTCTGTGAGAGTTAAGACTAGAACCTCGTTCTTTGTTTCTCTGAACGACCTTTGATTAATACAACCACCCTACACACAAGTCAATACTCAACACTCAAAGAACTAAAGGAAATAATTAGAAGAGCTAATTATAATTGCCTTTAGTGGACGCTTCGCCCCAGTACTACTCTAGTACTCACTTTGTTTCCCGCCTGAGACTAATTTGGGCCATGCAATCCTGGCAGGCTCGCCACTTTGTCCAGGACGGGGGAAATCGTGATGGTATTGCTTAAGTGCACTAAGTTGATGTATGATTAGTCAGGCTTAACACACCAAGGTTATCTTTGCACTCATACACGCATATGCACACTCATGCGCCCATCAAACATTCGCCTCTCTCTGGGAATGGGTTGTCACGCATTCGTTTCTCTCCTAACACGACTGAGAACAAGAAATACAATTTCTATGCTACTTATAATTAATCATGAACAATCAAATCACACACAATGAAATATTAAAACCTAAAAGATCAATACTTCCTAATCCCGGGTTATAATGAAAATGACTTCTCACCTGGCCAGGTTTTCACACACACAACCACGCTTTCACACCACACCACAGTTCTTGAAAAGTCTCTTCACGTCTTCTTCAGCACTGCTTGATGGTGATGCCCTTGGTTGACTGGCTCCAGGTTTCAGGACTGGGTCTTCGTGGTCGTCTCTGGGATCTCGACGTAGAACTCTTCTTCTTCGTCTCCTTCACCCACCTCTGGGTTCAAATTCAGTTTGTCTGTCTTCACCCACCTCTGGGCTTCAAACTTAGTTTTCTTCTCTTCCAGCTTGTCTTTCCCTAAGACTTTGCTGTCTCTTCTATCTCCCAGACCACGTTTCTCTCGACCCGTTCTCTGTCCTGCCCACCCTTCTCTCTTCTCTGTCTCTCTCCTCTGCCTTCTCTCTCTCTCTCTCCTGGTGTTCTTTTCTTCTCGTTGTTCTCCCTCACTTTATATAGGAATGGAAACAAAGGATTCCCCTTCGGGCCATGCCTTTGTCCATGCTGCTTCTCAAACCCCTAGTTCACAAGTACTCTGAATTCTCCATTCGCTACATTCTCCACACATCTGCATTTACACACATCCCTACCTAATTGATTAGCAAACAAACACTTGGCACCAGATGGACATCGAAAATTCCCGCCGACTTCGGAGGCCACTTTAACACAGTAATTATCTTAAAGAGGGTTACGATAACAACTTCCACGCGCGTTCAACCAGCCTGACAATAGAACCAACCCAGTGACCCACGGCAATACCATCTGAACGAGTCCAAGACTCCTGCTCTTCACTGACTGTTTACAAAAGAACCTCAGCTAACTGAGTATTTAGCGCTCACTTGGTGCACCGAGGTCCTAGTGGTTACATTTCTCTCCCCTTTCGCTGTCGGGCAGGTCCGAACTCCTCACTACCTTAGGTGCCATCTGTCACCTGACCGCTTCGTCCTCCTTGACACGGTTCGACCGTGTGCGATTGGTAAGGCATACTTGTTAATGGTTCTATTACCTATTTGTATACTACGTACAACGTCCCTTTTGCCTCTAAGCGTTTAATGCCTTTTGTGAGAGGTTTCACGCACTTGACATATATATATATATATACATCTCTGTGTGTGTGTGTGTGTGTGTGTGTGTGTGTGTGTGTGTGAGCATGCATGTGTGTATGTGTGTGTGTGTGTGTGTGTGTGTGTGTGTGTGTGTGTGTGTGTGTGTGTGTGTGTGTGTGCATGTGTTCGTGCAAGATGTGTGTGATGTGTGTATGTGTGAGTGGAGAGAGAGAGAAAAAAAAATCAGATCCATACAAACGACCTAGATGCAGCATAGAAGAGAATTGCATGGTGTGTGGAGGAGGAAGGGGGAATTGCAGAAGAGAAGGTGTGACATATGAGATAAGATGTAGTGAGTGCAGCTGCGTGTATGTTGGAGAGACAGCACGCACTGGACACTATCGAGGCCAACAACACATGACAGCCCTAGCAAAGAGAGACCATGATTCAGTGTTGTGGCGACACACAGCACAGACACACAGCAACAGTGACCCCCCCCCCCCCCCCCCCAGTACAGCATGGTGATAACAAGTTACCAAGAAACTGCTTTGGGAAGACGATTCACTGAAACTGTCAAGATTAACAACACACCACCTGAGTTGAGACTCAACACAAGAGAGGAGTGCGGCCATACACGACTGGTGAGAACATCACTCACCAACCTATGAGAACATCACTCACCAACTGATGGAAGCAGTTTCCAACACCATACACAGCCAGACTTATGAGGAGTGGCCTACCCGACAAGTCTTGATCACAGGTCAGTGAAAGAAAGAATGATGGAAGAGTGGCGCGGTTGAAGATAAAACAAGAACAACTTGGGAAAAATGAGACTCCCAGAATTCTTTCTGATCATTAATAGAATGCAATAAATCCGTTATCACTGCATTGTTGAACTGATTTTCTCTTCTCTTCAGCATATGTTTATACTCATGTCTGGCTGTACAATAATAATCATGATCAGGGACAGACAACGTACGACGAAATTTCTTTAACAAGTTACGGGCCTTTCTTTTACAAACGCGGCATTCGTTATCGTACCAGTCATCATCTCTTCCACTGCCACCAATACGTGTTTGCTTTTCCATACATTTTGCTGCCCTTGCTATACAATTATTGAAACTTTTTAAAAACTCGTTAATATCAACATTGATCAAGTTAATAGCAGCTTCCATTTGAAGTTGTAACTCGTCAGAACAAAGTGAATCATAAAACAAATCAGCACACGCTTCATCCCATACAAAATTCTCAATCACACAGACATGATCCTTTTCTTGTACACAAGTTTCACCATCATTTTATTAAACTAACACGTGACTGTAATGGCATCTGATCGGATTCGATTCTATCAGAAACAAGTAATTCACAGCTCCGAGAAATCTCTGTGTATAAATCGCACGACATTAAGAAATAATCATTAACACTCTTTCCATGCTCAGATATGTACGTGTAGCGACCTTGCAGGTCGCCGTTACACATACCATTCAAAATGCTCAAATTGAAAACAGTACACGAAATAAGTAACATTTTACAATAATTATTAAGATCCCTGTCCTCGGAATTTCTACTTAAATTTAAAGGTCCACTTACGTGTATATTATCTAAAACAGCTGTATTTTCTTCTAAGTCCGGAGAAATATTTGCAGTTCTACTATTTAAATCACCACAGAGGATCAAGTAAGTATCGTCACTATCAATAGAAAACCAACAATCCCACAGAAAATCCTCCAACAAAACAATTCCATTTTCAATATTAAAATGCACATAATAAGGCGAGCCTTCAGGCGGAACATAAGCACATACGTATATAATGTGTTTCATTGTTCCAAACAAAGATTTGTCAATTAGAAAAGCACAAAACAAACTAGACTCAACATTTATCAATTTAACATATGGACACCATTCATTCTTTACAAGGCAGATAACCCCACTAGAATGCCTACCGTGTGTTGTCAACTTCACCGCCGGTTTACAGTTCAGTTCAGTTCAGTTCACTTGGGACTTAGATAGCCTCACGGCTTTTAGTGTCCCAATCATCTTATTTATATAAATAAATAGTGGTTGCGTAATGCATGCATATGCTCAGGATTTATTTTACTCTATTCTGTCAATAAAAATTAAATTTAAAAATATTTCACTTTGCGTTAGTATCCAGAAGATTTTAAAAAGTATTCAGATCTTTTGCTTTTTTAATGTGTGCAGGTAGTTTGTTCCAGTATAGTGTCACTCTGTTACTAAAGGAAAATTTTCTAATATTAGTGCGACAATATTCAATTTGGATTTTGTTAGCAGAATTTCTTGTAATTTGATTAGAGGTTAGTTGAAAAAATCTGTTAAAATGTGTACTGTTAAGTCCCTTAAATAGCTTGTAAGTCTCAATCAAGTCTCCCCTTATTTGTCGGAACTTTAACGATGGTAAATTTAACCTTCGCGATCTATCTGCATAGCTTATATGTTTAAACTTTTGAATTAACAAGGTGGCTCTTCTTTGCACTCTCTCAATACTCACTGATTGCCTTTTTAAGTAAGGGCACCATATCACATTTCCATACTCCAGGTGGGGTCTAATTAATGACTTAACATAATATTGTAAAAACTTCAGGATCCAAATATGAAAAAGACCATCTAATTATACCAAGCATTTTATTAGCTTTCATCATCGCACTGTTTATGTGCTTATCAAATTTCAGACAGCTATCAAACGTTACCCCAAGATCTTTTTCTTCTGAAACGGAATCAATATTTGAGACAGCATCATTGTATTTGATAGTATATGTATATTCCGGATGATTTTTTCCATAATGTATAACCTTGCATTTACCTGGATTAAAATATAAATTCCATGTTTCACTCCACTTAATTAGATTATCAATATCATCTTGTAACTTAAGATGGTTACTTACAGAATCATATATGTTCGTGTCATCTGCAAATATTTTACATGTACTAATTACACATTCTGGCAGGTCATTTATAAAAACTGTGAGCAGAATAGGTCCAAGAATACTTCCTTGCGGAATACCGCTTAAAACATCTATACTTGAGGAATAATTATTACCAACTATCACCCTTTGTACTCGATCAAAAAGAAAACTCTTAATCCAATTGTATACATTCCCATTTATACCATAACCTAATTTTTTCAACAATCGGTAGTAGGGCACAGAATCAAAGGCTTTTCTAAAATCCAAGTAAATTACATCAAAAGCAAGCCCATCATCGATCATATTTGTAAAATCTTCCATTACTTCTAAAAGTTGTGTCATACAAGATTTACCGTGTCGAAACCCATGCTGGCAATCTGAATATAAGAAAAAATCATTCATATGGTTAACTATTGCATCCCTCACAAATGACTCAAGCACTTTGCAAGGGATACAAGTCAAACTTACAGGGCGATAATTTCCTGGGTCAGACTTGGTGCCTTTTTAAAATATAGCAGTCACAGTTGCAAACCTCCAATCAGTGGGTACCACTCCTTCGCTTATTGATTTATTAAATAACACACACAAAGATACTGCTAATTCTTCCATAACTCCTTTAATACACCATCTGTACCAAAAGCTTTAGTGACCTCCGATTTACTTAATTTTTCTTTTACTGCTAATGGTGTAATTACTACATCACTCAGAATTTTTCCATCAGATAATGAGGCGCTGTCAATTTCAGGAACATTTTCAATATTTTCATGTATGAATACACTAGAAAAAATTTATTTAGCACCTCGGCCTTATCATTATCACTAACTGCAATATTACCATCTTCTGTTCTCAGTGGACTAATTGAAGAATTGACATTCAATTTTGAGCGGACATATTTCCAGAAGCATTTAGGATTCTTCTTACTATTTTTTGCAATTTCATGCTCATAGTCCCTTTTTGCTTTCCTCACCTCTCTAGAACATGTATTCATTTCTCAATGTAATATAATTTTGGTAATCTATGCCATCTTGTGTGATAAAAAAATCTTTATACAAATCGTACTTAAAAAAATAATTTTCTTTATTACAGATTTCCTCATCCACTTTGGTCCTAAATTTTTGTTGCCTTTACTTTCAATTTTGGGTATATATAAATCCATAGCTTCTTGAATTTTATTTCTTGTAGTTGACCAACATGTTTCCACATCCAGACTGTCTAATTCAGACCACTCAACCTTTCTAAAATCCTCTCTCATTTTGCTGTAATTCACTTTTGCATAATTATATTTATGGTGTTTGCTTTGCTTGTCATAGTCATCAATTGCAATATATACATCAAATATCAATACATCATGATCGCTTTTCCCAATTGGACCGTGGTGTTCAGTGTCAGATGTCAGGTTGTCGTTATTTACAAGAATTAAATCAATCAGGCTATGTTTTTGTCCTGTTCTTCTCCTAGTTGGATTGCGAACAGACTGAATCAGATATGCATCATTAACTACTTCCACAAACACTTCATGTTCCTTCGAGGGTTCTTGCCAGTTTATTCCTAGATAATTAGTCTCCCATTATACAGACGTGATCGAACTTTTTTTTAATAATGTCTGACTGTAAAATATCTAAAAGTTTAGTATCATTTTCAGCATTTGAACTAGGGCTTTTATACATACATCCAAGTAATAGTTTTTTGTTATCCTTTGCCGAAAAATAACACCACACACTCTCTTGCAACGTATGTTTGTTTAGTTCATCACAGGGTTGAGCATGAAGGGAATGCTTTACATACAATGCTACCCCTAGAATGGGGTCCTTATTCATAAAACAATCAAAACCAGGAATACAATACTCAGGCATATTTACATCCAATTGTCGTTTGGCTTTAATTTCAGTTAACGCAATCACACTCGCATTCTTTTCTTGAGTCAATGAGAATAACTCACTCTTCTTGTTAAGAAACTATCCAGATTTGAATAAATTACAGTACAACTATTTGAATAGTATGTATCTTGATCAAAATTAAAACTACGTACATTTTCATTCACATTCAGTCATTGCTTCACTCCCACCCCACTTGCTCCAGCACCGCTGGCCAACCTCTTAACAATTTTCCCACCTCTTATAATCCAGTCATTTTCTCCTGTTTCCTTCTTAGTTTCAAGCAAGTTTTTCAATTCTCTGTGTCTCTGCCTCTGTAAAGGGGTGAAGTCCGGGTTGAAATAGATTTTGTTCTCTCTTTGTTTTCCCTGGTTTAAGGTACCATAATTTCTCAGTATTATTTCTTTCCCTTTTTCAGAACCAACCTTGAATCTAAGTAACCTCAGTTTGTCAGATTTTTTCCCGAGTCTTACTGGTTCACTAACAGATTCATCTTTGAGTTTGGGGTTAATCTTTTCCAGCATTTTCTTCACCCTCAACAAATCGTCTTTTTCTCTGTCCTCCTGACTAACTTCATCACTTCTCTCACTCCAATTACAATCACATTTAGTTTTCTTTTTTCGATCTCACCCCTTTCGTCCAGAGCCCCAGCTAATTGCCTTTCAGCAGCCTTCTCTCTCTCTCTCTTTTTTTTATCTAAGGACTCACCTGTGTATCCAGTTTCAAGTTTTGCTAATTTACTCTCCATGGCTTCAATCTTTGCGATCAAGTGGTCAAGTTTGTCATCTTTGACATCTTTTTTCATACCTTTTTCTTGAACACACTGGGGGCAAATCCACTGAATGTATGATTTTCCAGACTCACATAAGTCAAATTCTGACTGGGTCAGGCCTGAACGACCAAAGTGACACCATTGTTTACAATCATGGCACTCGATTCCTTTTTCGTCATCCTCAACGGCTGAATCACACGATGGTTTTAAACACATGTAATACTTGCTTCGTGCTGGTGCCTGAGGCGAAATAGTAGTAGTACTACCATTGACACTGCCTCGACCTCTCCTTGGTTTGACCATCTCTTGACAAATTTACCGGTAAAGGAACGAGTTAAGTACAAAAGACTAGATTAAAAATTTTGTAGATCACCTGCTAAACAAAAGTGTTAATTGTTACTTTCAAGTGCAATAACACCCATCCATAAGTGTTACAGTGAGTGAACTAACACGTACAGCACAACACATTTGTTAAGTCCGTGAAGCAACTCAAAAACCTTCTGAACATTGTTTCTAACGCTTAATTTCAATTTATACGATATCTTAATATATAGTTTTACAGTTTTTGAAACACTGGAGACCACTTTATGCGAAATACTTATAATAAAGTGAAAAATTTTGACAGCGAAAATTTCAGCGGCCTCCTTCCTTTGCGCATGCGCAACCACACCACACAGAATACAGTATATCCGTAAAAAAACAAAGACTGAAAAACTTCAAGAAAAGTCTTAACTAAACATACAAAATCAAAGGATCGAATAAAAGACATGCAGTCATTGTCACCTATTTTTGTAAACAGTCCATTGACATTCCAGTGCACGAAAGAAAAATATTTCAATTCATTACAAACACCAACAAAACTTGATCGTTTATTTTCCTCGGCGGGAGTCGAACTACCCACGCCTTCTACTGACATGTCAGTGCGTGCACAGTTCACATCCTCGCCCCTCAAAGAACACACAGCGCCCCGGTCACCCACACACACATTCACATGTTGCACGGTCTGTTTCTGCCTCTCTGTCATTGCCGCACTGTGACAACTCAACCGGTGTTGCCTCACTGTTCGTTACCTCCACCACGAAGGACACATTTCTGAGACAATTTGTGGACCGGCCGATTCCCTATTTCAGCTCTGCTAATTTGTTAGCACTGTCAATAGTGAAACGCTTTCCGTCGATTAGGAGATGGTCGTGCACCATTGCGACGCGTTTACCTTCACCTCTCGCTGTCTTCGGGTGAGGGGTCAACTTCTTTCTCCTGTCTCTCACCCTAACAGAGAAGTCTTCACCCATAAGAACATTAGTTCCTTTAAGCTTTCGTTTTCGTTTAAGAATGTCCACTTTCTGTTTGTAGAGCGTGCACCTCGCGATGATAGAGGAGTCCGGTTTCGAATTTATACGGTGTACACGATCAAAGTCCACGTCCTGTGAAAGTTCAAACTTGTTCGTGAAGAGATCCCTCAGCAAGTCCTCAAAGTCAGCACTGGTCTCGCTCTGCTTTCTGGGAATGCCGTGGAAGATCAGGCTGTTGCGCTTTGATCTTCCTTCCAGGTATCGGTCTTCCTTTCCAGGTCGTACCCGCCGTTTTGGTATCCTGACCGGCCTTAAAGGACCTGTTTTCGTGCATCTGGGGTAGGGAGGGCCCTATATGCCACAGGCCCTATATGTATGCCACAGGCCCGGTATGCCACAGGCCAGTGGTCAAGCAATGGTCAAACTGACCAGTGGTCAAGCAATGGTCAAACTGACCAGAGGTCAAGCAATGGTCAAACTGCCAATACAAAAACAGCGCTTCTCGTACCCGCCGTTTTGGTATCCTGACCGGCCTTAAGGCAGCTGTTTTCGTGCATCTGGTTCAAATCTCAATAACTGCTTTTCTCACATGAGTGATGTTAAAAGGGCACTGCTGATCAAGTTTTCGTATCAACAAATTAATGAGGGAAGGTGATTACTGGCCGCAACGTCTGTCCGTGAACGTCTGTTTGGCGTCATCATAGTTGTTTGTCCGTTGTGTGTATACGTACACATATGGATGAATGATCGGATGTATATATGTATGTATGTATGTATGCATGTATGTATGTTTAGATATGTATATGTCTGTGATTTATATGTGCATGTCGTGTCGTGTATGTGAATGTGTGTGTGTATGTATGTGTGTGGGTGTGTGTGATGTGTGTAGATATGTATATGTATGGTTTGTGTGCATGTGTGTGTGTGTGTATGTATATATATGTGTGTGTGTGTGTGTGTGCAATGAGAGTGTGTGACACACACATATAAACAGACTGACACAGATCAACATGAAAATTACTATCTGTGAACTATTGTTTGGAGTGGTGAACTATGTTCTTAGATTCTTTATCGCTGGTGTGCAATGATCCATTGGACGGACTTTGTCACATGGCTTTTTTCTGTCGGTGGGAATGACGCAGACAGCACAGTGTAATTGTGGTTTCAACTGGCTCAATACTGGTCGAACATTCTGTGCTGTCTGGGGAGGAAATAAATAATAAAGCAAACTCTACGTGTTTCTTTAATATTTATTAAGAGCAAGTTACTCTAAAATACACACAAAAATAACAACGGAAAAAAATTCCACCACAGACAAAGACAGACAGGCAGACAGACAGACAGACAGGCAGACACACACACACACACACACACACACACACACACACACACACACACACACACACACACACACACTGCGTGTTATACATTAATTTTATACAAACTGAAAAGTGTATCAAAGTTATAGAACTTTTATAACAGGTAGAAGTGACACAGTGGGGTTCAAATGAAAGATATCATGCAAAGACTTTCATCCAGAAAAATACACAAAATGCTATAATAGCTCTTTTTTCCCATGCTAAGAAGGTTCTTTTCTTTGAAAACGAGACATTTACAGTGCATTGAGTAGAAGTGGAACCGCAGTACATAATGCATTCAAACTAACGTAAATGAAAAGGAAATGGACACAGTGCATTGAGTAGAAGTGGAACCACAGTACATAATGCATTCAAACTAACGTAAATGAAAAGGAAATGGACACAGTGCATTGAGTAGAAGTGGAACCGCAGTACATAATGCATTCAAACTAACGTTAATGAAAAGGAAATGGACACAGTGCATTGAGTAGAAGTGGAACCGCAGTACATAATGCATTCAAACTAACGTAAATGAAAAGGAAATGGACACAGTGCATTGAGTAGAAGTGGAACCACAGTACATAATGCATTCAAACTAACGTTAATGAAAAGGAAATGGACACAGTGCATTGAGTAGAAGTGGAACCGCAGTACATAATGCATTCAAACTAACGTAAATGAAAAGGAAATGGAACAGAAAGATAAAATATTTCTTAACTAAAGAATTTTACGTCGAGACAATATTTAATGTCTCTAATCTACTAAGAACCAGGGGTATTTTTTTATGACACTCCTTTCCCTCAACACATACACATTCGATTTACCAACATCATCATCGTCATACACTCACGCTTTCATAGCAGACTGGAATTTGGAGTCAGGTCACCTTCCCTCATTTGTCGATACGAAAACTTGATCAGCGGTGCTCTTTTAACATCACTCATGCGAGAAAAGCAGATATTGAGATTTGAACCAGATGCACGAAAACAGGTCCTTTAAAGCCGGTCAGGATACCAAAACGGCGGGTACGAGAAGCGCCGTTTTGCTATTTGGCGCCGTTTGGTATGCCAATACCAAAACGGCGCCCAATACTAAAACGGCGTCTTACGTCCCGCCGTTTTGGTGTTCAATACCAAAACGGCGGGACCTAAGACGCCGTTTTGGTATTGAAACGCCGTTTTGGTATGCCAATACCAAAACGGCGTTTCAATACCAAAACGGTGCTCTACAGGCTCTTCCCTGGACGTTAAGTGGCCTCTCCATGCTGGTTCTGCCGCCGCTGACGTCAGCGCTGCCGAGTCTGGTCTGCCTCTTGCTGTCACGGCTCGGAGGAGGGCTGGGTCCAGGATTGCTCTCCACATCGCCGCACTGCAGGAGAAGACTCCCCCAGAATAAATATGAGAGGAGCAAGCCTGCCACAGCACCGACCGTTCTCCGCTTCAACTTCAACATGGCGAAGCGCAAGGCGATTTTCTGTCTGGCCCTTCTATACATGAATGACAGGAATACCGGCATAAAACCGCCACATGCTGCCCTAAACTCCTCCGCAGCAGAAGGCATGGTGTGTTAAAAAGCCTACACACGATTCCTGTATCACACCTCAGTTCCAGTCTGTAGTACGGAGGTCAATTCGACAGAGGACTCAGTAGTGCGACTTGACACAGAAAGCGCTCACTCAAGCACCCCGAAAGAGAGAGAGAGAGACAGACAGACAGACAGACAGACAGACAGACAGACATACCGTCATATATATATATATATACACATATATATGTATATATCTATATATATATATATCTATGTCTATCTTTCTCTCTCTCTGTATTTATTGTACGCGTGCGTGCGTGCGCGCGCGCGCGCGCGCGCGCGCGTGTGTGTGTGTGTGTGTGTGTGTGTGCGTGCATGCATGCATGCGTGTGTATGTGTGTCTGCGTGTGTTCGTGCAAGATGTGTGTGTATGTGAGTGGAGAGAGAGAGAGAGAGAGAGAGAGAGAGAGAGAGAGAGAGAGAGAGAGAGAGAGAGAGAGAGAAACCCATTGATCTGTCTGTCTATGTTTGAATGTATGTATGTAGGTATGTATGTATGTACGTATGTACGAATCTGTTTTGTCTGTCTATCTATCTATCTATCTATCCATTTTTGTGTGAGTGTGCATGCATGCATGTGTGCGAGTGTGCATGCGTGCATGTGTGCGTGCGCGCGCGTGCTTTGTGTGTGTTGTGTGTGTGTGTGTGTGTGTGTGTGTGTGTGTGTGTGTGTGTGTAGAGAGAGAGAGAGAGAGAGAGAGAGAGAGAGAGAGAGAGAGAGTGAGAGGGAGAGGGAGTAATGTGTGCAAGTACGCGCGCGCCTCTCTCTCTCTCTCTCTCTCTCTCTCTCTCTCTCTCTCTCTCTCTCTCTCTGTGACTGTGTGTGTGTGTGTGTGTGTGTGTGTGTGTGTGTTGTGTGTTTGTGTGTATGTTGTCGTTGTTCTTGATGTTGTTCTTGTTGTTGTCGTCATTGTTTTACAATTGGTATTGGTGGTGTTGGTGGTGGTGATGGTGGTGGTGTTGGTGTTGGTGTTGTTGTGTGATAGTTTAATATGAAAAGCAAAAGAGTGACATATGAAGTCACTTATCATGGCCAAAGGCAACCAAGGACATGAGAGGTAGAACCATTTGTACTAGAGTACTGATTGATCTTCATTTGTTCTTATACATCAGTATTTTCTGAAACACGGTAAGGCTGCACAACAAAATTATAAAGGAAACAAACAACAACCACCAAAACAGCAACAGGTATTTCAAGACTGACAAAGCACTTCAATGTATTGTTTCTCCCAAATGTATCCATATCTTGATTGCCCTTACAACAACAGCTACTGGCTGATTCCACTTTTCCAACTACAGATGCAGCTTGCGCTGCTGCAGCGGCATGTGTTATTGTCAGTATTGTTGCTTTTTCAACTGTTCGTACTTCACCTGCGCCATACAGCATTGTTTCATCACAACCACTGCTGCTTCTCCTACCACGACTGCAATTCTACTGCCAGCACAACTGTTTCAACTACTACTGCTGCTGCTACTGGTTATGATGGTAGTGGTGCTGCTGCTGATTTGCGCTGGTGCTACTATCGCTGCTGCAGTTTCTGTTGATGCTACTGTTGCCACTACTACTACTACTACTACTACTACTACTACTACTACTACTACTGTTGCTGCTGCTGCTGCTGCTGCTACTGCTGCTGCTCCTATAGGTCCTCCTGCTTCTGCTGCTCCTCCTCCTTACTCTCCTGCTTCTGCTGCTGCTGCTGCTGCGATTACTACTGCTACCACTACTACTACCACAGTTGTTGCTATTCCTCCAGCTGCTGCTGCTGCTACTACTACTACTACTACTGCTACTGCTACTACTACTACTACTACTACGAGTATTACTGCGACCACCACCACAACTATCAGCATCACCACAACTGTATGCTGTCAGACACCTTTTAGTCTTGTGTAATCAGTTCCCATGACAAAGGCATATCTGAATAAAAACTTACGTTTATGTCTTCAAAGGATAAAAAGAAAGAGAGAAAAAGGAGACAGTAGATTAGAAACAACAACTATCTGACCTGCAATGGATAAAACACGGAGTAGAAGAGCTGCAGCGTGCAGGATGACATCATGAAGACAGCGGACAGCCAGAAGAAGTGGATGAGAACAGCCAGCACCAGACACAGATGGTGGACCTCGAACTGCTCGATGCCCACTTCGTACAGGACCTGGGCCAGGAAGAGCACACAGGACATGGACAGCGTGGAGGTACCCGTGTTGGCTCTTAAAGGTCTCAGTATGGAGTAGGTCACTATGACAAACAGCAGGGACACCAGCGAGATGCACGTGCACATTAAGGACAGAAGGCCCATGGATGTCGACATATCTTGGAAACTGTTCATCTCCTTTCGCTTAGCTTCACAAGAATGCAAGATGGGAATCCTGTGATAATCCTTCACACAGACCAAATGATACGTCTCTTTTGCTTCCACTACTGTGTCCGTGGTGATGTTCCTTTCTGATAATCCTCTGTATGCCAGCTCTTTAAGATAGTCCCTGAACTCGTTGTCGGTAAGGTTGACATGTGGACAAAAGGTAGCATTTAATAAAGGATAGACGTGTGTGTTGACCATTCTATGATAAACAATGTCTTTAACGCGGAGAGTGTTTTTCTCGCGGCACAAATCCGAAAGAGATTCCAACCACTCTGTCCTCTTTGAACAACCCGTATATACACTGATGACAGTTGTTTCGATTGATTTGTTGAGGGTCAAGTATTGGGCGAGTTCAAAAGGTTTAGAGGTGATCCGCTGAGCAAGCTGTTGTAGAGACATTGGCTTCCGACTGACGACACCGAGCTCAACATCCACAGTTAAAGTATTGTTCTGCTGGCACTCAACACGAGGACTAATGTATTCTGAAAGCACTTCGATTCGGTCGTCGCTTGTACTATAAAATGTGGTCTGCCAGGAAGGACCGAGAATGTATAAGGGTTGTTCATTTCTCAAAATAAGGCTTTAGTTATATTAAAATTCGCAAAATTCCTTATACGCTTAATTCTTATCAGAAAATCCGTATTTGGATGTTCATGAACAAGCACAAAATCACACATTTTCAAGCAGAAGCAGACATAAGAACATTCCAAACTTTCCAAATCACTTATTGACATCTTAAAAGATTATATAACTTCAATGGCAGAAAGGTGATTACCGTATACAGTGGGTTTTTAAACAAATAATGACGATAATTATCATCAATGAATTGGATATGCATGTATCTGTTAGACTTTATTTGTTTGTTTCATAAAAATGGCAATTCCAGGGGAAAATAGATACCAACGTTTCACTTTCGGGGTTCTTGATGAAGAAGTAATAAACGAAGGGCTGTGGATGTATGCTGTACATTACAGCAGTCTTTGCCCTCATGTCTGTGGATGTATGCTGGACATTATAGCAGTGTTAGCCCTCATGTCTGTGATGTATGCTGTACATTATAGCAGTGTTAGCCCTTATGTCTGTGATGTATGCTGTACATTATAGCAGTGTTAGCCCTCATGTCTGTGATGTAAGCTGGACATTATAGCAGTCTTTGCCCTCATGTCTGTGATGTAAGCTGGACATTATAGCAGTCTTTGCCCTCATGTCTGTGGATGTATGCTGTATGTCACCGATCGGCGGTACTAAATCAGTACGTCCATGTGTTTAAGAGTAGTGGTGGTTCAAGATAGAGAGCGTGCGAGCGCGTGTGTGTGTGTGCGCGTGTGTGCGTGTGCGTGTGTGTGTGTGTGTGTGTGTGTGCGCTCGCGCGTATGTGAGGTTGGGGTTTAGTTAGCTACAGTTAGGTTAAGTTCCTCAGGGTTAGGTAGAAAGATTAGGCTAGGTAGGAGGCTGGGGAAATAGGACATACAATATTCTTTCATTCCAGTCTTCACTTATTGAAGGAATGGAATGGAAGCGGGAGGTTGGTTTCGTTCCCGATTGTTACCCTTTTATTACTTTGGTTCTATACCAGAGAAGGCGGGGCAGGATATCGGTTGTTGTTGTGTTGTCAAGTCTGTGAGTTGTTGTGGTAAATTGTCGTGTTGTTGCACGAGCAATAACTAGTCCGTTGGTCAGGCGTGTCAGCTCTGCGGAGGGATACACTGCTCTGACCAATCGTTGTTTTGTGTGGTGAGTAGAGTTCGCTTGATTCCGACCAGGGCGGAATGCGTTGGGGTAGCTTCACTTCGGTCCCTGGTGTTCGTCGGAGTGGACGTACGCCTTGTAGGTGCGGCGGCAGCGCCGTTAGTTTTGAAGAGTGACTTCAAGTCATAGTTAGGGCCAGGTCCTCGTCGGGTTTGGGTGCCCTTGGCCTGTGCTGAGTCGGTGTCGTCCTTGTTGGCAGCCACTTCAGCCAGTTGCAGAACTGGTGTGGTTGAACGTCTGTCTGTCCAGGTTGGTGATTTGTTAGGTTCGTGGTGTTTTGGTTCGTCGTGTTGTCTTGTATTGTGGCGAGTTGAACTGTAGTTGTCTCCTGTTGCGATTAGTTGTATTGTGTTCGTTGTGTATGCTGGTTGTCTGGTATGATGTCGTCTTGGTTCCGTGATTGAAATTTGTTGTCAGCCGGTTTGAGTTGTCACCTTTTTCCTGTATATTTTTGTAAGTAATGTACATAGTGGTTCCTGAGTTCGATTTTCTCAGGACAGTTTGGCTAGACAATGTGGGTTCAATATAATGACCGTTGATGGACGGTGATGTAGATGTTGTTTGTGGTTAGTCTATGTTAATTGCCGTGGGTTCAATGAGAAGGTAATACGAGGTTGCTTTTTGTTGAGGATCATAATATGAGTCAGGTGCGGATGTGTCTGCGTGAATCATAAAGGGTTTGATGATTGTGCTCAATCTCAATTGTAAATAGTAGGAGTTCGTTGAAATTGATTAACGGTTCCGGAGTTGACCTGCACAGCATTGGAATCGGTTAACTGTGTGGTAGGGCTAAGGCCAATTTGTGGTCGAGTGGTTTATACTGGAGTACGGTCGTGACTATTCAACTTATATTGGTGTCTTGTCACTTTCGTTACGAGTTAGGGTTCTCGACGCGGGTGTCGTGCGCGTGCAGACTGTATCTGTGGCGTACGCATTTGGTACAGGACAGTGAGTCCATATGGTTAGAAGTTTTGTAAGAAAGTGACAGTCGTCACACATGCAGGGATGTATGTGTTTGTGACGGAACGGGGTTGGAGAAAGATGTCTTAGGTGGTGGGGAGACAGTCCCATTATGAATTTTAGTAGTCGGAAAGAAGGGAAAGGTAAAGTTAAGGCGAGTAGCTTAGCAGTCGATAGGATAAAAACGGATGATGTGCAGCATGTAATATTGTATGAAGTGTGTTGGCATAACAAGGATTAACCACTGGGTTATCTGACAAGAGATGACATGAGAGTGAGGTGCTGGATGGAAATTTTGGCGAACAAATCATGTTGTTTTTGATATATGATTATAATTGACAGTGCAAAGAAGGGTAATAATGTGAAGGATTGTGGCTGCGAGCCGATTCTCTTGTGTGAACATGCTGGAACTGTGAACCGCTAAAAATTGATGTTTTTTTTTTCTCTGAGAGATGTGTATTACTACTGGTTATTGTGTGGAGACATTTCCTTGTGAAATTGGCCATTTCCTAGATTATTTAGTATGTCCTAAGGGGGCCCATGGAGTCCGTGTTGGATCGCTTAGATTGGTTTATTTCTCCGAGAATTGGGTGTGATTCATAATTTCGTATGTAATAGCGTGGATGGGCTCAGGGAGAATATTGTTTTACCGCTGTTGTAAGGGTTGGCAGGAAATGGATCTGATAACCCCAAAGTGAGTAATGGATTGGGGGATGTGTTCGAAATTCAAGGGGTCACTCTCATGCCCGAGTGGGAAGTAGGCAAGGGAGATGGAGAGTTAAAGCTTTACCAAGTAGCCTATGTGCCTTGATGACTCAGGTAGTAGCAACATTACAGTAGTGGCCTACAGTTGTGTCAGCAGGTATCCTGTTCCGTCCTGAGGCTGGGGCCAGACCACCGCAGTCTACTGCCGCGTGCCGGCAGTTGAGCGGCGCTTTCCAGTGCCTGTTGTTTTTCCGGGAGAAGGAGACCACCCAGGCCGTCTGCCTTCTGTGGGGCAGCTCTCCTCCAGCTACCGGTGCTCTTCCGGGAGTTCTCCGGCACTGGTTCCTCGTCCCTGTTCAGGCGTCCTGTGAGAGGGCGCTGCACCAGGCCTTTTTCACCCTTGGTGTCCGGCGGGGCCTTCAGAGGAGGAGGCGTCCTACGAGCCCCGGACCCGTCGAGAGGGCGTCTGGTGTGTGTACGTTGGGTGTCGTGCCCATCGCAGGGAGGAGTCAGACTGCGGGAAGCCACGGTCAGCGCCGGGGTGCAGAGTCTTCGGGGAGGGTGTCGGCCCGCGGAGGAGCCACGGTCAGCGCCGGGGTGCAGAGTCTTCCGGGGAGGTGTCAGCCTGTGAGGGGCCACGTACAGCGCCGAGGACTGGAGCTTTCTGGGCCGGGATGGGTGGTCCCATGTTTGTGGTAGAAGGGGTGTAGCGTTAGGCAGTAGGGTTAGGGGTGTTAGCTACTGCCTCCTTTCAGGACGTAGTGGCCAGCACAGTGTAGGGTACTGGTCGATGCCTCCCTTAGGGACGCAGCGATCAGTGCAGTAGTGGTCCCGGGTGAAAAGAGAAGGGTGAGTCCTGGGGAGAGGTGTGGGTGGTAGCAGTAGTTAAGAATTTAGAGTCCCTTGGGTAAATCCTCGTCCCTAGTAGTTAGTCACCACGTGTGCGGGCTATCACTGTGTCCCAGGTTACAGTGATATACCGCAACTGGTGTGTTAGTTAGGTTAGGGTTTTCTAAGTCATTATAGTAGAGTAGGGTAAGTCAGCGGGAATTAAGATACTTGTGTGCAGTTGTGGATGTGCGTGAGTGGTGGCGCCATGGAGTGTGTGTAAAATAAAGAAGCGGGCGTGATTGTAAAACTGTGTGCTGTGTTGTCTGACCTAGTGTGTGATAGGCGTGGGTAAGGGTGGTAGGGCCGTCCGGCTTAGCGACCGTGACACTGTACATTATAGCAGTGTCAGCCCTCATGTCTGTGGATGTATGCTGTACATTATATCAGCCTTTGCCTCATGTCTGTTGATGTATGCTGGACATTATAGCAGTCTTTGCCCTCATGTCTGTGGATGTAAGCTGGACATTATAGCAGTCTTTGCCCTTATGTCTCGTGTCCGGGTACTTCATTCACGTCCACAAAGCTGGAACAGGGACTGGTTCCAGTGGAACATCTAGCACCTCGTGATGTAGTTTCCCTGTCCTCCAGCATCTCAGCGCCAAAGAAATCTTGGGGTGATGAGGAAAACTTTGAAAGTTGACCAGTACAAACAGAAAGTAACTGGTTTCATGTAGACCTTATGTTCAGACTGTTTGAAAATTCAATCACAAGCACATACTATTTTTTTTTATGACGGGGGAGAGGTCGATATATATATATATATATATATATATATATATATATATATATATATATATATATATATATATATGTGACGGATCGTTTCCCGTCCAGTCACAAATTTTCATACAACCGTGCTTACCGGAAGGTAGTTGTCCGTAAGCCGGTTGAACAATTCAGCTGACTGCTACTCACTGGCGCACTGTTAAAAGCCGGGTGAGTTGAACCAGTTAGGGAGTCTCTGCAGTGATTCCGGCAACGCAGCAACACAGACGGCCGAAGAGGGACTCAGCTGATTTTTGGTGGCAGTCAGGTATTTATTATTGAATGTTTATTTATTAGCAAACCGAAACCGTATTCCCGTTTAGGAGCGACTGAAACTTCCTCAGCGCACTTGTGAAGGTTTTGTTTAAAAAAAAAAGTATTTGTTGTGTTCTATTATCCTATGACTTGACAGGGTAACAAAACGAAATGCTGTCGGAAAACATGAATAGATGAAGTGAGTGTTAAAGGAAGTGGTCTTCAAAAAAAAAAAAAAAAGATTTTGTTTATTCTGTGACTTAACTAGTTATGAACTTCATGATGAAAAAAGGTGTTTATTACAATGTGCTTTGCGAGAAGAGGGAGAGTTTTGATGCTAGGGATAATAAGCTCCCAGAGTGAGCGACATAAACCTTTTATTGGTTTATATGTTGGTTTTGAATTTTGATGTGGATGAGTATTTAACTCACTCTTGATACAACAATAATTGTGTGTTGGTAAACAAGAGTGTTGTAGAAATTTTTCCCTTGCATATATTGAAGTAATTTTACCTTTGAACGAGTTTCGAAAAGTGTCTTCCACTAAATCTGTTTTAAAGAACCTTTAACAAAAGAAGTTTCTGTACAAATAAAGTATCTCTAAATTCAGAGACAGATTTTGCTAAAAGACCAAAAGACATAAAATCAGCTAAATCTATTCAGTCATGCACATGTATTCTTCTTTTTAAAAATTTTTTTTTTAATTAACCAAAGTAAAATAGCTGTCAATCCGTCGTTTCCACCCATTGCCAAATGGGAACAAACCATGCAAAACAAATCATGACACAAGTTATACTAAACTGATTAAAAACGATCCACCATATTTTTTTTTTTTTTAATGATGTAAATTCTCATTTGGAAAATCAGTATAAGGACCATCTTCAAATTTTTACAGATGGCTCAGTGTTAGATGACCATAGAACAGGAGCAGCTTTTATAATACCAAAATTAAAAGTGGAGGAATTATACTATCTTGGCAAACACCTGTCAATATTTACTGCAGAATTAGTTGCTATTCTAATGTCCCTAAAGTATGTTTTAAATTCGTCAATAGAAATTAACTTTTACTGTACAGTGATTAAAAGTCAGCCCTTTCTACCTTACAGTCTTTAAATCCAAAGATCCGCTGTAAGACTATTACAGAAATTATTTACGTGACACAATTCCTATCGATGAAAAGAATAAATGTGACTTTCTGTTGGGTGCCCGCACATTGTGGAATTTCAACAAATGAGAAAGTTGATCAAGCTGCTCAGAGAGCAGCTCGCAAAATTGAAGGAACGACTGCACTGAACATTCCGCGAGACCTATCAGAATGTTATACTTTAATTAATAGAGCATTCTTTAACAGTTAGATAGCCAATATTATCACAGTTGTATACAACCAAAGCCCGACATCCACCCCAAGACTCAATTAGACAATTTCGAAAATACGACATCCAGAGAGGTAGTAACTTTAATTCATAGGATGCGTTTAAATTCACTTCCAACCAAGTACAGTAAAATATTAAATATGTGTGTGTGTGTGGGGGGGGGGGGGGGGGGGGATTCTTAGTGTACGTCACCTATTACTAGATTGTCCAAGAGTTAATAGAGTGAACAAGGCTGGTACTAATATTTCACATAATAGATCGACTCCACTGACATTGCCAAAAATGTTAAATAATTATGCTTTTCTTTGTTCGTTATGCCCACATCTATCACGCAGTCCAGCAGGAATTTATCTTTAACTTTCAACAACCATTCATATACAAAAAGAAATTTCTCTCTCTCTCTCTCTCTCTCTCTCTCTCTCTCTCTCTCTCTCTCTCCCTCTCTCTCTCTCTTCATCTAAAGCAGTGTACAGCACTTTGCCCCATGTGGGGGACTCTTGTATTCCAGTAAAAACCATAAAAGAGAGAAAATTTCTCTACGATTTGTCGAGTGTGTAGAATCAGCAACATTTTCTTACTGTGAAAGTTGGGGAGCTACAGAGAGACAGAGAGAAAACCAGGGAACGGTAGGATATTCTCTCGGACACCCTCCTCCAAACATATCATCGCTCCAATCTTCCAGTAAATGTTTTCTAAGTACAAGTTTGGACTTCGATCACCAGCATCGTTGCCTTAAACTGTTTAACTGCTTAAACGCTGTGTCATTCCGTGGCTGTACATATACGGATGTTTGCTTTAATGTAGACTGCTTTTGTAAGAAGTGGGGGGAAGCGAAAGGAAATCCTGCTGTCGACTCAGCCCGTGGCTGTACATAAACGGATGGTTGCTGTCAGGTAGCCTGTTATTGAAAGTGGGGGAATGCGAAAGGAAATCCTGCTTTCAACTTATTCCGCGGCTGTACATAAACGGATGGTTGTTGTAAAGTAGTCTGCTTTTGAAGGAAGTGGGAGGGAAGCGAAAGGAAATCCTACTTTCAACTTATTCCGCGGCTGTACATAAACGGATGGTTGTTGTAAAGTAGTCTGCTTTTGAAGGAAGTGGGGGGAAGCGAAAGGAAATCCTGTTTTCAACTCAAAGAACTTTGTGAAAACGTCTGTCATCTGGATTTCTTGGTGTGATGAATTATACGATTTACGAGATGGAGTGAACGTATGCCCATAGCTAACACATACGACACGCGGGCACTTTGAAAGATTTCCTTGACTGACTGGCTGACTGGTTGGTTCTGTTGAATTGACTATCAGTGGTTATTCAGTTGAAGTGGCTGTCAGTGGTGATTTAGTGGAAGTGGCTATCAGTGGTGATTCGGTGGAAGTGACTATCAGTGGTGATTCAGTGGAAGTGACCATCAGTGGTGATCCAGTTGAAGTGACTATCAGTGATTGTAGCAGAGGCAGAACAACACAGATGTATAAACATGACTGCAGCCCGCTGTTCACGCCGCGCTTGTCGCGGAAGTAATAGAAAGCTGAAGTACCGGACACTGGGATATGAAATTAAACTCTCTTGGCCTATGTCAGTACTGAGAACAGTGCTACTAGCCTACCTGCTCCTCTTCATGTGTCAAATAAAGGGAACGACCAACCTGTCTTGTGGCTGTCATAACACTGTGGCCTGTCAACCTCTACAGTGCAACGACTATGTCAGCTGTCAAACCCTGCAGTTCAGCAACATCAAAGGTCTGCCTTTTACAATCCAAATCTGCATTTGCCAGCTTAGACGCCTTTTCCTCATGTTGGCTGTAGCAACTGGATTTGAAGCAGCCACCAGATGGAGAAGGCCCCAGTATAGAGTGACTATCCACACAACGAAGGAGGTCCAGGTGATCCTCCAGCTTATCATCCTTGAGACATACATGATCTGGATCGGATGGTACCTTCTCTTCTGTATGGATGTGGAATCAAATCCAGGGCCTGGGAGGTGGATGCATCAACAAGACCAGGCACAGGACAGTCACAGCTTTGGCCCTTCAGACAGGTATAGGCAAAAGGCACGGGTTGGGTACTTTCAGAATCCAGGGTTTGAAGCCTTCAACACCAACCCAAGAGATCTTCACAGAAATCTACTCACTCTAGCTGGATATCCGACAATTCAAAACAAAGAATCAACAGACGATGTGCTGAGACTGGAGTCTCTATGTGGTGCCCTTCAAAGAGACAATCAACAACTGAAGCATGACGTGCAGCGGTTGACTAGCCAGTGCCAACTCCTGGAGCAATACTGCAGTGAGTTATACCAGTGGAAAGACTCTTTCATGGAGATGTCAAAAAACATAGATGACCACATGGATAAACTAGAATCTTTCTCAAGACGCAACAACATCAGATTATTTTACGTCTTTGAAGGCCCCAATGAAGACAATTCAAAGTGCATTCGGAAGGTGGTGCAACTACTGAACAGGTACTTTCCTTGCAAGTCATGGACAACTGACGATGTCGAACGTGCGCACCGTCTTGGTCCTAAAACTGACAGCCATAATAATCCACGTCCCATCATTGCACGTCTGTTCCGATGGCAGGACACACTGGCCATCCTTCAGGCCACAATAATCCACGTCCCATCATTGCACGTCTGTTCCGATGGCAGGACACACTGGCCATCCTTCAGGCCACAATAATCCACGTCCCATCATTGCACGTCTGTTCCGATGGCAGGACACACTGGCCATCCTTCAGGCCAAAGAGTGCAGAAGGGAGATGGCAAACGATCTGGGAATCCGAGTCGCCTCTGATCTAACAAACCGCCAGAGCCAGGCCATCCAAGCAGAAAAAGATGCAGGCAGACACGCCTATGTCTGGAAGGGCCGTCTGTACTACAAGAATGGATCTCAGAAAGGACAGAGCAGAAGAGACCAAAGAGGTCTCACTGCAGGGGCAAACGCAATAAACCTTGCCCACAACCAGAGACGTGACATAGCTCACCAGAACAGAGAAGGCAGCAAAGTAGGCAGTCGACAAGAAAGCAGTGATCCTGCCGACAGGCCTACACAGGATGATCCCTTTGAACATCAACAACAGCCTGCAAGAGAAGCAGACGAGAGACCACCATGGACTTGGGATACGAACACATTCCCACTACTGAGTAAACCCAGACGAAACGTACGCCTTGGTGACAAAGGAAGAAGACATGTGGCCCCCCATCAAAAAGACCGAGAAGCCAGAGGCCATCAATCCAAACCGGTGCAATACAGCGCTACACCAGAAGATTGTAAAGCCACCAAGACAAAAAATCAGACGCAGGATTCAGTACCGTTAGAGAGACTGAGTCATCCAAAGTCAAACAGCACCTCCCCAACAAGATACAGGAAAATAGTGGATGCACGGGGCATTAGGCTGGTACCAACCTCAAACAGCAGTGATGAGTCTCTGCTTGCAAGCCCTTCCCACAGTATTGAGGACAGAACCCATCCAGTCTTTGCTGACACACAGCCAACAAGCAGAGAGGCCACACCCACTCCCAGTAAAGTACACAGCCACATGGTGTCCCCTGTGCCCTGCCCAGTCGATGGGACTAACCAAACCTGTGTAGAAGGAAATCTACCCAGCAATTCATCCCAGACAACCAGTGATATAAGAGTAGCAACCGTACCCAAGGACCCCTCAGCGCAAGATGCTGTAAGCAAAATCCCCATTAGTCCAATATACCTTCAAAGTACACCAATGGCAAAACACAAGTTTCAGATTTCACCAACGCCAGACAAGCCAACAGAAGAGGAACCCCAAAAAGATAGCAGTCAAAGTTATGCCAAACAGCTTGCTCATCCTTGGACAGACGTCCAGAACGATAGCAGCCAAACCTCTGTCAAACAGCTTGCTGACCCGTGGACTGCTGTAGATGCTATGGAGAGTCAGTCTTCTGATTCCAGAACAGAGTTAGGGGACAAAACCAACACAGGCAGAGACCAGCAAGACGTGCAGGAGCAAGCCCAGCAAAGCTTCTGTCTAGAGACTGAAACCCCAACAGCAAAAAGTAGGTTGACCAGAAGCAAAACTAGGGCAAAACAAGCTCAGGCAACACAACAACAAGGAAGGCAACAGCACGTCACAGAGTTATTTCCACATGCCAAAACTAACTCCGCCCGAACGGAATCGGGAGCTCAGCCTCCAACAACCTAGGGATACGACCCTGCCCATGTCATCAACCCTGCCTCTGATGGCCAGCCCAAACAACCGAACATACATGGTCACAGTGTATCCTTTTTAACATATAACATAGAAGGACTAAATACTATCTATCAGCCTGACATTAGACAATTCTTGTCAAATTATGATATTGTTTTTCTTACAGAAACATTTTCATCAAGCTTTCCATCTCATTTATTTCCTGCTTTTGATGTGTTTGTCTCCCCAGGCGTGAGTGTATCAGACAGCACCACAGCTCGCCTCTCTGGTGGTGCTATCATGTTAGTAAAGAAAATGTATTCTAGTTTAGTACAACAAATTCAAGTTGAATACGACAGCTGCATCGTGCTCAAGATTTCAAAGCTTTTGCCAAATTTACGAAACGAATGTGTATTGATAGGTATGTATGTTCCTCCTGCCCATAGCGTCTATTATGCTGACACAGAAATCGAGATTGGAATTGACTTACTAGAGCAGTGTATACTTGATGTTTATGAATTGATGGGGGAATGTCCCCTTATGCTTATGGGTGATTTCAATGCTAGGACTGCTGATGCAAACGCAAAAGAGCTTTCTTTGCCATATGATGTTGATGTTGATGATAGGGATGACGAAAATTTACTGCCTGAAAAGGAGTACCAACGGGAATCGAAGGACTCTTCAACAAACGACTTCGGTCGTTGTCTACTTTTGTTATGCGAACAATTTTCTCTTGTTATATTGAATGGTCTGTTACCAGGAGACCGTAATGGGGCATATACATACATTGCTCACAATGGATCAAGTGTGATCGATTATTTCCTTATTTCTCGGTCTATCTTTGAATATGCCTCATGTTTACAAGTTATCTCAAGAATTGAATCCAAGCATATGCCCGTGAAACTAACCCTTAATGTTCAAAAGCAGCCGGTAAAAACCTGTGAAAAGTTAGAAAAAAAACATTATTGAAAAGTATGTTTGGAGTCAAGAGCTTGAGAATGAATATAGGCAAGCATTGTTATCAAAAGACATTTCATTAATTTTCACACAAGCAGCTGAATTGATTAACATTGATATCAATGCAGCTGTAGAAAAATTTTTAACAGGTATTGCTGGTGCTGGGCAGTGTATGAAGAAAAAGATAGTATTGGGGAAAACAAGTAATTGTACTTGGTTCGATAAGGAATGCAGGGACAAACGAACAGCACTTCGTCAGTCCCTGAGAAATTTGAATAAATGTGTGGATTCATACGATGCAGACGTACTTAGGGGCGAATACGCCACTATGAGAAAGGATTACAAATTATTTATAAAAAGTAAACAGTTAGAAGATAAACAAAATGTTCTTGTAACCCTTGAATGCAATAGTACTGATCCTAAAACATTTTGGGGTACCATAAAAAGACGTATTAACATTAGATTAACAACCTGTACTATTTCAAGTGAAGAATGGTATGACCACTTTGAAAAAGTATTTAATGACGCATCTATACAGAATGATAAACTAAATAATAATAGTTCATTTTCTAACGAAGCTTTTGATACTCAATCTCTAACTGTTCGTGAAACAGATTGTTCCACTTTAGATTTAGAAATATCAGAACTAGAAGTATATAATGCCTTGAAAGCACTAAAGAATGGAAAAGCAGCAGGACCAGATGGCTTCAGCAGTGAATTTTATAAAAACTCTTCTCCTCAGGTCATTTTGTTCCTGACTAAGCTCTTCAACAAACTTTTGGATTCAGGTATATTCCCCCAAAATTGGTCAGAATCGATTATACAGCCATTACATAAAAAAGGAGACATTAATTCCCCTGACAACTACAGGTGTATCTCGCTGTTGAATATCAGCAGCAAAATGTACACATTCATACTTAATAAGAGATTGACAAATTGGGCAGAGGACAATAATTTGTTAAGTGAAACGCAGGCAGGTTTTAGAAAGAATTACAGTACAGTCGATCACATATTTACTCTACTTGCACTAGTTCATAAGCAATTTTCAACTAACAAAACGAAATTATATGCAGCTTTCATCGATTTTAGGAAAGCCTTTGATCTCATAGACAGAAACCATCTTTGGCTTATACTCCGCAAAAATGGTATCAAAGGGAAAATGTTCAAAGCTATTCAAAGTATGTATGAAATAGTTAAAGCTAGGGTCAGAACTAACGGTGGTCTTACAGAAACATTCATGTGTCATAGAGGATTGAAACAAGGCGATAACTGTAGTCCTATTTTATTTGCTTTTTTTTTATCAATGAGCTTGCAAATGATATAACACAACATGGTAGACATGGGGTAAGATTGTCACCTGATTTGATGCAGATTCTGGTTTTGTTATTTGCTGATGATGTTGTCCTCCTTCCTACCACTGTAATCGGGCTCCAGCACCAACTGAACATTTTAAGAAGTACGGCAGACAGACTAGGTCTTACAGTTAATAATGAAAAATCAAAAATAGTAGTGTTTAGGAAAGGGGGTTACCTTGCTGCAAGAGAAAAATGGTTCTATGGAAATGTAAAAATGGAAGTGGTAAATCAATATAAGTATTTGGGAATATTTTTCTCCACGGGGTTGACATTTTCTTACTCATTAGAAGATTTGGCTCGTAAAGCAAAAAAATGTGTTTTCAGTATCTTTAGATTCCTCTGGTCTATAGGCGAAAATTCTCCTAAGATTTTCTTTAAGATATTTGACACTCAAGTACAACCTATTCTGACGTATGGAGCGGAAGTTTGGGGGTTGACTGCAGATCACACCCCTATTGAGAGAGTACATCTTCTTGCCATAAAACGTTTATTGAATATCAGCATACAAACACCTAATCCACTTGCATATTACGAAGCTAACAGATATCCGCTTTTCATACAAACTTTTACTAAAACTATTAAGTACTGGTTAAGACTAACAAAAATGGAGGAATAT
>CM065720.1:81580219-81582719 GCA_033310375.1 Conus canariensis | reverse complement strand
TCACAAGTCACTGACAGCACCATTACAGCCCCCGTCAATACTGACAGACCCCATCTCCCACCACTTGATGGACTAGTGGGACGCTACGGACACATCGGTTTTTAAACTGTCAGTCAGTCGACGGTACTGTATCACCACTCTTACCCCTCCTCTCCCCCTCCCTTTCCCCTGACCAACTCATACATCCCGTCTCTCTCTCTCTCTCTCTCTCTCTCTCTCTCTCTCTCTCTCTCTCTGCAAATTATTTTTCCCTCCATTCTTCTTCTTCTTCTTCTTCTTCTCTCTCTCTCTCCCTCCTCTCCTCTCTCTCTCTCTCTCTCTCTCTCTCTCTCTCTCTCTCTCTCTCTCTCTTGTTGATCGACTCAGATCACCTACCCGTACAACTAACAATGTACACAAAGGTCATGAATGAGGAAACTATGCAGAATGCTAATTGCCTTAAAGACAGCAGTAGAGAAAAAATAGCGTGGAATGTGGACAACGAAAAAGAATATAAAGATTGTCTTAAAGACTACGAAGGTATAACTATGTTAAAGGAAGCAATGGAACAGATTGATGAAGATGTTGATTCAGCAATGGATTTGTTTACGCAATATCTGCTTAGAGCTGGTAAGTGTATGCAGAAAACAGTGTCTACTAAGAAGCATTCTCAGAGATCTGAATGGTTTGATGAGTGCAAAAAGGCTAAACAGGAATGTAAAAGACGCTTACGAGTACTCCGCAAGTTCAAACGGATGGGAAAATGTAAATGCCATGACAGAAAATTGACGTTACAGACAAAATTAAGAAAATCTAACCAAAATTTACATGTAAAGACATGAGATTGTCCTATGCTGAAAGCAGAAAAATATACAGGAAACTACTGACATGTAAAAAACGAGGTTACCGTAGGCAAACGGCTGAAAAACTAAGTGTTAACTTAAAAAATTCAGCTTTATTCTGGAAACGTCTCAAATGTGTGGGACTGAGGAATGAAATGAGGATGAGTGGTACTATAACAACACATGGTTTGAACATTTTCAAAAAACGTTTTCTTTAAAGGAAGGTTATACAGTGAACCAAACTTATCCCCCAACAGATATAAAAGAGGGACAGGAGCATCCTCTGAATCGGGTCATTACGTACCACGAAGTAGAAAAAGCACTGAAGAAAATTAAATGTGGAAAAGCAAGTGGCACAGATGGTATTATTGGAGAAATGCTAAAAACAGCGGGTCAAACTATTGTTAACTTTCTCACTGTGTTATTTAACAAAATTTTTGATAATGGTGTGTATCCACATGAATGGTCGAAAGCCATTGTAGTGCCTATTTTCAAAAAGGGGAATATAGACGACCCTGATAATTATAGAGGTGTATCTTTGATTAATGTCACTTGTAAATGCTTTACTTCAATTCTGAACCAGAGACTGTATTCATGGCTAGAGGAAAATAATATAATTGTTGAAAATCAAGCTGGTTTTAGAAACAATTATTCAACGGTTGATCAAATATTCAATTTATACACTATTGTCCAGGGATGTTTATGTTCAAAAGGTCGAAAACTTTATGTTGCCTTTGTGGATTTCAGAAAAGCGTTTGATTCAGTTCACCATGACAAATTACTACAAACCCTGTATAATGAAGGGATACAGGGGAAATTTTTATGTTGTCTGAAGTCCATGTATGATTCTCTCATTTCATGTGTTCAATGCAATGGAGATTTTTCGGAGTTTTTTGATTGCCCTGTTGGTGTAAGACAAGGATGTGGACTGAGTCCAACACTGTTTTCACTCTTCATTAACCAACTGGCCAACCACATTAATGAAACGGGGGTCCATGGAGTGCAACTGCTTCCTAGTTTTATTGAGATCTTCATTTTGCTCTTTACAGATGATGTAGCTCTAATTTCTACTACACCAGGTGGTCTACAAGCACAACTAAACTCACTGAAAACATGTTGTAGGTTAAGATTAGATGTTAACAAATCTAAGACTAAAGTCATGGTGTTCAGGAAGGGAGGCTATTTAGGCAGACGAGAAAAATGGTATTATGATGGTGAAGAAATCGAGACAGTCAACAGCTACTGTTACTTGGGTTTCACATTTACTACCATGCTTAGTATGAATCTTGGAATAGAGCACATGGTAACAAAGGCAAAGAAAGCACTTTATCTTCTGTGCCGTGCGTTTAACAATTGCAAAGAAATGTCTCGGGAAGTATTCTTCAAAATCTTTGATTCCAAAATCCAGCTAGTTTTACTGTACTCAGCGGAAATATGGGGTCTGCAACGTTTAGAGCACATTGAGAAAGTACGCTTATTAGCCTGCAAAAGATTCCTTGGCGTTCCACTTAAAACACCTGATGAACTTGTATATTCAGAATTAAGCAGGCATCCCTTATACATAAATTCATACATGAAAGCATTGAAATATTGGTTTAGATTATTAGACATGGGCTTGAATAGATTACCTAAACAGGCTTACCTTATGCAAGTAAATCTTGATGATCAGGGCATAAAGT
>CM065720.1:81550219-81570219 GCA_033310375.1 Conus canariensis | reverse complement strand
GTGTGTGTGTGTGTGTGTGTGTGTGTGTGTGTGTGTGTTGGAGAAAGAGAGAGAGATATCTGGTTTTCATGTTTTTCAACATCTTATCAAAGTTCATATATGTCAGCACTACGCCTATACACGCATCCACACAAGAAAAAGAAGAGAAGCTTGGGCATAGAGGAAGTGGTGGGAAAGGAGAAAACCTATCACTGTCGTATCAAATTATCAAGTAAGTGATGCAACCTCCATGCGTTAAATGTTGCCAGACTGCGTATGTGAGTCTGATAGAGTGTCCACGACTTCTAACACCAGGTCATTGGCGCCTGTTGTCAGATTCCTTCCACCCTGAAGCGGCCTCACGGGAGACACTTTTTCAGCTATGCAGTGAAAGTGGTTGCCTCAGGGGACGTCAACTTCAATAAATCAGAAACTGTCTCTCTGGATGAAAAGGCCTTCTCTATCTTCGTTCAGACAGACAAAGCCATCTACAAGCCTGGACAGACAGGTAACCAAAGAGGTTATATTTTGTACACATAGAAGTACACACACACACACACGCACGCACGCACGGACGCACGCACACACACACACACACACACACACACACACACACACACACACACACACACACACACCACACAGCTATGTACAAGTCTGAATAGCAGGTAACCGATGTGGTAATATTCAGGAGACGTATAGGCTAGGTATGCAAGCGCGCACAAACACATACACACACACACACACACACACACACACTCTCTCTCTCTCTCTCTCTCTCTCTCTCTCTCTCTCTCTCTCTCTCAATCTCTCTCTCGCTCGCTCGCTCGCTCTCTTGTAACAGCAAGATTGGAATCAGACCATTTACCCGTTGAGTTTTATTTGAAATTGCCTGGGAGTACTAAATAGGCCAATTGCCTTACTGAATAAAAATCTGAAGTCTGAAGCCTGGGAGTACTGACAAGGTCAGTGTTTCCACTCCAGTGGATGAACAACAGTGTATTGAAATTTGTGTGGAACTCGGATTTTGCGAATGTTTATATTAGTGCGATGCAGTCTGATGAATCACAATCGTCCCACGATCGTGCAGTTGATTTGGTTGATTATGATTGCAACGATGCTTTGGACATGTTTAATGAATATATTAAAAAAAAACAAGCAAGTTGTATGAAAAAGAATATTTGTTTGTCAGAGTGTGGTAAAAATGACTGGTATGATAGGGAATGCAGATTAAGCAAGATTAGAGCAAAAGGTTTGCTTTCGATGTTCAGGAAAACAAGGGATGAAAGTGATAGTGATGCTTACTGTATTGTACGAAGGGAATATAAGATTATGTTGAAAAGGAAAGAAAAACAGTATAATTATGTTATTGGAAAAACTTGTTTCTACAGTAAACAACCAAAGAGAGTTTTGGGAAACTGTTAAAAAAATATCCTTTAAACGTAAACAAGTTCATAATAATTTAAGTGTTGATGATTGGTATAAGCATTTTAAAGACTTGCTCCAAATAGGTGAATTTACAGGCATATATATTATAGATAATGATGTAGAATATGTGTATGAGAACGAAGAAGAAATGAGAGCTATGAATCGCCCCATATCAAGAGAAGAAGTAGTGCTTGCAATAAGAAAACTGAAACATGGTAAAGCTGCAGGACCAGATGGGGTTATAGGGGAAATGCTAAGATATGCAGGGGCTCTCGGACAGTTGATTTTTTTGTAAATTTTTAATGCATTGTTTGACAACGGTGTTTTCCCAGACAACTGGACAGACTCTGTCGTACTTCCTTTATTTAAAATGGGTGATGTGAATAACCCTAGCAATTATAGAGGCATATCTTTGTGTGACATTAGCAGTAAAATGTACAGTGCAGTTATAGATAACAGACTTCAAGAATGGATAGAAGGATATAATTTGACGGGCGAACACCAAGCGGGATTTAAAAGAGGGTATTCTACAGTTGACCATGTGTTTACTTTATTGGCATTAATACAAAAACAGTTTTGCTTTAACCGTAAACCATACGTTGCATTGATTGATTTTGACAAGACATTTAATTCTATAGAAAGGAACTTGTTATGGTCGATCCTTTTGAAAAATGGAATTAAACGCAAACTGTATAAATCTATTCATAGTTTGTACATTAATGTAAAAGCTAGGGTCAGATGTGGAGCTAAACTGATTGAATATATTAAATGTACAAGGTGATGTTTGCAGCCCTATATTGTTCTCTTTGTTTATCAGTGATTTAGCATTACAAGTGATAAGAGGAGGCAGACATGGTGCAACCTTTCCACGTGATTTCTTTGAGTTGTTTATATTATTACTGGCTGATGATGTGGCATTATTGGCGGAAACAGTTATTGGCCTGCAAACACAGATCAATAGTCTGTGTCGCGCAACGTCAGCATTACACTTGAAGATGAATATGAATAAATGTAATGTTGTTGTATTTAGGAAAAGAGGTTATTTATCTGCTAGTGAGAAATGGACTTACGATAGAATAATCATGTCTGTTGTAATTGTGTACAAATATCTGGGATTTGCTTTTCTACAAGAATTAATTTTGTAGTAGCGTACAATAATTTTTCTAGTCGAGCCAAGAATTCTTTGTTATGTATATTGCAAAAATTGTGTAAGTTGAAAAACAACTCTCTAAACACATTTCTAAAATTATTTGACTCTCAGATTCAGCCAGTGGTTCAGTACGGTGCGGAATTACAAAGACTGGACAATGCAGCATTACACTGCGTAGAAGTACGTTTGTTTGGACTGAAACGATTCATAGGCATCGACATACGAACACCAAACAATCTGATATATGGAGAAACAAAGAGATATCTTATATACATAAATTCTGCTTTGAAATGTTAAGTTTTGGTTACAATTAACTGGAATGGATGAGCATAGATTACCATATAAGGCATATTGTATGTTGTTTGATTTGGACGAACGTGACAATAGAAACTGGGCCTCAATTGTTCGTTGTAAATGATATATCAATTGATGATTTTCTTCGGATTTTTAGAGATAAACTGATTGCATGCAGATTGCAAACTGGAATTATCATTTGAGTAATAGCGAAAGATTTAGTGTTTACAGATACTTTTGCACTGTGCCTAATGTTGAAACTTATCTATTGCTGAATCTGAACAGGCATTTAAGATATGTAACTTCTGGAATCAGACTCGGTATTTCTGAACTTGCAGTGCACTATTATCGTCACCGACTCCATAGCAATGCAGATTTGTCATGCCAACTCTGCAGAGAGAAGATAGAAAGTGAAGTTCATTTTGTGTTATGGTGCCCTGTCCTGCAAAAATGAAGAGCTCAGTATATACCATTGAAGTATTATAAAGTCCCAAATCACTTTAGATTAGCACTTATTTTGGCGTGTACTTGTGAACAAACAGTCAGAAATTCGTCAGTTTATTTATTTAAAGCGCGGTCTTCTTTGTTATCTTAGACTAGTTTATGAACATATATTGGTTATGTCTGTGTGTAGTCCGTAGGGTGCTTTTGTGATTGTAATTGCTGGCACCCCTTCATGAGGGGCAATGGCCTAATCATGAAGAGGTTATCATGAGTCTTGACTTCTCTCTCTCTCTCTCTCTCTCTCTCTCTCTCTCTCTCTCTCTCTCTCTCTCTCTCTCTCTCTCTCTCTCTCTCTCTCTCTCTCTCTCGCTTAAGAATCCATTAAAACAATACTGTTAAACATTGTTGATGTTAATTCCAGCACAGTGGGTTTCAGCACAGTTCTACGGCATCTATTAACCCATGCATTGTGCATGCCCTGTTTAGGCTGTAGTGCTTATTCTTAAGTATTTGAAAAGAAAGAGGTTAAGGTTGTTACTTTAATGGATGGAAATGGCAGTGAAATCCAAGCGTGCCATGATGACAGAGTGAGGTTGGAATGATCACGTGTGCACAAAAAAATGAGTTATCAGAAGATGACAGAGCCCAGGCGTGAACACAGTTTCAAACACGTTCTGACATGTGTATTTTATTTCCCACAGTGAAAATCCGAGCTTTGGCCATGAATCCCGACCTGACTGTGCTAAACGAACCTATGGACATCTTTATCAGGGTGCGTGTTTATGTAGGATTACGGAGAGACCAATTGACTATCTGTGTTTCTCACCCTCTTATTCCACCACTAATATGGCTGTCTTTCGTCGTATAATTTCTTCGGCTACTACTACGTAGTGCTGTATTGGTAATATGGACGCCCAAAAGAACACTCAACAACATCACAACCAATATCAATAGTACGTTGCGATAGCAATACACCAAAAAATAACGACAAACCACAACACTTAAAACATCAGAATACACCGAAAACGATAGCCCAAAAATTAAATAATAAACAGCGACAGCCTTCCAACCATAGCACTAGTATTCCAACCATGGCACAAAATAAGAGCAACAGTACCTCATTAACACCAAACCGGAGCAACGACACCCAGTTAAAAATAACAAACAACACTAGCTAGAGCCCAATGATAACACCAGGCATCAACACCAAGGAACAACAAATTCATAACAACGTCAACGACATTGCGACGGTAACAACAAACAGCATTTTAGAATCTGAAGTCAGAGTCGATCATTAGCTCCAGCAGGAGATCCTCCATGAAGGTGTGTGTCCTTTTCAGGATTCCCTGGGCAACGGTATCAAGCGGTGGACACAGCTGCAGGGCCGTGCCAACACAGGAGTGGTGGAGACCAGTTTGCCCACTTCCACAGACCCTTCTCTCGGGGAATGGGAAATCGAAGTCACTGTGCGGGTAAGAGATGGAGTGGCTGAGAAAGTGTTGGCACTGGCACTGTCTTTCAGACATGGGGAGGATCATTGTCACCACCTACAGTTGTAGATATGTCCTGCTATTTTGACTGAGGAAATGAAGGCATATTGTTCTTTGAGAATTTTCTTTCCCTAGTATTCAATGTATCATTAGTGGTTTTCTTTGTTTATGTATGATTCGCATTTGTTCTGTTGTGTGCAGTTCTGTGGTATTGTGGTAACACATTGCATAAAACATTTATTCAGTCACGGTCCTCAAACACACACACACACACACACACACACACACACACACACACACACACACACACACACACACACACATACATACACATACGCACGCACGCACGCACGTGCGTTAATTGTTGTGAATTGTTTCATTGCTTTCATTACATTGTATATTTCTGATTTCTACGTATGCATTGCTTCGCGTTTCCCTTTTTTCATTATTGTAATTGATATTTATGTTTTTTGTGAGGGCGGGATGAAAAAAAGCTGTTAAGCTTATTCTTTAACCCTCAGTAAAGATAATTTTGACTTGACTTCACGCACGCACGCACACCCACCCACCCACCTACACACACACACACACACGCACGCACGCACGCACGCACGCATACACACACATGTGAGTTGCTTAATTACGAACAGAGTTTTGAAAGTTGATCTTTAGGACAATGTCAGGCTCTGCTGGCAATTGATTGTTGTGTACATAAACTGTTTGTCATCGTACTTGCCCAGTCCGATTTCAGACAGTTTGAATGGGATGTATAGTACTCAACATCGATGCTGATCCTTATGTTCTGTCGGCTGAAACCCTAATATGGTAGCCAATGTCAGCGAGAGTGTGAATGCAAAACAGCTTGAATTACTAGGTTGTACGCACGACGAGAAGGATGTTAGGGTGAAACCAACGGCAATATCATCAGTCAGAGCGGTTTCGTTCGGTTGGTTAAGCTGTTTGTTTAATTAATTAAGGGGACTGGCAGATGATTTTTCGTGATGTCATGTTTGAAACGAGCTCGTTCAGAATTGTTTAAAGTCCGATATACATTTTTTTTTCGTTTCTGCTTTATGTTTCGTGCAGTCTTTATTGCCTCCCAGCCGCCCGTTCTAACCGTCATTATACACAGCAAAACTTTTGTTATTTGAATTACAGGGTTGGGATCAATGAATCTCCAAGGCTCCAGGTTAGGTCATAAAGTTAACAGGAACCGGCGATTTCTGTTTATATGTGCAATTTGTCGTATCGGCTAGTTTTCGGGGTTTTTTTTCAGTTTGTTTAAATCTGAACATGCAAGTGATCAGCTTCGTCGAGTCTTAAGCCCTCACGATGCAAGAATTCAGAGAACGCTGGGAATTCGATTCGATGACCTGGTACACATGGGTGGTTGCACACATTGGAAACAAAATTACTTCATCATGTAAAATGTTATTACTGACTTTAGAAAATGGTAAACGGTGATATAGTAATCGCAGAGAAATTTGTGTGTGTATGTGTGTGTGTGTGTGTGTGTGTGTGTGTGTGTGTGTGTGTGTGTGTGTGTGTGTGTAGGTGCGCGTGCGTATGTGTATATGTGTGTGTGTGTGTGTCTCTCTCTCTCTCTCTCTCTCTCTCTCTCTCTCTCTCTCTTTGCGCGCGCACATACACATACACAGAGAGAGAAAGAGGTTGACTTGAGAATTCAAATCTTAGAGAGAGAAAACAGACGTACAATATCTCACCGATTTTTTTTTCTTTTTTGTGTGCTTCCTTTGACAACTCTTGTTTTGTTTTTCAGGGATACACTGAAACAAAGAAATTCACCATCAACGAGTACGGTAAGTTTATAATGAAAATATACAAAATGCAACCGTAAGACGCCAAATACATTTGTTAAAATAAACGTATTGTCAATTGCAAAAAGGAATCACCTAACTCTCTCTCTCTCTCTCTCTCTCTCTCTCTCTCTCTCTCTCTCTCCTCTCTCTCTCACACATACACACACACACACACACACGCCGTCGGAAAATAAGTGCTGTCTGTCGTTCTCCCTCCCTCTCTCTCTCTCTCTCTGTCTGTCTGTCTGTCTCTCACCAGTGGTAAAAGAGGCGAGTTATAGGATTCAGTATTCAAGTTCAGAAGTTTGAATACGTAGTCAGGGTATCAGTGTGTGTGTGTGTGTGTGTGTGTGTGTGTGTGTGTGTGTGTGTGTGTGAACATTTCTCGAATATGGTTTGAGGCCAAGGACACACTTTTCATATGTGGTTGCTGCCAGTTCTTATCGATTATGGGAACAAAAATTTGAAAATAAATCAGTCGTGAGCGATGTCAGTATTGACGGTGTATGTGTAAGTAACGAACAGACACAGTGAATGACACGTCCAAGTTCTTACGAGCGCAGTGACAAGCAGGTTCGTGATTTTAAGACTTAGTGCTTTTTTTCATTTGTTGCACACTTCTTTCGAATCTGAGGAAGGTTTACAGACTGTCATTTCGCTTCGAATTTCACATCAAAGTTTTCCAAATAAATCAAAGATTTAAAAAACTGAATTCTCGACTGAGATTCTTATGAAGATTGTATGTGAGTCCAGTTGCATTGTAAGTTCATTTTTTGTGACTGATGTTTCATCGTTTTAAACCTAACACATTTTGACATGTAACAATAAATGGATGGATCCACAACCAGCGGTAAGTAGGCAGGGTTTTGAGTGGGGAGAAGTTTCAAAGGGTGGAGAAGGGGGTGTATTCAAAACGTGCAAAGTTTAAGGTGCGTAAATTTTAGTGTATGAACACTTTCGGGCTGTAAAATGCAGTTCACTGACGCATGGAAAATTTTCGCTTTTTAAGTCTGGAATAAATTAATTGCCTTGATTAATCTCTTGTCCTGAAGATGGATCAGTTTTCAGTGTGCACAAATTTGTTATGTGGCTGTGTGAACGGTGGGTCTCGTATTTTCTGTTTAAAAGTTCTGCCCAAATTTGAAGCCAATCTGGAGGTTCCCAAGGTTGTCCTCACCTCAGAACCTGGTCTCCAAGGGAAAGTACTGGCCAAGTGAGACTGCAAACACTCGCACACGAACACACACACACACAAACACACACACACACACACACACACACACACACACACACACACATACATACATACATACATACATGCATACATACACACACTCACACACACACACTCACGCACGCACAAACGCACGCACGGACACACACACGTGAGTGTGTGCGTACATTCAAACGCTCGCGTTCATGCGTACTATCCTGTAATCTGCTCTGCTCTGTTCTAATCTGCTCTCCTCTGCTCTGCTCTGCTCTGCTCTGCTCTGCTCTGCTCTGCTCTGCTCTACTCTGCTCTGCTCAGTTCTGCTCTGCTCTGCTCAGTTCTGGTCTGCTCTGCTCTACTCTGCTCTGCTCTGCTCAGTTCTGCTCTGCTCTACTCTGCTCTGCTCTGCTCTGCTCTGCTCAGTTCTGGTCTGCTCAGTTCTGGTCTGCTCTGCTCAGTTCTGGTCAGCTCTGCTCTACTCTGCTCTGCTCTGCTCTGCTCAGTTCTGCTCTGCTCTGCTCTGTTCAGTTCTGGTCTGCTCTGCTCTGCTCAGTTCTGGTCTGCTCTGCTCAGTTCTGCTCTGTTCTGGTCTGGTCTGTTCTGCTCTGCTCTGCTCAGTTCTGCTCTGCTTTGCTCAGTTCTGGTCTGCTCTGCTCTACTCTGCTCTGCTCTGCTCTGCTCTGCTCAGTTCTGGTCTGGTCTGCTCTGCACTGCTCAGTTCTGGTCTGCTCTCCTCTGCTCTGCTCTGCTCTGCTCTGTTCTACTCTGCTCTGCTCTGCTCAGTTCTGCTCTGCTCTGCTCTGTTCTGCTCTGCTCTGCTCTGCTCTGCTCTGTTCTCGTCTGCTCTGCTCTACTCTGCTCTGCTCTGCTCTGTTCTGCTCAGTTCTGCTCTGCTCTGCTCAGTTCTGGTCTGGTCTGCTCTGCTCTGCTCTGCTCAGTTCTGGTCTGCTCTGCTCTGCTCAGTTCTGGTCTGCTGTGCTCTGCTCTGCTCTGCTCAGTTCCGGTCTGCTCTGCTCTGCTGTGCTCTGCTGTGCTCTGCTCTGCTCAGTTCTGTTCTGTTCTGCTCTGCTCTGCTCTGCTCTGCTCTGCTCTGCTCTGCTCTGCTATGCTCTGCTCTGTTCTGCTCTGCTCTGCTCAGTTCTGGTCTGGTCTGGTCTGCTCTGCTCAGTTCTGCTCTGCTCAGTTCTGGTCTGCTCTGCTCTGCTCAGTTCTGGTCTGCTCTGCTCTGGTGTGCTCTGCTCTGCTCTGTTCTGGTCTGCTCTGCTCTGCTTTGCTCAGTTCTGCTTTGCTCTACTCTGCTCTGCTCTGCTCTGCTCTGTTCTGTTCTGCTCTGTTCTGTTCTGTTCTGTTCTACTCTACTCTGCCCTGCCCTGCCCTACTCTACTCTGCACTGCTCTGCTCTGCTCTACTCTGCTCTGCTCTGCTCTGCTTTACTCTGCACTGCTCTACTCTGCTCTACTCTACTCTACTCTGCTCTGCTCTGCTCTGCTCTGCTCTGCTCTGTTCTAATCTGCTCTGCTCTGTTCTGCTCTGCTGTACTCTGTTCTGCTCTACTCTGCTCTGCTCTGTTCTGCTCTGCTCTGCTCTGCTCTGCTCTGCTCTGTTCTAATCTGCTCTGCTCTGCTCTGTTCTGCTCTGCTCTGCTCTACTCTGCTCTGCTCTGTTCTGCTCTGCTCTACTCTGCTCTGCTCTGCTCTACTCTGCTCTACGCTGCTCTGGTCTGCTCTGCTCTGATCAGCTCTACTCTACGCTGCTCTGTTCTGTTCTGCTCTATTCTGCTATGCTGTGCTCTTTTCTCTTCTGTACTCTTATGCACCGTATTATACAATAGCCTACTGCACTGCACCGCTCCATTCAGTACTGTACTATAGTGTGCTGTGCTAACACTATACTGTGCTGCATTGTACTACTCTGTACTACACGCTGTCGTTCTATGCAGTATTTTATCACACTGACAGAGCTCAGCTTAACTGACAAAATGTATTACAGGTACACTTTCGGCGAGCCGTTGACGGATGCAGGTGTATCAGTGACGGTACAGAGCACACGGTGGTACAGAGATAGCGAATCCGTTCTGTTCAAGAATGGCACGGTGAGCGCACCGCCTCCTAGTTTTTGACTGTTCGGCACATAGACACTTCGTGTGGGTCATATTGGTAATGTAACAGTTTGAAAAAGTGAAAATCAGGTGGTATGGAGGGTGAACTGATTTTCTCTCATGAGGGCGAAGCTGCTAATACTGAGTGTGTGTGTGTGTGTGTGTGTGTGTGTGTGTGTGTATGTGTGTGTGTGTGTGTGTGTGTGTGTGTGTGTGCATGTGTGTGTGCGCGCGCGTGTGCGTGCATGTATGTGTGTGTGTGTGTGTCTAAAATAATCATGTGCTGAACGAAGTAGACTTGAAAATGCAAGAGGGTAGGGCTTGTGTATAAAAAGTTCCCTCTGTTTTTGCATTTTATTGTTTGTTGTTGAGAATCCTATTCGCAATCCCTGCAAATCTGTCGTATCATACAAATAAATGTTTACTCTGTCTTGATGAGTATGGTTGTAAACGTTTTCCACGGACAGCCATGTGGGTAGCATTTTCAAATGTATTTTTCTGTGTATAATTTGTAACATCGACAGGAACTGGTCGAAGATTCTCTTGGCTTTATTGTCTATCGAGTAAGCGTTAGTTCGCTTCTTGTTTTGTGCTTTGTTTGTGTTTTTCGTTGTTCGGGAAACACTTCAATCTTTTTTATATTCATAAATATGATCGCTATTGATATATCATTCAGTCACTTTGTCCCGAATAAAAACTGCGGTAAAAGACGATGGTGAGAGTTCACCAATGGAAAAAAAAAAAAATATAAATCATGAAGTTACATCCTCTCAAATTCCTCTCCATCTCTCTCTCTTCCTGTCGGCACCCTTGAAGCCATGTTTTTAAATATTCAAAGCATCTTTCACGTGGCAGTTCCGAGTTTGGTTGCAGTGATAGTAATGACCGCTTTCTGGTTGTTAACATCGAGCACAGTCTACATTAGCAGCGATGCTGCTGCTGCAAAGAAAAAATGACCTGACATTTGATTTTCATGTACCAACTGATTATTTTATGGGCAAGTCACTCATGCTGATCAATCATTATAATCTTTTTTACCGTTGATTGATAACAGCTGAACGAGCATGGGGAGATGGAGTTCTCCTTCAGCATGTCCGAGCTGGTAGACCTGACAGGAGCAAACTACAGCGGAGTGTGCGACCAAAATGAGTGTTTGAAGTGGTATTCAGTTGAGGTCACTGCTGTGGTGACGGATGTGCGCACGAGACGAACAATGGAGGCCAAAAGTTACGTGGAATTTACCAAGGACCCGGCCAAAGTGGAGTTCTTGCCCCTCACTCATAACACATACAAACCTGGACTCCGATACGCTGCCTTTGTAAGTGAGTGTGTGTGTTTGTGTGTGTGTGTGTGTGTGTGCGCCACACTCTTTTACTACTTGGAACGATTTGTACAAGCTGCGCTCTTCAGTCTTGAAGTTCTCTCTCTCTCTCTCTCTCTCTCTCTCTCTCTCTCTCTCTCTCTCTCTCTCTCTCTCCCTCCGTCTCTCTCTCTCTCTCTCATCCTGTTTTACGGTTCTCACCTCAAGGGCTATTCAACTTGAAGATGCGAGTACTTATCGAGTAAGTTGAAGCTTGCTCCCGAATTAAGCGGGATATGTGACTGGAAGGTTTAAATCAAGTAACAGAAGGAAGTGCGTGCCCAGCTTCACATATTCGGGAACACGGTTCTTACTGGATAAGTACCCGCATGCTCCAGCTGGTTTAACCCAGACGTCAAGGAATCTTAAGAGGTTACTAGCCGTTAGTGAGTGCGTGAGAGAAGTTTAAACATTCAGAATCAGAGATCCATTAATTTCAGGTTCAGCCTTGCTCTGTTTTCTTTCCTACTTTACTTGCAAGCATTCATAATCAAGTACATTGTGGCTCAAAGCCTACATGTTCATCTTAAGCATACCGTAGAAAAAACATTGTCTCATATTGACTTGGATACTATGTCGGAGAATCTGCAATAAGGGTGGATTATAGAGTCATGCTACACACGCTCATGTTTTCATTATTTTACATACTGCTTTCCACGACAGGAGCAGCAGCTAATGTGGTCGTAGACCGAGCCCGAATATTGTGGGTTGTGTTGCCGTTGTGGTGTGCCAAACTGTCGTTAACAGGAAGTGCCAGAGCTTATCCCAAAGTGTCTGTTTGATCACTGGCATGTTCCCAAGAAAATTTCTATATCAGATGGAATACAAAAGCTCTGAAATTCTAAATTTTAGATTTGTTTTGTTTTAGATTGTTCGTATATGTATTTGTCTGACCTTATTCAAGTTTAAAAGGCTGTGCCAGTCTTGAATAAAAGTTACTCTGTGTTAGGTTTTCTTATGGGAGCAAAAAATCTCCCACTTCTGTACTGTTTATCGTTTACTGTTCCCTACTTCATTTCATTTCCGATTTTGTTTTGATTAAATTGAGGTTATTTGTATTTGTTTCTGTCCGTCTGTGTGTTTGTCTTTTGATCTCCCTTTCATCTTTGGGTGGATCCTCAAGCGTAGGCTCAAAGATTGTCCCCTACATTTTATACTATTTGCATAATGTCTTTAGTTTTTCAGCAACTTTTTTCCTCCCCACACTTTCGTTTGGTTTCATTTACTACTCTTCGCTGGCTGCTTTCGGGGTGCTATTGGATTATTTTTTGCCCCCTTGGTGGTGAGAACACCACAGTATTATGAACTGTGATGTGTCTCTGTTTGACGCCAGGAGCGCAGACACAACCAGCCGTGTCTCCCTGATGAGTTCCGACCCAGCGGACGAAAGGCCTCGGAGCAGGCAATACAAATATATCTGCCTTCAAAAGGGATTGCGATGGTTCCCTTATGCAGCTAGTGAAGAGTTTTCATATCTGTAACATATTTTCTTAATTTCATGTTCCCAGTTTCTCCATCTTCAACCCCCCCCCCTCCCCTCCTTAAGACCAAATCTTTGCCAAGTCATTACTATGAAGACAGTTCAGTTGTTAGCCTGCGCTTGTTTTTTCCCCAGTATCAGATTGTTCGTCTATGTATTTGTCTGACTTTATTCAAGTTTAAAAGTCTGTGCCAGTCTTGAATAAAAGTTACTATGTGTTAGGTTTTCTTATGGGAGCAAAAAATACCCCACTTGTTTACTGTTTATCGTTTAGTGTTCCCTACCTCATTTCATTTCCGATTTTGTTTTGTTTTGTTTTCCTCGGCCATTCTGGGGATACCCTGACAAGAGCTGACTCAGTGCAGTTTTGGACTTATGTTGGTGGTCTTTTAAGCGTGGCAAAGCATTCCGATTTTACATATTGTTATTAATGATACTGTATCATGCAGTGTATGTCACAGGCATGTGAGCACACTGTCAAAATGTCTGTGCACAATCTAACATCATGCTATTCTGATATTTTCAGAATATAACGTTGAAGAAAACTGGCTTACAAGCCAAAGACGGTTTGTCTTTTGCCTCAGTATCAACCTTACACGAGGACGAGTATTTTTCAAGATATATTACAGGAGATATGGAATTGATATTTTGAGTTCTTACGTGTTTTTAGAAGAGTCTGAAACACATTGTTGTCTGCAAATTTAGTATGTCAGTGTAGTCTTGAGTACTTTTTACGTATTTATGCTCTGTCTATGGTGTACGTCTTTCTTTTCTCGTAGCTCATCGTTTGAGTTCAGCCGAATAACAGGAAGCAAACCATCTTATCCACAAATCGAGAAATTGGAACTGTTCCTGTTCAGTTTGCTAATATGACTTTTCGATCTTGAGATAAAATTTGCAGCCACGCTTTAAGAGATTGGTGTTTGTTGTCTGTGTTATTTTTTCATATTATCAGTATCACCGATTTGAGGGTAGTCATAGATTTCTAGATTTTCACAGAAACATTGGTGGTATGTCGCTATAAGATGTGATTTTATGATTATCATTCAGTGGGGACCCCCTGTACTGGCCAACAATACTGGATTTCAATTCCGTGCAGCTGATTTTAATGTGTCAAGAGTTGAATTTGCTCCTAGGAACTGCTAGAGAGCCTAAGGCATTTTATGCATCATCCTATACAAGTGGGTAAAAAGGTGACAAAGCTTTAAGACAGGCATGTTAAATGCTTAACAATATATACATAAGTATTTGTCCCACGTTTTGAACCTTAATAATCTGTCTGACACAGAAATAGTAATATTTATGCTCGATGATAAAGCAGATACATAATGCAATGTACACCTGAACTGCCTAACAGTCTTCGTACAAGCCTGTTCTAAAAAAACTTCAGTTGCATTTCAGCATTTATTTCCATGCTACTTAACGCTTTAATGGGTACCACTTTTGCCCTTTGATGCAAACCCTGGTATATATTACAGATAGCACACACACACACACACACACACACACACACACACACACACACACACACACACACACACACACACACGCACGCACCCACGCACGCACGCACGGACAGAAGCACGCTCGAACGCACGCACGCACACATACACACACATATTGGGAACAAAGACGCCAAATGGTCATTACAACTGTGTTACACTTATGAATTGGTTCATTTCAGTCTTCTCTATGTTACAAAATTTCAGTTTAGTTGTGACGACGTGGAAAACCTCTTTTCAACCACAAACTCTGATGTGGTCTTCAATGCCCATTTAGCTGTCTTGCATAAATCACAGTAGGATTTAAATTTCATGAGTGTTTCATTACAAATCTAACAGAAGTTTACCGTAGGTGAACTCCACAAAGTCACTTCAGGCGAGAAGACACTTCTTTCCACAGTAGTTCTTCTTGTACAGTCTTTTCATCAAACAGCCTACTTTCATAATGACTTTCAAGTGCTGCAGTTGTGTCCTCTTCCGAGTTCCATGCATCATCACCTCAGTGATCTAGATAGCATCGTGTGATTTATCATTGCACGGCTAGCAGCTCTCATTCAACTCTTTTTCTCATTCTCCAGTATAACAGCTATCCATATGAAGGCGTTATCCAGTATCAGAACGTCCATTTTTCTCATAGACATGGATCACTGTCAGTGTGTCAACGGGCATAGGAACCCAGTCAATAATTTCTGGGTAAATATTTATAAATGGTTATTTAGCATTTTACAGGGCAAAAGAATCCAAACATCTCTGCATGCCCCTGTAACATATATTGCAAGTCTTATATCATGATTACACCTTAGGAAAACTAGATAGATGTATGGGGGCCGGAATAGCTCAGTGGTAGAGCGCCGGACTCGTAGTCTTGGCGATCCTGGGGTTGCAGGTTCGAATCTCCGCCGGGCCGTTTCGATACAGGGGGATTTTTCCCTCATTGGTTCTGACTCCATTTCCCATACAATCCTTCGAATGAGACTATAAACCGAGGTTCCATGTGTGAACGCACGCATAACATCTTGCACACACGTAAAATCCCATCACCAACTTTTGGAAGAGAAGGCAAGTTTGGCCGTTGGTATGGATGACACGTTACACATAGCATGCACCCTGCGTGAGAAATGGAAAGAATGAAGGAAGTAAGGAAATTGAGTGAAGGATATTGAACAGTATTGACTGGATGACACGGGAAACGACTGAATGAAGCGCCAGCTGGCAGCTCTACAGCCGGTACTACTTAGTTAGGCAGCCCACTGTGTAAACTAGTGTGGATTGTAAAGTGCTTAGAGCTTGGTCTCTATTCGAGGATAGGCGCTATATAAGTATTCATTATATTAACATATCGTCCATGAAAAGAGTTGAGGGGTGTTTCAACTCATGGTGAGCCACAACCCACTTGCATCAGAGATTAGTTTTGCAAGCAGCAATGAACATCATGGCATGCCAACTATTTAGAAAGACAGTAAATGCTTTCGTTTGACATTTCCGACTTAAAAATTCGTTCTGTAGCACTGAAGTACTTATTCATGTAAACTTTGAAAACTCATGTAAATTTTGAAATGTCCTTCACTTTCAATATGCATACTGCAACTGTACATTGAAACATCACTCAAAAAGTCGGTTGTTACTGTTTTCTACATATTCCGACGTAGCCGTTTATGACATAAAATTCATTGTGTATGACATACAAAACCTTTGAGCCAGTCCTTTGGCCTGATGAAGACGTGAAGGAAATTATGCCATTTGACTAACCGTGGTATTTTCATTATTAACGAAGAAAAATTATCCAACCGTGATATTTTCATTAACGAAAAAGGGATCCAACCGTGTTATTTTCATATTAACGGGGAAAAAATCCAAATTTCCAAATGCTGCTGTGGTCGTAGCATTCGGTTGTTCTGATATTCATACAGTTTATCTTGTTCTGTTTTCATATTTGCTATCACTGACAATGGTAGCCAATGAGGGTAAATACCTTTTATTCGCATTACATACTGATAATAAGTTTTTATATAAAGATGTCACTTTTTCTTTTAAACTTAGTTTAATAGAGTTGTCTACATTATTTTACACCATATTTCTTTGAAATTCGGGTTGCTTTGTAGCCTTCCAAGCGCTTGGTTGCGCCAGCTTAACGCTAACATTTATGTTAGCGATCGTCTTCTCGATTTCATTCTTATGCTTTATGGTACGATTCTTTAAAAAAAACAAAACAAAAAAAAAAACAGAGAGCGGGCTCCTCTGTCTCTTACACTCTTGATAAAATATACAACATGTCGTCCGAAAACGTAGTGGTATACCTCGAATGTGTCCTGAAACAGACGCAAGATCCTTTCGTTTTTTCCCTTGACAGGACACGGTGAAGTCTTCCAGTAACTCATTATCCAGATGGTTTAGAGAAGTAGGTCAGATACAAGTGACCGCCCATTAGAAGCAAGGGCGTACTGCACGAGAAAATATGCCGCCTTTGGCTGGCTGCTCGGATTCTGCTTAAGAAATTTCTGTTATTTTTTTCACTGTCTATTCTTTTTTCATACATATCCCTAAATCCTTTGTACATATCAAAAAGTTCGTCAGTTTAATAAGCTCACCATTTTCATCCACAGCACGTTTTTTTTTTCCCCTTGTTTCCTTCAGTACTAGTCATTCGGCGTGTGCAGACTATCTATTCAGTGAATTCATCACCGCCCTTTGGCCTTTGGCGAAATCACAGTCATTTTCTTGCCCATAGCTTTAATCTTATAGTGAAATCAGTTTACTTTGCCCTTGGCGAAGTCTCGTTTCAAATCTTATTTTACACCTTTTTTTTTTTTGTCCCACAACTGGCGAATGTCGCATGATTGCTATGCCAAAATTTGTTCATCTCCGACCTGATTTTCTACGCCAAAGTTTGTTCTTCTCCAACCTTATCAACGGTATTGGCATGCACATTTTTCTTTTCTGATCATATCGGAGGAGTTGATGGCAGGTACATTTATTAAAACTGAAATCCATTCCAATCATGATAATTCAATCATATCTTGTCAGGAGACTACGTGAATCCAATGTCGACAAAGCCGTGTTCCTCTGCCACATTGCAGGGCCTCATCCACGATGACATGAAAGGGAAACAGTTTACTACATTTCAGGCTTGAACTGCGAACACAGATCACACACATAACAGTTTTTCTATCACGCAAGGCACTTTCCTATACGGTGTCAGAAATTCCAAACATTTCAGCCGGAATAGCTCAGTTGGTAGAGCGCCTGACTCGTAATCTTGGTGATCACGGGGTTGCGGGTTCGAATCTCTGCCGGGGCGTTTCGGTACAGGGGATTTTTCCCTCGGAGTTAACATTAGTTCTGACTCCATTTCCCATACAGTCCTTCGAATGAGACTATAAACCGAGGTTCCGTGTGTGAACGCACGCATAATATCTTGCACACACGTAAAATCCCATCACCAACTTTCGGAAGAGTAGGCCAGTTTGGCCGTTGGTATGGATGACACGTTACACACAGCATGCACCCTGCGTAAGAAATGGAAAAAAGAATGAAGGAAGTAAAGAAACTGAGTGAACGATATTGACTGGATGACACGGGAAACGACTGAATGAAGCGCCAGCTGGCAGCTCTTCAGTCGGCACTACCCAGGTAGGCAGCCCGTTGTGTAAACGAGTGTTGATGAATAAGTGCAAATGGTGGATGTAAGCGCATTGAGTTGTGTAACAAGAAATGCGCTATATAAGTATTATACATTATTATTATTATTATTATTATTATAATTAATTATTTTTCATACAAAACTATATTTTTTTAACGAAGACGAGGCGTAAGCGCGCGTTTTCCAGGTGAAGTTACCTAAGTGTTTTCTTCTTCTTGATATAAGCATTCTGGGTATTCTTCTTGAAACTCCCTCTGTTTATTCAGGTGAAGGTGACTCAGCCAGACGGATCACTATTCCCCAACTTTGGAAGCATCAGTGTGACTTTAAATGTCGCCGCATACCTAACTATTGTTTCCAACACCTCAGCCGACGACAGCACTGCCCAAAGTCAAGCACGAGAACAAGTCATGGGTAGGATTCCCTTCCCTCCGGAAACAGAAACGAAAAACCAAACAGAGACCAAACAGCTGACAGAAAACGGCATCCTCTTCTTCGACGTCAACGTTTCTGCTGACGTAGACCAGATCACTGTCAAGGTAGAGCGTGTCAGTCCATTTGGGAGTGTATCTGTCTCCATCACTTTCTTCCACATATATGTGTTTGCGTGCATGTGTTTTGCCCCCCCCCCCCCTCTCTCTCTCTCTCTCTCTCTCTCTCTCTTTGGAGAGACTGGGTCATAATGGAAAAGAAATAGCATTACGTAATTATGACATCGAGCATTTATAGAGTGATAATTTGTGTGTATTATTCATTAATTGTGTGTTTTTTTGACTTCGTATGTTTAACAGGTACTATTGTGTTTTGTAATTTCGTAAATTTCACTCACTTGCTACGAAACCCTCACAACAGGAGCAGAAATTATTGAGGCGTGTTGATTCTTAGTGGTAAGAAAAAACGCTATGATAAGTCATTTTTGAAGCAATACAGGTGTGTTGTAATTGTTGCACAGAAAAGGCTTTTGATATAATTTAGCGAATTGCTGTACTATAGTCATGAGTAGAATGATGGAAGAATTGTTAACCTGCACTTGTTTTCCCCCACTACTTAATTGTTCAGCAGTTTAGCGAATTGCAGAACTAGAGCTCTGGAGCTCGGTGCCCACAAAAATTATTTCAAATGTCAGACAATAAATCATGTGTGCTGAGAAAAATAGTGTTAAAGAAACACATTTTGTTTTTACTTGCCCTGTGTGTGCCTAGTTGCCGGGTGCACAAAGGATAAATGATGAGGTAGTTCTTTCATGTGGGCGTGACCACTGAAGCTTTTGAATTTGTACGTACGCGATAGTCTTATCTCTTGTTCACTGGTATGTATTTGACGCAGTGCTTTGATGCTGTACTTCTACCCCCCTTGCTAAGAGGGCTTATTTTCTAATGGTAATAACATTTCTCTCTCGCTCTCTCTCTCTCTCTCTCTCTCTCTCTCTCTCTCTCGCTCTCTTTCTTCTTTTTTTCTTTTTTTACTTAATTGTTGAGCATTACAATGATCCTTGCTCATATTGGATGTTACTTTTCTGTCTTGTAATTACTTTCCTGCTTTGCTGTTAAGTCAAAAGGTTGGATTTCCGAACATTAACAGCTAAATTAGTAAGTTATGCTATGTGGCTTATGTTCTTTACAATCGTGGTAGTTATTTTCATTTATCTGGTTTCGCGGAAACAAGATTAACACGCCATATATATGTTTCTGAAACAGAATTAGTATTAGTTGGTTATAGCTTAGTTCAAAATCACCCTTCCAGGCCAAGAGAAACAGGTTTACTTGTTCATGTTCACCAATCTGTCAAATTTAATCCAGCTACTTTGCTCAAAAATTATCATAAACAATCACTATGGATAGAACTAATGCTTGAAACTTCTAAACCGTTTCCTGTAGTCTTCATTTATAGAAACCCAGCACAGCATGCTGACTGGGTGGATAACTTAACTCAAATGATGGAGGAGGTGCCCTTATTGTCAAAGAAAGTTTGATTATTGGGTGATTTTAACATTGATCTTTTGAAAGCAAATAAGTCTTGGATTCAAACCCACACTTCATTTAATCTTATTCAGTTAATTAATAAAGCCAACACGAATTGCTGCTACTTCCTAAACTCCAGTC
>CM065720.1:81532719-81547719 GCA_033310375.1 Conus canariensis | reverse complement strand
ACACACACACACGGCCCGTATGTGACCTATGCGGTCGTGTGGGCAAAAAAGACGTCAGATGAATTTGAAGAAACAGTGCTAAGTCAACCTCAAAGGTCTTCAGTCTTCAAGTGTAGGGCATTGGGCCTACTCCAAGTAATCCAGCATCCTATAAATACTGGACAATAGCGTGTGCTGGCTTGTTGATGCAGATCGCTTGCAGAGCAAAATAATTCATAGAGAAAGACAAATGCGGTCTTAACAGAGACGTACACATAGTCTTAGTTTAAGGATTGTTTCAAATTTATAGGATATTATTTATGTACAATGCCTCTTAACGAATGTAAGCATCTGGCGTAATATACGTTTGTACACAGGTGCCAAGAAATCCACTTTCAGACCCGAAACCTGTAAAGAATCTATACTCAGTTTGAATGAAAATGAAACAGAAAGACATAATCAGTGTGCGCTTCCTTCTTACCTGCCACATCGTTAGTGCCACCTCAGCCTGGGTTGTATCAGCACAACCCTGGTACAGGCACTCCACCGGGAGCAGTCAGTGTCCAGTCTCATGTTGTATCGGCACAACCCTGGTACAGACACTCCACAGGGAGCAGTCAGTGTCAAGTCTCATGTTGTATTGGCACAGCCCTGGTACAGGCACTCCACAGGGAGCAGTCAGTGTCAAGTCTCATGTTGTATCGGCACAACCCTGGTACAGGCAGTCCACAGGGAGCAGTCAGTGTCAAGTCTCATGTTGTATCGGCACAGCCCTGGTACAGGCACTCCACAGGGAGCAGTCAGTGTCAAGTCTCATGTTGTATTGGCATAACCCTGGTACAGGCACTCCACAGGGAGAAGTCAGTGTCAAGTCTCATGTTGTATCGGCACAACCCTGGTTAGTTAGTTAGTTGGTGTTTATAGGGTCCAGCGGACTACTAGGAGCCAAATCAGGACCTCAGCTATCATATCTAAGTCTCTAAATACAAATACCCACACTAGTATTAACACATAGCTTAAAATTTATGAGGACAAAAGCACAATTATCTGTTCAACTCCGACGACACCTGTATACATAATTAAAAAACTATATTTTATAAAATAAGTTTACCTCTTTCAAAAAAGAAAAAATAAGATCTACTGAAATCTCACGAAAAAGAACTGATAAATCACTGGTGGAAAAGAACTTCTCTCTGATACACATCAAATCAGCACATTCTGTCAAAAAATGATTAACACTGAACAAGCTGTCACACGCAACACACAATGGGGGGTCTTCCCCTCTGAGTATCCAACTGTGCGTTATATAGCTGTGCCCAATATGTAACCGTGACAAAACCGATTCCTCTTTACGGTTACATACCACCGATGGGAAAGGAATAGTTAAATCTGGGCAAATTTTAAACAATTTATTATGAATTTGATTACACCATTCACTCTGCCACAGTTCACGACAATACAAACTAGATTTATGACGTAGATCAGAGTGAGGAACAAACTGCATAGGCCTCCTGGAAAGACTTGCACCGAGAGCTTGTTTGGCTGCTTTGTCCACCACTGAGTTACCATAGATTCCCATGTGGCTGGGGACCCACAAGAAAACTATATGCTTTCCCGAAGAGACAAGCCGAGTATGAAGATCATGAATATCAGCCAAAACTGGATGTGAAACTTCTCTTGTCGATAGAGCCGACAATGCCGACAATGAATCCGATAAAATAAGGAAATCATTCTGATCTGACCTGGACACCGCACTGAGGGCCAGATTTAAAGCCTTTAGTTCAGCAGTATAAACAGACGACCAATCCCGCAATCTTAACAAAGTAGGCTCCTGAAAATTGTTATCACACACAATGGCAGCTGCAGCCCTCTCACCTTTTTTAGAACCATCTGTAAAAATCTTGATAAAATCTTGATAAAGTTCACATTGCCCAAGATAAAGTTGTTTATATGCAGCACTCGAGGTGACCTCCTTTCGAAATTGAGTTAAATATAAATTAATCTCTGGATTGGCGACTTTCCATGGAGGTACATCAGTCTGTAATGGACCGTCATCAACAGCATCAAGGTCAATGCCAGCTGCCCCGAAGTGGGGCAAAATACGAATACCCAGTGGAGGAATCTCATTTGGCTTTAGATCATATTTGGCTCTAAAAGGCGGGTTCATGACAATATCATAGGCAGGGTTTTCTGGATTAGCCCTCAGTTTCAGATAGTAATTCATGGAAAGACACAACCTCCTTAGCTCCAGAGGGGGTTCACCAGATTCAGCATACAAACTCTCTTTTGGAGATGTGCGAAATGCTCCCAGAGCAATCCGCAGTCCTTGATGATGAATTGGATCAAGAGCTTTGAGGTAAGATTTTCTTGCAGAACCATATACCACACACCCATAATCTAGCTTTGGTCTCACCAAAGCCCGATACAATCGCAACAAAGTTCGCTTGTCTGCACCCCAATCAGTGTGACTAATAACCTTCAAAACATTCAAACCTGACTGGCAAGATTGTTTAATGTACTTAATGTGAGGCAAAAAAGAAAGCTTATTATCAAAAATAACCCCCAAAAATTTCACTTGTTTGGAAACTTTAATTACTTGACCATTGAGACTGATAGCTGGTTCTAAGACCTGAGATCTTTTCCTATGGAAATGAACACACTCTGTCTTAGTAGCTGAAAACTTAAATCCATTTTCAGTAACCCACTGCTGAACACGATTAACACACAACTGAAGTTGACGCTCAGCTGCAGCCAAAGTTTTCCCCTTGGCAGAGATGGAGAAGTCATCAACAAATAATGACTTATCAATTCCAGAATTTACTGACTGGACAATGTTATTAATCTTGAGATTGAACAGAAGTGGAGAAAGGATGCTACCCTGAGGGACACCCATCTCCTGCTCAAAAGGATCCGAAAAGGTCGAATGAAGCCTAACACTGAAATGCCTGTTAGACAAAAAATTAGCAATAAACATTGGTAAATTACCTTTGAAATCAAGTGCCTTCAAATCCTGGAGAATTCCATGCCTCCATGTTGTGTCATAAGCTTTTTCTAAATCAAAAAGAATAGAAACTACATGTTCTCCATTAATCAAAGCATTCCTGATAAAAGACTCATATCGAACCAGGTGATCAGTAGTACTGCGGTTGTTCCGAAATCCACACTGGGAAACATCTAAGGCCCCCAGACATTCTAACTGCCATAACAATCGAGAATATACCATTCTCTCCATAGTTTTACATAAGCAACTAGTGAGAGCTATAGGACGATAGTTGTTAGGGTCCGAATGATCTTTCCCTGGTTTAGGAATAGGGATAACAACCGCCTCTCTCCAAGAAGGTGGAAAATACCCTGAACACCAAACATGATTAAACAGAGACAACAACACCTTTAAACCCTCAGCTGGCAAATGTTGAATAAATTGATAATGAATGTCATCTGGTCCAGGAGCTGAGTTGTTGGCTTTCAAAATGGCGTCCTTTAACTCATCCATGCTGAAAACGCAGTTGTAATCCTCAGAACTATCTGGCACGAAGGAACAAGATTTTGACTCTGCTGATCTTTTGATACGCTGGAATTCCTTGCAATAATGATCAGCTGACGAATTTTGATGGATAGTAACAGCTAACAAGTTAGCAACCTCCTTTTTATTAGTAATAATCGATCCATTTACTTGCAAACATTTTATAACTGATGTAACCGACTTTCCCTTAATCTTACGGATTAGTTTCCAGACTTTCCTTGAATTGACCTTAAAGGACAGATTTGAACAAAAATTTTTCCAAGATTCTTTCTTCTTAGTTTTAAAAGTATACCGACACTTAGCCCTACACGCCTGATGTTTAACTTTGTTCCCCACCATAGGAAACCTAGCAAAAAGTCTTTGAGCACCTTTTCTCTTACCCTTCAAAGTTTTGCACTCTTTATCATACCAAGGGGTCTTATCATTTGGTTTATCACGGGACTTGGGAATAGCTTCCTTAGCACTCTCTACAATCACTTTAGTGAACTGCAAAACAGGATCATCATAACTCCGCAACAGATTCATAGGCAGTCTACTTAAAATCTGTTGCTGATAAAGACTCCAATCTGCAGAGCGAAACTTCCATGTTTCCCGAGGGGACTCCTGCATTTGCTTTGTAAAATAAATAAAAATCGGAAAGTGATCACTCCCGCTTAGGTCCGAATGAACCTGCCACTCTAAGTCCAAAAATAAGGAAGGGTCGGAAATGGACAAATCCAAGTGAGTCAAAGAACCAGAAGGAGAACAAAAGGTCGGTGAGCCTGAATTCAGAAGACAGAGATCATGATCCGATATAAAATCCTCAAGAACTTTCCCTTGAGAATTGGTGCAGTTACTTCCCCACTGTGGAGAATGGCCATTCAAGTCACCCAATAAAAGAAATGGGCGAGGGAGCTGAGAAATTAAACCATCCAACTGACTCTTCGAAATCACAGAAGATGGAGACAGATACAAACAACATATCGTAACGACCTTGTTTAACGAGATACGAGCTGCCACTGCCTCCAGCACAACCCTGGTACAGGCAGTCCACAGGGAGCAGTCAGTGTCAAGTCTCATGTTGTATCGGCACAACCCTGGTTGTTACGGATGGTATGGGTGTGTCTGCAGGTGTCTGACTGGACTATGAACATGGACCAAATGGAATATCCATGTGTCTGTGGAAAGCGTTTCGCTACCACCCGTGGCATGAAGATCCACAGAACAAAGATGGGATGTGTGAAGACTCATCTGAATGAGCAGCAGCGCACTGCATCAACAGATAAGACGTCGGAAGACCAAGGCCAGGATTTAAACCACAGTGCCAAGGACATCCACGCTGTTGGTTCGGATGAGGAATTTGCACAGGCCCTCGATGCCAGGCGCCTGAAACTCAACCTGCCACGAGCAAACGAAACTGAAGATTGGGAGAAACTGGATGCAAAAATCGTCCAAAGACTCGATGCACTGATAGGGAAAAGCACCCTGGAACACAAACTAGCCACATATGGGGACATTGTGTATGCCACATGTAGAGACGCCTATGGAGCAAAACTACCCAAAGAGAAAACACCTCCAAAGAAATCCAGACGCCAAGAAAAGATGGACAAGATCAGGGTCCAAAAGAAAAACCTCAAGATGCAAATGAAGACCGCACTGCCAGCTGAAAAACAAGGCTTGGAAAAACTGTGGAAAGACCTGAAAGAAAAACACAGCGCCCTCAGCAAAGCGGAATCTGCGAGGAAGAGGAAGAGCAAAAAGAAGAAGACACAAGAGCGCTTCTTCAGAGACCCCTTCCAGTTTGCCAGAACACTGTTTGAGCAGCCAAAATCTGGGACCCTAAGTGTGGACAAAGGAGTTCTTGAGCAGCATCTGAGGAAGACATACTCTGACCCACAGAGCAAAGCACCACTCGACATTCAAGGTCTGGTGTGGCCAACCAACCCTGAGGAACAGTTCAGTGGCAAGCCTCCAACGTTGGCGGAAATCAAGAAGGTGGTCGACAAAGCCAGAGCCAAATCATCACCAGGGCCAAACGGAATACCTTACCAGCTTTACAAGAAATGTCCCAAGGTGCTGGAGTGGCTCCACAGGCTGCTGCGATCGGCTTGGAGAAACCAGAAGATCAGCGGCCAGTGGATGACGGCAGATGGTGTGTACATCCCCAAAGAGCAAAACTCAAGTGACATCAGCCAGTTCAGGCCAATATCACTACTGAACGTCGAAGGGAAAATCTTCTTCTCTGTCATGGCAGCAAGGCTGACCAAGTACCTGATGGAAAACAAGTACTTGGATGTGTCAGTCCAGAAAGGTGGCATCCCAGGCGTGGCTGGCTGTGTAGAACACGCCACAATGATCTGGGACGCAATCCAAAAAGCAAAAACAGAAAAGAGAGACCTGGACGTAGTGTGGCTTGATCTGGCAAACGCATATGGATCTGTGCCCCATGAGATGATACAGTTGGCTCTTGAGATGTACCATGTGCCAAAGAACATCCGCGACATGCTCAAGAAGTACTTCAATGGCTTCTCAATGCGGTTCTCTACCAAGGAGTACACAACAGACTGGATCAACTTGGAAGTGGGTATTGCAATGGGCTGTGCAATTTCTCCAGTACTGTTTGTGCTGGCAATGGAACTCATCTTGAAAGCAGCAACAAACAACGCGAGACAAACAGACCTTGGCGATGGATACAAGATGCCTCCTCTCAAGGCCTTCATGGATGACACTACAGTGATTTCATCCAGAGAAGACGAGACACGTCATGTGCTGGAGAGGCTGGACGACATAGTTGCCTCATCCAGAATGAAGTTCAAGCCAAAGAAATCACGGAGTCTCTCACTGAGGAAAGGAAAAGTGGCCGGATCTGTGGTCTTCAGTGTTGCCAACCAGGCCATTCCAACAGTCACAGAAGAACCAGTCAAGAGCCTTGGAAGATGGTATGATGATACGCTGAAAGACACACAAAGAGCAAAAGAAACCAAGCAGATGGCGGAGGAAGGCTTGGAGACCATTGACCAGTGTGGGCTCCCTGGCAAATACAAGGTCTGGTGTCTGCAGTTCATGCTGACACCAAAGCTCCTATGGCCTCTTATGATATACGACATCTGCACCAGCATAGTGGAGGCAATGGAAGCCAAAATCAACAAGTTCACAAGGAAATGGCTTGGTGTCCCACCCTGTCTGACTGACATAGCGCTGTACTGTCGCCAAGCAAAGCTGAAACTACCACTGAAATCCATCCTGGAGGAATACAAAGCAGGGAAGATCAGACTTCAAAGCATGCTGGAGGACTCAGGAGACAAGGTGGTAGAAGCAATCAAGCCCCAGCTGAAGACAGGCAGAAAATGGAAAGTTCAAGAGGCGATGGATTCTGCAAAAGAAAGTCTCAAGATCAGAGAAATAACAGGACACACACAGACCAACAGACAAGGACTGGGGGTGACCAAAACTGAATGGTGGTCAAAGGCCAAAGGAAAAGCCAAAAGAGACATGATGATTCAGGAGATGAGAAAAGAAGAAGACCAAAAAAGACTCCAAAAAGCAGTCCAGCAGAGCCAGCAAGGGCAATGGACAACGTGGGAGAATGTACTCCAAAGAAGTCTCACTTGGAATGACATTTGGCGCATGGCCCCTCTCAGGATCAGCTTCATTCTCAGATCCGCATATGACCTTCTGCCCTCAAATGCAAACCTGGTGAAGTGGGGGAAAACAGACGATCCTGCATGCCCCCTCTGCCATGAAAAACAAACAGTGGAGCATGTCCTAAGCTCATGTAAAGTAGCCCTGGCTCAAGGAAGGTACACATGGAGGCACAACCAAGTGCTCAAAGAAATTGTACAAGTAGTCTGGGCTAGTACCAACATCACAAAAGGGAAAATCAGGACTCCAAAAGCACCCGCAACATTCTTCACGGCAGGAGGCAGCAAATCATGGCCAAGAACAACAGTGCCACTCGAAACATGCAGGCAGAGTCTGCTGGACGGGGCAGATGACGGGGAGTGCACTGCAGACCTGCCAGAATGGAAGAGTCACCCGGAGATCATCAGCAAGAGTGGCATGAGACCAGACATAGTAGTCCACTCTAAGTCAACCAAGCAGCTGATCATGATCGAGCTCACGGTGCCATATGAGAACAGAATGGAGGCAGCTCAAATCTACAAGACTGAAAAGTATGCTGATCTGGCAAACAGCCTGAGAAGAGAAGGCTATCAGGTCAAAGTCCTCACTGCAGAAATTGGAGCTAGGGGGTTTGTAGGAACGTCTGCATACAGCCTCATGAAACAGCTCTCAGTTGCAGGGAAGGAAAAAACCAGAGCCCTGAAAGCAATGGCAGAAGCGGCAGAGAGGTGTTCAAGCTGGATCTGGTCAAGGAGGAACAAAAGTGAACTTCATAAGGCTTAATTTCCCTACAAATATCAGGTGTCCCTGTGGCTCAGTGGTTAAAGCGCGAGTCATTAAGTGGAACATGAGCATGTCCAGAGGGTCATGGGTTCGAATCCCAGCCATGGCTCGTCCCAAGATGGGAAAAAAAAAAAAAAAAAAAAAGGGGCAGCAGAGGGACATCCGGAGTCATGAACCGGGTGTGGCCCAACCCCCCTAGAGTGTCAGGAGATAAGGGCCGAAACACTTGCTTGAAGGGGGCTTCTCTTCTGAGGACTCTCTGCTGCCACGCTCTCCACGAGTTTCTTTCTACTGGCTGACTCTCACTCAAGTCCGACACAGGACTCAAAAAAAAAACTTCAGAGCTGTGGCTCAAAAAAAAAAAAAAACCCAACACACTCGCGGCGTCTCTGCCGACGACGAGGTGACAGTCTCACACAGGAGCTGTGGCTCACAAACAACACAGCGACGGCCTCGCCAACAGGTCGCTGGTTCAAACACAGGAGCGGCGCACTGGCTTGGCAGCAGCGGCGTCTCCAGCCCAACTGGCTCAGCGGGTAGTCGGTCCCGGGCGCAGTGGCAGGTAGGGTGGTTATCGGCACTCAGGCCGACCTCTCCACGCCGACACAGGGCGGAGAACAGCACATGGCTACAGCACATGGAGACAGCACGTGGCTACGGCCCCGACCCTCATACAATGGCAGCCAGTCCCCCTCAGTCCAGGGAACACTTCTACCTGGGAGAAACTGATTACCTACCTTGATTATCATGGCTACTATTCATTACAATCACGACTACATTTATATTCATTAACCACATCATATTCCACCACAACTTGGGACAAACATCAGCATATTCTTTCTTCAACATTACAACATTCCCTTTTCCGGAATCATAACTCTACAACATTACGTTTTCCGGAATCATAACACTACAACATTCCCTTTTCCCGAATCATAACACTACAACATTCCCTTTTCCGGAATCATAACACTACAACATTCCCTTTCCGGAATCATAACAACAACATTCCCTTTTTCCAGTATCACAACACTACACAGGAAAGGATTTCCATATAAGCCTTTCAGAATTTAGTTTTCCAAATTGGGGAAAAGATTTCCACCTAGACCCTCTTCAATAAACCATGAATACAATTCGTTACACACAATTAATGATTACTTTCATTACACACAATTAATGATTACTTTTCATCAAACTGTAAATGTCTTTCGTCAATTCACAAAATGTTCATTTCTTTTCTTGTAACACAAGAATGTTCATTTCATTTCATATAATCACCAGATTTTGAAAAGGTTTCTTTTCAAAAAGATTCATCTACTTCACTATGTGCAAGGCAAAGATTTCCACAACACTCTTGTTTACCAACACATAATTATTCCATATTTATATTAAGAGTGAGTTAACTACTCATCAACATCAAAAAGAAAATCATTAAAAGGTCTATGTCGCTCACTCTGGGAGCTTATTATCCCTAGCATCAAAACTCTCCTTCTCGCAAAGTCTAGCTAATCCACATTAAAATAATTAACATTTTTCCAACATGAATTCATAACTAGTCAAGTCATAGAATAAACAAAAAAATCTTCTTTTTTTCCTGAAGACCACTTCCTTTAACACTCACTTCATCTATTCATGTTTTCCGAAACAATTTCGTTTGTTACCCTATCAAGTCGCAGGACAACAGAACACTACAAATACCTTAAAACAAAACCTTCACAAGTGCGCTGAGGAAGTTTCAGCCGCTCCTAACCGGGAACACGGTTTCGGTTTGCTAATAAATAAACATTGTGGTGATAAATACCTGACTGCCACCAAAAAACAGCTGAGTCCCTCTTCGGCCTTCTGTGTTGTTGCGTTGCCGGAATCACTGCAGAGACTGCCTAACCGGTTCAACTCACCCGGCTTTTAACAGTGCGCCGGTGAGCAGCAGTCAGCTGACTTTTTCAACCGGCTTCCGGACAACTACCTTCCGATAAGCACGGTCGCATGAAAATTTGTGACCGGACGAGAAACGATCCAGTACACTGGTACAGGCACTCCACAGGGAGCAGTCAGTGTCAAGTCTCATGTTGTATCGGCACAACCCTGGTACAGGCAGTCCACAGGGGGCAGTCAGTGTCAAGTCTCATGTTGTATCGGCACAACCCTGGTACAGGCAGTCCACAGGGGGCAGTCAGTGTCAAGTCTCATGTTGTATCGGCACAACCCTGGTACAGGCAGTCCACAGGGGGCAGTCAGTGTCAAGTCTCATGTTGTATCGGCACAACCCTGGTACAGGCACTGCACAGGGAGCAGTCAGTGTCAAGTCTCATGTTGTATCGGCACAACCCTGGTACAGGCACTCCACAGGGAGCAGTCAGTGTCAAGTCTCGTGTTGTATCGGCACAGCCCTGGTACAGGCACTGCACAGGGGGCAGTCAGTGTCAAGTCTCATGCAGCAACCCACCAGAGGAGACTCTGCCCTGCTACAGATTCACTTGAGTGGTGTTCAGTGGTGTTGTCCAGTGGTGTTCAGTGGTGTTCAGTGGTGCCTGTTCTGGTCCGACATACGCGGGGCATCATCTACGAAGCCGTCTGCTGACGACAGTAATTGCACAATCACGGAACCAGCATTAGTTAGCTCTCCGTCTGGAGTACACTACCACGTCCGTCCAACGACAGCTCGCACGATTTTGCCCATCTCTGAAAGCTCGACAGAACCTCACCAGGAGCATAACTAGAGCAGGGCATGAAGGGTCACAGAATTTAAGACTTGATGCTGGTCGAAGAGGATTGGAATGATGAAGATGATGCAATGGATTCCCATTTAAATCTGAGTCTGTATGACAGAGGTTACTCTACGCCTACTTTCAAAGATATCCCGGTGTCAACCAGGCCCGAGAGATAGAGACACCTGCAATGTTGTTCACGAAATTTGAGCAAGACTGTCAGTAAAGCATCCATGAAGTGGATGAAACTCGAGTGCGTGGTCCCAGTTTTCTGAGCTGAGCCCACGATACACTCAACAATGGTCTGGAGCCGGTCGGCGCAGAAAACATTGCACGATTACATGGATCCGCAACGTCAACCGTTTTGCCACGGCGACTGGTCAGTGCAGTCATTGCTGCCTAATCCATTCCGGATATTGTTAGTATTTTATCGTATAGACCATAGAATACTGTAGGGTAGCGTAACAAAATTGTAACAAAGAGCGATTGAAAACAACCATAGACAAAATACGATCCCCAAAACAAAACTATATCAAAGAGTGATTGAAAAGAATTATAAACAAAATACGATCCCAAAAAATCATTTTCACCTATACTTTAGGTTTAGAAAGGAAATCTGCCTCCCCCCCCCCCTCCCCCCCCCCCCCCCCCCCCCCGTGAAAATCATACCTTCAAGACACACTCACGCATGGGCGAATAGAAGCTCAAACATAAATGGATGTTGTGTGTATCTCCGTGTCCATGTGTGCATCCATAAATGCATGTTTGTTCGTTGACAGGCGGAAGCGATGGGTGTGATCAAAGTCCGTACAGTACAGAGAGCTGCATCCAAAAGTGGCAACTATGTGCAGATTACACGCCAGGAACAAACCCCTCAGGTCAGTAAAACATATCAGTAGGGAGGAAGAAAGAGGTTGTGTAGAATTTGATAGGATAAAAATGAAAAACGAGAACAGCGGGATTAACCAGGCAGAGATACGGTGAATATCAATAGCAATTTACGGGTTGTAAATTCTTATGCGAGCGCGCGCACACACACACACACACACACACACACACACACACACACACACACACACACACACACACACACACCAATCATTTACTGATTCATTGTCCCAAAACAAAAGAGCTTTTTAATAAATCAGGTATTGAGGGTTTTGTTGATGGATCGACTCCTTTATCGCTATCTAGTATATTAAACAATTTTGCTGCTCTTGAATCTATTTCTAAATGTTTATTAGGCTGTTCACTTAATATTTATCTTTAGCATTTGTGATTGTTACAGTTACAATTTTAGTTTAAGTTAAACGTTCTGATGAATAGGGTGGGGTGGAGGGTTATGATTACATTCCTTACGTACTACTTTAAAACTTACACTCCCTAAAAAATGCATCTCTCTCATTCTTTACATCAAGCTCACTCTACACTATAATATTGTCTGAATCACTTTTAGTGGAAGGACGTTAAACTGAAGAAGAAGAACAACACACACACACACACACACACACACAACACACACACACGGCGTGCCCGCCGTAGTAGCATGCAGATAAACACTGACCGTCAGAGAGATGGAATCACACACACGTATACACTACAAATAGACACACACACGCGCGCGCGCGCGCGCGCGCACACACACACACACACGCACGCACGCACCACGCACGCACGCACGCACGCACGCACGCACGCACGCACCACACCACACACACACACACACACACACACACACACACAGGGAGAGAGAGTTGTATTTGGAAACTGACTGTCTTTTCAAGTGTTTCTATTAAACACACACACACACACACACACACACACACACACACACACAACACACAGGGTGTGTTTGGAAATTGACTGTCTATTGAAGTGTTTTTACTGCTGTGCGCTTATGCATATGGTATTCATTTGCAGGTGGGACAACTGGTAACCCTGCACATAACAGCAACAGAGCCTGTTGAGACAGTCTTTTATCAGGTACACGCATGTCCTATATCATGGACAGTGTTATCAACCCTTCTCGGACGCGAATGCATACAGACGTACGAAAACTTCCAAGTCACACATCCACATTCTCTGTCTCTGTCTCTGTCTCTCTCTCTCTCTCTCTCTCTCTGAACAAAATTTCAGACGCATAATAAGATGGTTCTCTATCCTCCTTCGTTGGAAAACGTCAGACGCAGACTCAATATGGACAGGAATGGCCGTCCTGTAAATGTGCCGAGTCGTCTATGACCAGAGGGGCTATCTCGGTCCAAATCCATTTTAGCGTGTTTTAGCCACATGTTTAAGGCAAAGTGGGGAGCCAGCCCACAGAGCCCTTGGTTCTGGTCTTTCCCAGTGTCCTCCGGTCTTTCCCGGACGTCCTCCGGCCTATTCCCGGAAGTCAATGGTTTACCCATGCATCAGTAGAAAGAAACTCGTGGAGAGCGTGGCAGCAGAGAGTCCTCAGAAGAGAAGCCCCCTTCAAGCAAGTGTTTCGGCCCTTATCTCCTGACACTCTAGGGGGTTGGGCCACACCCGGTTCATGACTCCGGATGTCCCTCTGCTGCCCCTTTTTTTTTCCCATCTTGGGACGAGCCATGGCTGGGATTCGAACCCATGACCCTCTGGACATGCTCATGTTCCACTTAATGACTCGCGCTTTAACCACTGAGCCACAGGGACACCTGATATTTGTAGGGAAATTAAGCCTTATGAAGTTCACTTTTGTTCCTCCTTGACCAGATCCAGCTTGAACACCTCTCTGCCGCTTCTGCCATTGCTTTCAGGGCTCTGGTTTTTTCCTTCCCTGCAACTGAGAGCTGTTTCATGAGGCTGTATGCAGACGTTCCTACAAACCCCCTAGCTCCAATTTCTGCAGTGAGGACTTTGACCTGATAGCCTTCTCTCCTCAGGCTGTTTGCCAGATCAGCATACTTTTCTGTGGGCGGCGTGGATATACTAACACTGACACTGATAACTGTTGTTCCGAAACTGGCGAACACGGACAGTGACGAATCTCACATTGACCATGACTGCGATATACTAACAAGCCTTGTTCGAAATGAGATGCAGCGTCTTGTGATGGCTATTAGCTTGATAAGGCTAACTCTTGTTGGCAGACACTATAGACTACAATGAAGGAGTGGTGTTAATTTTTAATTCGGTGGCAGTGGTTTATTGAAAAAATGGATGTAGCTAAAGGAGTGATGACCTTTTACTTCTTGGCAGTCAGTTTAGAAAGCACATAAAAAGTGTGGTAATTTCAGCTTTATCGCGGTCGATTGTCGGCAAAAAGAATGGTAATATCAACTCGATGATACTTATTTTGCTTGAAAATGAATAAACCCTTACGCAGTGAGAATCTTGTTTAGGACAAAAACTTTCTGGCAAACACGCGCAGCGTGATTAGTTCATCGTGATGGCAGTCTCTTTTTCTAAACAGGTATATACTAAAGGAATCATGATATCTGCATCGGACGCCAACGCCACTGATGTCCAGGGTCAAAAGTTCATCGTGTCATTCATGGTCATGTCCAAAATGGCGCCCAACTGCAGAGTCCTGGTGTTTTACCTGCGCCAAGATGGGGAAGTTTGGCTGACAGTTTATCCTTCAAGGTCGACCTCTCCTCTGCTGATCAGGTGAGCGAAAAGGTAGTGCGTTTTTTCTTAAAAGACGATTCCAATTAGTGAACTACTTATTGTCGTTTACTGCATGATGATTTTTCGTTCGAAAATGTCAAGCAGATCTGAAATTTTCTGTCGATCTATCTGCGGGTACCGAAAGCTTAGACATACAGAAGCTTGATCTCATGATGAATTCCCATAACTCGAAACGAATGCTGTTTATCACACTCTGTGTGTGTGTGTGTGTGTGTGTGTGTGTGTGTGTGTGTGTGTTGTGCGTGCATGCCTGTGTATGTTGTGTGTGCGCGTCTGTGTGTGTGTCTATGTCTCTGTCTGTCTGTGTGTGACAGGTGTCTGTGTGTGTGTCAATGTAGTACTTTAATTTAACGTCTCTTCACCCTCAAGTGACATTAGACAGAAAAAAAAACAAACAAAAAAACATGCATGTGAGAGATTCTTTAAAGTGTTGAGTGTTTTTGAGTAAATGTAACATCAATGCCATACTTAATTTTGGATTCTACAAACACAAATAATCTCAACATTACCAACAACTATCAAAGAAAAATACCAACAGAACTAGAATGCAAAGTTTCTGAAAACAACTTAAGAAGATCAAGGTCATTAACTATTTTCTGTAATGTTATCGGATTTCGATGGTTGAGCGCAGTGCCTCCATTTTTGAGCACTTGAGCTTTGATGGCAGGACAGTGCAGAAACAAATGATTCGTAGAAATTTGACTCCCACAAACACAAATAATATCTTTACAAAATTTTGTCTTGAGAGCATTTAGA
>CM065720.1:81510219-81527719 GCA_033310375.1 Conus canariensis | reverse complement strand
TAACATAGTGTTTGCTTGGATTCACAGCCATGTGGTCATTCGAGGCAACGAACTGGGTGATGAACTTGCCAAGAGTGCCACAAACAAAGAGTTGAGCAGACTGTCTATTCCTCACACTGATCTGAAACCCCAAACCCATGCTTATATCAAAGACCTCTGGCAAGAGGAATGTAACTTGCAGATGGATTACAAACTATTTAAAATCCGCTCAGACCTGAAAGAGTTTTTGCCATGTTCCCGAGGCGGCCGTAAAGAAGAAACAGTTTGTGCCGTTTGCGTACAGGCCACCCCTTTTACACTCATTCTCATCTTTTAAAAGGTGAGGAGGTTCCGTGGTGTATTCCATGTCATGTACCACTCACATTGAAACATATTCTTTTAGAGTGTTGGGACTTGCATGATGTGAGACATGAACGCTTTACAGCAGACTCCATGAAAACCTTGTTCAGAGATGTCCCACCTGATGTGATCTTTGAATTTCTGAAAGAGATTTACATTTTTCACCTGATCTGAGATTTTACGGAGGAAAGATTTTTAACAAATTTCCGGTGTATTTTTAGAAGGTGTTTTTTAAACGGTTGTGTGAACGAATTAGGGTTGTTTTTTTTTTAAGAATTACTTGTGAGCTGACTTCAACGCAGTGACAGCCCTGATGTGGCCCTTTGCGGTCGCCTGGGCTATAAGCAGCATTGCCTTACCTTATCTTACTTTATCTTACCTTACCTTACCTTACTTTACCTTACCTTACCTTACTTCTCTGTGTGTGTGTGTGTGTGTGTGTGTGTGTGTGTGTGTGTGTGTGTGTGTGTGAAATATCCAGAAGACAACTCTATCTCCATATCTCCTCTCTCTCTCTCTCTCTCTCTCTCTCTCTCCTCTCTCTCTCTCCCTCTCTCTGTCTCTCTCCCTCTCTCTCAGTCTCTCTCTCTCTCTGTCTCTCTCTCTCTCATGTTTTACAGATAGATGAATACAGAAAGATGGATGGATTGATGGATAGGTAGATAGATATTTTGACAGACAGACAGGAAGACATAGAGATACATAGATAAATAGATAGACAGACAGATACACACACACACACACACACACACACACACACACACACACACACACACACACACACACAGATAGATAGGTAATGATGTGTGTTTTGCATTTGTGTGTATGTAATGTTTATTTCTTTATTTATGATGGCAGCTATACCCTATAGATCATCATCATCCTTCGAATCTGCATCATCCGGTTCTGCATCACCCGAATCCCTGGCTGAACGTGTGAGAACGTTTTTCCCCGAGACCTGGCTGTGGGACTTGATTGAGATCGGGTACTGTTAAACATTGATACCATATCATACTTATTAACTCACAGGCGCCACGCATTAGCATTGAGAGAGACGTTGACAGGATTCGTTTCTACGGATCATGGCTATTTCCTAACACATAAAGGAAAACAGGAGAGAGCGTGCATGGAGGGAAGTGGGTGGGCGGTAGTAGAAAGGGATGCAGACACTACTGGACATCGATTTTTAAAGCGCCAAAGTTTTTTTGTTTGCGTTGGATCATTGTAGACGTAAATACATAATTCGGATTCTGTTGGCAGTGCTCAAATATCAAGATTATAATGATGATATGTTCCCTTCATCACAGAAGCAGCACTGGGAGTGGCATTTATTTTTTTCACAAGCTGTAGGGGCGGTTCTAAAATGAATTCGTGACAGGCGCCTATTAGAGTTACTCGAAGAGGGTTTCCGGTGTGAACATAGTGAAAGACCAACGTCATGGTCTGAATTACATTCGCACGGAATACCTACCTGTGGACTCAGACTGTCGCTCATGGCTTGAGCGGACGCGTCTTTTGACTCCTCTCTCTAGCACTGTTTTGTCGGCAGTGGAATATAAAAATGTATTTTAACTTTCTTTTTTTCATCGCCATTAAGAAACATATTTTGGGAAAGCGGTACCGGAAATTAATTTAAGATGTGAGTGATAGATATTACAAAGATGTGATACTCTGCAAGATGGCGGATTCAATGTAAAGTGTGGTAATTGCCACTTTAACTGAAAAAAATCTTCCCGTTACCTCGTGGTGCGCAGGCACACACATTGACACACAAACACAGAAGGGGGGGGGGGGGAGGGGGGGGAGAAGAAAGAGAGAGAGAGAGAGAAGGATTTCCATTGTTTACTCTCTTTTTTGTAAAAGAAAGAGGGGAAAATACATATACTCGTTAATATTACATCAGTGTTACTTTCCGAGCAAATCTGAATATACAGTGCAAGAGAGAGAGAGAGAGAGAGAGAGCGGGATTTCATTTGTTTTCCCTCTTTATAAAAGAAAGAAAAAATTTATACGCACGTACGTCAATATTACATCAGAGTTAAATTCCAAGCACATTTGAATATACAATGTACAATAGGAGGGAGAGAGGAAGGGAAAGAGAGGGGCAAGACAAGACAAGACAAGACAAAATTCTTTATTTACGAGGATAATAGATAAGCACTGACGTGCTTTTTTACATCCAGTCCTCGCCTTACATCCAGTCCTCGCCTTGAGTAGGGACTACAACATGCAGTGAAATGAAAGAATATAAGAAAGCAAACAAAGAGAGGGCGGAGAGAGAGAGAGAGAGAGCGTGCGATTGTTTTCTGTTCAAAATCGTAAGTGTGAAGGGTTGAGAATTCTTAAAGGTTTGTAATTTAGAAGCCACTTGATGTAATTTCTGTATCTGTGAGCCTTTCTTCTAATGACCTTGGCGGTTTTTTGTTTTGTTTTGTTTTTCCCCCACTTGACTTTGTTTGTTTACATCTGGGGGTGAAGGTCTTTTGAGATTGGCAAGTCGGGGGAGCAGTCCTTGCGTTAAGGGTAGTTGGGGGGCAAAAGTAAGGAAAGAAAACGCAGTCTTGTGGTACTTTTTTGTTGTTGTTGTTGTTGTTGTTTTTTTTTTTTCTTTCCTTCCATATGTTAGTATTAGGTCTTTGCTCACAGATAATGTGATTGTACGAAGGGATAGTAAGTATTTGATCACGGGATAGTAAGTATTTGATCACGTGTTAGTCATACAAGATGACTATAACATGTTGTTCGACGGCGGGTTTTTTTTTTTTTTTTTTTTTTCCCCATCGCGCTAGATATTGTAGTTGTAGTAGTAGTAGGCTTCCATGCTCGTTTGGAGTAGGGTGGTGGACCCTTATATAACAGGTTGGTGTGTGTGTGTGTGTGTGTTTAGTTTTATGTCATTGCTTTGTAAGTTGGTCTTTATGTTGTACATTACCTTTTCATTTTCTTCATATCAAGGTGGTGGGTGTGTGTGTGAGAGTGAGATTGTAACTGGGTCATGTACACTTTATTTGTGCATTTATAAGATGTTGATATTAATGATGGGTGTGAAAACTTGCTTATTATTACATTGGAAGGTTGAGGCTGAGGTAGCTTCTGAAGGCTCTGAGAATTTTACCCGAGCCAGCTGGGGATATAATGTATGGCTGTGTGGTACGGAAACTATCAAAAATGGTGTGGCTGTTCTTCTTAATAATAGCTTTGAGTATAAGATACATGATGTTATAAGAGACCAACATGGGTGTTACACTGTTATGAATGTTCAGTTCTTAAATATAATGAAAATAGCCAGAAGTTTAAAATGTTCTTAGCGAGTCTAAAGGAACATTTGATTAGTAAGCAGACTAACAATACAACATAATGGAACAAAAAACAAGTAGTAACAATATAATAACAATTTCTTCATTAAACTGTCAGGGGCTTGGAAATAAACAGAAAAGGAGAGATGTCTTTCACTATTTGAGGAAAAAAAATTATTCTATCTACTGTCTACAAGACACACATTTTGAGAGAGAGAGAGAGAGAGAGAGAGAGGGAGGTTGTCAAGAAAGACTCTCCATCTGACCTGACAGCTCATTCCCAACGATCGGCGGGACTGACGTCCTCCGTTTCTCTGTCCAGCCATGTCTCTCATCTGTGTTGCCCTGGTTCTGGTACCACTGTCCTTGATGCTGGAGGTGTGGGACAGAAGCACAAGGTGAATCGAGTATTGGGGATCAAGAGGACTGTTCGCCTGTTGCACTCCTTACGTCAGCTCGGGGTCTCTCTTGCTCCAACCGTCGGCGCGGTGACGTTGACGATTGTAGAGCACTGTCCAGCAGATCTGTCTTAGTGTTGCTATGTTGGATGTGTCCGTTGTGGGTCTTCACACACACTAGTCGCTGCTCTACCTTGGGCCCACAGCAGGTCAGTCTTAGTGTTACTATGCTGGATGTGTCCGTTGTGGGTCTTCACACACACTGTGGGTCTCTCACTGTCCCCAGGGGGGTCAGTCTTAGTGTTACATGCTGGATGTGTCCGTTGTGGGTCTTCACACACTGTGCCTCTCACTGTCCAGGGGGTCAGTCTTTGTGTTACCATGCTGGATGTGTCCGTTGTGGGTCTTCACACACTGTGCCTCTCACTATCCAGCACGGACCCATCACCTCGGCATCAAGAGTTGATCATTCCGCTTAGTGAGGTCTTCAACGATCATTGGAACTCTCTCACCACCCGGGCATCTCCAACATTTGCTGCGGTTTGACAGGACTTGATCCTTCGTCTTTGGTGAATCGAACAGCAATCCCTCTGGAGGCAGTTGGACCAGTCCCACTTCTCCCAGTCTGTGCACAGCGTCACTGTGTTCTTGGTGATGTGAGCAGCTGAGGCTTCTGTTAAACGATTGTAACTAATGCTTCCTCAAAGTCAGTTACCTTTTCATAGTTCGGTCTTGGCAGATGATACACCCTAAGATTGTAATTTCTGCCATATTGTTATAAATTATTTGCTCGATCATCTACGAGACCAAATCCGTATTTAGCAAGACTGAAATCAGCTCGCAGCGGTTCATCTCATTTCTTAACTTCTTCGATGTCAGTCTTTAACTTTGTATTTCCCTTCTGAAGCAATAGAATTTCAGCCGTCAGTTCTCTGCGCGGTGTCCGTTAATTTATTATATGCTTTCCATTTTCACATAGTTTCTCTAAAAGTTCAAAATGACTTACTTCCTTTGAAGCACTGGTCACACTACTTGTACTCGTGCTATTCCTATTTTCACCGGACACTTGTTGCCCATTCGTCAGGGCCCTCCTGACTGATGACAGACACTGAGGACGACCACGTGGTGCAGACCCAGGGAGAAGGTGAAACAAAATGGAGTCGGGGTTAGGCGTCCTCACAGCTCGTTTTGAATCTGAAACGCCTCTTGTTTTTCTGCCCGGTGTCCCCTCTTTCTCGCCGCTGTCGTCAAATGTCGACGCGGTTCAACCTTGGCTCAGGTTGACTTTCTTTTTCTGTTTGCTTTCTAAAGGACTGATAATCGCCGGGCATCCTGATACTGATACACAAAAGACCGTCCTTCAGAAGCGCCTATGATAGGATAAGTGCTATTATCGTCAAATCGCTAATAGAAAAAAAAGGGGGGGGAGGGGGGAATAAGTCAAAAAAAAAAGGAAAAACTATTCACTGTGAAGCGAGAGCGCAGCCAGACACGTCTGCTCTCTACGTCGTAGCAGTGTTCACTCTGGTCTGGATATACTGAAAATGAAATTGGAAGACGATTTAAGTCATGCGCTCAGAACCGAGGCAGACAAAACGACCATACAAATCTCTATACTCCCACACAAGAGTAGAAAAGTATGAAAACAAAGAAGGAGACGAAGGAAATGACTAGCTGATACCACAACGTCTGTTCTGTGCTGACGGATCACCAGCTGGAATGATTTACCTTCCTCTTGGCTCAGTCATTGATCTGTTCTTCATTTGCCTTAGTTTTCGAGTTATTCAGGGTTTTTGCCATTTGTTTGTCTTGCCTGCAGAAAAGGTCAAACTGTTTCACTCTTTATTGTCCTATGTTTGACTATTTTATTTAGTGATTTGGTAGCACAGCTTCCATTCCATCCTCTTTCTTCAACTTCAGTTTGATTAACTCTTATTTTCAAACGGACTGAAATTGAAAACTTTGAAAGGGCTGTAAATACACAGATATACTAAAATCAAGACGACAGAATTAAGGCCACAGGCACGGCGACAGAAATGTTCATCTACACCAGACACGCTGGGACAATTTGAACGCCTTTTGTTAAAACCATGGAGCCTGAACAATCAGTATGCTGTGCTTGACAACACATAATGGAAAGCGTGTGTGTGTGTGTGTGTGTGTGTGTGTGTGTGTGTGTGTGTGTGTGTTTGTGTGTGTGTGTTGTGTGTGTGTGTGTTGTTGTTGTTGTTGTTGTTGTTGTTGTTGTTGTTGTTTCTTCTTCTTCTTCTTCTTCTTCTTCTTCTTCTTCTTCTTCTTCTTCTTCGATTTAACGTCTTTTCACTTTAAAGTGATATTAGACAGGAAGTGAGTGTTTACTTGTATATGTGTATGAGTGTGTAGTATGCATGCGTGCTTGCGTGAGTGTGTGCATGTGTGTGTGCGCGCGCGTGTGTGTGTGTGTGCGCGCGCGTGTGTGTGCGCCTGTGTGTGTGTTAAATATTAGTGCAAATACTACATAAGAACAATCCTTAGCAAAAATCAACATTAACAAATCAAACTGCAACAGTCAAAACAAAACAGTCTAAAATACGCAGAAATCATAAAAACGAGCCGACTGGACTTATCATTAAGTTCTGAACAAAGTTCAAAAGAAATACAGGTTCTTGGAAAATGCATTTAGATTCATCTTTTCTGAATTTTGATAGAGCTGATTTAAAATAAAGACAAAAGTACAAAATATGTGTTGTTGTACAACTGTCAATAGCCCCGCATACACATTGGACGTTTTTTATGAACTTGGTTTTGAAAGCGTTTAACCTAAGTCTGTAAAACAGTGTGTGTGTGTGTGTGTGTGTGTGTGTGTGTGTGTGTGTGTGTGTGTGTGTGTGTGTGTTGTATGTTCACAGCCCTAGCGGACAGTTGATGACGAGGTCAGTGGTTCCAGACACCATCACCACGTGGGGGACTTCAGCTTTTGCCGTCCACCCCCTTCACGGCCTGTCTGTTATCCAGCAGCCGGCCCAGGTTGTTACTCCGACTGGGATGTCTGCTGTCGTGCAATTGTCATCGTTTAGTTCTTCTGGGAGCTGTGCTTTACTTAAGAGATCTGCTGGGAGCTTTTCTGGGTTTATGCTAATTTAGTGGTAGTGTATTACGCTAGTGATGCTTATTGGGTTCTTCAGTGGTATGATGTCAGTTCACTGGTTGTTGTTCTGAGTCGATTTGGTCTTCTGGGAGGGACTGTATTCGTTTCCTCATTGATGCATCGACGTCTGTTGTGCTCTTGAGGAGGAAGATGTATTCTAGTAAATGTCTCTTAGGGTCCACAGAGGGACGATGAACACAAGTGATGTATCTTAAGGCCTTCAGTTGGATAATGTACACTAGTGATTCCATGAGATTTTTGGAAAAATTGTGTATACTGGTGATGTCTGTTGGGATTTTAGAGGGATGACATATTCTAGTTATGTCTTTTGGGTCTTAAAAAGTATGATGTACACTAGTGATGTATGTTGGCTTTTCTATAGGGATGATGTACACTAGGGATGTCTGCTGGCTTTTTTAAGGGATGATGTACAATAGACATGTCCGTTGGCTTCTTTCTAGGGATGATTTACAATAGACATGTCTGTTGCCTTCTTTATAGGGGTGATTTACAATAGACATGTCTGTTGACTTCTTTATAGGGATGATGTACAATAGACATGTCTGTTGGCTTCTTTCTAGGGATGGTTTACAATAGACATGTCTGTTGGCTTCTTTCTAGGGATGGTTTACAATAGACATGTCTGTTGGCTTCTTTCTAGGGATGGTTTACAATAGACATGTCTGTTGGCTTCTTTCTAGGGATGGTTTACAATAGACATGTCTGTTGGCTTCTTTCTAGGGATGATTTACAATAGACATGTCTGTTGCCTTCTTTATAGGGGTGATTTACAATAGACATGTCTGTTGGCTTCTTTATAGGGATGATGTACAATAGACATGTCTGTTGGCTTCTTTATAGGGGTGATGTACAATAGACATGTCTGTTGGCTTCTTTATAGGGCTGATTTACAATAGACATGTCTGTTGGCTTCTTTATAGGGATGATGTACAATAGACATGTCTGTTGGCTTCTTTATAAGGATGGTTTACAATAGACATGTCTGTTGGCTTCTTTATAGGGATGGTTTACAATAGACATGTCTGTTGGCTTCTTTATAGGGATGGTTTACAATAGACATGTCTGTTGGCTTCTTTATAGGGATGGTTTACAATAGACATGTCTGTTGGCTTCTTTATAGGGATGGTTTACAATAGACATGTCTGTTGGCTTCTTTATAGGGATGGTTTACAATAGACATGTCTGTTGGCTTCTTTATAGAGATGGTTTACAATAGACATGTCTGTTGGCTTCTTTATAGGGATGATGTACAATAGACATGTCTGTTGGCTTCTTTATAGGGATGATGTACAATAGACATGTCTGTTGGCTTCTTTATAGGGATGATGTACAATAAACATGTCTGTTGGCTTCTTTATAGGGATGGTTTACAATAAACATGTCTGTTGGCTTCTTTATAGGGATGGTTTACAATAGACATGTCTGTTGGCTTCTTTATAGGAATGATTTACAATAGACATGTCTGTTGGCTTCTTTATAGGAATGATTTACAATAGACATGTCTGTTGGCTTCTTTATAGGGATGATGTACAATAGACATGTCTGTTGGCTTCTTTATAGGGATGGTTTATAATAAACATGCCTGTTGGTTTCTTTATAGGGATGGTTTACAATAAACATGTCTGTTGCCTTCTTTATAGGAATGATTTACAATAGACATGTCTGTTGGCTTCTTTATAGGGCTGATTTACAATAGACATGTCTGTTGGCTTCTTTATAGGGATGATTTACAATAGACATGTCTGCTGGCTTCTTTATAGGGATGGTTTACAATAAACATGTCTGTTGGCTTCTTTATAGGGATGGTTTACAATAAACATGTCTGTTGGCTTCTTTATAGGGATGGTGTCCAAAAGACATGTCTGTTGGAGTCGTTAGAGGGAAACTGTACACTAGTGGTCACTCTTGGTGTCTAAAAGTGTAATGTACATTAGGGATAACAATATGGGTTTTAAAGCAATGGTATTTGCTTACTAGATGTACTATATTGACGATGCCTTTGGAATTCTTCAGTGAAAAGATTATTGTTTTCTAGTTATTCTTCATCAGTAATGTTTCTTTAGGTCTTTCGTATGATGATTTTGGTTTACGATAATTTGTTTGCTGGTCGGTATGTCAATATTAATTAGAAAACAGATTTACTGCTGCAAAGAACACGTTTATAACCGCTTAAACCCCTGTATTCTGGATTACGTTTTTGATACCAGTAGCGAAGTCTGGACACATGACATCCATGACATCAATCAACAGTGTTTACGTAAGGGAGACAAGTCATTAGGGCTGGATAGCATTCCTGCTGAACTCCACAGAGATCCAGAATTCAACAAAGCACTGACAGTATTTCCTCGGAGAAGATCAAACATTAGCCAGATGAATTGAAATAATACCTGAAAGTGTACCTCTTCTTGTGGAATCTGCCACTATTACAGTGCTGTGAGTTTGTCGGCCGGTCAGTCTGACTAGTTCAGGTGTCTGCAAGGAGCCTCATGGACAGCTCAAAAGGAAGCAAGGAGAAATCCTTGTAGCAGGACACGGAAGACTCGGATAGAAAGGCAGCAGAACTGACCTTGCCTTCAACATCACATTACTCACTGCAAAATGTCTCAAAAGGATTTTCCACCCAGTCTTCGTCGATTTCAGTGTCATTTAAACCGGGTTTTCAATATATATATATATAAAAAATTGTTGATCACGGGAACTTGAAAATCTGACACCGTCTGTTTAATTATTACCACACTCGATGCGGTTTATGGTTTATGAAAGTGTGTGTGTGTGTGTGTGTGTGTGTGTGTGTGTGTGTGTGTGTGTGTGTGTGTGTGCAGTTGACGACATTCAAAGATGTGTTCGTCAGTCTGGACTTGCCATACTCCGCCATCCGTGGAGAGGATTTGTGCCTCAAAGCGTTGGCTTTCAACTACCTGAATCAAAGCACGAATGTAAGTATGCATTTTAAGTGTGCATATGCGCGCGCGCGCGCGTGTGTGTGAATGTTTGCGTGTGTGTGTGCATGTGTGTGTGTGTATGTGTGTGTGTGTGTAAATGTGTGTGAGGGTGCGTACGTGCGTGTGTGTGTGTGTGTGTGTGTGTGTGTGTGTTTACAACCATGCATGCAAATAAGCACCATCAGTAAGTGAGTCTCTCTATTCCCACGAGCATGACCACACAAGACTTTTTACATGATGCATTCTATTCCCGACTGTTGGTTGTGCTTCCAGATGACGATGGTAATGGACAGCACTCCAGGAATCAACAACATCGTTCTTGTTTCTGGGCTGCGGGAACGGAGGTCTGAAGTGGTCACTCGTCATCTTGGACAGGTAGTCCACCATGTGCACACGGTGAAAAAAGCGCTGGCATTCTCACGTGTGCTCGCCAACCCGTTTGTGTCTGTTGCAGTATGGAGCTGGAATGTGAATGCACTGAGTGAAAAAAAATATATACACTTTCCAGGTGTCCAGAATATTAAGTAAATGTAAAGTTTGAGTGTTAGAAGAAGTTCTCTCAAGGATTTTGTGTTTCCGTTGCCCCGCCTGCCCTCTTCAAGTTAACTAGAAATACCAAGTCATAAAAACATTTTATTCATATTTCTGGTGCCACAAAACCACTTTATTTCCACGACTAGCTTTTCTTTTCTTTTTTACTTTTTTTTATTTTTTTTTCTTAAACCAGTCTCTTACACACCATGCATAGTCTGTATGTTCTTTCTCAAAATGGACAAACTTTTGCTGATTTTAGTGCTTTGGCATTTGATACAAAGTGTCTGGGTTTGTTAATGTTCTAATGTGTGGTGTACTGGCACACTCACTCTGATCATGTCTGCTTACACAAAGAAAACAAAAAAACGGCCAGACAGAGAAAAAGAGGGAGAGAAAGGAAGGAAGAAAGGAAGAAGAGGGAGTTGGAAAGAAGACAAAAACGAAAAAGAATTTGTTGCTGTGTAAAAACAAACGAAATATCAAAATAAATATACAGCTGTAAACAAATGTGAAACACGATAATCTTCCGGCCTAATTGTGACCAGGTTGAATAGACTGAATACAACAAAGATTTCCTTTCGCCTCCTCCGTTTTCTCCCGTGCGTCCAAACGTTCCCGGAAGCCCTCCTTGGAACAAAAACATCCAAGAATGACCGAAGGAACGAGCGAACATGGAACGAAAGGATTAATAAATTTTGTATACTACAGTTATAAGTAGTCTCGCACCTGCCAGTTCCCCAGAAACGTCCACGATGAGGAAGAAATGATGAAATATTTGGGGAAGGGGGGGGGGGGGTCGATGGAGCTGCAAGGAGGACGTGAGGAAGGTCAGCGAGACAACAAGTATCCGTGAGTGCGTGTGTGTGTGTGTGTGTGTGTGTGTGAGTGTGGTGTGTGTGTGTGTGTGTGTGGGGTGTGTGTGTGTGTGTGAGTGTGTGTGTGTGTGTGAGTGTGTGTGTGTGTGTGAGTGTGTGTGTGTGTGTGTGTGTGTGTGTGAGTGCGTGTGTGTGTGCGTGTGTGTGTGAGTGTGTATGTGTGTGTGACTGTGTGTCTGTGTGTGCGATTGTGTGTACGTGTGTTTGTGTGCGTGTATGCGCGTGCGCGCGCGCTCGCGTACCAATCTGCGGGCCTACGAAATCATTCGTCAACAGTCAAAAGCATACACAAGTTAATAAATCCTATCCGCAAATATACATAGTTCTAGAAAGAATGGGCACAGATACAGTGAATCACGATCTTCCGCCACCCCCACGCCGTCCCCCGAAAGGAAATGAAATACGTTAATAAATGAAAGAATGAATGAAATGATTACTTCAAACTTGGAAACATGACCTAAAAGTGATTATAAATAACTACATAAGAGAGAGAGCCAGCTACTAGTGAACCGACACAGGCCAAAAGAGAAAAAGAAGGCAGAGAAAAAGGACAGCGAGCGCCGGAGAAGACGGAGGGGGTGGGGGGGGGGGGGGCACCGTGGACGGGGCGGAAGAAGCTGGAAGATGAGGTGAGGTATAAACTAGCTCCTTACGTTGAATTCTTTTTCAAAGATTGATTGCAATGAGAATGCGGACCGTGTCTTTTTAAAAGTACTTATGGACATTTTCCCAACCAGTAGAATGAGGTTTATGTATACATATTTTCCACGTGGGCAGAATGAACTGTTCACACCAAACAGAACATCAGTGGCTGACAACGTTAGCTTAATATTTGTGTCTACATAAATTTTTTGCTCAATGAAATTCCAAAAATTCTTTACAACTGGACAATTATAGAAAAAATGTTCAATAAAATCCACCTTATCAACACAATATGAACATTGATTATTTTCTCGTATTTTCATTTTGTTTAACATTATATTTGTAGGGTAAATATTATGTAACACTTTCCAGTGAAGGACTCTAAGTCGCACTTCTTTGGTGGTTTCTTTAGCCCTAGACCAGGCCTGTTTGTCTAGGGTGTAACAAAATTTCCTTTCCCAGAAATAATGGGCCGTTGGTAAATTTGTTACGTTGTCTTTGGATAACATTTTCCTGATGTTCTTTGGTTTTGTATTGAAATGTTTTGCATCACAATCCTGTCGGTTTGTGCAAGGATCTCCTCTCTCTATCCATTGAATCCACTCTTTGGGAATAGAGTTAATAAGGGCATTATATTAAAAAATAATGTTAGCCTTGCTTCGCCCAACCATATTCTGTACTTCCTCAAGAGACAGAAATCTGTGTTCGTTCTGATGGATTATATCTTTCATCTGTTCAATTCCTGTATTGTGCCAGTTTGGAAAGAATATTACTTTATTTTTGTATTTAATGAGAGAGTTGTTGAAGAGAAGCTGTGACTGGAAATTACCACTGTTTATTTCACTTTGTTTACTTATAGTTCTGTTGTCTAGATAACATGCAAATATGTCTTTCCAGAAATCATTTTCAATTCTATCAATACCCTGCATATCCTTTGTCCTTGTGTTTACATTGAAGAAATTACCCCCGTTTGCCAGTTTATTCAAATGCCACAATGGGATCAACCTCCAGTTTTCATTTTCTTTGGCGTTATATAATTTACCCATCCATTGTAAGTTTAGAAGCTTCTGGAACTGAAGCATGTTGATCATGTTCAGACCACCTTCGTCTACGTTTGATTCCATTACTTTCCTCTTCACTTTCTCCAATGCTTTCCTGTTACTGAATTTTTTTCTGCCATACAAATCGGTATAACACTATATTAATTTTACGCAGCACTGCATCTGGAAGACCAACAGACTGCATTACATTAACAAACTGACTTATCAGAAACGTTTTTATAACAATCACTTTACCTTGAATGGAGAGATCTCTCCTTTTCCAATTATTTATTATACTATTCATTTTATCGATTCTTTCATTCCAGTTTTCATCAGTGTTCTTCGCCATCTCGTTGGTATCAAAATAAATTCCCAGAACTTTCATTCTGTTCACTGTTGTGAATGGGAGATCTGGGTCTTTTTTCATAGTTCCCGTTAGTAGAGCTTTTGTTTTCTGAACATTCTATATTAATCCGGAAAACTTTTCAAACGATGACAATATTTCTAATGATTTAAACATATCATATGGTCTTTGAGAAACAATGTTGTGTCATCTGCCATTTGTTTTATCTTGATACTAGAATTTCCATTCCCAGAAGGTAAAGGAATTTTGATGCCTGCAATCCAACTATTCCGAATCTTAATGGCTAGTAAAAAGCCGGCTCTATTAGTTTTATTTAGGTAATTGATTACGTCATCAATCGATCTTATGACTGTTGCGATGTTTCTGCCTTTGATGTAACCTACCTGATCTTCATTTACCAAGCTAGTGATGACTCGCCCAAGTCTTAACGCTAAGACTTTGGCTAATAATTTGTAATCACTGTTAGTTAACGTGATGGTCTCCAGTTGTTTAATTTGTCTCTATCTAAATCTTTTCCCTTAAGTAGCAGAGTTATTACACCATATCTTTGAGAATATGACAGTTTACCAACATGGAAAGCTTCCATGAACGACTGAGTAAGTGTTTTACATATTTTATTCCAAAACATTTTTATAAACTCTATTGTCAGTCCGTCATTGCCGGGGGCAGATCCAAAACCACTTATTTCATTTGTGTGTTGCAGTGTTCTTTTAATTTGGCATAATTTGTCATGATCATGGACGAATTGATGCATGTGGTACAAAGGCTTCTGCTTAAGCATCCCGATAGCGCGCGCATAGGGGTGTGTGTGTGTGTGTGTGTGTGTGTGTGTGTGTGTGTGTGTGTGTGTGTGTGTAAATAGGTGTACACTTATGTAGACACGCTTTGTATATAACTATGCTTTTTGATATGCATACTGTGTGTGTGTGTGTGTGTGTGTGTGTGTGTGTGGGGTGTGTGTGTGTGTATGTTGTGTGTGTGTGTTGTGAATAAGCGTACACATATATAGACACGTTTTCTGTATAACTGTGTTTGTTGATATGCACATTGTGTGTGTGTGTGTGTGTGTTGTGTGTGTGTGTGGTGTGTGTGTGTGTGTGCAAACAGGTGGGCCCCAACGAGATAAAGGAGACGGTGTTCTGCTTCACCCCCATTCTTCTGGGTCGGCTTCCTGTCCGTGTCTACCTGTCCACCTCTGCTCTGGCGGCCGATGCCGTGCAGAGGTCGCTTCTTGTGGAGGTCTGTGTTTGCCTGTCTGTCTGCCTGTCTGCATCATCTTTTCACCCCGTAAAATGTGTGCTTCGGGATCACTACCATCTAATAGTCATATGTTTTAAACAGTACCACCCATGTTGTAGCTAAACAGTTCCATTTGTGTTGTCTGCGAGCTTGCCATCATCCCAGTGCATGTGATTCTCAGCTATCTCTTACGTGTATGTGTGTGTGTGTAAACCGCCAATATGTTTTTGTGGGTATTATGGTTATAAATGAATGTGTGCGTGCGTGTGTGCGCACGCGCGCGACACATTTCATTGTAATTAGAATGTGCCTACTATTCTTGTCATTTTAGTGATGTTATGGTGTACATATGTGTTTACTACAGCAAGAGTTGTTCTGGCTCATGGGAATGGTGATACACTTTCTTTTTGTAAATTGTTGTCTCAAACGAACAGCCCTCGGCTAGGCTATAAACAAAATGAATTGGATGGTTTTATGAACTGGTTATTGATGGCACTTTTTACGCTGATGGAGTAAGTCTTCTGCAGTCCATTATTTACATGAAACCCTGATGGATAACCAGTATTCGAAAGGTAAGCTTCTTTCAATCAATATTATGGCCCAACTAGATAAGGCGTTTTTTCTGGTAAAATTTGCTTTGAATATTGATGGATACTAAACCGACTGGAGAGAAATATTTGGAAGCGAATGTGAAAGTAGATTCTGCCACTTTTTCCATTCATGTTCTTATCGCTTCCTGTTATTGATGACAATTATCATGACCGTAAAAGATGTTTGTTGACTTCATTCCAGTGGCAAAATACTCTTTGCAAATCCATACACCATTCATCTTCTCATATACCTATAAAAAATTACCGAGTCTTAAAGATATTCTGTTAGTGTTTAAAAACAATTTAGTTCATCAGTCGAGCATATAATCTGGTCCAGGGTGACTTCCTGTTGTGTCCTGAGCAGACTGGTAATGTTGTATTGAGTAGAACATGTAAGTGCTTTTAACAAAGGTCTTAGATATTCTCGGACAGAACACCATGCAGATCACAAGGTTTTGTTTCGGCGCTCCTATAGTGTACAAATGTCTTCCAAACAAAACCATAAAGTGTGTAAGGGGCAGTTAGGTCATCTCGTCTCAATGGAGCCTTTCACGTTTCACAACAGAGCACATTATGCTATTCTCACACTGTAGAGAAAATGCCACTTGAATTTCAGTAAACCAGAACACTGGAGTTCAGTGTGCACAACAGACGCTGTTCTGTGGCTAGCGGCGACAGGTCTCTCTCTTTATTTTTGTCACAGGCGGAGGGCACACCCCGGGTGAAGAACATACCTGTGATACTGGACGTGGAGCCAGGAGTGCTGTTTATGCACGAGGTCCCTGTGGTGTTCCCTGATGACACGGTTCAGGGGTCTCAGAGAATCACTGTCAGTGTGGCAGGTAGGTTGTGGGTGTCATAGTCATTCAAAACACATCTGTTATAAAATTGCCCATATCAAGTTTGCTATAGTCAAAGGAAATACAACTGTATCTCTGTCAACAGTATGGTCATCACAGTTGACTAATATTGTAACAGATAATTCACTTGGTCCTCTGTTTGGGAATACTAACCACTGTTATGGATGCTCTTGTGTGAGTTTCATTGGATTCTACGTTTAGGAACACAGACGGTTACCTTGTCTGCTGTTACAGAAAAATCCTTCATTGCAAGACACCAACGACCTTTACATACGTCCCAGGCGGTCACCTGGATCATGTGTTTATGAACACTGGCAGCTGTTAAAGATGTTACGGATGTCCTGGGTCCTGTGTTTATGAACACTCATTGCTAAGTACTTGATCCGAGTTTAAGTTACAGGTGTTCTGGGTCTGAGTGTATGAATAGTTTTTAGATCTTGCAGAACATTTATTTGTTCATGTGCTTAGGAATAATTAAGACCGTTATAGATACAACGGGACATATACTGAATCATAAATTCAAGAACACTGGCAACTGGATATTACTGGAAATGTTCTGGGTGGGTTGTTGAAGAACAGTGACAATCGTTGTGAATGTTACAGTTTTAGCGAGTTGTGTATTTGAAGAACACTGATGGTTTTAGTGAGTAGTATAGAAGATTTGCTGGTTTATGTGTCTAAGAACACTAGCAGCTGTGATAAATGTCAACATTTATAGGGTCTTTATCTGCTGGTTTGTGTGTCTAAGAACACTGACAGCTGTGACAGATGTCAACATTTATAGGGTCCTTTAATTAAGAAAACTGACAGCTGTGATAAATGTCAACATTTATAGGGTCCTTTATGTGCCGGTTTGTGTGTCTAAGAACTCCTAAAGATGTAATATATGTCAACATTCATGGGGTCCTTTGCTGGTTTGTGTGTTTAAGAACACATAAAGCTGTGATAAATGTCAACATTTATAGGGTCCTTTATCTGCTGGTTTGTGTGTGTAAGAACACTGACAGCTGTGATAAACGTCAACATTTATAGGGTCCTTTAATTAAGAAAACTGACAGCTGTGATAAATGTCAACATTTATAGGGTCCTTTATGTGCCGGTTTGTGTGTCTAAGAACTCCTAAAGATGTAATAAATGTCAACATTTATGGGGTCCTTTGCTGGTTTGTGTGTTTAAGAACACCTAAAGCTGTGATAAATGTCAACATTTATAGGGTCCTTTATCTGCTGGTTT
>CM065720.1:81482719-81505219 GCA_033310375.1 Conus canariensis | reverse complement strand
CTGGTGCCGTCAGTCCACAGGGAAGGTCAATGTCCATCACGCCATCATGAGGCCGCCTACCAGAGGAGACACTGCACTGCTGCCGCGTCACTCCGGTCCTGTTCGGTGGTGCCAATTCGGATCTAGCCTATGCAGGACGCCACCTACCAAGCTCTCTGCTGACCACAGTAGTTGTTCAGTCACGGGGTAGGCCTGACTGAGTGGCCTCTGGAAGACGCCGCCACGTTAGATGGAACAAAGTTGGCAGAATGATAACTACTAATAGCAGACTTTCACACATTGTGTTGGTAAAGATAGCGTAGATGTCAGAAAGACTTAAATTCTGGTATTTTTTATGTTTACCTTTTTTAATTTCTTGCCCGAAGTGCCGTTAAATTTTCTAATCGCTCTTTGTATTCAGAAAAGAAAACCATGGAAAGTAACGATCAGCTAATATAATGATATATATTAAATAAATGTGATCAGAAGATGCTGGTCATACTGATGCCTTTTAATACTAAAGAAAGATAAGAGCCCCAGCAACCTACCTTGCCCATTTCAAAGAAATAATGGAGATTCTGTCCAGTAGGTAAGGTCATTTTTCCTCAGCAAATGTTTAATTGGACTGTTGCAAAATAGGAAGTTAACAAACTGTAGTGCTTGTGGCTAGACTCGTGTGGGACAGGGGCTATCTCCCTTTATCCATCAGACGTGTCTGACTCCTAGTCGTTAGGATGAGACACTAAACCGTGGTGCAGTGTGCCTTGATCTCACATAAGAGAACCCATGGCAAGAAAGTATTTGTTTGGGGCAAATTCTGTTAAAACTTGAATGTTCATAGGTGAACACAAATATAGGTGAAAAGAAGAAATAGGATGATAAGCGTGCGAATGTCCATCGTTTGTAGCACACACAGACTATGCATGGTGAGAAAGGGTCCTTATAGACAGTAAAGAGAGTGAGAGAGAATGGCATAAAGAGGAGGATGGAGGCCCAACTGATTTTTTTAACTGATTTTTTTTAACTGAAAAAAGTGGGGGGGGGGGGGGTGGTTTATTGGAGGTCCTTGGCCCACGTTCCATCTTTGCATCAAGTTTCGTCAGAATCGGTTGAACAATTTATTTGTAATCTTTCTGACAGACAAGCCAGCCAAAGTTGCAGGTCAAAACTTAACATCCTTAGTAGAGGTTAAAATTTGCTCGTTTAATGAGGGACGTGTCTGTGTGTGTCTTCCAGTGCTGTCAATGTTCATTTGTTTGATGATGATGTGTTTGTGTATCTTCCAGTGTTGTCAATGTTGATTTGTTTGATGATGATGTGTTTGTGTATCTTCCGTGCTGTCAGTGTTCATTTGTTTGATGATGATGTGATTGTGTATCTTTTAGTGCTGTCAGTGTTCATTTGTTTGATGATGATGTGATTGTGTATCTTTTAGTGCTGTCAATGTTCATTTGTTTGATGATGATGTGTTTGTGTATCTTTTAGTGCTGTCAATGTTCATTTGTTTAATGATGATGTGTTTATGTATCTTCCAGTGCTGTCAATACTGATTTGTTTAATGATGATGTGTTTGTGTATCTTCCAGTGCTGTCAGTGTTCATTTGTTTGATGATGATGTGTTTGTGTATCTTCCAGTGCTGTCAGTGTTCATTTGTTTAAATTAATGATGATGTGTTTGTGTATCTTCCAGTGCTATCAATGTTCATTTGTTTGATGATGATGTGTTTGTGTATCTTCCAGTGCTGTCAGTGTTCATTTGTTTAAATTAATGATGATGTGTTTGTGTATCTTCCAGTGCTATCAATGTTCATTTGTTTATGATGATGTGTTTGTGTATCTTCCAGTGCTATCAATGTTCATTTGTTTGATGATGATGTTTGTGTATCTTCCAGTGCTGTCAGTGTTCATTTGTTTAAATTAATGATGATGTGTTTGTGTATCTTCCAGTGCTATCAATGTTCATTTGTTTGATGATGATGTGATTGTGTATCTTCCAGTGCTGTCAATGTTCATTTGTTTGATGATAATGTGATTGTGTATCTTCCAGTGCTGTCAATGTTCATTTGTTTGATGATAATGTGTTTGTGTATCTTCCAGTGCTATCAATGTTCATTTGTTTAATAATGATGTGTTTGTGTATCTTCCAGTGCTGCCAATGTTGATTTGTTTGATGATGATGTGATTGTGTATCTTTTAGTGTTGTCAATGTTCATTTGTTTAATGATGATGTGTTTGTGTATCTTTTAGTGTTGTCAATGTTCATTTGTTTAATGATGATGTGTTTGTGTATCTTCCAGTGTTGTCAATGTTCATTTGTTTAATGATGATGTGTTTGTGTATCTTCCAGTGTTGTCAATGCTGATTTGTTTAATGATGATATGTTTGTGTATCTTTTAGTGTTGTCAGTAATGTTTTGTTCAGTAATGGTCGTGTCTGTGTATCTTCAGGGTGGATCTGCCAAAGGAGAAGCACTCACAGCCTACGTGCTTATCGCCCTTGCTGAGACAGACAGTCACTGCTCACAGCTGTCTGTCAACGACTCCATGAAGGTGGAAGGTCTTTTTTCCTTCTCCTCTAAAATTGTCGTTTTATTGACGTTTTGATCACAGCGTAACAGTTCAATAACCCATTTATGAACTACTGAATTTGTGAATCCTGAGGGATTTAACCATTGGGTTATTAACAATTAAATCACTAAGTCGTTAGCTATTTAAGTACTTGATTATAAACTATTTACTCACTTATCCACGACTTAATTAAACTCTAGATAATGAACTATCCAATCTTATGGTGATGAACTGTTTTATCGCTTGGTCATGAATAAGCAATTACTCGGTGGTCATACATTGTTTTAATTCTTGATCGTACACAATTCAGTCATTCGGTTATCAGTCATTAAATCACTCGTTCACGAACCGTGTAATTATTAGGTCGTATCTGTCATCGCTGTGTTTTAGATGTTACAAGTTTCAGAAATCTATGAAACGCTGAATAGTGTTAGTGTTATCAACAGTCGAAAGTTTCCATTCAGTGGAATGGTTTTGTGAATGGAGCAAGACGCCAAGAGCTGGAACAGGGCTGCTAGGGGGGAAGTGTGTGTGTGTGTGTGTGTGTGTGTGTGTGTGTGTGTGTGTGCGTGTGTGTGTGTGTGTGTGTGTGTATGCGTGTGTGTGTGTGTGTGTGTGTGTGTGTGTGTGTGTGTGTGTGTGTAGAAATGAACTGAGGAAACGGTCAACGCTCATTGAGGTTCCAGAACATGTCTTGCAATGTTGGTTCAGATTGACTTGTAGGTAAACATGTTAGCGAAGCAGTAAGTCTCCAGAACACGTGTTGCAATGTTGATTCTAATTGACTAATGGATAAACATGTTAGCGAAGCAGTAAGTCTCCAGAACACGTGTTGCAATGTTGATTCTAATTGACTAATGGATAAACATGTTAGCGAAGCAGTAAGTCTCCAGAACACGTGTTGCAATGTTGATTCTAATTGACTAATAGATAAACATGTTAGCGAAGCAGTAAGTCTCCAGAACACGTGTTGCAATGTTGATTCTAATTGACTAAGAGATAAACATGTTAGCGAAGCAGTAAGTCTCCAGAACACGTGTTGCAATGTTGATTCTAATTGACTAAGAGATAAACATGTTAGCTAAGCAGTAAGTCTCCAGAACACGTGTTGCAATGTTGATTCTAATTGACTAAGAGATAAACATGTTAGCAAAGCAGTAAGCCTCCAGAACACGTGTTGCAATGTTGATTCTAATTGACTAAGAGATAAACATGTTAGCAAAGCAGTAAGCCTCCAGAACACGTGTTGCAATGTTGATTCTAATTGACTAAGAGATAAACATGTTAGCAAAGCAGTAAGCCTCCAGAACACGTGTTGCAATGTTGATTCTAATTGACTAATAGATAAACATGTTAGCAAAGCAGTAAGCCTCCAGAACATGTGTTGCAATGTTGATTCTAATTGACTAATAGATAAACATGTTAGCAAAGTAGTAAGTCTCCAGAACACGTGTTGCAATGCTGATTCAGACTTACAAATAGGCAAACACGTGATCAAAGCAGTTTCAGGTATCAGGTTGTTAGCTGTATACACAAACGCGCACGCGCGCACACACACACACACACACACACACACACACACACACACACACAACACACACACACACACACACACACACCACACACAGATATATGGATCGAAATCATTATTCTAGGAGCAATCGGAATCACTTTCTATGTTTACACCTGCAAGAATCTTTGCCTATATGTTTCCAACAGCAGGAACCATCGTCTCCGTTGGCAGGTGCAAGAGTCATTGTGTTTGTGCTTACAGCTGCTAGAATAATCCTGTATTTTGTTTGCAGCTGAAAGAATCACTGCCTCTTTGTTTACATTTATAGAATAGTTGTCTCTGCATTTACAGCCACAAGAATCACTGCCACTATGTTTACATCTGCAAGAATCATAGACTCTGTGTTTACACCTGCAAGAATCACTCTGTCTACCTTTACAGCCGCAAGAATCACTGTCTGAGTCACTCTGTCTACCTTTACAGCAGCAAAAATCACTCTGTCTACCTTAACAGCAGCAAAAATCGCTCGCTTGTGTTTACAGCTGCAAGAATTACTGTCTGTAGTTTTAAAGCTCGATGTCATTGACTGTGTGTGTGCAGATGCAAAAATTACTTTATTTGTTTTTAAAGCTGCACAACACTGTCTGTGTTAACACCTACAGGAACCACATTTCTATGTTTAGCTGTGAGAATCATTGTCTCTGTTACAGCTGCAAGAATCATGCCTATGTTTTACAGCTGCAAGATGACTGCCTATGTTTTTACAGATGCAAGAATCACTGTCTGTATCTTTACAGCTGCAAGAATCACTGTCTGTATCTTTACAGCTACAAGAATCACTGCCTGTATTTTACAGCTGCAAGAATCACTGCCTGTATCTTTACAGCTGCAAGAATCACTGTCTGTATCTTTACAGCTGCAAGAATCATTGTCTGTATCTTTACAGCTGCAAGAATCACTGTCTGTATCTTTACAGTTGCAAGAATCACTGCCTGTATCTTTACAGCTGCAAGAATCACTGCTGTATCTTTACAGCTGCAAGAATCACAGCCTGTATCTTTCAGCTACAGAATCACTGTCTGTATCTTTACAGCTGCAAAAATCACTGCCTGTATTTTTACAGCTGCAAGAATCACTGTCTGTATTTTACAGCTGCAAGAATCACTGCCTGTATCTTTACAGCTACAAGAATGACTACCTGTATTTTTACAGCTGCAAGAATCACTGCCTGTATCTTTACAGCTACAAGAATGACTGCCTGTATTTTACAGTTGCAGAAATCAGTCTCAGTCGAGAGCTATAGAGTCAATGTCTGTGTGTTTACAGCAATAAAATCACTGTCTTTGTCTGGAGCTATAGTCACAGTCTCTGTGTTTACAGCTATAAAACTACGGTCCTTTGTGCACAGATTCGGGAAGTATGTCTCTGTTTACAGCTTCAGGATTCGCTGTGTGAAGGCCGAACGTACCTGGAGGAGCAGTTGACCTCCCTCAATGATTCTTACGACATCGCTATCGTCACGTACGCTCTTCACATCACTAAGAGTCATCTCGCCAACCAGTCGTTCGACATTTTGACCTCCAAAGCTGTCACTGGTGAAGATTTGTGGATTTGTGTGTGCGTGTGCGTGTGTGTGTGTGTGTGTGTGTGTGTGTGGTGTGTGTGTGTGTGTGTGTGTGTGTGTGTGTGTGTGTGTGTGTGTGTGTGTGTGTGTGTGAACAAGAAGAAAAAGAAGGTCATTGCCATAAAAGTCGCCTTGACTTATTTGACACAAACTGAGAGGATGACAGGAAAACGTGATGAAAAATGTACATCAAGAAATATGTTGTAATTTGAATTCATCTTTACTTTTCTATCAAAGCATTCATAAATGTATTTCACACAACATTCTGTACATCTTCGTTATCTCTGCTCCATGTGTTCCTCCTCAGAACCTTTGTCCCTGTTTTTAACCTGATATGAGAGGTTCTTTGTAGATCATCTTATAATCTACATTCACCAAGGAAGTGAAATTCACAACCATCGGTCATTTTCACCATTCTGGTATGAACAGTCGGTGTGTAAACTGACATGCGAGTTTTGTTTTGATTCTGTTACATGTATCCATGAATCTATTATCTGACATTACTTTTCTGACGCATGTGTTGTAAATACATCAGTTGAATACAACTGTCCCTCAGAACATGTGGGAAATTAATCAACGGTTAGAGTAACGGTCATGTCTGACAAATCAAAGAAACTCTCGGTTATCACAGAAATACAGGATCGCTAGTTTTATTAACCGATCCAGTAAAGTGATCTTCACACTGGAAGTGGAGATTGATGAAATGTTGACTAGACAGGACTCAGGCCAAATGGAATCAAATCTGAAGTAATCTTCCACCGCGGATAGGTGCCAGAGAAGGGCCTTCAACACTAAACATAGCATGACTAATGTAATGGGTTTGATCGTCAACTTAAAGAAACCATAAATGACAGGAGTTTTCAGCATGACGGCTTTGTGGCGGATCATTTTGAATTATAACTGTAACAGCATCACCAGTCTACTCAAGAGCTGCTATCGACTCAAAGCACCGGCCTGCTCTGCTGAATAGCTGCTTGAGAGATCTATTTCAAACAGCTGCAGTCATGTCTGTTAACAGTCTCCTGTCTCCAATGCTACCCCAGCTGCTACATAGAGAGCATAATGAAGGAAACGCTTCAGGACTTCAGCACACTTGTATCCAGTGTAGGGTCGCTGCTTTGCAGAATTCAGTTCGATGCTGACATTGGTGATCTGAAATGCAGTAATGCAGAACTCCGGGAATTCAACGCTAGGCCTGAAAAACATTAAGAAAAGACGGATCAGAAGTCAGACAGAAGCAACACTCAATGATAATAAGGATTCACAACTTGGAGAAGGGAGCATTATCGATATCATCCAATAAGAACTACTGCAGTGAAAAAATCGCAGTAAGCACTATGATGAGGGAAGACTACCATTATCTTGTGTTCAGAAACATTATCAACAGTTTTGGCATAAAATCGTAATGAACAGGATCTAAAATTTTGAGAGAGAGAAATCGCCAGCAAAATTACTTTTGTTGACATTTGTCCACAAGGTTCTTTATCCCTTCACTGGGAACGGCCTAGGCCCACGACACCACCCCGCTACCACTGGCAACGTCAGACTGACGCCATCAACATCGAGATGACGTCATACGCCCTGCTGACCTACATGGTTCGCAGTGACATAACAGGAGCATTGCCGATCGTTCGCTGGTTGACCAAACAGAGGGGTCCTCAAGGAGGCTTCATCTCCACACAGGTCTGTGAAGGACTGTTGGTAGGAACTGACTCGGGGGGAGGGGTGTGTGCGTAGGTGTGGAAGTTACCTCATATCCACTTTTGTTTTCAATCAGTGTGTACCTGGCAATTAAGATACAGACATAGTGTGTTTTGTGTGTGTGTGTGTGTGTGTGTGTGTGTGTGTGTGTGTATGTGTGTGTGTGTGTGTGTGTGTGTGTGTGTGTGTGTGTGTGTGTGTGTGTGCACTGTTTTTAATACTGAATAGTACGCTTTTCTTATCTTGCTTCATGGTCATACAAAATATCTACTATTCACTGACAAAATTAGTTTAACAAGACTTACCTGGATGTTGACAGGAAATAGTGAAACACTTGAACCAAAAATGCTTTCCCACAGCTCACATGATGGTGAATACTGATAACACCATAACTGAAGTACTCGTACAATGGTGAATGTAGACAGCATACAGTGACAGAAGATTTCACATCATGGTGAATGTGAATGGGACAGTGACAGAAGATGTCACATTCTGGGGACTGGGGACAGGACCCAGTATAAAAAAACCTCACATGATGGTAAATACTGACAAGATCCAGTGATAGAAGAGCTACTGTGACGGTGAATGTTAATGGTGTGATATGGCCAGCCAGCAAACCCTGACACTGTTGTAAGAGTTAAAATGATGGTGACTGACCAGGACACGGTGGTGGGCCTGCAAGCCCTGGCACTGTTGTGAAAGAGTTAAAATGATGGTGTGGACAGGACACGATGGTGGGCCTGCAAGCCCTGGCCCTGTTGTAAAAGAGTTAACATGATGGTGACAGGACACGGTGGTGGGCCTGCAAGCCCTGGCCCTGTTGTAAAAGAGTTAAACTGATGGTGACAGGACACTGTGGTGGGCCTGCAAGCCCTGGCCCTGTTGTAAAAGAGTTAAACTGATGGTGACAGGACACGGTGGTGGGCCTGCAAGCCCTGGCCCTGTTGTAAAAGAGTTAAACTGATAGTGACAGGACACGGTGGTGGGCCTGCAAGCCCTGGCCCTGTTGTAAAAGAGTTAAACTGATGGTGACAGGATACGGTGGTGGGCCTGCAAGCCCTGGCCCTGGTGGCCACCAGCATCTACCAGCCCTCGTCCCCTGCCATCACTGTCACCGTGCTGTGGACAATCGGAGGAACAGAGCAGAGGAAGGTGGTGACACTGGACGACAGTACACGAGGTCTGCTGCAGAAAGTTGCTGTGCCCGTTGAGGTGAGGGGAAAGCTGGCCCTAAGGTGGTATGTGTCTGCACTGAGAGGTGTAAGTCTGTCGTGCCTTTCGTTGAAATAAAGATTTCAAAGAAAAACAGAGGAAATTTTGTCTGTCGTTTTCTCTTTTTCCAGCACTTTTTTCATATTTACAGCGAAAAAAAAAGATGCATTCTTGAATTACTTTTTTTAATGTGTTGGATCAAATGTGACACACATATACATATGTACGATTTTACATGTGTAAATATTCTATATTTCATATTCTGTATTCTTATGTATGTTTACAGAACAATGTTTTCCCGTCCAAGTTGACCATCCAAGCCAGTACTACAGACCATGCCAATCACAGGAGTTTTGCTGTGGCGGAGGTAGGTAGTGCAGCGGACACTTTTCTTCAATTCTTTCTTTGTTTCAGGTTTTGTTTCGGTTATTCAGTTGAAAACTAGAACAAGATTTTCTGTTCAGGCATGAGGCCTTACACAAACTTTTGTGCGTAAATATGCATGTTTAAGAAATGATTTCCCAGAGATTTCTGATCACAACGTCATTCCACACGCTGTGCACAAGTTCCTGTGCATTAATGATCACAACGTCCTTCCAAACGCTGTTCACAAGTTTCTGTGTATATATTAATGATCACAACGTCCTTCCAAACGCTATTCACAAGTTTCTGTGTAAATATTAATGATCACAACGTCATTCCAAACGCTGTTCACAAGTTTCTGTGTATATATTAATGATTACAACGTCCTTCCAAACGCTGTTCACAAGTTTCTGTGTATATATTAATGATTACAACGTCCTTCCAAACGCTGTTCACAAGTCTGTGTATATATTAATGATTACAACGTCCTTCCAAACGCTGTTCACAAGTTTCTGTATATATTAATGATTACAACGTCCTTCCAAACGCTGTTCACAAGTTTCTGTGTATCTATTACTGATCACAACGTCATTCCAAACGCTGTTCACAAGTTTCTGTGTATCTATTACTGATCACAACGTCCTTCCAAACGCTGTTCACAAGTTTCTGTGTATCTATTACTGATCACAGCATCATTCCAAACGCTATTCACAAGTTTCTGTGTATATATTAATGATTACAACGTCCTTCCAAACGCTGTTCACAAGTTTCTGTGTATGCATTTCTAATCACAACATCCTTCCAAACACTGTTCACAAGTTTCTGTGTATATATTAACGATCACAATATCCTTCCAAACGCTGTTCACAAGTCTCTGTGTATCTATTACTGATCACAACGTCCTTCCAAACACTGTTCACAAGTTTCCGTGTATATATTAACGATCACGTCATTCCAAACGCTGTTCACAAGTTTCTGTGTATCTTACTGATCACAACGTCGTTCCAAACGCTTTTCACAAGGTTCTGTGTTTTACTTATCACAACGTCCTCCAAACGCTGTTCATAGGGTTCTGTGTATGTGATACTGATCACAACGTTAGTCTAAAATGCTGTTTCTGATTTTGTATGCATTACGATTTATAACGTCTGTCCCTAAAGCTGTTTGGTTTTTTTCTTTGAAGATATAAGGAAGTCAGAAAAACTTGAGCTTGAAATGGGCAGATGATCCTGCAGATTTTCAATTCTTCTTGAGGAGTGATATACAAAAATGTACAAACGACACGCCATTCAACTGTAACTGCGAACTCGGCAATTTTAAGAGCATATACGCCCAAATGAGAAGATCGGCCGGAAGCATTGGTCTGACAGTATGCCTGAAAGGCTGTGCACAAACCCAGTGTTTGACGTGTACAGACATGTGAATTGTTTCATGGTAAGAGAGTGTGAAGCGACTTGAGTCACACACAATAGAAGATCACACATTAAAAACAAAATCATATGTGACATTTTTATCCTCGGTGATAAATCAGGCAGAGTGGTCAGCCTTGAAGGCATGTTGTGTAATGAAAATTTGATTTAAGGCATGGTTGTTACCGACTGGTCTATTATTCTTATGTTAATTCATTTATTTATTCATGTGTGTGTGTAAGCGAATGCATGTGAGTATGTGTGTGCAGGTGTATGCGTATGAGTGTGCGTGTGTGTGTGTGTGTGTGTGTGTGTGTGTGTGTGTGTGTGTGTGTGTGTGTGTGTGTGTGTGATCTAAATGCTTTTATGTGTTTTGCTATTTTTTACTATTATATGTATTTCAATATTCTGTGAAATCAAGTGTGACCATAGTGCAATACTGAAAATCTATTATAAATATTGTTGTTTATTCAAATGTGTTTTACTATTGTTTGATCATTTATTATGTACATACACTTAAATGCTTCTTTTAATGTGAATTTAAGTCTGACAGTGTTGTTTCTGTTTTTAAGCAAATTCAGAAATTCAGAAAGTGATGCCTGCCTGCGCGTGCGCGCGCGTGTGTGTGTGTAGTATGTGTTTATCTATATGTATGAAGTTTTAGATTATAACTAAATTGATTTTTTTTGTTAAATGTAACCAATGTATAGTTAGTCAGCAGCACGATTGTAATTTCTCAGAATTGAGATAATAAAGTATTCTTGTATCTTGCATGTTCATGCACTATCATAGAACTGTATAAGTGACCAAGAGCACATATCTTTCTCCTTTTCTTTTTGATGCTTTTGAACCAGGACTTTAACCCTTATACAGTCTGGTGTAGTGGGCTAGTCTGTAACCAAAAAAGAATAAGTAAGTTCTCTTAAACACACAGTATTTTCCTTCTTCTCTTTGTTCTCAAGGTGGCCCTCAGCTATAACGCACTTGAAGACACCGCTTCCGACACATTCAGGTTGTCTGCAAGCGTGCAGCCCTTGGATAAAAATTACTTCCTACTGAACATCACAGCCTCTCGTATTGATGGTGAGGGCGGTATGACGGTGATAGACGTGGGGCTGTTGACTGGCTTTGAGGTGTATAATGATAGCCCGCTGTACAACATCGCCACAGCCCAAACAGCAGAGCTGGAGGGGCAACACTACATTATCTATTTCGATAAGGTGAATATAAAAAGGAAAGAACTAGACACTGCAATGCCATATGGTTTCTTTGAAATGGAATGGAACCTTTAGAGGTATTGTTCTGAAATGAAGAAGTTATGGTCACAGTTAATATCGATGTCAGGTCATCAAGACAGATCGTGGTGGAAACCCCACACAAGGACCACACAATGATCTCGGAGCTAGGACGATATGACAGGAAACGTGAAGTGGGGAGAACAGTGAACATATACACAAATGTTAGCATTCGTAGTCAAAAAAAGGACAGATAATTCCTGTCTATCTAACGTTACCTATACTATCCACATCCAGTCACATTCATAAATGGAATCGTATAGAGCAAAAAAGACGTTTTTTATGCTTGAAAAAAAAAACCCAGAAAATGTTTACCCATGTGTCCATTATCTGATATATGACACGGCACCAACAGCAGAAAACATGTGCAAACAAAACTTAATATTCAGTAATAAGGGATACAACCCTTCGGCTTGAACATTGATAGAGCTCGAAAAAACACAAAGCGACACGGAGAAAGCCCTTGTGTGGTTAATATGAACGACGGAGAGGGTCAGATTAAATACCTTTTTAAAATGATTTTTGCCCAGTCAGGCGCACAGGTCATCCTCGGGTCTGTCAACACGAAGGAATGAAAGGTAACATCCTGAAAAACAGGTTAAATTACATATCATTGTGAGGAGGCAACAGCTAAGAAAGACCATTTACACGTATATTTGATGACATAGTAGTTACACTGTTGACATTCTTCAGGAGGATAAAACCAGGCAGTGTTGAAAGTGCCAGCCATTGGGCGCAAACTATTACTCGGGTTTGAAAAAGACTTCACATACACGGAAAAGATCACATGGTCAAGTCGTCCGAGCAGGATAGAGAGTTAATGTGGACTGTGGACAGTGTTGACATTTTCAGTACTTAGTCGCCATACTGCAGCAAAGAGCTGACTGCCGTAAATAAGAAAAAGTTGAATAGATATTTCAGAACAGAGAGAGGTTGATGAGTCACAAGGCAGAAAAACAGTTCACGATAGTGTAGAAAGATAATACAGAAAGAAAACAAGACCGAGGCAAAGATAGTGAAAGAAGATAGAAAGTCACTTGTACAGAACTTCTGGAAGGCAAGGATGCCCTCAAACAGGAACAATACTTTCCTGTGTGATGATGAAAACTCCAAGCGAATGCTACTTGTGGCTGCCCACTCAGTTAACTCGCGTATCAATAACAGGGTCACAGAACAAACATTGAAACTTCCCTCAGTTGAAAGGATGGCCCCCGATAGTTCGTGCATCCCCCATTGCACCCATTAGCATCAGCAGAAGAAACATACAGGGACGACTTTTTGTCGATGTTGCTCATGGTATTACAGTATAAAAGGAATAGTACATTTGCACATACGGTGCGTTGATCTGGTTGACAACAAATAATTTTAAAAAAAAAACGAGGATCATTCAAAGCCATGTCATAGGAGCAATAAGTCTGACTGATAAATGTAATGTAGAAAGAAACTCGTGGAGAGCGTGGCAGCAGAGAGTCCTCAGAAGAGAAGCCCCCTTCAAGCAAGTGTTTCGGCCCTTATCTCCTGACACTCTAGGGGGGTTGGGCCACACCCGGTTCATGACTCCGGATGTCCCTCTGCTGCCCCTTTTTTTTCCCATCTTGGGACGAGCCATGGCTGGGATTCGAACCCATGACCCTCTGGACATGCTCATTTTCCACTTAATGACTCGCGCTTTAACCACTGAGCCACAGGGACACCTGATATTTGTAGGAAAGTTAAGCCTTTTGAAGTTCACTTTTGTTCCTCCTTGACCAGATCCAGCTTGAACACCTCTCTGCCGCTTCTGCCATTGCTTTCAGGGCTCTGGTTTTTTCCTTCCCTGCAACTGAGAGCTGTTTCATGAGGCTGTATGCAGACGTTCCTACAAACCCCCTAGCTCCAATTTCTGCAGTGAGGACTTTGACCTGATAGCCTTCTCTCCTCAGGCTGTTTGCCAGATCAGCATACTTTTCAGTCTTGTAGATTTGAGCTGCCTCCATTCTGTTCTCATATGGCACCGTGAGCTCGATCATGATCAGCTGCTTGGTTGACTTAGAGTGGACTACTATGTCTGGTCTCATGCCACTCTTGCTGATGATCTCTGGGTGACTCTTCCATTCTGGGAGGTCTGCAGTGCACTCCCAGTCATCTGCCCCGTCCAGCAGACTCTGCCTGCATGTTTCGAGTGGCACTGTTGTTCTTGGCCATGATTTGCTGCCTCCTGCCGTGAAGAATGTTGCGGGTGCTTTTGGAGTCCTGATTTTCCCTTTTGTGGTGTTGGTACTAGCCCAGACTACTTGTACAATCTCTTTGAGCACTTGGTTGTGCCTCCATGTGTACCTTCCTTGAGCCAGGGCTACTTTACATGAGCTTAGGACATGCTCCACTGTTTGTTTTTCATGGCAGAGGGGGCATGCAGGATCGTCTGTTTTCCCCCACTTCACCAGGTTTGCATTTGAGGGCAGAAGGTCATATGCAGATCTGAGAATGAAGCTGATCCTGAGAGGGGCCATGTGCCAAATGTCATTCCAAGTGAGTCTTCTTTGGAGTGCATTCTCCCACGTTGTCCATTGCCCTTGCTGGCTCTGCTGGACTGCTTTTTGGAGTCTTTTTTGGTCTTCTTCTTTTCTCATCTCCTGAATCATCATGTCTCTTTTGGCTTGTCCTTTGGCCTTTGACCACCATTCAGTTTTGGTCACCCCCAGTCCTTGTCTGTTGGTCTGTGTGTGTCCTGTTATTTCTCTGATCTTGAGACTTTCTTTTGCAGAATCCATCGCCTCTTGAACTTTCCATTTTCTGCCTGTCTTCAGCTGGGGCTTGATTGCTTCTACCACCTTGTCTCCTGAGTCCTCCAGCATGCTTTGAAGTCTGATCTTCCCTGCTTTGTATTCCTCCAGGATGGATTTCAGTGGTAGTTTCAGCTTTGCTTGGCGACAGTACAGCGCTATGTCAGTCAGACAGGGTGGGACACCAAGCCATTTCCTTGTGAACTTGTTGATTTTGGCTTCCATTGCCTCCACTATGCTGGTGCAGATGTCGTATATCATCAGAGGCCATAGGAGCTTTGGTATCAGCATGAACTGCAGGCACCAGACCTTGTATTTGCCAGGGAGCCCACACTGGTCAATGGTCTCCAAGCCTTCCTCCGCCATCTGCTTGGTTTCTTTTGCTCTTTGTGTGTCTTTCAGCGTATCATCATACCATCTTCCAAGGCTCTTGACTGGTTCTTCTGTGACTGTTGGAATGGCCTGGTTGGCAACACTGAAGACCACAGATCCGGCCACTTTTCCTTTCCTCAGTGAGAGACTCCGTGATTTCTTTGGCTTGAACTTCATTCTGGATGAGGCAACTATGTCGTCCAGCCTCTCCAGCACATGACGTGTCTCGTCTTCTCTGGATGAGATCACTGTAGTGTCATCCATGAAGGCCTTGAGAGGAGGCATCTTGTATCCATCGCCAAGGTCTGTTTGTCTCGCGTTGTTTGTTGCTGCTTTCAAGATGAGTTCCATTGCCAGCACGAACAGTATTGGGGAAATTGCACAGCCCATTGCAATACCCACTTCCAAGTTGATCCAGTCTGTTGTGTACTCCTTGGTAGAGAACCGCATTGAGAAGCCATTGAAGTACTTCTTGAGCATGTCGCGGATGTTCTTTGGCACATGGTACATCTCAAGAGCCAACTGTATCATCTCATGGGGCACAGATCCATATGCGTTTGCCAGATCAAGCCACACTACGTCCAGGTCTCTCTTTTCTGTTTTTGCTTTTTGGATTGCGTCCCAGATCATTGTGGCGTGTTCTACACAGCCAGCCACGCCTGGGATGCCACCTTTCTGGACTGACACATCCAAGTACTTGTTTTCCATCAGGTACTTGGTCAGCCTTGCTGCCATGACAGAGAAGAAGATTTTCCCTTCGACGTTCAGTAGTGATATTGGCCTGAACTGGCTGATGTCACTTGAGTTTTGCTCTTTGGGGATGTACACACCATCTGCCGTCATCCACTGGCCGCTGATCTTCTGGTTTCTCCAAGCCGATCGCAGCAGCCTGTGGAGCCACTCCAGCACCTTGGGACATTTCTTGTAAAGCTGGTAAGGTATTCCGTTTGGCCCTGGTGATGATTTGGCTCTGGCTTTGTCGACCACCTTCTTGATTTCCGCCAACGTTGGAGGCTTGCCATTGAACTGTTCCTCAGGGTTGGTTGGCCACACCAGACCTTGAATGTCGAGTGGTGCTTTGCTCTGTGGGTCAGAGTATGTTTTCCTCAGATGCTGCTCAAGAACTCCTTTGTCCACACTTAGGGTCCCAGATTTTGGCTGCTCAAACAGTGTTCTGGCAAACTGGAAGGGGTCTCTGAAGAAGCGCTCTTGTGTCTTCTTCTTTTTGCTCTTCCTCTTCCTCGCAGATTCCGCTTTGCTGAGGGCGCTGTGTTTTTCTTTCAGGTCTTTCCACAGTTTTTCCAAGCCTTGTTTTTCAGCTGGCAGTGCGGTCTTCATTTGCATCTTGAGGTTTTTCTTTTGGACCCTGATCTTGTCCATCTTTTCTTGGCGTCTGGATTTCTTTGGAGGTGTTTTCTCTTTGGGTAGTTTTGCTCCATAGGCGTCTCTACATGTGGCATACACAATGTCCCCATATGTGGCTAGTTTGTGTTCCAGGGTGCTTTTCCCTATCAGTGCATCGAGTCTTTGGACGATTTTTGCATCCAGTTTCTCCCAATCTTCAGTTTCGTTTGCTCGTGGCAGGTTGAGTTTCAGGCGCCTGGCATCGAGGGCCTGTGCAAATTCCTCATCCGAACCAACAGCGTGGATGTCCTTGGCACTGTGGTTTAAATCCTGGCCTTGGTCTTCCGACGTCTTATCTGCTGATGCAGTGCGCTGCATATATAGCGATATATAGCGGGGTATGTACAGTTAAAGCCTCAAACCTCTCATTAAAACCTGCATGGTGGGTATGCTGGCCTCAGTAGGTCACGTAGTACTGTGCTACACTGTTTCCTTATGATGTGAGCATCACTCAGGCTTTTGTTCTTGGCGCCACTGCCAAAGGTGGGCGAGCGTATATCTAGTGTATGTCGATTTGTTATTTGCACCTACATACAGACATCTGTGCCTTTGTTGTTCATGGATTAACTGCAGCTGTTAAAACAGAAATACTGAAATGGATCATAACGACATAGTCATTCAGTTTTAAGACAGATAATCATTGCCGCTTCACAAAGCGCAAAAGAGCAATTATTGTCCCGTATGTAGCATGTACCGAAGAGTCACGGATATATGAATCGTTACAACCGTACTCGTTAACACACGTAGATAAATATCTTTGATTCAGAATATTGTCAGGAACCCAAACGACCACGTATGATCGGAATGGGGCTAAAAAGGCACCCAAGGTGATTCATTATGCACCCTTGTCAAGTCTCATTGTGTAGAGTCTCTCTCTCTCTCTCTCTCTCTCTCTCTCTCTCTCTCTCTCTCTCTCTCTCTCTCTCTCTCGGCGTGGGTGCAATACCACTGAGGTGACACTGAAGATAGGACAGCAAAAACAAAACAAACGAAAAACCGAGAGCAAACTGGATAAAGTGTTGATTGATTCCTGGTTAACTAGTTAACTGGTTAATCAATTGATTAATCCGTTAAATTTGTAATAAAGATGTAGGCTGTTTGTCAGTTACGTAATTCATTTCAAATTTCGTTTTTTTGTCATCTTTGTCAAGAACCTGCACATGAAAATATGAGTAATACACCAACTCCATCCAATACTGGAATAACTTTAAACGAAGTAACTTTAATATTATACCTGACGGGTCGCAGTGAGATTAGGGAGAGAGAAAGGTAGGGAAAACGGGAAAGAAGGGAGAAGGGGGGGGGGGGGTTGGGGGTGTGTGTGTGACCAAACGGGAACAATCATAACGGTAAAGTAAGGGTAAAGTCAGAAGAAAGATGAACTGAAAGTTATGAGTACAGAATAATGGGGTTGGGTGTAAAGTACTAACGAGAGGACGAGAAAGGTGGGTGTGTATTTGTGGGGGAAAGTCACACACACACACACACACACACACACACACACACACACACACACACACACACACACACACACTCACACACACACCCCGCACCCATCACCACCATACAAACACCTGCCAGGCGTAAGTGGAAGTGGTTGGAGTAAAGGGGGAAAGGCGAGGCAGGGGGTGGGAGGGGGGAGATTGCCAGACTTGGAAGATATCGAAGTATAGGTTGTGAGGACAGACTTGGTCAATAGTATAGGTTGTGAGAACAGGCTGGGTCAATAGTATATGTTGTGAGAACAGACTGGGTCAATGGTATAGGTTGTGAGGACAGACTGGGTCAATGGTATAGGTTGTGAGGACAGACTGGGTCAATAGTATAGGTTGTGAGAACAGGCTGGGTCAATAGTATAGGTTGTGAGAACAGGCTGGGTCAATAGTATAGGTTGTGAGTACAGGCTGGGTCAATAGTATAGGTTGAGAGGACAGACTGGGTCAATAGTATAGGTTGTGAGAACAGGCTGGGTCAATAGTATAGGTTGTGAGTACAGGCTGGGTCAATAATATAGGTTGTGAGGACAGAGTGGGTCAATAGTATAGGTTGTGAGAACAGGCTTGGTCAATAGTATAGGTTGTGAGAACAGGCTGGGTCAATAGTATATGTTGTGAGGACAGACTGGGTCAAGTATATGTTGTGAGGACAGACTGGGTCAATAGTATAGGTTGTGAGAACAGACTGGGTCAATAGTATAGGTTGTGAGAACAGACTGGGTCAATAGTATAGGTTGTGAGGACAGACTGGGTCAATAGTATAGGTTGTGAGGACAGACTGGGTCAATAGTATATGTTGTGAGGACAGACTGGGTCAATAGTATAGGTTGTGAGGACAGCCTGGGTCAATAATATAGGTTGTGAGAACAGGCTGGGTCAATAGTATAGGTTGTGAGGACAGACTGGGTCAATAGTATAGGTTGTGAGGACAGCCTGGGTCAATAGTATAGGTTGTGAGGACAGCCTGGGTCAATGTTGTTGGAATTATGCACGTGTGTGTGTGTGAGACCCCACGGAGTCCGTGCACGCGTGCGAGTTGATGAGAGAGACAGGGAGGGAGGGGACAAAGAAAAGAAGATAGAAAAGATAAGGGAATACTAACAGCGAAGAAGGAGGGGTGATAAACGCGCATGTTATAATGTGTGTGTGCGTGTGTGTGCGTGTGCGAGTGTGTGTGTGTGTGTGTGTGTGTGTGTGTGTGTGTGTGTGTGTGTGTGTGTGTGTGTGACGACGGAAGGAAGTATGAGTGGTATGTGCTTGTGGTTGTGCTAACGTAAGTCCATGTGTCTTGCCAAGAAGTATATATGTGAAAGGTATTAGCTATTTTTTGCTGAGTTTTTTTCATATGCGGTTTTGTTTGAGCGCTTCCTTAGCCCAAAACGCGTCATACTTGTTTTTGAACGAATTCGATCGGGTAATCCAATCAATGGCACTACCAAAGTAAACTGACTGATCGGGTAATCCAATCAGTGGCACTACCAAAGTAAACTGACTGATCGGGTAATCCAATCAATGGCACTACCAAAACAAACTGACTGATCGGGTAATAATATCAATGGCAATACCAAAGTAAACTGACTGATCGGGTAATCCAATCAATGGCACTACCAAAGTAAACTGACTGATCAGGTAATCCAATCAATGGCAATACCAAAGTAAACTGACTGATCGGGTAATCCAATCAATGGCACTACCAAAGTAAACTGACTGACCGGGTAATCCAATCAGTGGCACTACCAAAGTAAACTGACTGACCGGGTAATCCAATCAGTGGCACTACCAAAGTAAACTGATCGGGTAATCCAATCAGTGGCACTACCAAAGTAAACTGACTAAATCCAGAAGCTTTGAGAATAATATGGAAATACATGTCAAATGTCTTAATGTCCCTTTAATTCAGTGGCTGGCATGCCATCAGATTTTCGTTGTTTTGTTGTATTGTTGCTGTTGTTTTGGTTTGGTTTGGAGCAAGGCGCGTACATTTTGAAAAATGTATATGGTTGTAGAAATGGTTGATACCTCGCACTTTGTAATAACAGTGTTGTGTCAACTGCCACCGGTTTTACGCTTATGATTTGGTTACTGCTTGGTGGTCGAATACCATAAAAATAGTTGCTTTTTTCGAATTAAGCAAAGCTGACATCTCTCTCTCTCTCTCTCTCTCTCTCTCTCTCTCTCTCTCTCTCTCTCTGTATAAGCATTGATGCTTCTGCTGTATACCTCGTTCTCAGTGCCAACCTCTTTTGAAAAACCGTACACTCCTTTTCTTGTGGTGACCCAGATGGGCGGGACAGAAGTGGCCATCACTCTACCCATGGTTGCAACAAGCGGTATTACAGTTAGTCCCAAGCCCGGCGTCATTCGCATTTATGACTATTATGAAAACGGTGGGTACTTTTGTTGCGGTGTGATTTCAGTTACCTTTTTTCTATAAGGCAATAGTAAGGTAGTGCTGGCTTTGTGGCTGTGCGTCTAGTTTTTCCTGCGATGTTCATGTAACTTCTCTCTCTCTCTCTCTCTCTCTCTCTCTCTCTCTCTCACACACACACACACACACACACACACACACACACACACAAACACACACACACACACACACACACACACACACACACACACACATACACACACACACACACACACACACACACACACACACACACACACACACACACACACACACAGAGATGAATACGTCAGTGAACAAGTTTGTTGGCGAAAGGGCCCCAATGCACTCTGTATTTGAAGAGGATGGCCGAGCCCGAACTGCAGCTGTGTATGGGATTGGGGGCGTGAACAGGCGGGCCGGAGGATTGGGTAAGCATGTGGAATGGGCCGGAGTGGGTGCACGCACGTATTTGTGTGAGCATATGGTGCAGGTGTGTGTGTGTGTGTGTGTGTGTGTGTGTGTGTGTGTGTGTGTGTGTGTGTGTGTGTTAAGAGAGATGTATATGTGTGTGTGGCAATAAAAATAGCTCTCTGTGTGTGTGTGTGTGTGTGTGTGTGTGTGTGTGTGTGTGGTGTGTGTGTGTGCAGCTGGCGACCAGCAGTTGGCAGTGAATTACACTTTGAACACAAACGCGACCATCTGCAGCGCCACGCTCATCTACAAGGGATGCTCCTAACAAACTTCTGTGAAGAGGTAAACAAGACTGAGGCCTATCATACAGATAGATTGATGGACAGATAGACAGACGTAGTGATAAATAGATGGACAGATAGACAGACGTAGTGATAGATAGATGGGCATATAGAGAGACGTAGTAATAGATAGATGTGAGTGTTCACTGCATTTACAAGAAATATTGGCGTCCTTTCAGCTGTTAATTTAAACCAGGTAGATGGATGGATGGATGAACGGACGGACAGACACTGTATTTACGTGAAATACTGGTTTCCTTTAAGCAGTTAACAGATTGCCGTGGTTGTCATGTATACCGTTCTGCCTAATTCTGAGAAATTCCGGGCTCCCTTCAACAGAAGGCATCCTGGTGGTAGGTGTGGTTCCATAGTTCTGAGAAATTCCGGGCTCCCTTCAACAGAAGGCATCCTGGTGGTAGGTGTGGTTCCATAGTTCGTGCTGTCCTGCCTACGTAGAACCAGAACAGATTCGGCAGTAGAACGGTTACTGCTGTGGTAAAACTGATCGCTCACCATGGACTGCGATGCCACGGATGTGACAGGAAAAGAATGGGCTCCGTGTGCAGTGGGTGGTGAGTGGGTAGGATGACGGGAGGGAGGGAGAGGGAGAGGGCGGACTGAGAGATTGAGAGATGTGGTAAAAATACCTCTTGAGAAAAGAGGGGTGGGAGTGGGGGGGGGGGGGGGGGTGCAGAACGAAAAAGGCTGTTAGCGATTTGCACAGTTCAGATTATTCTGTGTCGGGTGAGTGAGGAATATGAATATCTTCAGCAGTGCACTGTGCACATGACACATTAGTGTTTTGTGTCAATCTTTCTATGATTAGTGTAGCAATTCATTTAGTTGAGAGCTCTTAACATTTCACATTACAATTAATCTCGTTTGTATTGTCTAACCTTGTATAATAAATGTAGAATTCCTCTCAACAGAGCGCTGCTAACATTACACATCATCATAATCGTTTAGTATTTTACCTAGCTTTGTATGATGAATGCAGAATTCTATCAGTAGAGTACTGTTACAGCATTATTACAATTGTTTTGCAGTTTGTTGTTAATGCCTTGTATGCTTTGTATGATGAATGCAGAATTCACAACACACACACACACACACACACACACACACACACACACACACACACACACACACAGTGTGTGTGTGTTGTGTGTGTGTGTGTGTGTGTGTGTGTGTGTGTGTATTAGCATAGATTCATTCCTTTACACACACTGTCTGTTTTTCTCTGACAATTTTTGTGACATATTAAAGATATTCAGCCACAAACTGAAAAACTTCTTAGAACACACATTGCCAATAATCATTTGTAGTCTTTTAAAACTCTTTCCAGCATGATTCTTCCTTTCCTCCTCCTGCTCCTCCTCCTGCTTCTCATCCTCCTCATCCTCCGCCTCTTCCTCCTCCTCCTCCTTTTTCTTATTCTTTAATTCCCAAGCGAGTCATAAGAGCGCCTTAAGGAGAAAGAACAACAAATTTCTCTTCATTGTTTGGATCCCTCATTGCTATCAGTGGATTACAGGCAATAAGTTCTTCCATAGTGATATCAGTATTGATGGCAGTGTTTTAACTGGCCATTACTTGGTCTTCTTGACGTTCATTTCCACGCCATATCTTGTCAATGTTCCATCCATCTTTGAGCAAGCTTGT
>CM065720.1:81472719-81477719 GCA_033310375.1 Conus canariensis | reverse complement strand
GTACAAAATTGCTTCAGCCTGTATTGCAAACAGAATAAAAAATGTTCTGCCAAAGCTCATAAACGAGGACCAGACGGGTTTCGTTCCAGGAAGATACATAGGAGATAGTTTACGAACAATATATGATTTAATACATTATTTAGAAGTGAATCGCTTACGAGGGTTATTAATTTCTGTCGACTTCGAAAAAGCTTTCGATTCAGTTAACTGGTCATACATGAGTAAAATTCTGGCTGCATTCGGATTCGGAAAAGGTATTCAACGATGGATAGCATCTTTTTACGATAATATAAAGTCTTACGTGATAGTGAATGGGAAAGTGTCTTCAAGTTTTATACTTGGAAGAGGTTGCCGTCAAGGGGACCCTATATCTCCATATCTATTTGTTTTGTGTGTAGAAGTACTAGCGACCAAGATAAGGCAAGACCCCGATATCAAAGGCATAAAGATAGAAAATACAGAATTAAAAATAAATCAGTTTGCAGACGACACTACCTTTATGTTAGATGGAGATAAGAAATCATATGAAAAGCTATTTAGAAACCTTTATGAATTTGAGCAAATATCTGGACTCAAATTGAACTATGAAAAAACGTTTAATGTTTGGTTAGGTACAGAGAAAAATTCCACGAAAACATATTTACCCTACTATAAAATGGAATGGAACCCCTCACAGTTCAAAATTCTAGGACTGTGGTTTACGAATAGTCTATCAGATATGACGGAAATTAATATGAAATACAAATTCGCAGAAGTCCAAAACCTGTTCAAAATATGGTCAAAAAGAATAATAACACCATTAGGTAGAGTAGCTGTGCTCAAATCATTAGTACTATCAAAACTGGTGTACTTATGGATCCTCTTACCGAATCCTCCTGATTCCCAGATCGCTTCATTACAGAAAATGTGTTTCAAATTTGTTTGGAATAACAAAAATGATAAAATTAAAAGAAAATACTCAATACATAATATACAAAAAGGAGGGATAGGTATACCCGACCTGAAAATATATATCAGCTCCTTAAAAATCGCCTGGATACGGAACGTGTACATGCACGACCACAAGTGGAAAATAATATTACATTCATTATGTCCCGAAATAGGTATCATTGACGCATATGGCCCTGACAGATTTGTTGAGAGCAAAGTTATAAACAGATTTTGGAAAGGAGTCTTTCAGTCATATCAAAGATTCTGCAAACAGGTAGAATTAACTGAAAGTACAGATCTAGCCACTGAACCTATCTTTTGTAATGAAAAGTTCAAAGTAGGAGAAAAACCGTTCTTTTACAAGAAATGGATGCAGAACAATATATTTCTAGTTAAACATTTACTCGATGAGGATGGTAATTTTCTAAGCTGCCATGAACTGTCGGAGAAAATGGGCTTTCATATCAATTTTCTAACTCATATAAGTTGCGTGCGTTCGATCAAAGCTTACACAAAGAAAAAAAGATTGAAATTAGATAGTAACATTGGTAATGATAAAACTTTAGCACTTCAAAAAATTTGTAGTATTAATAAAGGATCACGTGCTTATTACGATATTATGGTGGAAGACAATGAAGTTCTTAACATTAGTGCATTTATCAAGTGGGAACAACGTCTTGATATACCAATTGATTGGGTAGAGGTACTGAAAAGGATTAAGAAAATTAAAGAAACAAAACTGAAATGGTTTCAAATTAAGATATGCCACAGAATTCTGGTAACAAATAGTGTGTTGAAAAGTATGCAAATTATTGATAGCGACAAATGTAATTTCTGCATTAGAGAGAAAGACTCGATTAACCACTATCTGTGGGAATGTGAGTTTACCCGTATTTTCTGGAAAGACCTGGAAAGAGTTCTGCAAGTTAACTGTTCACACTGTGTAAGATTATCACTTAACGTGGAGATTATATTATTTGGTACGGATGAGAAAACAAAAACCGACGATATGCTAGACCTGATAATTTTAATGGGAAAATATTTCATATATAAATGTAGAATTAACAAGACAAAACCTAATCTAAACATATTTTTGAAGGAGCTGGACTATAGACATAAGATGGAGAAATATATGTCCTTAATGGAGATGAATCATGCAACGTACTTAACAAAGTGGTCACCTTATATCAAAATACTAGGGAACTAATGGTTATAGTATGTATTATATGAAGGTATGCGCAAGGGTGTGTGTGTGTGTGTGTGTGTGTGTGTGTGTGTGTGTGTGTATGTGAGTGTATTATGTTAAAAAGTACTGTATACTCTTTTTCTTTTCTATTTAAACTCGTCCACAACCTGGGTACACAGGATTAATGCCAGTTATTAGAATTTATTCGGCATGTGTGCCCGTGTAAAAAAAAAAAAAAAAAAAATGCATGTATAGTTGTATGTGTTAAATATGTGCCACTATGGATTAATGTATTGATTTATGTATGTTAGTTGTCATTGTATGTTTGGACAATTAAAAAAAAAAAATAAAAAAAAAAAAGAAAAGGTTGTCTGGCTCATAAGTCACTTTTGACTAATTCTCATTTCCCGTGACTTTTCGCCTTATGATTATTCAGAAAACATCCTTGGCAGTAAGGAACCTGAGCAGCCTGTGCCTCTGATCCCGGCCTGAAACAAAATCCCTCTGCCCATAATAAAGTCATCAGTCAACCCCCCCACTCCCACCCCCACCCCACTCCCCACCCCAACCCCCGGAGGAGGGTGGCGGTGAAGAAGGAAGCGGCCGGATGGATGGAAAGGGAGAGAGGCGTCGAGGGAGATGGGGGTGGAGGAAGGGGTGGGGGTGGGGGAGAGTACTCTTGTCTCCTTGTCTCTGTGTCGCCACCTCTGCCTGTAATTCTTGTTTCTGTTAGAGGGCATTTCTTTTTTTTCTCCCCCCCCCCCCCCTCCCAACCCCTTCATTCTCTGAGAGTAAAACGAAGATGTTAAAGTAAAAAAAAAAAAAAAAAAAGAAAAAAAAAAGAAACAAGAACCAGATTTTGATGATCTATGGACGGTTACGAGAGAGAGAGAGAGAGAGAGAGAGAGAGAGAGAGAGAGAGAGAGAGAGAGATCCAGCAAACACAAAAATGAAGATAGAGAAAACCCACTCACTGATGTGACCCAGTTCCTCTCCCAAATGCTGGACGCCATGTTCGATCTCGTGACCAACGTGCTGGACGCCATGTTCGATCTCGTGAACAACGTGCTGGACGCCATGTTCGATCTCGTGACCAAGGTGATGGAGACCATGTTCAATGTCATGAATGGAAAAGAACCTCTTCGAGGGCCTCGCTGTCACTATGACAACTATCACGCACACTACAGCCAGAGTCGACGTCAGTTTCATTTTTGGCAGAGGGTAACTGTCAGGACTGAACATAAGAAAACAAGATGCAAAGCATATAAACGTACTCCCAGTTTATCCTGAATACGCGTGAGATATTCCATAAAGAGGAAAAACCGTCTCGGGCTGGTGTAACCGTTAGTAATGGCTATCCTGGTAAACATCGGCTATCGTCTGTGACCTAAAATGAATATACTTACAAATTTTCAGAAAGATCGGCCAAGAACTTTCTGAGATTTTCCATAAAGAAGAAAACCATTATGGGCCGTTAGTAACGGATATAACGGTAAACTTAAACATCGGACATCATTCGTGACCCATAATGAACATATCTACAAATTTTCAGAAATATTGGCCAAGTACTTTCTGAGATATTCCATAAAGAAGAAAAACCGTTACAGGCCGTTACAGCCGTTAGTAACGGCTATAACGGTAAACTAAAACAACGGGCATCATCCGTAACCCATAGTGAACATACCTGCTAATGTTCACAAAGATCGGCCAAGTACTTTCTGAGATATTCCATAAAGAAAAAAAAAAAAAACGTTACAGGCCGTTACAGCCCTTAGTAATGGCTGTAACGGAAAACTAAAACATCAGGCATCATCGTTGATCCATAATGAACATACCTGCTAATTTTCACAAAGATCGGCCAAGTACTTTCGGAGATATTCCATGAAGAAAAACAACCATTAGAGGCCGTTACAGCCGTTAGTAACGGCTATAACAGTAAACTAAAACATCGGGCATTATTCGTGACCCATAATGAACATACCTGCTAATGTTCACAAAGATCGGCCAAGTACTTTCTGAGATATTCCATGAAGAAGAAAAAGCGTTGCAGGCCGTTACAGCCGTTAGTAACGGTATAACGGTAAACTAAAACATCCGATATTATTTGTGACCCATAATGAACATACCTACGAATTTTCAGAAAGATCGGCCAAGTGCTTTCTGAGATATTCTATAAAGAAAAAAAGCGTTACAGACCGTTACAGCCGTTAGTAACGGCTATAACGGGGTAAACTAAAACATCGGGCATCATTCGTGACCCATAATGAACATACCTGCTAATTTTCACAAACATCAGCCAAGTACTTTCTGAGATATTCCATACAGAAGAAAAAGCGTTACAGCCGTTAGCAAGGCTATAACGGTAAACTAAAACATCGGGCATCATCCGTGACCTATAATGAACATACCTACAAATTTTCAGAAAGATCGGCCAAGTGCTTTCTGAGATATTCTATAAAGAAGAAAAAGCGTTACAGCCGTTAGTAACGGCTATAACGGTAAACTGAAACATCAGGCATTATTCGTGACCCATAATAAACATACCTACAAATTTTCTGAAAGATCGGCCTAGTACTTTTTGAGATATTCTATAAAAAAAAAAGAAGAAAAACCGTTACAGCCGTTAGTAACGGCTATAACGGGGTAAACTAAAAATCGGGCATCATTCGTGACCCATAATGAACATACCTGCTAATTTTCACAAACATCAGCCAAGTACTTTCTGAGATATTCCATAAAGAAGAAAAAGCGTTACAGCCGTTAGCAAGGGCTACAACGGTAAATTAAAACAACGGGCATCATTCGTGACCTATAATGAACATACCTACAAATTTTCAGAAAGATCGGCCAAGTGCTTTCTGAGATATTCTATAAAGAAGAAAAA
>CM065720.1:81455219-81467719 GCA_033310375.1 Conus canariensis | reverse complement strand
GAGAGAGAGAGAGAGACAGAGAGACAGAGAGACAGAGAGAGAGACAGAGACAGAGACAGAGGCAGAGAGAGTACAAAGAGACTGAACGAGTGTACATAACCCACGTAATCACCTGTTCGTTCACATCTTAAATATAACAACTGATTAACAATTGTCAATTATTATCTCCAACCGGATCTTCAGAAAATAGTCCATCGTTCCCTCCCTCGAAATCTGCTTTATCTATTCCAGAACAACAAGCCATTGGTAGTGGACTGACCAGTCATGATAAATACCAGTGAATAATATATATGTTCGTGTCTGGCCATTAAGTTTCATCAGCTGCACATCCGTGATCTGTATTCTTTGAGATCGTAATCAGGTAGTTTTCAGTCTCTCTCTCTCTCTCTCTCTCTCTCTCTCTCTCTCTCTCCTCTCTCTCTCTCTTTCCTTACATTTTCAGATCGCATATCCATGATTTAGTATAGCAAGTACAGATGATGTCTAAAAACACTGTTGTTTATGCTCTGGGTTTATTCGCATCCGTGTATGAATTGTTATTCATAATCCAGCGAGCATTCAAACGGTGTCTGAATGCCATACCCTCTCAAAACATTGCATTGAAAAACAAAGGCTGATGTAGATATCAAGATCCGCTTTGTATCTAATGCATAGAATCATTTAAGACTTCTCGTGTCATTTCAAAGATGAGTAAAATTGTTGCAATTCGTTTACGTAGAATATAACCTTTTCCGTTTTCGCTATTCTTTGAGTTGGTCTGTAATCATTCTTTGAGTTGGTCTGTAATCATTCTTTGGTTTGGTCTGTAATCATTCTCATAGAATTAGTGTCACATGGCTGCAGCACTGAGAGTGAATATCTAACGAATTTTTGCAAGAATAACGATGGTGGCTCAAACAATTCCTACTGCTGTTTCTGTTCTCTTTGTCGTTAAAAAAAAAATTCTTTCTACCTTCTTTCTTTTTTCTTTTCCTCTCTTTCTGTCATTCTTCTCCTCCTTGACCTAGCTGTTTATGCGCTGGGTTTATTCACATCTATGTATGAATTATAATTCATAATCCACCGAACAACCCATTACGACAGTTACCAAATATTAAGAGTATCAACAGGCAAAGAAGCTTAGTCATCAGGGGTATGAAAAACTACAAGAGTTTGTATAATGCTTAAGACTTATTCGATTGCTTATCACTTTCATTATTGCTATTATTTGAGAGAGAGAGAGAGAGAGAGAGAGAGAGAGTTAAATACGCATTAATCAAAGGATTACTACTTATAAGGACTGCTTGAAAGTGTTATTTACGAATGAACGAATTTACACGAAGACATCTTTTATTTGTTGATTGTGCGCTTCACAGTCAGCGTCACTCGAAACAGAAAATTACGGAGAATTAATCATATTAAAAGATTAATTGAATAAAGATTGAACGGAACAGTTGACACTTCTACCTTAAATTACTGGCTTTCTTTAGTTTTATCGGAAATGAAATGAGGCAGGGAACAGTGAACGATAAACAGTAAACAAGTGGGGTATTTTTTGCTCCCATAAGAAAACCTAACACAGAGTAACTTTTATTCAAGACTGGCATAGCCTTTTAAACTTGAATAAAGTCAGACAAATACATAGACGAACAATCTAATAGTGGGGGAAAAAAACAAGCGCAGGCCAACAACTGAACTGTCTTCATAGTAATGACTTGGCAAAGATTTGGACTTGTGGGGGGGGGGGGGGAATTTGAAGATGGAGAAACTGGGAACATGAAATTAAGAAAATATGTTGCAGATATGAAAACTCATCACTAGCTGCATAAGGGAACCATCGCAATCCCTTTTGAAGGCGGATATATTTGTATTGCCTGCTCCGAGGCCTTTCGTCCGCTGGGTCGGAACTCATCAAGAAGACACGGCTGGTTGTGTCTGCGCTCCTGGCATCAAATAGAGACACACCACAGTCCATAATACTGTGGTGTTCTCACCACCAAGGGTGCAAAAAAGAATCCTATAGCACCCCCAAAGCAGCCAGTGAAGAGTAGTAAATGAAACCAAACGAAAGTGTGGGGAGGAAAAAAGTTGCTGAAAAACTAAAGACATTATGCAAATAGTATAAAATGTAGGGGACAATCTTTGAGCCTACACTTGAGGATCCACCCAAAGATGCAAGGGAGATCAAAAGACAAACAGACAGACAGAAACAAATACAAATAACCTCAATTTAATCAAAACAAAATCGGAAATGAAATGAGGCAGGGAACAGTAAACGATAAACAGTAAACAAGTGGGGTATTTTTTGCTCCCATAAGAAAACCTAACACAGAGTAACTTTTATTCAAGACTGGCACAGCCTTTTAAACTTGAATAAAGTCAGACAAATACATAGACGAACAATCTAATAGTGGGGGAAAAAACATTTTATATATATAAAATGCTGAACAATTAAGTAGTGGGGGAAAACAAGTGCAGGCTAACAATTCTTCCATCATGATAGTAATGACTTGGCAAAGATTAAAAAAAATGAATATGAATATTATAGATATGAAAACCCTTCACTAGCTGCATAAGGGAACATCGTAATCCCTCCTGAAGACAGATCTATTTGTATTGCCTGCTCCTATGCCTTTCGTCCACTGGATCGGACTCATCAGGGAGACACGGCTGTGTCTGTGCTCTTGGCGTCAAATAGAGACACACCACAGTCTATAATACTGTGGTGTTCTCGCCACCAAGGGTTAAAAAAAGAATCCAACAGCACCCCCAAAGCAGCCAAAGAAGGGTAGTAAAATGAAGCAAACGATTATTGCGGTCTTGATGCAAATTATATCATGTGACAGCATATTCAGAAAGTGCCTTTGGCCCGTGAAGTGAGTTGATCTTCACACTCCTGTTGTCATTCTGTATTCCAGTTTGGACATTGATAAACCAGCTGTTGCTGTTACTTTTACATGGTTGTGTTGTTATTGTTGTTTTTATTTTTGTTGTTGTTTCTGCTGTTGTTGTTGTCGTTGCTGCTGTTATTGTTGTTTGGTTGAATTTTTTTTCTTCAGAACATATAAGGCATATCTAACGCGAGCTACCAGAACTGTTTAGCACTACGTCTCTAGATCTTTCTCAAGCGCTTGCTGGGAGCCTGGCGTTGTAAAAATAACTGAATCGCTGGCATAGCAGAACTTGTTAGATGGCTGGCATTATAAACATTGCTGAATTGATGGCATAGCAGAACTTGTTGGATGGCTGGCATTATGAACATTGCTGAATTGCTGGCATAGCAGAACTTGTTGGATGGCTGGCATTATGAACATTGCTGAATTGCTGGCATAGCAGAAATTGTTGGATGGCTGGCATTGTGAACACAGATAGATGGCTAGTATAGAAAAATCATTGAATTGCTGGCATAGCAGAACTTGCTGGATGGCTGGCATTATGAACATTGCTGAATTGCTGGCATAGCAGAACTTGCTGGATGGCTGGCATTGTGAACACAGTTAGATGGCTTGTATAGAGAAATCATTGAATTGCTGGCATAACAGAACGTGTTGGATGGCTGGCATTGTGAACACAGTTAGATGGCTTGTATAGAGAAATCATTGCATTGCTGGCATAGCAGAACTTGCTGGATGGCTGGCATTGTGAACACAGTTAGATGGCTTGTATAGAGAAATCATTGAATTGCTGGCATAGCAGAACTTGCTGGATGGCTGGCATTGTGAACACAGTTAGATGGCTTGTATAGAGAAATCATTGAATTGCTGGCATAGCAGAACTTGCTGGATGGCTGGCATTGTGAACACAGTTAGATGGCTTGTATAGAGAAATCATTGAATTGCTGGCATAGCAGAACTTGCTGGATGGCTGGCATTGTGAACACAGTTAGATGGCTTGTATAGAGAAATCATTGAATTGCTGGCATAGCAGAACTTGCTGGATGGCTGGCATTGTGAACACAGTTAGATGGCTTGTATAGAGAAATCATTGAATTGCTGGCATAGCAGAACTTGCTGGATGGCTGGCATTGTGAACACAGTTAGATGGCTTGTATAGAGAAATCATTGAATTGCTGGCATAGCAGAACTTGCTGGATGGCTGGCATTGTGAACACAGTTAGATGGCTTGTATAGAGAAATCATTGAATTGCTGGCATAGCAGAACTTGCTGGATGGCTGGCATTGTGAACACAGTTAGATGGCTTGTATAGAGAAATCATTGAATTGCTGGCATAGCAGAACTTGCTGGATGGCTGGCATTGTGAACACAGTTAGATGGCTTGTATAGAGAAATCATTGAATTGCTGGCATGGCAGAACTTGCTGGATGGCTGGCATTGTGAACACAGTTAGATGGCTTGTATAGAGAAATCATTGAATTGCTGGCATAGCAGAACGTGTTGGATGCCTCATGAAGAAACTTCCTGTGTCGATGGCATGGTGAATGGATGACGAACACGGTTAAAATTACCCGATGGCTCGCATGGTGAAAATCGTCTATTTCCAAGAACGGTTAACATAGCAAAGTTTGCTGGGTGGCTTCAATGTGAAAATTGCTTGATGAATAACAATAACATCGTGGAAATTACTGAATGGTTGAAATTTCTGGATGGATAACACAGAGAAAATTGCTGCAGGAATGACACAAGTTAGAATTACTGAATGGTTGGCATATGAAATTGCTGAAGGAATAACACAATGAACCTTGTTGGATGATTTATGTGGTGAAATTGCTAAATGAATAATGAAAGTGAGATTGCTGAGTGATTGGCAGGATGAAAACAGTATAGTGCTACAAAAATTGCCGGAGGTTTATGTAATGAAATATTCTGAGAGAAAAGCATCGTAAAAAATTACTGAATAACTGGCATAAAGAAAATCGCTGGGTACTTGGTATCATGCAAATTGCCGGACGGAAAGCCTGGGGCAAATTTCTGGCTGGGTGGCCAATTGAAACTCTGGTTGAATAACATAGAAAAACATTGCTGGGAGGCTGGCATAATGGTGGGTGGCTAGCATTGTAAGAATTACCGAACCAAAATCATAATTATGTAAACTGTTGGATGAATAACATTGTGAAATTTGATCGATAGTTGGTATGGTGCAAATTGCTGAACGCCTAGCGTGGTGAAAATAGCTGAGTTGTGGACATAGTGCTGGGAGGCTGGCATAGCGAAAATTGTTAGATAGTTGGCATACTGAAAATTGCTAGATGAATACCAGTGAAAACTGCTGTGTGAATAAAAGTTAAATCTGCTGGCTGAATAACAGTGAAAACTGCAATGTGAATGACAGTGAAAACTGTTGGCTGAATAACAGTGAAAACTGTTGGCTGAATAACAGTGAAAACTGCAATGTGAATAACAGTGAAAACTGTTGGCTGAATAACAGTGAAAACTGCAATGTGAATAACAGTGAAAACTGCAATGTGAATAACAGTGAAAACTGCAATGTGAATAACAGTGAAAACTGCAATGTGAATAACAGTGAAAACTGTTGGCTGAATAACAGTGAAAACTGCAATGTGAATAACAGTGAAAACTGCAATGTGAATAGCAGTGAAAACTGTTGGCTGAATAACAGTGAAAACTGTTGGCTGAATAACAGTGAAAAGTGCAATGTGAATAACAGTGAAAACTGCAATGTGAATAACAGTGAAAACTGTTGGCTGAATAACAGTGAAAACTGCAATGTGAATGACAGTGAAACCTGCTGGATGAGTAACAGTGAAAACTGCTGCATAAGTGCCAGTGAAAACTGCTGCATAAGTGCCAGTGAAAACTGCTGCATAAGTGCCAGTGAAAACAGCTGCATAAGTGCCAGTGAAAACAGCTGCATAAGTGCCAGTGAAAACTGCTGCATAAGTGCCAGTGAAAACTGCTGTATAAGTGCCAGTGAAAACTGCTGGGTAAATAACAGTGAAATTTCCTGGATGGATGACAGTCACAGAAGTCACCATTCATTGGTGCCAGCACCACAAAACACACAATGATCAGAAACTGAGTCATCAGAAGCACTCAACACTGTCTTCAAAGAAGAGCAGGAAGCTTTTGTTTCCAACAAATCAAACCAGGCTATGAAGACCAATGGCAGGAGATTAGCTGTACGTGTGTGTCTCTGCCACAGCAATAAGGCATTGGGATCACTGAAATGTACCGTAGCCTAACTGAAAACCCACAGAGAGACAGGGGAGACGGGGGGGGGGGGGGGGGGGGGGGGAGACAGGAGGGGGAGACGGAGAGAGAGAGGGGCAGTCAGACAGACAGACAGAGGATGTTACCTTTATCCTGGTAGAAGGATGATAGCCGGCAGACCCTGGTAGCTCCCGTTTATACGGTGGGACACTGCTTTATTACTCACCTGTGCTGCAGGAGGTGTGTCCACACCTAGCCGTGTCATTGACACCCAGAGACGGAACGCGTCGTCGGGAACTGTCAAGGGACATTATTCGTGTACCATCAGCATGAAGATCTGCAGCGCGTTAATGTCCTTCAACGACACCGTAGATGTGCGAAGAGGAAGTTGCTCTTTCTCTCCCTCTGTAACTGTGCTGCAGGAGGTGTGTCCACACCTAGCCGTGTCATTGACACCCAGAGACGGAACGGCATCGTTGGGAACCTGTCAAGGGACATTATCATGTACCATCAGCATGAGATCTGCCAGCAGCGTTAATGTCCCTTCAATGACAACCCGCTAGGATGTGCGAAGAGGAAGTTGGCTCTTTCTCTCCCCCTCTGTAACCTGTGCTGCAGGAGGTGTGTCCACACCTAGCCGTGTCATTGACACCCAGAGACGGAACGGCATCGTTGGGAACCTGTCAAGGGACATTACTCATGTACCATCAGCATGAAGATCTGCCAGCAGCGTTAATGTCCCTTCACATGACAACCCGCTAGGATGTGCGAAGAGGAAGTTGGCACCTCCCCAAAGCGAACACACACACACACACACACACACACACACACACACACACACACACACACACACACACACACACACGCACGCGCGCGCGCGCGTGCGTATTCCACTACTCTCTCCTCTCTCTCTCTCTCTCTCTCTCTCTCTCTCTCTCTCTCTCTCTCTCTCTCTTTACTGGTTGTTCTGTCACTGAAATGATTCGCATTCGAACTGTCGTATGACTAGTCTTCACCACCACACGTTGGGATACACGTGCTATCCATTTTGGTTGAAGATCTGCGATTCTCTCTCTCTCTCTCTCTCTCTCTCTCTCTCTCTCTCTCTCTCTCTCTCTCTCTCTCTCTCTCTCTTCTGTGTCGGACGGTCGTTCTCCATCAGTCGTTCTCCCTCCCACCCTCCCTCCCACCCTCCTCTGATTAAACATTGCATTATTTATTCTGAATTGTTTTGTATTCATTGTTGTGTGTGTGTTGATACACAGTTCTGTGCGGTGATTTCTTTCCCATGTCTGGCTACCTTTGTTAGAGGGCTGAATGTAAAAAGCAACTGAATTTGTGCTTGTTGCTTTACCTCAATAAAATTAATTTCGACCGTTCAAAAAAAACAACAACAACAAACAAACAAAAAAAACAAACAAACTAAGAGGTCGAAACGCGTCGTGTTTGTCTTGTGATTCGTTTGTCCACTTTTTTTCTTTTTTTTTTTCGGTTCGCTAACATTTTATTCGACATTTGTTAGATTTCCGCCTGCAGTCGCCTCACTTTGCAACTAGATCTGACTTTATCCCTAAAAGTATCTGCTGTGAGGATGTAAAACTCAACCACCACCAGTCGGGATTGGAGTCTGCACTGATGGTGACAACCAGTCTTTTCTATCCTGTACTGTGGGAATGCCAGCTGGAGAGGGAGGGAGAGAAAAACAGAAACCAGTCACACATACAGAACGATCTCAAACTTGACAAAGTGAAAGGTTCGGTACATGGCTGGCATAGTGAGTGAGGCATCAGATTATTCTTCCAAGGTTTGGGGTTCAGTTCCCACAGTACAGGATAGAAAAGACTGGTTGTCACCATCAGTGCAGACTCCAATCCCGACTGGTGGTGGTTGAGTTTTACATCCTCACAGCAGATACTTTTAGGGATAAAGTCAGATCTAGTTGCAAAGTGAGGCGACTGCAGGCGGAAATCTAAACAAATGTCGAATAAAATGTTAGCGAACCGAAAAAAAAAAAAAAAAAAAAAAAAAAAAAGTGGACAAACGAATCACAAGACAAAACACGACGCGTTTCGACCTCTTAGTTCTTTTTTTTTTTTTTTTGAACGGTCGAAATTAATTTTATTGAGGTGAAGCAACAAGCACAAATTCAGTTGCTTTTTACATTCAGCCCTCTAACAAAGGTATCTAGATATGGGAAAGAAATCACCGCACAGAACTGTGTATCAACACGTGTGTATGTATGTATGTACGCATGTATGAAAGTATGTATGTATGTATGTATGTATGTATGTACAGGGTGACTTTAAGTATACGTCAAACAGAAGTCTGTTGAGCAGTATAGTGTGCACATGTGTGTGTATGGATTTTAACATTAATATGGCTTGACTGGTGGATTGGGGGACAGGCCGATGGATTCATAATAAATCGGTAAAAGGATGCACATATGGATGAGTATGCGGACACGTCTAGGGAAGCATTTATCTATGTATGTCCTTGTCTGTGAATGCGTACACGTGTATATGTAACACACACACACACACACACACACACACGCGCGCACACACACACACACGTGTGCATATGTGTGCGTGTTTGATTGTAACTACCATTGCTCATATCTTTATTAGTATTTTAAAACATGTGTGTGTGTGCGTGCGCGTGCGTGCGTGCGTGTGTGCGTGCGTTCGTGCGTGCGCCCGTGCGCGCGCGCATGTGCTGTGTGTGTGTGTGTGTGTGTGTGTGTGTGTGTGTGTGTGTGTGTGTGTGAGTGCGTGCGTGCGTGCGAACGTGCGTGGTCGGAGTATGTAATTGCTATCGATCATGTTCTTACTATCATTTTCAGGATTTTCCACGAGGTAGACAAACTGGCCGACTGCTGAGCTGGACGCAAGCCACCACTACCTTTCGCTGTCTCTGCCTTTGGGTCATTAATTTCTTATTGCAAAACTGATCTGCCGAACGTGCTTATCTTCATGTCTGATGTAGTAATTGCTAAAAAAAAAAGCACATCATTAACTGCAAATTAAAGCTGCAATTTGAGCAGTACTTTTTCTGCCTTGGTGTCATTATTTTCTTTTTGCGAAGCTGATTTGTCTGTCTATCTATCTGTCTATCTATTGCGGTACTGTGTAATGTTTGTCATCTACACTTTAAAAATCATAAATCATTCTTGTGGTAAGAGAACACAGACGTACAGCCTACTTTACAAATTAGAAATCTCAAAACCAGTCTCAGGTTTCCACAGAGTCTACAACCGCAAAACTTAAAATCATCGGTTGATTCATTTACCATGAGACCTGCTGATTTCAGCAACCATACTACATCAGAGACATTCACACTCCCATTTTGATTTCCCGTTCAGTGGTAACACAACATAGTTAACGTGTCCAAACGAACGTTATTAGAACTGTCAAAGGCACAGAGAACTTTTTTTTCAACGACCAAGTATTCTTTTAATGAATGACAAGGACTCCCATTCAACCAAGTAAAGAATTCTCATTCATGAAATTTTCTTTCCACACACTTCCAACACCAATGTTGTCAAAGCATCTGAATCAACACCACTAACTACTCAGTGACTATTTCCAGTTTTAGCTCATTATTAATTATTCTCTTAACACATACATGTGTAGATGCGTGCTTGCAGGAGCACGCTCAGACAAGCCCCCTCCCTCCAACCACACACACACACGCATACATATGCACATCTGCACGCACACACACACACACACACACACACACACACACACACACACACACACACACACACACGCGCGCGCGCGCGCGCGCGAGCGCACGTGCACACACACATGCACACAAATACACACACATACACACAAGCACACATACATACACTCACATGCACACGTGCACCGCATACACTGCCACACACACACACACACACACACACACACACACACCACACACGCACGCACGCACGCACACACACACACACACACACACACACACACATGGGCCCGTGCCTACACACCCATAATCACACACACACACACACACACACACACACACACACACACACACACACACACACACACACGTACACTCACCATACACACATACAATGATAACAGTGGCACAGCAAATGTTTGGTAGGTACCCAAGGTCTACAGCGCGATGGGCTAATGCGCAGGTCAGACGTCCGCAAAGTCGTAACCATGAGACCCTCGTCTTAAATCATCCCATCTTAGTCATTAATTCATTTATCCATCAACTTTAAATCATGCGCAGTGTGGTCTCGAAACTTAGTGAATGTGGTGTAGCATATACGAACGCGGTGACACCCCCTCGATGAAACTGGAACTGATCTCTCAAGAACCAGCACACCAAATGATATAGGATGAAACATCATTAGACCAGACACAATATTTAGCGAAAATGGCAGGCACGCAGACAATTCAACAACTTAACCGAATATAAAACTCCCTGTCCGAACATGTACACCTGGATTTCCGTACGAGCATCTGTTCAAAGTCATACTTAAATATCGATCACATGTATCGCTCTGTCTTCGAAAAATTCCGATTGTCATGAAACTAGCAAGACAAAATTAGCACCACAACATGAAAAGTCCTAACTTAAGAGCCTGTCAAAGGATTACAAGCTATTTCTCTTGCAAATCATGTATATATAGTTATGAAAAACATAAACTAAACTCAAACGAGAACAAAACTTGCGGATTTTATTTAGCGGCACATTCTCTGCAAAATAGAAATAACATAATGAAATTTACTTTTGCGCGCTTAGGAAATGGCTAGTAGTAGAATCCAATCGAATATGTCAGTGGATGTAATCTTAAAAGGACAATATCTGTTTGAAATGTTTACGCCATATAAAAAAGCCTTGTGTGAAACCATCACATGTGACTGATAATTTGCACAACGAACAACCTTTTTTAACCACCAGCTTCTCATACAATTTTCATTTTGTCATTCCATTTGTTAACATCAGGAGTCGATCTGAAGTGAACAGTGAAAATAAGACAGGTCAACTGCCTTTTCAAATGACAAGTCTTATATTATTCTGTAATCTTGAAGGGATCAGTTAAGCTGAAAATTGTTTGTTTCTAAAATGTAATTGCCTAAACTTATAATTTTCAACACACACACACACACACACACACACACACACACACACACACACACACACACACACAAATCTTGTTCGGACATCATCCGATGATTTGTCGTTACATTCTGGAAAAGGATGAACAACTTGTCATCTGTATCTAATATTTCTTTGAAATCGATATACATATGTCTCTCTCTCTCTCTCTCTCTCTCTAATATCCATTTCAAAGAAATTTTAGATACAGATGACAAGTTGTTCACCCTTATATACATATATATATGTATATATATATATTATATATATATATATATATATATATATATATATATATATACATATATTAGCATAGATTCATTCCTTTACACACACTGTCTGTTTTTCTCTGACAATCTTTGTGACATATTAAAGATATTCAACCACAAACTGAAAAACACTTCTTAGAACACACATTGCCAATAATCATTTGTAGTCTTTTAAAACTCTTTCCAACATGATTCTTCCTTTCCTCCTCCTGCTCCTCCTCCTGCTTCTCATCCTCCTCATCCTCCGCCTCTTCCTCCTCCTCCTCCTCCTTCTTTTTCTTATTCTTTAATTCCCAGGCGAGTCATAAGAGCGCCTTAAGGAGAAAGAACAACAAATTTCTCTTCATTGTTTGGATCCCTCATTGCTATCAGTGGATTACACGCAATAAGTTCTTCCATAGTGATATCAGTATTGATGGCAGTGTTTTAACTGGCCATTACTTGGTCTTCTTGACGTTCATTTCCACGCCATATCTTGTCAATGTTCCATCCATCTTTGAGCAAGCTTGTAGAATTCTTGTTCAATGTATGACAGGCGTCATCGACGTCATCTACGAAGTAAAGACTCGTGACGATTCTTTCTGTAAAGCCAAATGCGTCACTTATGATGCGTTCCAGGAATTTGTTAAAAAGGATGGGAGACAGAAGAGACCTGACGAACTCCAACTGAAGCATGGAACCACTCTTCATGAATGAGCAGTGAACTGGTTGTTTTGGAGTTCAACTTCTGGATCGATTGATAATATTTTGCTCAATGTTAACCTTTTCCACTATGACCCATGTCTCTGTCGAACGCTTTCTTGAAGTCTATGGAAACGTGGTAGAACTCCATCTCGTGTTGCAGATGTTTTTCGTAGAGGGTGCATATTAGATATATGTTCTGATGGTACTTCTGCTTTCGTAGAATCCTGCTTGTTCTTCAACAATAATGGTATCTGCCCGTGGCAGTAATTTGTACAGGATCATTTTGAATTGTACTTTCCTAGCGTGGCTGATCCAGCT
>CM065720.1:81442719-81447719 GCA_033310375.1 Conus canariensis | reverse complement strand
CTCTCTCTCTCTCTCTCTCTCTCTCTCTCTCTCTCTCTCTCCTTACATCATCAGATAGCATATGCATAATTTCGATTAGCGAGTAGAGATTAGAAGAATAGGTTATGCCTAACATTTTAATTCTCAATTATATATATTTATTCCGAGTCCCCCCCCCCCCCCCCCTTTCTGTCACTCTGTCTAGCCTTTCCCTATGTATGTGCAATATTTACAGTCACACAGCGATTTCTAACGTGTACTGTGTTTAGCTGTTGGCTATTTTGTTTTCTTTCCCAGTAAGATCTTTGATCTAGTTCGAAAATTGTCATTTTTAAATGAATAAAGTTAATAATAAAACCTAAAATTAGTTTTAGATGAAAAAAAAAATTGTTTTATACGTTGTTGTGAACTGTGCCACCCACTCTTTTCCAAAACACGTGAGCAACATTTTGACAATGTGTTCAAGCGAAGCTTCCCTTTAGTCTCATGTGGAGGACTAGTGGGGATGTCATCATTACGAGCAGAAAGCGCCTATGTGGCAGTTAGGTGTAGGGCGGCGCAGCCTACCTTTCTCGCTTCAACAGTGACGACGGGACTGGCCTGTGTCGTCGAGGGATGGTTTTTAAGGCTGTGGAGCACCGAGGCGCCACAATTCTGCGAGTTTACAGTAGGGCCCTCCCCTTGGGGAAGGGAATGGTGAGAACATCCCTCACGGGCGCAGAGAAGACATGGATCTTCGTTCAGCGGCTTGGCGATGTCCGTCCAACACCTTTCCTGAGTGGGCCTCACGCGACATAGGGCCGTCGCCACTCAGCACGAAGACGGCCGCCGGTAGCCCTGACGACGGCCTTGGAGGGAAGGCAGCAAGGAAGACACCATCATCCCGACTGACCACGAAAGAAGGAAAGCATGGACTACCTACGAATGAACAACTTGACCCAGGCTTCCGCTTAAGGGAACCGACTACCTTGGGTGCCTCCTCCCCAACGCCGATACAGACAATAACCAAGTCTGCCAGCAACCAAGTCTGCCAAGTCAGCATGCTGCAGCACACAACTGCTGTGAGGATGTAAAACTCAACCACCACCCCCAGTTGGGATTGGAGTCTGCACTGATGGTGACAACCAGTCTTGTCTATCCTGTGCTGTGTCCTATGGGAACCTAACCCCAAACCTTGGAAGAATAATCTGACGCCTCACTCACTATGCTAACCACGTACCGAACCTTTCACTTTGTCAAGTTTGAGATCGTTCTGTATGTGTGACGGGTTTCTGTTTTTTTTCTCCCTCTCGCTCCAGCTGGCGTACACAGCACCAAAGATCTGGCCTGCAAGCTCTACCCCATCTTGAAGGGGAAGGCAGAAGCAGAGTGTGACGCCCAGTGTGTGGCTCTGCTGTCTAGCACTGTGTATGGCGTGCCTCTCTGTCCGGCTATATGTCACATGTAAGTCTGCTGGGCAGTGTGTTATATGTGTATGTATGTATGTATGTGTCTGTCTGTATGCATGTATGTACGGACGTATGTATGTATGCATATATGTATGTAAGTCCGTATGTATGTATGTACGTACGTAAGTTTGTAAGTATGTACTATGCATCTATATGTCTATGTATGTATGTACGAGACTATGTACAGGGTATATACGTCAAATGGAAGTCTGTGGAGCAATATATATATATATATATATATATATATATATATATATATATATTCAATTATAAACAAAGCTTGCTCTTATGTCTTAGATTGAAGAAATAGGGGGAGATAAGCATTCATATCTGCAGTGGTAGATCATTCTGCCTAACTAACAGTATGTGCTTGAGTGGGTGAATGGGGAAAAATAAAATAAATGCTTCTCAAAATGAGCCTTCAGCAAGCTTATAGTCTCCAAGTGAGAGACAATCTCCAATGGGGAGGAAACCCACTAACATATAACTCCTGGTCAGATACCGATATTTCGAAACCTGATTGTTTCTCCTCAGTGACCGCGGAAAGTGGTAATTTGACTCCTCTGCCTTTTTGGTTTTAAGAAGAATGCTATCCCAGAAAAGGCTGGGTGCAATACCGTAGTATGTTTGTTGAGTTTTCAAAAAACCAACCAAAGGTGCCACCTAAGAAGCAAAAGAAAATCATGAAAGAGCAAAACAAGCTACATTTTCTTGTGAAGGCTCATTTTGAGAAGCATTTATTTTATTTTTCCCCATTCACCCACTCAAGCACATACTGTTAGTTAGGCAGAATGATCTACCACTGCAGATATGAATGCTTATCTCCCCCTATTTCTTCAATCTAAGACATAAGAGCAAGCTTTGTTTATAATTGAATATTTCTTGCAGTCATTGCAACACCAAGCTGCTCTGTAAGTTGCTGGAATGGTGCTCGGTACTGATCCTTGGAATTTATTAGTTTATTATATATATATATATATATATATATATTGTGTATATGTGTGTGTGTGTGCGTGGATTTCAATATGGCAGAACTAATGGATTGGGGTACAGGCCGATGGAATCACAATAAATCGGTAAAAGGATGTACATATGGATGATTATAAGGATATGTCTAGGGAAGCATTCATCCATGTATGTCCTTGTCTATGAATGCGTGCACGAGTGTGTGTGTGTGTGTGTGTGTGTGTGTGTGTGTGTGTGTGTGTGTGTGTGTGTGTGCGTGTGTGCATGCGTGCGTGCGTGTGCGTGTGTGCGTGTGTGTGTGGTGTGTGTGTGTGTGTGTGTGTGTGTGTGTGTATGTGTGTGTGTGTGTGTGTGTGTGTGTGTGTGTGTGGCGCGCGCCTGTGTGTGTGTGTGCGTGAGTGCGTGCATGCATACGTGTGTGTTCGGGGTATGTAATTGCTATCGATCATGTTCTTACTATCATTTCAGGATTTTCCACGAGGTAGACAAACTGGCCGACTGCTGAGCTGAAACAAACCACCACTACCTTTGGAAGTCTCTGTCTTTTCTTTTGGGTCATTAATTTCTCGTTGCAAAACTGATTTGCCGAATGTGCTTACCATCATGTCTGATGTAGAAATTGTTAAGAAAATACCATTAACTGCAAATTAAAACTGCAGTTTGAACAGCACTTCTTCTGCCTTGGTGTCCTTATTTTCTTTTTGCGAGGTCGACTTGTTCAAAATTGCTTATAGTCTTGTCTCTGAGAGAGAGAGAGAGAGAGAGAGAGAGAGAGAGAGAGAGAGAGAGAGAGAGAGGAGAGAGAGAGAGAAGAGAGAGAGAGAGAGAGAGAGTTACATTCGTAATGTAAATTTACGGCTCGCAGAGTAGATACAAAAAAAAAAAAAAAAACTTCAACCACCGTAGGTGTGTCTCATGCACTGCGCTATCTGTCTTTTCACCATTAAATTCCCCCACCACTGTAGGTATGTCTCATGTATTGCATCGTCTGTCTTTGCTCACAGAAATTCTCCAACCACCGTTAGTATGCCATGTGCGTATTGTATTGTCTGTCTTTGCACAAAGAAATTCCCCAACCACCGTTAGTATGCCTTTTGCATATTGTCTTGTCGGTCTTACAAAGAAATTCCCCAAGCACCATAAGTATGCCTTGTGCATATTGTATTGTCTGTCTTTGCACAAAGAAATTCCCCAACCACCGTTAGTATTCCTTGTGCATATTGATTGTCTGTCTTGGCACCATCAAAAATCCTCCAACGCTGTAATTGTGTCTGATGCAGCATTATTTCGCCTGTCTTTGCACCTTGAAATTTCCCCACCACCATAGGCATGTCTCATGCACTGTATTGTTTGTATTTGCACCATAAAATTCCACCATCACCGTAGATATGCCTCATGCATAATATGGCCTATCTTTGCTTTAGAAGATTCACCCAACACTACGGGTATGTCTCATACATTGTATTGTCTGTCTTTGCTCCATGAAAAAAAAAGCCACCACCGTATGTATGTCTCATGCATTATGTTGTCTGCCTTTGCACCATGAAATTTCCCAACCACCGTGGATACATCTCAGGCGTTGTATTATCTGTCTTTGCACCATGATATTCTCCCAATACTGTGGGCATGTCTCATGCATTGTCTCGTCTATCCTTTCACCATACAATTCTCCCAATACTGTGGGCATGTTTCATGCATTGTCTCGTCTATCCTTGCACCATACAATTCTCCCAATACTGTAGGCATGTCTCATGCATTGTCTCGTCTATCCTTGCACCATACAATTCTCCCAATACTGTGGGCATGTCTCATGCATTGTATCGTCTATCCTTGCACTATAAAATTCTCCCAGTACTGTAGGTATCTCTCATGCATTGTATCGTCTATCCTTGCACCATGAAATTCTGATACTGAAGGCATGTCTCATGCATTGTCTCGTCTATCCTTGCACCATAAAATTCTCCCAATACTGTGGGCATGTCTCATGCATCGTATCGTCTATCCTTGCACCATACAATTCTCCCAATACTGTGGGCATGTCTCATGCATCGTATCGTCTATCCTTGCACCATACAATTCTCCCAAAACTGTAGGCATGTCTCATGCATTGTCTCGTCTATCCTTGCACCATGAAATTATCCCAATACTGTGGGCATGTCTCATGCATTGTATCGTCTATCCTTGCACCATGAAATTCTCCTGATACTGAAGGCATGTCTCATGCATGTCTCGTCTATCCTTGCACCATGAAATTCTCCCAGTACTGTAGGCATGTTTCATGCATTGTCTCGTCTATCCTTGCACCATACAATTCTCCCAATACTGTGGGCATGTCTCATGCATTGTATCGCCTATCCTTGCTCCATGAAATTCTCCTGATACTGAAGGCATGTCTCATGCATTGTCTCGTCTATCCTTGCACCATACAATTCTCCCAATACTGTGGGCATGTCTCATGCATTGTATCGTCTATCCTTGCACCATGAAATTCTCCCAATACTGTGGGCATGTCTCATGCATTGTATCGTCTATCCTTGCACCATGAAATTCTCCTGATACTGAAGGCATGTCTCATGCATTGTCTCGTCTATCCTTGCACATGGAATT
>CM065720.1:81427719-81430219 GCA_033310375.1 Conus canariensis | reverse complement strand
TGTGTTGAAATGAAACTACGAGGCACTGCTGCTACTGTTTCTTTGGTTTGTGTTTACAGACCTCCGCCAAGTAAGTCCAATATGCTGTCTAACTCTGCCTTCCTACAGGAATTTCCAGATCTGTTATCCTCTTATGCAGCTACACGTAATACTGTTTGTTATCTTGGTGACTTTAATTTTCATTATGATGACTATTCAGATCGCCAAGTGATTCATCTAAAGACTCTACTGACTGATCACAACCTGTCTCAGTTTGTTCAAACACCAACACACAAACATGGCCATATCCTTGATTGGGTGGTGGGAAACATTGAAGACAGCGTTCTCTCTGTGGATGAAGTTCGTGACTATGCTGGTCTTTCAGACCATTTTGTTGTTGTGTGTAGTTTGAAGATCTCCAGACCCCCTCCTCGGAAAAGACTTGTTACGTCTAGGAACATGAAAGCATTGTGTGTGGCTGTTTTTGACCAAGAGGTCAAGAGTTTTGCTCAGGGCATGCGTAAACAGCAAAGCAATGCAGATGTCACACAATTAGTTGAAGTGCTTAACGATGGCCTTCAGGAAATCCTGGACCGACACGCGCCTGCAGTGACTAGGTGTGTTACTGACCGTCCGTCAGCTCCTTGGCTCTCCGAGGACGTGAGAGCTGCTCGACGTCAACGCCGGCGCAGCGAGAGACGCTGGAGAAAGAGCCGATTGACCATCCACCGCCAGATCTTTGCAGCGAACAGGTGTGAGGCAGGGGACTGCCTCCAGGATGCCAGAGAGTCATACTACCGTGATAAAATTGACTCTTGTTCTTCATCAAAGCAGTTGTTTTCTCTTTCAAGTGAACTACTTGGCAAACAAAAGAAATTAAGTTTGCCCACGAACATTCCTCCTCAAATCTCTCAACAATTTAGTGAATTCTTTGTTGATAAAATCAAAACCATCCGTGACAATCTTGATGCAAATCCTTCCCAACCAATTCTTTACGATAAATACTGTGGACCACCTTTTTGTACTTTTAATCCTGTGGATGAAAAACTGATCGGCGATCTCATAAGTGAATCCTCCAGCAAAAGTTGTGTCCTTGACCCCATCCCTACTTCCCTCCTTAAACGTTGTGCCTCTCATTTGATTCCCGTGATTACAAACATTGTAAACAAATCTCTCTTGTCAGGCATAGTGCCTCCTCAGTTTAAGCAGGCAATGGTTACCCCTCTCTTGAAAAAGCCAGGACTGGACCTTAATAAGTTAAAGAACTATAGACCGGTGTCCAACCTCCCATTCCTCTCAAAAATCCTTGAAAGAGTTGTGCTGAAGCAGCTTCAGACTCATCTTTCAGACCATGGTCTTCTTGAGGCCTGTCAGTCTGCTTATAGGAAGAATCATAGCACTGAGACTGCTGTATTGAGCGTACTGGACTGTTTACTGTGCAAATCCGACAGTAAACTTGTTTCTCTCGTAGCCTTGCTTGATCTGAGTGCTGCCTTTGATACGCTAGATCACACTACTTTACTTGAAAGGCTTAGGGTCACTTTTGGTGTTGATGGGATAGTTCTCCAGTGGTTCGAATCGTACATCAGAGATAGGTCACAGGCGGTGGTTGTGGGTGGTGTAAGGTCTACTTTGTCACCTCTTTTGTATGGAGTACCACAGGGGTCAGTATTGGGCCCAGTGTTGTTTACATTGTACTCACAGCCCTTGTCAGATGTTATCTCGGACCATGATTGTGATTTTCACAAGTATGCTGATGATACTGAGCTTCTAAGAGTGGCACACCTGATGAGTTTGTTTCTGTTCAATCTGGGGTGTCTCGGTGTATCAGCAGTGTGCAGGAATGGATGACAAGTAATAAGCTTAAATTAAATTGTGAAAAGACTGAAGTCATGCCCGTTGGAACCTCCTCCTGCCTCAAACTCGTTGAGTCAGAGTCAATGGTTGTTGATGGTACTGAATTGCCTTTCAGTAACTCTGTCAAATACCTTGGTGTTACCATTGATCAGTGTCTGACCATGCAGAATCAAATATCTGTAGTCTGTCGCTCATCCTTTTTAGAGCTGAGACGTATTGCTTCCATCCGACGCTTTATGTCCAGGGAAGTAGCTGTCAGGCTAGTCTGTGCCACGGTGATGTCAAGATTGGACTACTGCAACTCTGTTTATGCTGGGCTTCCCGCAGAACAGATTGCTCGGCTGCAGAGAGTCCAAAATAGCGCTGCACGACTTGTTTTGAAGAGGAGGAGGTGTGAGCACATCACTCCCATGCTGATCGAACTGCACTGGCTTCCCATACAGTATCGGTGGCAATTTAAACTGGCAGTTCTTGCTTTCCGCCACTTCAATGAATCTCTTCCTCACTATCTCTCTTCTTCTCTCTGCACCTACCAAAGCTCTCGTACCCTTCGCTCTTCTTCACAAAAACTTTTGAAAATCCCTAAGCGTTCTCTGAAATCTGTTGGCGAAAGAGCCTTCAGTTTTAGAGCACCTTCTATTTGGAACTCCCTCCCTGAAGACCT
>CM065720.1:81422719-81425219 GCA_033310375.1 Conus canariensis | reverse complement strand
TGCTTTAAATGTCTATCTATATCTATGTTCAAATAAGTTTTCAAGTTATGAGCATATGAAAAATTCCTATAAAAATCAAACCTATCACTATTATGAATATGGTCAGACCATTTCTGCCATCTGCAGTCCACCAGTCGCTGGCGAAAAAGTTGTAAAAAGCCTTTTATATTCTCGACTCCTTGGTTCAACCAGACGAATCCAAATCCATATTCAAACAAACAGAGTCGCACTTTTGTCACCCAGTTACTTTTACCTTTAGTATCTAAATCATACAACAAATTATACGCTTTACGAGGTATTCTGGTATCATCCATGTAAAGTATTTTCAGCCAGTATCGGATACATTTAACGGCAGAGACAATGTAAATAGGAAATCGATCAGTTTCGCCATAAATAAGATCATTTGGAGTACGTCTATCAACTCCTACAAATTTCTTCAATGCGAAAACATGCGATCAAGGTAACTTAAAAGAGTCCAGATAGGGGGGTGGCCGGCCACGTGAGGAAAATTTTCTCAACACAGGTGTGACAAGTGAGGGGAACCACAGACAACATACACCGGTAGAAACGCCTGTCACTGGTGGCAGTGGCAGTGGTGAGCGGTGTTTTGTGGGTCAGGGCGGTGAGCTTGTGCAATGTGCTAAAAACACGTGCAGTGAAGTAAAGGACGCGGAATGTACAGATGTAAATAAACCGTTCTCCTTTTTATTATGGAATGTGAATGGCTTATTTTCTAAACTTACTGACCATGACTTTCTGTCCTTCATTGATGAATTTGATTTTGTGTGTTTAATCGAAACATTTATGGAAGAGTGTCGTGCTGATTCCTTTGTTGGCTATAATGTATTTTGTAAACCCGCCATTAAACTTTCAAAACAAGGGAGAAGGTCGGGAGGGGTAATTTGCTTGATAAGAAAGGAGTTCTCCTCCTTTGTTAAGACTATTGATGTTGATCATGATAATTTCTGTGTCTTTTTGATTGATAAAAAACTATTTGGCCTAGATAAAGATGTTCTATATTTTTGCTCTTACCTACCACCTGAAGGTTCTCCGTTTTATACCCATTTTGATATCGATAGTGGTATTAATTTGCTCGAAGAATGTCTCTTTCATTTGTTACTTTCCAGAGATGTTTATGTTATTTTGAATGGTGATTTAAATAGTAGAACCTCTAATATTTCACAGGATATTTCTGGAAATAATGATTCTGATAAACAGTATGACAGCCATCCTCTCAGTATTAACCGGCACTCTCAAGACTGCATTTTAAACAACTATGGAAAAATGTTACTGAATGTATGCACTGCTTTTGATCTGTGTATTCTTAACGGAGTGTGTAAAGGCGACCATGAAGGTTGCTACACATACATTTCTGACTCTGGATGCAGCGTTGACGATTATTTCATATTTTCTAATGATTTATTTGCTCGTTTGTTTGATTCATGCAGGCTAAGTGTCTTAGAACGTATCGACTCTGATCATTTACCTGTGTCACTTCATGTTGTTTTTCCTAAAGAAAGTATTGTGCATGCCTGCAACCTTGAACAGAAATATGTCATAGAAAAAATTGTATGGAATGATGAAAATGCTAGTTTGTTTCAAGATATATTATGTAGTGTAGAAACTCAAGCAAAGCTAGATAGTGCAATGCATTTATTAGATGTGGATGTAAATCGAGCGCTGAACATGTTTAATGCATGCATAAAAGAAAGTGCTGTCTGTATGAAAAGATGTATATCTTTGGATAGCAGTAAAACATCGACTGATTGGTATGATAAAGAGTGTGATACTAGTAAAAGAAATGCAAGGAGATTATTACGAATTAGTCGTCGCACTTTAAAAACAGAAGATAGGGACGCTTATACAATTGCTAGACGGGAGTATAAGCACTTGTTACAGAGGAAAGAGAAAGTGTTCAATAAGTCTTTATTAGATAAACTCTATAAAGTGCCAAAAGGAATTTTGGAGTAATATCCGCAGAGTTTCGGTCAAAAGAAGACAGCCCAGAAACAGTATTACCCTTGATGCATGGTTTCAGCATTTCCAAACCTTATTAGATTCAAATGTTGATAACACACCATTCGAAGAAGTGTTTGATGTAGGCAGTGGTGAGTATATGAACCGACCAGTCACGCAAGAGGAAGTACTATTAGCATTAGGAAAACTGAAAAATCGTAAGGCAGCTGGCCCCGACGGCATTATTGGTGAATTATTCAAACATTCTTCTAACCAGGTGGTAAACTTCTTTCTAAAATTGTTTAATATATTATTTGATAGTGGTACGTTTCCGGATAACTGGACTGAATCAATTATTCTGCCATTTTATAAGAAGGGCGATGTTAACAATCCCAGCAATTATAGAGGGATTTCCCTCTGTGATATCAGTAGTAAATTGTTTGGAATGATTATTAATCATAGACTGCAGGAATGGATAGAAGAAAATAACATTACAGGTGATCATCAAGCAGGCTTTAAAAAAGGTTATTCGACTATTGATCAT
>CM065720.1:81345219-81410219 GCA_033310375.1 Conus canariensis | reverse complement strand
GAGGTGGCGCTGGTCTCACAGGACTGCTGTCGAACCAGGAAGCCTACCAAAGATGGGTCAGGACAACCCATGAGAGGTCAAAGTATCTTCATGCAACTCTCGACATGGCTAGCATGGCACAAGGTGATGAGGTTTGCAGTGATATCGTGACTTGCGTTCTTCTGAGATACTGAAGAGCGAAAGCAACGTCATGAAGACTCAGGATGCAATCAAAAGTTTCATCGACCCTTTCTGTGAGGAAGCCTCTGTCAAACTCATCGCCCTGTCATCTGGAGCATCTGTCCCAGCCGGCATTCAGCATGATGTGTTGAGGGCAGAAAAAGCTGGTAAAGCCGTGAAGGAGGCGTTTATCACGCAGAGACTGATGGCAAATGACAATTTCTTTGAACCAGCATGCGGCTAAACCTGAAAACGATGGCATCGATGAACAAATACGTCCACATGAGGACTACCAAGAAGAAGGTTGCGGAATACAAACAACAAGGGAACCTTGCCTTTGAATTCCTTGTAAAGGCACAGGAAGCAGGTGTTCAACTCGATCTGAAACAGTTGATGACACACCAACTTACTCCTGTACCTAACAGTATTGCCACTGCTGACGATTTCCTTGCCAAGACCGACAAAGCAAAAGGGTTCAACTACCTCACCAAAGATATGGAAGATGCCGCTCTACCTCCCCATGAAGCGGCGCTGGTTATGATCGATGGCAACGCAGTGTTTCACTGTTTGCAACAGCTTCCCTCCAATTTCAGGGAGATCAGCCAGGAGATATTTGACATGCTGCCAAAGGGAACGGGCGTGGTGTTCAGTACAGACATGTACAAAACGGACTCAATCAAAGCGATGGAAAGGAAAAGGAGAGGCACTGGCGATAAGATCATCGTGAAAGGAGAAAGCGCCAAGCGGCTTGCAGACTGGAAAACGTTTCTGTAAACGACGAAAACAAGAAGCAGCTCAGTCAAGTATTACTCGACGTTTGGAGCAAAGATGAGAATGCGCCAAAATTCAAGGACAGAAAAGTCATGCTGATATGTGAGGGAGAAGCCTTCCTGCTGCAATCGGCAGATGAGCTGACGACAACAAGGCGCCAACCGCAATGCTCAAATCCACACAAGAGACGGATTCCAGAGTTGCCCTCTGCTGTGCGTACGCTGAACGGAATGGCTACAGCTTCGTCCGTGTAAAGAGTCCCGACTCGGACATTTTCTTCATTTTCCTGCACTTCGCTCTGCAGCTGAAGGACGTGGTGATTCTGTTCGACACAGGAATGGGGAACAAACAACGGCTCATCAACGTGACCGACATCGCAACAGCATACGGGCAACAGCACTGCACCGCCTGCCTGGCTCTTCATGCTTATACCGGCTGCGACACAACAAGTGCATTCAAGGGCATTGGGAAAATTAAACCCATCAAAGTTCTTCAGCAGAATCCAAGATTTGTGGAAACTATTGCCCGCCTTGGAGGTACATGGGTCATCGATGAAGAAGTCAAAGCCGATCTTGAGACTTTCACCTGTGTCATGTATGGCAGACATTGTTTCACCGGTGTCAATGACCTCCGACACCAGCTATTCAAGGAGAGATGTGGAGATGAGCCATTGAACGCAAACCACAACGTTGACCTGGCAAGCATGCCTCCGTGCAAACAAACTCTTCAAAAGCACATCAAACTGAGCAACTATCAAGTTGCCATTTGGAAGAGGGCTCTCGAACCCATGTCTGATGTTCCAGCAGCAAGCAATGGACATGGATGAATTGACGTTGATGGCACCTTGGAATCAGTGTAGTCCGCAGAAGAGGAGGACGTCATCCTGCCCGCAGATATGGTTGACTTCCTTGTGGATTTTCCAGACTCTGACGACGGCGAAGCTGTCATAGCCTACGTATCAGAAGAGTCGCTTTCTACTTATGCCGAGGGAAGCGACTCAGAATGATGAGATTGTGGTTGATTTAAATACAGTCTGGCAGATGTCACCATGAAACAGAATACCTTCCAATGCCAGCATCTGAGAACAATATCATCATCAACACACACACACACACGCACGCACGCACCCACGCACGCACGCACGCACGCACGCACGCACGCACGCACGCACACACACACACACACACACACACACACACACACACGCACGCACACACATATGCGTTCACACTTGGAAAGTGCACATTAACTTTTTTTCCAATAAAAGTCCAATATGAATTTGTAAAGAATAAAATTTGCGTCGAAGCCAAATAGGGAGTAGGGAGATAACCCGGCAAAAGAGGACATCAGCATAGGCCCATGGTGATGTGGTATAGCTCAAAAGAATTACAAGAGACTGTTCTTTGAAACTGTGGTGTACTTTGTTTCTAATAAGTTGCACAATTTTCGAGAAAGACAGTTTATTGCAAACACTTTGGCAAATTTACAGTTCGCAACGTGTGACATACGGTGGGTACACACATAGCTTCACTGCGGTCACCTTATTGCATATATTATCGTTCTAATTATTACGTATCGTGCAGAGGGCATTACTAGCAACAAAAACATAAAGGAAATTCTCGTAGCTTAAATAACAAAGACACAGGTGATCACCAAACTTATGGAACATTTTGGACCGACGAAAAGCAGCCGCGGCACCTAAGATGGGTACCCTTCAAAATTAAGCCAGAAGGGACAGTGCGTCCCAAGAGTTTTTATGTTAACATGATTTTTCATGCTCTATACACTCTAAAGCACCAAAAAATACATATGACAAATTTATTAGGGGGGGTGGGGGGTGGGGGGGTGAAAGGTGGACCGTTTCTCGTGACGGACTATTGCTGGGAGACGAAGGCAAGTAGTATCCTTTGATGATGTGTTGACTTTCACATGCTGTGAGATACTGTAATGATTGATATTAGATCGGGATTTCTTCTCCTACCACTTCTTTTTAAAAAAAAATGGCGGATACAAACACAAGAATCTTGCCCGTTTTCATTCTGAACAATCAGCTACCCGGTTTTGACCAAAGGCCTTTCACTGCGGCGGAGATCTGTTCTTCTGTGGAAAAAACCGCTGGCTTTGAATCGGTGGAAGGAGCACAGAGAATAGAGAGTCTTTGGGGGATTTATCCTCGCACGTCGGAAGCGAGACACAAGATTTTGATATAGGAGTTTGTTATTAGAGGGGTACAGGTGGAAGTGAAAGAAAAAAAATCCTTTTGTTGTCACTTCTCCTGATGGAGAAGAGCGAGAAATCCCGGCGACAAAAGTTACCGTGAATAATGTTCCTCTCTCTTTCTCCGATGATGATATCTTGCATGCCATTCAAAACCTGAAAACCAATGTACGATCAAAACTTATCGCCGAGAGAGACAGGGATGCTAATGGAAAGTTAACTAGGTGGAAAACAGGCGGATGGTTTGTATACATTGATATCCCACCCGTTCCCCTCCCATCGTTCATAGAGATAGGGCCATTTAGAGCCTCTTTCTATCATAAAGTGCAGAAGTTGGTCAGGAGAGAAAAAGATTCTCAGTGTAACAGATGCTTAGGTAAAGGACAGTGTATCAGTGTGTGACAGACCTATAAAGTGTCGCCAGTGATACAAAGATGGTCACAAGGCGGGTGACCCTGTGTGTGACATGACCCCTGTGGTCCAGGGGGAGAACAGTGGCAGCCGAGGGAAGACTTCCGTTCGTGACAGGGCCAGTTGTAGTGCTGGCAGTGATCGAGCCGGATCAATTTCCGATCGTGACAGGGCCAGTGTTAGTCGTACGGGTTACAGGGTCAAAAGAAGCCCCTCCCCCGACTCAGCCGGTAAGACTATTAGCTGTACCCGAACCAAAAAATCATCTACTAGCTCGACTTCTCCAAGCGCTACAACCCCAGTCGAGGAGATCCAGCAGGGGCAGAAGTGCAAAAAGGCAAGGAGTTCTTTCAAAGAAAGGGGATAGATCGCAAACAGTGCTGAAATTCCGGGCAGAGTCCTCACGCTCAGCCTCGACAAAACGTCCTCTTCCCGCAGACTCTACACCACCGCAGCACGTTGACAACGTCGACAGCAGAATGGGGACAATTCTGAATGTGACGGCGATGATATTTACAGTGATGTGATGGTTGGCTGAATTCTTTGCGGTTTATTCTTTTCATCGGTTTACATCGGTTACGGACCAGGCAGACGTTTAAAGGACAATGATTATGGCTATATTTGCGCGCGCGCGCGCGCGCGCGCGTGTGTGTGTGTGTGTGTGTGTGTATGTGTGTGTGTGTGTGTGTGTGTGTGTATGTGTGTGTGTGTGTGTGTGTGTGTGTGTGTGTGTGTGTGTGTGTGTGGCGCGCGCGCGTGCATGCGTGCGTGTGTTCTGCATTTGTTTTTTGGGTAATATGAACAGATTACTATTTCCTTTCTAGAAAAATGAATCGATTGCGCGTTCTTTCTTAAACACACGACTGAAAAACAGATTAAAAAGAACTGCAATGTTTTCAGTGTTCAAACAACAGAAGATTGACATAGTATGTCTTCAAGAAACGCATATAACTGAAAGCGAAGCAAACTACTGGGAGAAACAATGGGGAGGGAAATTATTCTATCATAGTAGGACAGCTCAAAGTAAAGGGCAAGTCATAGTAATATCTAAACATTTCCAAGGAAATGCTGTACTTCGAAACTGCAGCGATAGAATAGTTGCTATCTCAATTAAGACGGAGAATAGGGAAGTCACACTGGTTAACGTGTATGCCCCTAATGAAACGCAGGAAAAAATCAGACTTTTCAAAAATTTACAAGACATGTTATTAAAATGCAAATCGAAAAACTTACTTTGCATGGGAGACTTCAACACTGTTATTGTAATAGTTTGGACATAATATCCGGTGAACCACACTGTGAAAAAGAAGTTACAAAATTAAACAAAATGGTGACAAACACTGGCTTGACAGATCTTTGGAGAGTGTTTCATGAGGAGGAAAAGGAGTATACTTGGTGCAGGCAAAATCCGTTTATTGCACGGAGGCTTGATTTTTGCTTTGCCAGCCAAGAACTGGTTGACAAGTGTGTTTCATGTGACATCATGTCTGTAGCCAATACGGATCATAGAGCAATAATAACTGAAATAAATAATAATGAATTCGTCAAAGGGCCTGGCTACTGGCGTTTTAATAATAGTTATCTGAAAGACGCCGTTTTCGTTGACAGAATGAATGTTGTATTAAAAAAAATGGATAGGTGAAAGTAAAGAAATGTTTGAGAAAACAGGGGATCAATGGGACTGGTGTAAATCAAAGATAAAACATTTTTGTTTAGAGTATGGCAAATTTAGAGCACAACACAAACGGAATGAACTTTTAGATTTGAAAAGTAAACTCCAGAAGATGGATCAACTAAGTGCAAATGATCCTGATAATGAACACAATCAAAAGAAGTTATGGAAATAAAGACAAGAACTTGAAATATTATCACTTGAAAAAGCTAGGGGAGCCCAAACAAGGGCAAGAACAAAAGTGGGTAGAAGAAGGAGAAAAAAAATTCTTAGGCTTGGAAAAGGTTCGTGGTAACCAAAATGCAATGACACAAGTGAAAAAAAGGATAATAGTGAAATAATTACAAATCAGTCGGAAGTATTGAAAGAACTTTAAAATTTCTACTCAGCGTTACATTCCAAATCACCAGAGGAAGAGGGGAATGTGAAAGAAAAATGGAAAAAAATTCATTCAAAATGAACCATTTACAAAATTAGAAAAAAGGACTTTCACATGTGAAGGTCTAATGAGTGTACAAGAGACAAGTCTAGCTTTAAAGCATATGCAAAACGGATCAGCGCCAGGTAGTGATGGTCTTACAACTGTGTCATGAGTCGGCCGAATGTTCTCGAGCATTTAGGCAAATTAAGGGGAGTTTTGCTGTTGTTGAGAGCAAGTTCCTTGGGTTCTTCAAGTGTGCGAACTCAGGCATCACCAGAGGGGAATACCCCGAGTCGTATACTGAAGGAGGGACAATTACTGGGAAGTGTTTCGCATGTCTAGGGGGGTAGTAACAAGAACATGCCGACATGCCGACCTGGGTAGACGAGAGTGTCCACTTTGAGCACTGGCTATTCAGTGGGTTCTCCAGTGGGGCTGAAAGGAAGGCGATCGTGTCAGGTGACCGTCACGGGTAGGTGACCGTCAGCCTGCAGGCAGAGTACAGCGACCATTCCGTCGTCCTTTGTTCTGAGGAATGAATGGAAGGCTTCGGCCTATTGAGTGGTTTGCACCTTGTTGTCTATAGAGGTAGTAACTACTTGAAGCATCAGTCCTGGCTGGTAGAGAAGTCCAGGCTGTTAGTACAATGGGTAGCTCGGGGAATCGAACATGAGTTTGAATAGGAGGTTATGCATTAACTACTTGGTACCCAAGTCTTTGTTGGTGCTAGCAGCTGGGTGTGTGTGTATGTGTAGGTGACTAGTGATTCCATTGGCGGAATAAAAATAACTTGGGGATTTATTGGTACAAATCGTGTGATGGGTGTGTGCCAGTGATTCCATTGGTTGAACCAGTTAAACTCGGGTTCTCTCTTTCTTTGAGAACGAATATAAGGTGCTTGGAAAACCAGGAAGTGTGTGATTCACTTAAGGGAAAGTGAACTCGCCCGTCTTGCTGAGGGCTCAAGAAAATACAGCGTGAAGCAGAGGCTTGCTGTCGCCTCGTTGTCTCCTGGGTGGGGACGTAAGACAGTGGAGGTTGCTGTCGCCTCGTTGTCTCCTGGGTGGGGACGTAAGACAGTGGAGGTTGCTGTCGCCTCGTTGTCTCCTGTGTGGGGACGTAAGACAGTGGAGGTTGCTGTCGCCTCGGAGCCGACGACGAGAAGAATTGTCTCCCGTGTGGGGACGGTCGACAGCAAGACGTGTTAGCCTGTTGGAGCCTAGACAGGGAGCTGCCAGACAACGGTGGGGTGTTTGCAGCCAGAGAAGACCTGTGGGAGAGGCCGACAGGAGCCCTTTCCGTGGAGAGGGCGAAGTGCAGTGGAGTCCGGGAGACTCGGTCTGAGGGTGCGACTCAAGCTACGTTGCCAGTGTCCCCCAACTGGGATTTGGCCAATCGGGAGGACACAACAGTGTGGCAGCTTCAGTTCGTAGTCGCACAGTGGGAGGAGAGAAACTGACGGTCAACCAAGGAATGCTGGCAAGTTATGGACGTTTTACTTGTTCTTAAGTCTATAAGTGTGCAAACAAAATAGTGGAATATTGTCTTTCCTGGTTAAGTAAGAATAACTGAAGAACAGGGGATGCGATTTATGAGATTGTCTGTATGATGTTTACATATTTGTATGATACAGATAAGTGTGTTGTGTAGTGACGGGTGGGGGCTCGGAGTCAAGTTAAATAAAAGTTGATTATTTTCTATGAATGTTATTTGTTTCCCGTCACCTTTGTGCGGGCCCGATGTGAGTGACAGAGTGCGTGTGCCTATGTGATAGCGCATTTTGGTTGTGAAAGCGTAAATACTTCTGTCTATAACCCCCCTGCATCCCTGAATATTAAAATCATATTTTAATAACGAGGGGGAGCGTCGGAGACCCGTCACAAATTGGGGACTGTCGTCCGGGATGAACATAAATGAGTCATAAGTGATTTTGATTTCTGGGTTTTGTTCAAATTGCAAGGGATTTGAAATTTGTCGTAATGGTGGAAACCTAGATTTTTTTTCTTTCTTACCGGGAAAGACGTTAGTCATGTGTTGATTGTTTTGATCTTTTTTCATGACTGTGCCAGTTGTTTGAACTTGCTTGATTTGGTTGGTATTGAGGTTGATTGTGTGTAGTACAACTAATTGATCGCTTTATATACGAGTGATCGTGTGGATCGCTTTATTTACGAGTGATCGTGTGGATATCTCGCTTGTTACTGTGGTTGTATTAGCTAGCTGATCGAGGGTTAGATAGCTTCAAAATGTCGACTGAAGAGGGTGCTGAGACAATGGGTCCGCTGAAAAAGATGGACCTCATAGAAGAAGGAAAAGCTTTAGGACTAAAGGGTCCGGAACTGAAGGCATATGTAGATGAGAACTGGCCCCGTGTAATCGAGGCTCAGAAAATACAAAGGGAACGGGAAGAAGGAAAGAAAAAAGAGGAGAGAGAAAGGGAACGGGAAAGAGAAGAGAGAGAGAGAAAGGGAACGGGAAAGAGAGGAGAGAGAAAGAGAACGGGAAAAGGAGGAGAGAGAAAGAGAACGGGAAAGAGAAGAGAGAGAAAGAGAACGGGAAAAGGAGGAGAGAGAAAGAGAACGGGAAAGAGAAGAGAGAGAAAGAGAACGGGAAAAGGAGGAGAGAGAAAGAGAACGGGAAAGAGAAAGGGAGAAAGAGGAAAGAGAGGAAAGAGAAAGAGAGAAGATAAGGCAGTTTGAGTTAGAAAAATTAAAGTTGGAGAAGGAACGGGACGTGGACGCAAAACCCCAAGCGAACTTTGCACCACATGTCAGTCCCTTGATCAATATGCCAAAGTTTGATGATAATCCGGACCATTTAGAGGATTTCATTTCGCAATTTGAAAGGATTGCCAAAGATCAGGGCTTACCCGAAGAACGGTGGGCCACAAACTTGTCTGCGCTGCTGACACCCAAAGCTAGGGATGCTTTTTTCTGCTTACCACCGGAAAAACATGGATTATGAGTCGGTGCGCGATGCTTTGTTTCAGAGGTACCAGGTAACCGCCGATAGGTATAGGAAATTGTTCAGAGAAACCGTTCGTAAATCAGGTGAGACACACGTACAGTTCCTTTATCGGCTTAGGGCTCTTTTTGACAAATGGATAAGGTTAGGAAACATCGAACAAACTTTTGAATCTTTGAGGGAGGAGATCGTTAAGGAGCAAATTCTCACCACTTGTCGGAAGGATCTCACAGTATTCTTGGCAGAAAGAGAATTAGGAAGTTTAGAGGAGTTAGTGAAAGTTGCAGACAGGTATGAATCTGCCCATGATCAGCGTAATGGGGTGAAGGGATCGAACCAGTCGTCCCGTAATGCCCAGACCACACAGTCAGGGAGTGATTCGCCGACTCCCTACAAAAAGGAGGCGAGACCACAGTTAGAAGCGGATTCTAAGTCCCGTGGCAACAGTGGGACTGAAGAGAATGTTAGAGTGAAACGCACATGTTTTAAGTGTGGGCGAGAGGGACATATCGCCAAGGAATGTAGCGGATTGCGAATACATTCCGTTGTTGCTGTTGATACAATTCAACAGGAAGGCAGAGTACCACCACCAACTACTAGGGCAGTAGTAAACGGGAAGCCGGTGACCTGCTTGTTAGATACAGGATTGACTGGCTGCAATGGTAGAACCCAGTTTAGTAAGAGACACAGACTACACAGGGAAAACCACCTGCGTGCGATATGCAGATGGAAGAGTTACTCAGCTACCTTTAGCCCATGTCAAAGTAGAGTCTGAGTATGTTAGAAGTACTCTCACGGCAGCAGTACAGAAGAATCTCCCCTATCCAGCTTTGTTAGGCGGTAGGTACATCCTCCCAAAGCCTAACCAGGCTGCCAGTCAAGGAGGGAAAGGAAGGGTAGTGCAGGGTAGGAACTCCTACAACAAAGTAAACAGAAGGCAGGTGAAGTGCACAGGCGCCGCGGGTAGTAGAGCTACCTTAGACCATGAGGGTGGCCGTGGTGGTGGTGCAGTGGACCATGAAATAGGTCGCAGTGGCGGTGCCGTAGGCCATGGAGGTGGCCGTAGTGGCGGTGCCGTGGGCCAGAGAGGTGGCCGTAGTGGCGGTGGTGTAGGCCAGGGTGGCCATAGTGGTGGTTCAAGTCGTTGTTGGCGTTGCCGTGGCAGTCAGAAATGTAGGAGCCACGGTGGCGGACCTCAGGGTCGGGGCCAAGACAGACCACAGAGTAACTGGAACCAGCAGCTGGGCTGGAACCAGGGAGGCTGTATTAACGCATGGCAAGAAGGTCAAGGAGACCAGCTATCGTTAGGAAATGCCAAGAATAGTCAGCTCATAGGAGCAGACAAGCCAGTGTTGAAAAAGGGAGAAGGAAGTAAGGCCCAGAAAGCAGTGGGCATAGGCACGGAGTGGGATTCGAACCAAGGAAGTTCCACACAGAAAAAGAAAACTGGTTCGGATAAGATGAGTGAGGGATCATCTCCTTGCATTTTGAAAAGGGAAAATGATCGTCGTCGCAGTGGATGGGTGCGACAGCCCATTTCACGTGATCCTGGAACTACAGACCCTGAGACAATGAAAGGCAGGGGTACTAAACGCCAGGAGGGTTTTGCTCAACAGGCTAAAATGGGGTACCGCAGATTTTCACGCGCTCCTTTAAGGACTAAATTGTGTGAAAGGGGCATGTCACGGTCGCTAAGCCGGACGGCCCTACCACCCTTACCCACGCCTATCACACACTAGGTCAGACAACACAGCACACTAACACAGTTTTACAATCACGCACGCTTCTTTATTTCACACACACTCCATGGCGCCACCACTCACGCACATCCACAACTGCACACAAGTATCCCAATTCCCGCTGACTCACCCTACTCTACTATAATGACCTGGAAGACCCTAACCTAACCTAAAACACCAGTTACAGTATATCACTGTGACCTGGGGACACAGTGATAGCCCGCACACGTGGTGACTAACTACTAGGGACAAGGATTTACCAAAGGGACTCTAATCTCTTAACGACCGCTACCACCCACACCTCTCCCCAGGACTCGCCCTTCCCTTTTAACCCGGGACCACTACCAAACTGGTCGCTGCGTCCCTAAGGGAGGCAACGACAAGTACCCTACACTGTGCCGGCCACTACGTCCTAAAAGGAGGCAGTAGCTAACACCCCTAACCCTACTGCCTAACGCTACACCCCTTCTATCACAAACATGGGACAACCCATCCCGGCCCGGAAAACTCCAGTCCTCGGCGCTGTACGGGGCCCCTCACAGGCTGACACCTCCCCGGAAGACTCTGCACCCCGGCGCTGTCCGTGGCTCCTCCGCGGCCCGACACCCTCCCCGAAGACTCTGCACCCCGGCGCTGACCGTGGCTTCCCGCAGTCTGACTCCTCCCCCGATGGGCACGACCCCCAACGCACACACACACCAGACACCCTCTCGACGAGTCTGGGGCTCGAAGGACGCCTCCTCTGAAGGCCCCGTCGGACACTGAGGGTGAAAAAGGCCTGGTGCAGCGCCCTCTCACAGGACGCCTGAACAGGGAAGAGGAACCAGTGCCGGAGAACTCCCGGAAGAGCACCGGTAGCTGGAGGAGAGCTGCCCCACAGAAGGCAGACGGCCTGGGTGGTCTCCCTCTCCCGGGAAAAACAACAGGCACTGGAAAGCGCCGCTCACCTGCCGGCACGCGGCAGTAGACTGCGGTGATCTGGCCCCAGCCTCAGGACGGAACAGGATACCTGCTGACACAACTGTAGGCCCCTACTGTAATGTTGCTACTACCCGAGTCATCAAGGCACATAGGCTACTTGGTAAAGCTTTAACTCTCCATCTCCCTTGCCTACTTCCCACTCGGGCATGAGAGTGACCCCTTAAATTTCGAACACATCCCCCAACCCATTACTCACTTTGGGGTTATCAGACCCATTTCCTGCCAACCCTTACAACAGCGGTAAAACAATATTCTCCCTGAGCCCATCCACGCTATTACATATGAAATTATGAATCACACCCAATTCTCGGAGAAATAAACCAATCTAAGCGATCCAACACGGACTCCATGGGCCCCCTTAGGACATACTAAATAATCTAGGAAATGGCCAGTTTCACAAGGAAATGTCTTCACACAATAACCAGTAGTAATACACATCTCTCAGAGAAAAAAAAAAACATCAATTTTTAGCGGTTCACAGTTCCAGCATGTTCACACAAGAGAATCGGCTCGCAGCCACAATCCTTCACATTATTACCCCTCTTTGCCCTGTCAATTATAATCATATATCAAAAACAACATGATTTGTTCGCCAAAATTTCCATCCAGCACCTCACTCCCATGTCATCTCTTGTCAGATAACCCAGTGGTTAATCCTTGTTATGCCAACACAACCACACTTCATACAATATTACCTGCTGCACATCATCCGTTTTTATCCTATCGACTGCTAAGCTACTCGCCTTAAACTTTACCTTCCCCTTCTTTCCGACTACTAAATTTCATAATGGGACTGTCTCCCCACAACCTAAGACATCTTTCTCCGACCCTATTCTGTCACAAACACATACATCCCTGCATGTGTGACGACTGTCACTTGTATTACAAAAACTTCTACCCTATGGACTCACTGTCCTGTACCAAATGCGTACGTCACAGATACAGTCCGCACGCGCACGACACCCGCGTCGAGAACCATGACTCGTAACGAAAGTGAAAAGACACCAATATAAGTTGAATGGTTACGACCGTACCCCAGTATAAACCACTCGACCACAAACTGGCCTTGGCCTTACTACACAGTTAACCGATTCCAATGCTGTGCAGGTCAACTCTGAAATCGTTAATCAATTTCAACGAACTCCTACTATTTACAATTGAGATTGAGCACAATCATCAAACCCCTCTATGATTCACGCAGACACATCTGCACCTGACTCATATTATGATCCTCAACAAATGCAACCTCGTACTACCCTCTTATTGAACCCACTGACATTAACATGAACTAACCACAAACAATATCTACCTCACCGCCCATCAACGGTTATTATATCGAACCCACATTGTCTAGCCAAACTGTCACATGACAATCGAACTCAGGAACCACTATGTACATCACTTACAAAAATATACAGGAAAGAGGTAACAACACAAACCGGCTGACAACAAATTTCAATCACGGAACCAAGACAACATCATACTAGACAACCAGTATACGCAACGAACACCATACAACTAACCCCAACATGAGACAACTACAGTACAACTCGCCATAATACAAGACAACACGACGAACTACAACACAAGGAACCTAACAGATCACCAACCTGGACATACAGACGATCAACCACACCAGTTCTGCAACTGGCTGACAGTGGCTGCCAACAAGGACGACACCGACTCAGCACAGGCCAAGGGCACCCAAACCCGACGAGGACCTGGCACTAACTATATGACTCGAAGTCACTCTTCAAAAACTACCGGCGCTGCCGCCGCACCTACAAGGAGTACGTCCACTCCGACGAACACCAGGGACCGAAGTGAAGCTACCCCAACACATTCCGCCCTGGTCGGAATCAAGCGAACTCTACTCACCACACAAAACAACCATTGGTCAGAGCAGTGTATCCCTCCGCAGAGCTGACACGCCTGACCAACGGACTAGTTGTTGCTCGTGCAACAACACGACAATTTACCACAACAACTCACAGACGTGACAACACAACAACAGCCGATATCCTGCCCCGCCTTCTCTGGTGTAGAACCAAAGTAACAAAAGGGTAACAATCGGGAACGAAACCAACCTCCCGCTTCCATTCCATTCCTTCAATAAGTGAAGACTGGAATGAAAGAATATTGTATGTCCTATTTCCCCAGCCTCCTACCTAGCCTAATCTTTCTACCTAACCCTGAGGAACTTAGCCTAACCCCAGCTAACTAAACCCCAGTCTTACCCCGCGCGCGCGCGTGCACACACACACACACAAGCACACATACATACACGCTCGCACGCTCTCTATCTTGAACCACCACTACTCTTACCACATGGACATACTGGTTTAGTACCGCCGATCGGTGACATACCCCCCTGCCTAAGTTTTAACTACAGGTTAAAACCAACAACAACTTCTCACTCGATCGGCGTTTTAGCCACACTCTACCTATAACAATCCAATTTCCCATCACTCATTCTGTCCTACTGTTACTTTTGATGCACACCAAAACTTCCATCCCAACAACATCAACTTTTAAATACATCAACAACCACAGGTTACATTAATCAACCTGGACTAACTCTGCCTCGCACGACCTTAACGCAGGCACTTATGGGCAGCCGTTACACTACGCACTACATATAAATTCCATAACTGAGGGGCTCTGATTACGCACAACTGCTGTGTAACACGTGCTACAAATACCACACCCTCAGTAACACTTTGCTACGCCATTCTCTACCAAAGATAACACATGCATAGCTTCGACAATGTCAACCTTTCACGACACAGGTTAATGGAACCCTCAGGTTTTCTCTCTCTCTCTCTCTCTCTCTCTCTCTCTCTCTCTCTCTCTCTCTCTACGGCAAGCGACTCAAGAAGTCTGCCGCCACATTGTCCTTTCCAGACACTGCCTGCACCGTAAACTGGAATGGCTGCAGCTGCAGTGCCCACCTTGTGATCCTCCCACTGGTACTCTAGACCCTACAGCTATCTTCCTGGGTTTTGCCCTCAAATGAAAATGTCGCTTGTACCTGCAAGCTGCTGTTGCCAAGTTCTTCTTTGCCAACTCACACTTCTCAGCTACCTTGTTCCTTAAGTTAACGACGTACTCTGCCGCTGTGCGGAGCTCTTGCCTTTCTGGTTGCAACCACAGATCCCTCAGTATCTGCATGGGCCTGCGCATCAGTGGCATCCTTTCAAGGGGAACTCTTGACACTCTTCCCTTGTCCACAGTACGCTGACACTGGAAGCATGACTGGCAGTACCGACGAATGTCAGCATGCATGCCTGGCCAATAAAAATGGCGACCAACTCGCTCCTTGGTTCGGGTGGTACCTAAGTGACCAGACATGGGTACGTCGTGGCCTAGCTTCATCACCGTGGTCCGTAGTTCAGCTGGGACGCAGATCTGACTCGCTACGTCCTTGGGACCCTCAAACCGCCTGACAAGTACACCAGACTTCCGAGCGTACTCGACTCGTCCAAACTTGGTGTGGAAGTGCGTCCCTGCTTCACACGCACTCCGAGCCTTCCTCAGGGTTTCATCCTGGTCCTGCATCTGAATTAACTGCTGGGTAGAGGTGTTCAGAATGCATTCCTCGACAGGCAGTGGTACAGGTTCTTGCTGCTCCCTGGCTCTCTGCGCGCGTGTCTGCACTGCCCCTAGAGAACTATAAAATACCGATTCTAGCTCACCCACCTCCGCCAGCTCCAACCGGCTTTAGCCGGTTTCGCTGCTGCTCCAGCGGGCGATCCAGAATCGGTATTTTATAGTTCTCTCTATAAGTAAAATAAATTCTTAAATAAGTTATTATACAAGTCATCATCAAGTTCTTAACAAGTACTTAAATAAGTTCTTTTAGAAAAAAAACATTTACAAACATACATAATGTGTAGGATTATCTGTTTTTAACACTAATTTAGAAAACTTTTGAGACTTAAGTTTTTGCTTAATCCTTCGTTTTTCTTGATCAATAACATCATTCTCATGCATACATTCATCAAATGTAAAATAAATTTCTGCAAAACTCTTCGCATCTGGCCGCATTATTGATCACCTCTGGATCTCACTTGAGACCCTATGGCGCCCTAGGGCCCCAAGCCAGACCCAGAGGGTCACATATAACACGGCCAGATGTGAAGGGTTTTGAGAATATGCCTCCAACAGTAGTATACTTTTATACTTGTTTGCCTGCTTTCTATTTGTCTAATTTGGGCAATCCCCTCACCCCCTTTTTAGTGACTCTTCCAGATTTGGGTTTACGGGCGTTTATAGCCGCGCCAGTGACCCAGACAACACAACACATGTGGTTTACGGGCGTTTATAGCCGCGCCAGTGACCCAGACAAACGAAACACGAAAGTGGGAAGAGTCACTAGAGGGCAGGGAAGAGGGCAAATTTAGACTTTTGCAATACCATGACAACCAAGTATTTAAAACTACTGCAGGCACATCCCCAATGTTGTTATCTTCAAGATTTATATATATACTGTACACAAACAAACGCTTACAATTACATGGTGTCTACTTGCCTAGAGTAAAGTTGTTTTTATTTTGTTAAAACAACACCAAAAGCTAAATAACAAAGTGCATCTTACCTTACTTTTTAGTCACTACTTTTTAATCAAATTTATTTTAAATACTTTATTAGATTGAATATAAAAATGCTGCTTTTAATACATAAAATTGGGAAAAGATTATTTTGGGGTGGGGAATTTAGCCGCCTAAATTTATACAATGACGTCTAACACCTGCACTAAACGACGCCGGTGGGGAATTTAGCCGTCTAAATTTATACAATGCCGCGTGGCGGCCTGCAGTAAACGACGCCCTTACATCCGTTATGTGTAACTTGACACGAACCCGGAAACAGTGTGGCGCTTCGACTCGTCTATTGTGCAGTTGAGTAAGCCGTGGCCAGACATGTCTGACCTAGATACTACATAAAGGCAGAAGTGAAGAGGAGTTGTCTCCCCGGAAAAGAATGTAACAATTAATTGTAAAAAAAATCGTCATTAAGTCGTTCTAGGTTCTTATTCAAGTTGGCATCACGTTCTTATTCAAGTTCTTAACAAGTTTTTATTCAAGTTCTTATTTAAGTTCTTAACAAGTCAACATCAAGTTTTTAACAAGTCATCATCAAGTTCTTAACAAGTTCTTATTCAAGTTCTTATTCAAGTACTTATTCAAGTTCTTAACAAGTCGTCATCAAGTCGTCATTAAGTTTTTATCAAGTCGTCATTAAGTTCTTATCAAGTCGTCATCAAGTTCTTATCAAGTTCTTATTTAAGTTTTCATCAAGTCGTCATCAAGTCGTTATCAAGTTCTTATTCAAGTCACTTATAATTATTTATTAAGTTCTTAACATATTATTGCATATCAAATGGATCAAAATGAGATTTTGTTGTTGGCAGTTCTGGCATGCTTTTTTGTTCGGCTTCTGTATTTAGTGGCTGAGATTTTTTGGACTGCTTTGGTTTTTGCTGGCGTTGTTTATATATTTTATAACCGTAATAACCACCCCCAGCAGCAATGACGCCAAAAATGACAACTGTTTTAAATTCAATATTCCATGACGACTTTGGTGTTGTAGGTCTTGAATCAACTTGTGTATTTACAGCTGGCATTGAAACAACTGTTGGCGTTGGCGGTGTTATGTTTTCATTATGAGTTATATTCTGTGATTGTAACATTAATTTTCTTTGTTTGTTCCACTCTGCTAATTTTTTTCCTGCTGCAACGCGCCCAGGATGAGGAGGCTTTTTACTGGTCACTTTCTCCATCAATGTTTTCTGCTGATTTTCTGGCTCGGTCATTTTGAAGGGAAACAAAATCTATATGATTAAAAGTAATTAATCCCATGATTAATGGCGACAATAATGTTCCAAATCTGTAATATAGATCACATCCTAGAGACTCTAATGACTTTGTTAAAACTGGATCCTGCGTTAAATCATACATAAAATCTTGTTCAGAATCAATGGGAGCAAATCTACTAACTAGTTTAGTGTACAAACTAAGAACCGTTTGCCCAACACTTTTTACCATTCTTGACCCCAGTTGCGCTTCATACCTATTGTGATACTTTACAATGTCTTGCGGCGACATTTGTTGAATCTGTTCTATGCTAAATTCATTTCCAAGGTACTGTTTTGTTTTTCCACACGCCGCCAAAGAATACAGCCTTTCCTTTTGGCGCATAATAGCTTGGTCATCAACTTGATCATTTGTAATCATAAGTTCAGGAACGTTTAGGCTGCCCTGAAGCTGTAGTAGATCATCGCAGTTCATGTTTTATTAATAATTATAATTATTTTATTTTTTAAAAATGAGCACCGAAAAAACTATTACTAACCTTGTATACCATTCTGCTGTTATTGGAGGTCTAAGTGTAGGATACACAATGCTTGGTAAAAGCCTGTTAAAAATAAAACCAGCAGATCTTGGCAAACTAGACTTTGTAGACTCAGCAAAGCAGATTGCTGTTATTGCAGCTTCACTTGCTACGAAAGATTTTTTAGTTAAGCAAGGAATAATTCCAGACAGTATCAATATGTAAAATTGAAAAAATACATTTATAAAAATGGCTTCACTCGTAATGATGATAGGCGGCGCAGTGGTTAATGCGCTTGCTTTTAGCGGAAGTAATTACGCGTTTAGTAAACTACAAAATAACGATGAGAGAAAAAGACATAACAGAGCTATGGAGCAACTAGCCGCTACACAAGACACCTATGAAAAGCAAAGAATGGAGCAGTTAGATTTTATTAACGACAGACTTAAACAACAGGGACATGCAGCTTACACATTTAAAGATGTTGACCAGGCAATAAAAGAATATTTTCTAGTAACAGGCAAACAAGTTGAAACATTGCCCCCACCAAAATTCAGCGATTTTTATCAACCATCAGAAAAACAAAAGATGCAAGAAATATTGTTTATTGTTGTTGGCATGTCTGCTGTGTATTTTGTTGCACAAAGTATTGGCTGAATAAAAAATAAACAAGATCTATTATTCACCAAAAGGATATTGGAAGGGAATCACGGCAATTAAAAAGCTAAGCCAAGCAGCGGGAGTCAGTGAACAAACAACAAAAGAATGGTTATCTAAACAAGCAATTTGGCAAATTTATCTACCAGCGCCTAAACGAATACAGAGACCACACTTTGTGAATATAACACCAAACGACACCCATCAAATGGACCTTCTATATTTACCCCATGATACGATTAGACGAAAAAGATTTAAGTACGCACTTACAGTCATTGATATAGCTTCAAGATACAAAGATGCTGAACCATTAACACAAAAGAGTGCTTCTGCTGTTGCTGTCGCTATACAGCTGATATACCAACGAGGGCCCTTAACTTATCCTCGCATGATTCAAGTCGATGACGGAAAAGAATTTAAGGGCCAAGTGAATCAATTATTGTTAAAACATAGAGTTACCATTAAAAGAGGCATTCCGGGTGTTCACAGATCACAGGGTTTGGTTGAAAACTTTAACAAACAGTTATCTGAAAGACTTTTCTCCTACCAGTATCACAGAGAGCTGATTGACAATTCTCGCAACACAGAATGGGTTAGAAGACTGCCCTCAGTTTTGCGCGCAATGAATAATGAAGAATTTAAAGGTCTAAAACCAGTACAAGCAATCAAAAAACAAACAATAAATGTTGTTGAAGGAGACTCCAGTTCATCAAGCAAACTATTACCATTTGGTTTGAAAGTGAGATACCTTTATTCACCGGGAGAAGCGGAAGGGGACACTCGCATTAGGGCAACAGATCCAGTTTGGAGTGTTGATCCATATGAGATAAAAAAAATTGTGAAAATGAATCCGCCTGTGTATTATTTACGAGAAACTGACACAACAAAACGACCAGCCCCCCGAAGATCTTTTGTGAAAGAAGAACTGCAAATAATCCCGCCAGACACAGTTCCGCTTAATTAATTTACGTAAATATATTTGAGTTTAAAATGGAAGCTCAAAAGGAAGAAATCTTACATGAAACTAAAAAGATGATAAAAAAAGAGACCTTAGAATTAATACAAGAATCATATGATACGTGTTCAGCTATTAAGGAAACAATTAAGTGGATTCATCGGTACATGGCAACGCATCCTGATCGCCTACGATCCCAAATTTTGATTATCAGAATAACGGATAAAGAATATCTTGAAAAAATAAAAAAAATTCGTGCACATCAAGCAAACATGAGAAAAAATTTGTCTGAATTGGAAATTGATATGATTGAGCTTCTAGATACATTTGAGGAAAAATATAAACCCGCGGATGAAGAAGGTATGTAATTATGCTGTTTTCCAATGCCCGATTGCATATGAAAACTCTGGATTAACAAACACACGTTTTGTGTTTGTTCTATCTAATGACTTCTTTGTTACAACAGTTGTGTTGATCTCATGTAGATTAGATCGTAGTTTTACGTTGTCATGATGAAAAGTCTTTTTTTTTAACAATGCTTCTTTATAGTTGTCATGGGATATGCTTGATTGCACAACACTACGAGATATTCCCTTTGCTTTTTTAACAACTTTTTTTTGGCTTGAAAGACTACATTTTCGACCTCAAACCAATAAACTCCTTGATCACACCTCCAGATAATTCATCCTTCATCTTACCTAAAACCTTCTTATTAATATCTGAATGCAAAGGTGTTAGTTAGTTAGTTAGTTTGTGTTTATAGGGTCCAGCGGACTACTAGGAGCCAAATCAGGACCTCAGCTATCATATCTAAGTCTCTAGATACAAATACCCACACTAGTATTAACACATCGCTTAAAATTTATGAGGACAAAAGCACAATTATCTGTTCAACTCCGACGACACCTGTATACATAATTAAAACACTATATTTTATAAAATAAGTTTACCTCTTTCAAAAAAGAAAAAATAAGATCTACTGAAATCTCACGAAAAAGAACTGATAAATCACTGGTGGAAAAGAACTTCTCTCTGATACACATCAAATCAGCACATTCTGTCAAAAAATGATTAACACTGAACAAGCTGTCACACGCAACACACCATGGGGGGTCTTCCCCTCTGAGTATCCAACTGTGCGTTATATAGCTGTGCCCAATATGTAACCGTGACAAAACCGATTCCTGTTTACGGTTACATACCACCGATGGGAAAGGATTGGTTAAATCTGGGCAAATTTTAAACAATTTATTATGAATTTGATTACACCATTCACTCAGCCACAGTTCACGACAATACAAACTAGATTTATGACGTAGATCAGAGTGAGGAACAAACTGCATAGGCCTCCTGGAAAGACTTGCACCGAGAGCTTGTTTGGCTGCTTTGTCCACCACTGAGTTACCATAGATTCCCATGTGGCTGGGGACCCACAAGAAAACTATATGCTTTCCCGAAGAGACAAGCCAAGTATGAAGATCATGAATATCAGCCAAAACTGGATGTGAAACTTCTCTTGTCGATAGAGCCGACAATGCCGACAATGAATCCGATAAAATAAGGAAATCGTTCTGATCTGACCTGGACACCGCACTGAGGGCCAGATTTAAAGCCTTCAGTTCAGCAGTATAAACAGACGACCAATCCCGCAATCTTAACAAAGTAGGCTTCTGAAAATTGTTATCACACACAATGGCAGCTGCAGCCCTCTCACCTTTTTTAGAACCATCTGTAAAAATCTTGATAAAATCTTGATAAAGTTCACATTGCCCAAGATAAAGTTGTTTATATGCAGCACTCGAGGTGACCTCCTTTCGAAATTGAGTTAAATATAAATTAATCTCTGGATTGGCGACTTTCCAGGGAGGTACATCAGTCTGTAATGGGCCGTCATCAACAGCATCAAGGTCAATGCCAGCTGCCCCAAAGTGGGGCAAAATACGAATACCCAGTGGAGGAATCTCATTTGGCTTTAGATCATATTTGGCTCTAAAAGGCGGGTTCATGACAATATCATAGGCAGGGTTTTCTGGATTAGCCCTCAGTTTCAGATAGTAATTCATGGAAAGACACAACCTCCTTAGCTCCAGAGGGGGTTCACCAGATTCAACATACAAACTCTCTTTTGGAGATGTGCGAAATGCTCCCAGAGCAATCCGCAGTCCTTGATGATGAATTGGATCAAGAGCTTTGAGGTAAGATTTTCGTGCAGAACCATATACCACACACCCATAATCTAGCTTTGGTCTCACCAAAGCCCGATACAATCGCAACAAAGTTCGCTTGTCTGCACCCCAATCAGTGTGACTAATAACCTTCAAAACATTCAAACCTGACTGGCAAGATTGTTTAATGTACTTAATGTGAGGCAAAAAAGAAAGCTTATTATCAAAAATAACCCCCAAAAATTTCACTTGTTTGGAAACTTTAATTACTTGACCATTGAGACTGATAGCTGGTTCTAAGACCTGAGATCTTTTCCTATGGAAATGAACACACTCTGTCTTAGTAGCTGAAAACTTAAATCCATTTTCAGTAACCCACTGCTGAACACGATTAACACACAACTGAAGTTGACGCTCAGCTGCAGCCAAAGTTTTCCCCTTGGCAGAGATGGAGAAGTCATCAACAAATAATGACTTATCAATTCCAGAATTTACTGACTGGACGATGTTATTAATCTTGAGATTGAACAGAAGTGGAGAAAGGATGCTACCCTGAGGGACACCCATCTCCTGCTCAAAAGGATCCGAAAAGGTCGAATGAAGCCTAACACTGAAATGCCTGTTAGACAAAAAATTAGCAATAAACATTGGTAAATTACCTTTGAAATCAAGTGCCTTCAAATCCTGAAGAATTCCATGCCTCCATGTTGTGTCATAAGCTTTTTCTAAATCAAAAAGAATAGAAACTACATGTTCTCCATTAATCAAAGCATTCCTGATAAAAGACTCATATCGAACCAGGTGATCAGTAGTACTGCGGTTGTTCCGAAATCCACACTGGGAAACATCTAAGGCCCCCAGACATTCTAACTGCCATAACAATCGAGAATATACCATTCTCTCCATAGTTTTACATAAGCAACTAGTGAGAGCTATAGGACGATAGTTGTTAGGGTCCGAATGATCTTTCCCTGGTTTAGGAATAGGGATAACAACCGCCTCTCTCCAAGAAGGTGGAAAATACCCTGAACACCAAACATGATTAAACAGAGACAACAACACCTTTAAACCCTCAGCTGGCAAATGTTGAATAAATTGATAATGAATGTCATCTGGTCCAGGAGCTGAGTTGTTGGCTTTCAAAATGGCGTCCTTTAACTCATCCATGCTGAAAACGCAGTTGTAATCCTCAGAACTATCTGGCACGAAGGAACAAGATTTTGACTCTGCTGATCTTTTGATACGCTGGAATTCCTTGCAATAATGATCAGCTGACGAATTTTGATGGATAGTAACAGCTAACAAGTTAGCAACCTCCTTTTTATTAGTAATAATCGATCCATTTACTTGCAAACATTTTATAACTGATGTAACCGACTTTCCCTTAATCTTACGGATTAGTTTCCAGACTTTCCTTGAATTGACCTTAAAGGACAGATTTGAACAAAATTTTTTCCAAGATTCTTTCTTCTTAGTTTTAAAAGTATACCGACACTTAGCCCTACACGCCTGATGTTTAACTTTGTTCCCCACCATAGGAAACCTAGCAAAAAGTCTTTGAGCACCTTTTCTCTTACCCTTCAAAGTTTTGCACTCTTTATCATACCAAGGGGTCTTAACATCATTTGGTTTATCACGGGACTTGGGAATAGCTTCCTTAGCACTCTCTACAATCACTTTAGTGAACTGCAAAACAGGATCATCATAACTCCGCAACAGATTCATAGGCAGTCTACTTAAAATCTGTTGCTGATAAAGACTCCAATCTGCAGAGCGAAACTTCCATGTTTCCCGAGGGGACTCCTGCATTTGCTTTGTAAAATAAATAAAAATCGGAAAGTGATCACTCCCGCTTAGGTCCGAATGAACCTGCCACTCTAAGTCCAAAAATAAGGAAGGGTCGCAAATGGACAAATCCAAGTGAGTCAAAGAACCAGAAGGAGAACAAAAGGTCGGTGAGCCTGAATTCAGAAGACAGAGATCATGATCCGATATAAAATCCTCAAGAACTTTCCCTTGAGAATTGGTGCAGTTACTTCCCCACTGTGGAGAATGGCCATTCAAGTCACCCAATAAAAGAAAGCTGAGAAATTAAACCATCCAACTGACTCTTCGAAATCACAGAAGATGGAGACAGATACAAACAACATATCGTAACGACCTTGTTTAACGAGATACGAGCTGCCACTGCCTCCAGATCCGTCTGAAGTGGAATTTCTGTATGTAGTACCGAATTATGAATATAAAGAGAAACGCCTCTCCTTGAAAAGTCTGCAGAAGCTGGCTTGAGTAAGCAGGAGAAACCAGGAATCTCATGCTTCTTACTTGCAGTTAAAAGGGTTTCCTGAAGAGCAATTACCGAAGATCTATACTCTGTCAATAATAGCTCAAGGTCCCGACAATTTGCTTTAACTCCCCTTATGTTCCACTGGAGTATGTCCATGTTAGGTTGTTAAAAGAATATCTATCAGCCCTCTTCTCCAGAAACTTCACTGTCCACCAAAGAACTAAAACGGTTCTTCAAGACAAGGTCAGAAGCCGATGCTCCTGATAAATTTCTAAGTTGTTTGTTGCCATGCTTGGAATTTGCTCTTACTGGACTGAAACCTGCTGCACCAAATACCTGACTTCGAGATTTTCCCCTAGGAGGGTCTGGAGTCCGAAAAGGACGCTCCTCACTGCGTGCCTGTCTCGTACTGTTGTTATTGGCCTGTGAGCGAGGGACATCTCTTTCCTCCGATCCTTCACCCCTGACCTCTGATCCACAGCACTTCGTACAACTGAAACACTTCTTCCCTCACCAGCAGGGGCTGAAGCCTGTTGTACACTGCTGGACGGAACACTATTGCATTTCTGAGACAAAACCTCAACTGATTGTTCAAGTATAGTAAGCCGATCCAAAACCGATGACAACAATTCTGTCAATTTCTTCTCCAGAGCAGTGAATGGAGCTGCTCCCAGATCATCACCCGATGACCGGTTCGCAGAATCGTTAACCACCTTCTGTGCATAAGTCGCAGCCGAAGGAGTCCTGGCCTCCACTAACCTTCTAGCCTCAAGAAAGGAACATTTCCTCTCAATCTTTACTTTCTGAATCTCGCATTCCTTTTTCCACACTGGACAACTTTTTGAATTTGCTGGATGGTCACCCTTACAATTGACACAGTATACAGCATTTATACAAGATTCATCATGCTTCTTCTGTCCACAGTCACGACAGATCTCCTGACCCCGACAAGCTCGGCTGGAATGCCCAAAGCGTTGGCACTTGAAACACCGCAAAGGAGATGGTACAAAAGGCGTAACTTTCACTCGGACATAACCCACTTTGACAAACTCTGGGGGAGATGGCATAGCAAAAGTCAAGAATAGCGTGTTGGTTTCGATTAAGTCACTTCCTTTGGAGATTTTAACTCTATGGACCTGCAGAACACCCTGACTTTCCATCTCAGTCCGAATTTCTGATTCAGCAACTCCAGCCAAGTCAACACATCTGATTACCCCTTTCGAGTAGTTGAGAAAGGGGTGAATGGAAACCTTAACTGTGATCTGCATGAGTTGAGAACCATCCCTTTTCAGTAGCAACCGAGACGCCGCTTCCGTAGCACAGTTAACAAGGTAACTACCAGATCGGAGTCTTTTGATCATTTTAAATCCTGTGGACGAAACTCCCTCGAACCACTTGCAAACAGCGAACGGAGAAATCCGAGCAATGGATTCTTTCGGATCTTTTGCTTCCACTAAAAGGAAGCTTGGCCATGTGTTTTGGATACCCTTTCTCTTTGCCACTTCTCTTATCTCATTATCTGAATCTGAATCTCTATTCATAGTCTCGTCCATAAGCGTGCCATGTCCATCATCATTTCTTCTCTTTTTGTTAGGGGGTAGTTGTTTAGATGTCATAAAAAAAAAAAAAAAAAAAAAAAAAAAAAAACTTCACCTCCCCTACTCCCCACCCGCCATCGAGTGCCCACAAGGGCGATGCCCCTAAGCGGTCCTCCAGCAAAGGGAAACACCAGGGTTATAGTGCAGGTATACACCGCGTGGCACGCGCTCCACCCCATCCACCAGGCTCATGACCAACTGCCGGGAACGGACAAGAGGCCACTCACCTGGCTTCCAGGACAAGCAACGTGGCACACGGTTTGACCCATGCCATGCCCACACTGTGAAGGCGACCGGTTGACAGCATTGGGCCCCATGCTGCCCCCGTCTAGGGGAAGTCCGGGCCAAAGTGGCGTGTTGAGGGGCGCGGATCCTACTCCGAGTCCCTCTCAACCACCAGGACACCATTCTCCCCCGACACGGGCCGCACCGCACGGTCAACACGGTGGACCAAGAGGCCACAGAGAAAATAGAAAGTGCTACAGAAGACTTGTGAAAAAAGGAAAAGAATAGGATAAAGATCCGTAAAGGCAGAAGATAGACAAAACAGAAAACTGCAGATTAATAAGGAGAATGTTGCAAGAGAAATGCAGGTGAAAGAACCATAGGTAGGCAGAAAAAACACAAAAAACAGAGAAAAAGAAAGCCCACTTAAAACAAAGTCCCACCCTCAAGGGGCACAAGAGGGTGACCCTGAGAACTAAAAATAAGACACCCCACCCAGGTCCCCCAGGGCAGACCCCGGTGGGGGAATGCAAAGGTGAATCTTTAGGGTAATCAGATGTGTCGTACCATCCCGCATGCCCTTTAGCCACTTCTAATTCCATGTCTTTATAGATATCTTCAGTAGGGATATCGATTACAAAGGAATCTGTATCTGTGTACAGAACTCTGGACTCAGGATACAAGGGCTTAAAGTAGTCATAAAGAAATTCTAACATCAAAAGCTTTGATAATTCTAAAACAGTAAACCCAATAAAAACGGGCTTATCCAATTTGACTTTCTTTTTTTTCATCATTATGCCAAAAAGCTGATCATGAAATCTTCTGAAGTCCTGATAATTAGGTTTTGAAGTCAACTTAATTGCATCGTTCTCTCTGGTGACCAATCTAACATCTTTACGCTTGTGCGGATTCTCCATAGTCTTTCCAAAACAGCTGTTGTTCATCAACTTGAAAAAGTCTTTTTCTGAAGCATCTGTGGATTTAGTTCTGAGATCAGTGTTCTTCATTATGTATGGTTTCATGAACTGTTCTTGATCAAAAGCAATTATACGATGAACAGCTGTCAACTTCAAACCATGTCTTAAATAAAATTGGAGAAGTCTGTAATGACAGACATAATTTTTTTTGTCACGAAGATTAGGCACAAGTTTAGGTGGTTCTGTTTTTGCCATCTTTAGACTTTCTGCTGCTAATGGATAGTCATTATGGTAATCATGGAGTTCCTGAGGATATTCTAAGTCAACTTCTAGAATGTATCCACACTGTTGATCTGGCGTCAAACTGCCCAACCACTTTAATGCTTTTTGAATATTATCCGTATCTGTGTACATTTTAAAGTTACGTAATGGAAGTGATTGCGCCATTGCCCATCCATACAGATTGTTTGCATCTAAATACATGAGATAGTTAGACCTTTTACTTGGATCATAGTCGTCCAAGTATTTGTTGTTTGCTTTACAGTAATGGTGCGACGCCATACTGATTCCTCCACGCAATCCGTTTTCAATCATCTGAAGCATTGGCAGGTCAGACAATAAATCAATTTGTACTCCAGTAAATTTTAAGAAAGCGTCCCAGCTCATCCCAGGCGCAGAAATATAATGCGCAGGATCTAGACTATAATGTTTCATGCAGGTCTTCCTATAATTTTCGAAGACGTCCGCCAACAAACAGGTATCCGCCATTAAATAGGAATCATGATAGTCTCCCATCGTTTTAGAGTCTAATTTTTGCCACGCTTCTTGAGCATAAGAATAATCAGAATCACTGATGTCCTTTCCTCTGAGACTAGAAAAGAACGCGCCTTTAGGCGGAAGTGTATCTTCGTCAAACCTTTCCCAGCTGTTCATGTACTCATAAGGATAAACGCCTTTTCTAACAAGTGTTGGGTCAAAATATTCTTCCGTTATTGGGCAGGACTTTAAGGACATAGCCAGTGACTCTAATGAACCCATCATGTGTTGCATAGAGTCGTAGAAAGACATGTTATTTAAAGTGAAACACATGTACTTTTCTGATGATTGCGCAATGCATGACACCCTAAAGGCGCTAGTTACTGCTTGCAATATAAGATGAGAGTCGTAACCTCGCAAGTTATGAAAGAATATAGGAAGTCTCCAAGTCCTAGGATCAAACTTTAGTTGAAGATTGCAATTGTTATGCGCTGCTCCTCTGAATTCTCCGCTAATGTGATCATGATCTCTTACTGTTGGATTTAAACTTTCAGGGGTTAGCTCTAAACCACAAATCCAACAGTGAGTGGCTGAGTCATAGCGATCTTGATCTTCAGGGGTCATCTTAAGATCGGATAGGACTAGATTATTAGAACAGACATTACGAACTTCTTGCATGCGTTTTAAGAAATGTTTTGCTGCATGTGGTCCTCTGTATAATTCTGGCTTTGAATGGACGCCATCTGACCTGACAACAATGAAGGCAAATGAACAAATCTGGTGGTTATTCATTATAACTGTTTTTGGTAAATGTTTTGGAGCAGGTCCTTCATAAGGAACAATAAGCGACTCGAAGTCTGCGTAAACAACGTATGGAGACCTCTGGAGTTTTTTGTAATTCTTAAAACTAACCTTACTGCCTTCTCTTGGCATAATTAGTTCTGTATTGCAGTCAACTGGACTAAGACAATGTTTTACATGTTCGCTCGCAGCTTGAACGGACGGAATTCTTGTTAAACATTTTCTACAGAATTCTTGTTTGTGCCCATCTTTTGTAGTATGCACCAACAGTCTACTCATTGTGCGTATTAGCGTGTAATGCAATCCTGTTGGGCTGTGCATCAAGAGTAAGTCTACATGGTGTTTGGTTGGTTTGCCTATTGTTGGACTGTTCTTTGATACTCTAATTGGCAGAAGGTTGGTTTCTTCAGACCATGTGTATACGTTAACAGTTATTGGTGGATTTTGTTTTTCAAACTGATCAATTTTGTCTACAGCCATAGGAAATTCAAGACCGTTAAAGTTAAGATCATTGGCCCACTGTAAATAGTTAGATACTCTCTCTGCATTTTTGGCAACGTGATGCAGCCTAGCAAGAACGCACCACATGAAACATTTGTCGTCTGAATTCTTTATGTTCAGAACTGCTCTCTTTGCAACTAATGTTGGAGGCAGTGGAATGTAAGACTTGCCTACAATCGGCTCATACTTAGCCTGTCTTAATCTGATGTCTAGGACTTCACCCTCTGACCAACCAGAGCCTCTCATTTTAGCTGCTTCAGAGGCTTCATTAAACTGTGTAAGAAGTTGATCTGCCCAACCAGGTGTTAAGTCATTATGAGAAAGAATAGTCTGCTGTTTAGTTGAAACCCAGACTTCTAGATTTTCTTCGTTTATTGTTATATAATCGATTAAAACAACTAACCTTACTTTAACTGGAGGGTTTATTGTTAGTTTACTTGGAACTTGAGAAATAGCATGTACAACGCTTGCCTGTACGTTTGTTGGATCAATAACTTCTAAAACGACCTCATTTAAAGCTTTTGACAAACGCTCTTCCTCGAGCATTGCTTCAAACAATTCATCTGAACCTTCATATATCTTATCCATGTTGAGCTTCTTTTCTAACTCAAAATATTTATTTAAATTAAAAAAAAATACTTAATCAGAATCAATATCAACTGTCTTTTTGTGCTTGGACTCGTAAACTAAAGTATAAACGCCCTTTGGGGTTGTTAATGTGAGCTGTTTAGAACAGAGTTTAATGTTTCGTTTACTTTTTTTAAACATTCCTTTTTTATCTGGTCGGTGTCTGGTTGTTGAGAAAAAGTTGCCCTTGCCTTTCTTTGAAGATCAAACTTTTGTCTTTTGTAGTCCTCAAAATCAGCCTGTAGGCGACTAAATTCTTCATCCGTGATGTTCGAGTCGGCAAGTGCTTTATTTATTGTCAGTTTGAAGGAACTAAGTTTAGCTGTTATTAGTTGAACTATAGCTGTGTGCTTTTGGAGTTTAGTTTTTATTTTTTTGCTGGCAGCACTTACAGCTATTGAGCATAAACCAAGAGTTAAAGACACACCACCTAGAGGTATAGCTACCGGTGCACCTACGCCTGTTGCTAAGAGACCTACACTTGTTCCTGCTGTTAAAGCACTAACCGCCGATGCTCCAGTATTAACATATGTAACAGCATTAAAGACAGCAGAATACCTTCGTTTGGTTTTACTGTATTTTGAAAGGTCCTGTTCTAGTTGGGTTTGCATTTGTGTTATGTTTGTTAATCTGAAAGTTTTTATGTCTACAGCAGCAGAATTGCCTACTATCTCTTCTTTGGGCACTTTTGGATAAGTCGTAACAGACATGCTTTTTTAAAATAAAAATAATTTAGTATTGGATATCTTTTAATCTGTTATCTTGAATATTCAGCTGCGCATCATATATTAAAAACAAATGTACATTAAGTGGTTTATCACTCTCTTTTTCTTTATCAATTTGAATGTTTATTACGTCTTTAACTGTTCTCCCACTCCCATGCAACTGATTATCCTCTGTTGACCTTAGGTCAATCCATAAACCGTATTTCGTTGTTAAATATTCATCAAGTCTAACACTGTGAAGGTGTAGATCTTTAGACACAAGGTCTACTGTTGGACTTCTAGACCTCCCGCCTCCAAACAATTTTCTTATTTCATCAAAATGATGATAAGGTTTAAGCCCGCTGCCGTAGACTTGGTTAGGACTACCCTCAATTGAACATTGTACTTTCGTTATTTTAGGATTGATAAACTTTTCACTTTGTCTTTGGTATGGTTCTTTATCATCTTCACACAGCAATAAAATACCTTTAAGTGATCGTGCTGCGGCGCTAAAACTAAAATTCCATATAGTGTCTGCTCTGCTTTTAGGATATTTTGAATGATGAATCACTCTTTCGTAATATATTGCTAATTTTGACTGATATTGTTGCTCAATCAGCCTTGCTAAGTTAGGGTTGCTAACAATGTCAAACTCTAACGAGATGTCGAAAATGCTGTACTTTGCTTCAGTGTCTGTAGATTTAATGACACGTTTGTATTCATTAAAAGTTAGTTCATATGACAATCTGTCTTTTAATGCTCCTTGAAAGTATGGCGCATGCGCTTTTAACAACTCAAAATCTAAGGGTATAGAAAAGCGATTTCCATAAGCAAAACTTACAGCTTCATACTTGTTGCCGGCTTTAGCATCTTCGGCGTCTATTCTGTGTTTTAGTGCTTCGTTATTTTCGATTCCTTGAAACGCAAGATCGGCCCTTTCATTATCGGTTAGCCATAGATCACAATAGATTAGAAATATGTCTGCATTGTGTAAAGAAAATATTTCTTGCCCCTCAAGTTTTATAGAAATTTTCTTAACGATTGCCCGTCCCAGATTCTGTACAACTGTCCTGTTTACGTCTGTTGCTGAATCAAGTTCTATTTTGAAAGTAAGCCGTGCAGATCCCGGCACAATCACTTCATCTGCTCCTAGGTCTGGAAATTTAACAGTAAGAATTTGATCTGAATCAATAGTAGATGGATTATTTGGAACAATAATATTCTGTTTATTTCCCTTCACGCCAAAGGGCTCTTTCAGTCTTCTATGCGGGTCAAGAATCGAGCCATATGCTTGTGACATTTTTTTTTATAAAACAAAATAAAAAGTTAATTATTTAAAAACATGGCAGAAGAAGATTATGATGTTTTTGATCCTGGAGACGACATGAGTGAAATGACGCCTTTGACACATCCATTACAATCATTGCGGCGTGAATTAACAGAAAGTAAGGTCAAATCATTTTATCAAAGTTTAGGCCAAGAACCTCCCGAATTTATAGACCCTAATGATTTTGAAACAAAAGATGACCATTTGTTTTTTAAAAACGAGCAAGGACAACCTGTACAGCTTACATCTAAACCAGACTCATCAAAGTTTTTAGCTAAGAGTACAATTAGACAAAGGCTCAGTGTGAGCGAACAAAATCGCCTTGGCATTACTAAACCAAAATTAGATAGGGAAGCAGTTGCTAAACTTCAAAACACACTACAAAAACTCCCAACAGAAAACCAAATTCAAAACATACCCCTTAAAGATTTAAGCCCAACAGCAGACAAAATAATACAAGCAGAAACCAGTTTTTCAGAAGAAACAGCATTAAAAACTATGCACGATCCGCCGCTACCTATGAGAGAAATAACGGCCCTTGATCATGCTTTAAGAAGCATCAGGGGTGAGTTAACAAACAATTTAGCAAAACTGGGTGAACTAGATGAGCATATAAAAAGAGAAAAAGAAAAACTAGTTGAGGCTGATGACCACAACTTAGGACCTGGTGTTAAAGAAAGAATAACACAAAGACTAAAAGATCTTGAACAAGAGAGATCAGCAAGACTAGAAGTGCTGTCTACTAACCGAGAACAATTACGAACTCAAGTGAGCAGAATAAGAGAAACTATCCAAAGAATTTTATATGAAGACACAACGCTAGCAGAACGAATAAGAACACTGTTTAGAGAGCAAGGCGTCACATTAGCAAGTGTTATAACAGCCTTAGGATTTGCAATAAGTACACTGGTGTTGGCTATTACAGGCGGCGGTGGGCAAGGGTTAGTGCCTCCGCCACCATCTCCTCCACCTGATAAATCATGGGTAAAAAAACAACTTGATCATCTTGCGGGTTTATTAAAAAAATTAGCCACTAAGGCCATAGACTCTTTACCTGGCATATTAGGGAGTGTCGTTAGCTGGCTTTTGTCTACTGCAAGCAAAGTAGTTGGCTTTATGGCCGAGCACTTATGGACATTAGTTGTCTTAATAGTTGGGTTAATTTTTAGTAAGATAAAGAAGGAGTAATCCTAGGCCAGTTAATCCAAAAACAAGTGCTGTCTTTTCATATTCATGGTCATTATTTTTTTTGTCATCGTGAACAGAGTCTTCAACAACCTTGGGGCTTTGGGCCTTGAGAACTGGTTGACTTATTCTTGGGGGGTTGACTACACGAGCAGGGTCAGCTTGTTTGTTTATTGTTTGTAATATTACTGGCTCAGAATTTATGTTGTTTTTCCCAACTTTCTGTTCTTTGCCCGCCACAAGGATTTCATTATTGTAGTTTATTATTGTTCCTATCTGGAGTCTGAGGTCAGAAGGCAGCATGTATAAACCAGTGCCAACAGCAAAGTCTACTTTCGATCTTGCGTATTGCAAAACATTTTGGTACCTTTTAATACTTGAAGGCAAATCAATTGCAGAATTAATAGAATCCTCTAAATTTGCTAAATACTGTTTTTGGGCGTCAAAGCCAGTAGAAGGATCAATTATGTTTGATCTCGTTTGTGCTTGCGAGCCTAGCAAACACCAAACATAAGTACGAATAGAGTCGTTTATTCGTTCTATTCCCGCTCTAGTTAGGCCCTTAGAAGTATCCAAAATAAATGTTGTCCATGCTGTTTTATGCTCTTGCTCTATGGACCCGAGGTGAACAGTTGTGCCTGAAGAGAAAGATGTGTAAGGAGGATCCCAATCATAGTTATACTTTCTGTGCACGCCCCAATAATAAAGGGTGCCTAAACCATGATTAAGATCCAACTTTTGTCTAAAGTCTGTCTTTGGGTCAATATCAAATTCGTTACAGATCCTTTCAAAAGCCTTGTAATCTATTCTGTTGCTGAATGGATTAAACGTTTTGTCATTTGGTAATGGCGCTTGCAGTTCAGATAAAATACGTCTGAAGGTGTAATAAAAATGAAATCTATACACTGACCTCACCAAAGGATCAGGATGATTTAAATGATCAGCATACGACACTCCACACCCAGTTGATGCGCAAAACACAGCAAAGTTTAACTGGTTCTGATAAAACTGCATCGGATGACTGAACCACACTTTCGGGATGTAGTCGTTTTTAATAGGAGGGTTAAGATATCTGTTCAATGGAGTACTAACCTTTACTTGAAAGGCGTCAGTCTGAGTCACAGAAATGTCGAGGGTGTCAGTTGTTATATTTTTAAGATTGTAGTGCGGCCCAACAGAATATTTTGCATTAGTATATTTGAATGCACTCATTTTTAAATTTGTTTTAAAAATGTTTGTAACAATAACAACTCAAGACAGTCCTTCGTTTTTAGAGTATGCTATTGATAATAACTGCGGAACCCAAAGGGTCGCACTCCATGAAATTTTTTACAAAGTCGTATGGTTTAATATAACTGAATCCAAGGAGAATAATAAGATTAAAAAATTTAGTGATCGTTCCATGACTAGCCGGTTAATCATACCTGATGGTTATTACGGGTTTTGCTCGCTAAAAGAAGCAATGAGTATCTTCGACATTACTCTCAAACTTAACAATGCAAATTTGAAAGTAATGTTGACATTCAAACCTGAAGAAGAAGAAGTAGGTTACCTTTTTGATGTAGAGCTAGCTAAAATGTTAGGCTTTGCAACTGACAATCAAGTCAGTCATGAATTTATAGTTACACCAGACAAAACTACTTATGAGGGAGAATATCCGCTCGATCTTGCATTACATTCATTACTCTATGTTCATTTGGACGAGCTGAGCACTGATGAAAACTTATATGATGGAAGGCCCTCAACTGTTTTAAGAGCTCTTCCATCAGGGAAAGCTGCATATTGCGATTATGAAATTATACAATTCCCTAATTTACAGTTTAAAAGATTAGCTTGTGGGAGGGTCAGATCATTTAATATAAAGATCACAGATAAAACAGGGAAAGTCGTGAAATGTGATAACCTGCACATTGTTTTAGAAATAAAATAATACGTTGTTTTAAAAAATGTCACGTGGACCAGAAGAATCAGGAGTTACATTAGCGCCTGAGAGGTGTGTAACTTTAGAATTAAAAGACCTTGCAGACGTTGAGGACTTTGAACAAAACGGTGAGATAGGCACTTTGTATGGTTTTGAGTACACTAAAGATGGTTATTATAAACGCAAAGAGGTTGACGACAACAAAAGGTTTCCTAAACTAGAACAACTACGCAATCTAGAAGCAAATAATACAGGTCAGTATGAATATAAAATAGTTCGAAAAACTGACAACAAATGGCACTTAGAACCATATTTAGAATGGGACATAAAATTTGAATTCTTAAGCCCATTTACATTTTTTGACCGTCAAAAAAGTTTCAGAAAAACATTGAACTCTGGCCCTTTACATGTAAGTCTTATGCCAGAGGACAACAGTCGGAAAGAGATCGAAATAAAGCCGTTTGGGGACAAACAGTACATCCTCCACAGAAGAGAATCGGTTTTAAAGAAAGCTTCTACAAAATTACAGTTCATTCCACGCACAAAATTAGGAGACACGTTCACAATGATATTTAAAATTTCTGTCTTAAAGGATGAGGCGAGAAATGGAGCTCTGGGCGTCAGTGACAATCTTATGAAAGGAATTCTTATTAGCTGGCAAAACTTAGACGTTGACAAACTTAAAGTTACTGTCGTCGTTCTTTACAATGGCGAGGATATTAAGGTCATAACAACAAGCAACAAAATTGATATTAGTCTAAATAGAAACGATCTTACAGAACTAAACTGGATTAATCTTACACATTTAGACCTTATAGGGTTTTATTATACTGAACAAGTTTTGACAGAGAGTATGATAAAAACAATAACTGGATTAGATTAAATTCTGTTTTAAAACTATGGAGCAGACGACTTTGGTGTCAATGCCGATGTTAAACTTTATGACAAAAACCCCTCATTGTTCATTGATTTGTGGACAGACTGGTTGTGGAAAAACAATATTTGTCCTCGACCTATTACAAACAGTTTATAGTTATAATTTTGATCATATTGTAATTTTCTGTCCAACATTAAAGTGGAACAAAGCATATCACGACAGAAGGTTTATATGGACGGATGATGAAATCTATTTAGTTGATCCTAGCAATAAACTGAGTGAGTGTTTAGAACACTTTCATAGACAGTTTGAGGGAACGCAGACACTATTTATTATAGATGACTGTTCGGCAGAAAAGGATATAGTTAAAAAGAGAAACACTTTATCAAAACTGGCTTTCAGTGGAAGACATGCTGGGATAAGTGTGTGGATTTTATGTCAGAAATATAACTCAGTTTTAAAAGACTTTAGAGAGCAATTAAAGACAGTGGCTTTATTCCACATGAAAGATAGAGACGCATTTGATGAATGTATGAAAGAAAATGATGTTATTGAAAACGATCAAGAAAAACGAAGGATTAAGCAAAAACTTAAGTCTCAAAAGTTTTCTAAATTAGTGTTAAAAACAGATAATCCTACACATTATGTATGTTTGTAAATGTTTTTTTTTTATAAAAGAACTTATTTAAGTACTTGTTAAGAACTTGATGATGACTTGTATAATAACTTATTTAAGAATTTATTTTACTTATAGAGAGAACTATAAAATACCGATTCTGGATCGCCCGCCGGAGCAGCAGCGAAACCGGCTAAAGCCGGTTGGAGCTGGCGGAGGTGGGTGAGCTAGAATCGGTATTTTATAGTTCTCTCCCCTACCAACGCCGGGTCTGCGTATACAGGCACACGTGTCCAACCAGGATCTCCTACTCTCTTTGCGAAGTTTCCGATCAGGACTTCCTGCACAGGGCTATTCATGACCAAAACCTCCAACTTCCCTGCGATGAATGGTGACTTCAACTCTATTACCGCCACAGGTAACACAGACCTACATCTGGACTCGGCCAACACTACTGGGACTGTCTCTTGTGTACGCATCTGCCGGTACTAACCACTTGGCCACTACGGTGTGTCCGGCACCAGTGTCCCGTAATCCATTGGCCGGAGACCCGTTAACTTCTACAATGCACGCAGGCTCGTACCGCTGCTCAGCGCATGGGCGACACAACGTAGGGACTACTCGAGCTTGGGGCTGGTCACAACAATGAACAGCTCCAACAGAATGGGGCTCAGGGCATTTCCTAGCGATGTGGCCTGGCTTCTTGCAGTTGAAACAAACTATGGTCGATCTAGGCCCTTCTGATCTCCTGTTCAGCTGCTGTAGTGCACCATCACTCTGTTGGGATCTCTGTGTGGGCTGGCTCCCTACTGTTTCGCGCCTATTACCCAGGTTGGGCTGGTTAACTGTTCGGTCTTGTCTCGCCTTCCTCCCCAGTCTTTTGGCCTCTGCCAAAACAGTAGCTTCTGTTGCAAGTTGTTCAACAGTTTTCGGGCATGTCTTCCGGACCTCGATCGTGAACTCTGGAGACAATAGCTGATAAAACTGTTCTTGGAACAGCAGATCCTTTACGTCCTCTGCCACACTCTCATCCTTGCCCGCTGCCGCACACCAGAGGGAAAACCACCGCTTCATCCTTCCCAGCATCTGGCCGAAAGTCTCAGCAGCGTCCTTCTTGATGCTCCTGAACTTTTCCCGGTAGGCCTCAGCATCTAGCCTGAAGTGGCTTAACAGGGCGCCCTTTATCTGATCATAGTCGCCTAACTCATCCGCACTTAACCGCATCACCGCTTCTCTAGCCTTTCCTCTCAGCAGAGACATCAGACGTGTGGGCCATGAGGTCTTGCTCCACTTGCACATCTGGGCTACACGCTCAAATTGGGCGATGAAAGCGTCCACGTCGTCGTTCTCTCCTAACGGCTCAAGGTGGACATGCTTCGTTTCCTCCACCTCAATCAAGCGTTTCCTATGCGCTGCTTCATCTAAGGCCTGTCTCTCTTGTATGATTAGCTCTCGCTCTCTTGCCTCTAACTCGGCTTCATCCCTTCGTCTCTTGAGATCTAACTCGGCTTGCCGTGCTTGAGCTTCTATTTCCCTTATTGCCCTTTCTTCCTCCATCTTCTTCCTCTGCAGTTCCAGTTCCAGCTGTCTCGCTGCTTTCTCATCTTCGATCTTCTTCTGCTTCACCTCTAGTTCCCTCTGCCTAGCAGCTTTCTCCTCTTCTATCTTCTTCTGCTTCATCTCTAGCTCCCTCTGCCTAGCAGCCTTCTTCTCTTCAATCTGCGTCCGCTGCATTTCTAGCTCCCTCTCATCCTTCATCTTCTGCCTCACTTTCTCCTCTTCGATCTTCTTCTGCTTCATTTCTAGCTCCCTCTGTCTATCAGCTTTCTCCTCTTCTATCTTCCTCTGCTGCATCTCTAGCTCCCTCTCATCCTTCATCTTCTGCCTCACTTTCTCCTCCATCCGGAGCTCCAATTCTACTTCTCTCGCCGTCTTCTCATCCTCATTACGTACCGAGTCTGTGACGAACTTGGCGAGGTCTCCCCCAGCTAAACCCATCGCCGCTCCCAACTTGGCAAACTTTGCATAAGCCCCCGTCCCCTGTTCTTGATCCACCCCCGCATCCTGGTCACTAACCTTAGGTTTGGTATCCGCCGTAGGGGCCTGTGGATCCATGACACTATCGGGGTCGTACTGCGGATGGGCTCGGGTGTGTTTAGACATAGGGTACCCCTACCACCACAGAACTAGCAACGGACAGTGCGATCTGAGCGCAACTGGAGGTTCCTGACTACGCACTAGCCCCTGAAGCAACTCAGCACAAGCACACAATACTCTCAATGAGTCACGCACCAAGCACAACTCCACCCACACTTGTGTACCTCATACATATACCCCTATGGGCTCCAACCCATATAATACTACCAATGCACTGTCTGGTCACGGACTGAACCACGTGACACCGTGTGTCCACTGTCCACTGTGCATGCGCACCAGTTACCCACAGTCACAGGCCTCACTGTCTCTGGTAGGCCGCACCCACACGATCACAGTGCACTTGCACCCCTCAAGTCCAGGTGCACTCACAGCATACCCTATGCCACAACACTGCGCACCCTCGTGCTTCCCACACACAGTCACCTGGGCTTACACTGCCCTTAATCCCCACAGGATATCCAAGCACACAGTGTGCACAGTCACGGGCCGGGTACCACTCTACCTACTCACTGGGGTATACCATATGTACGGGACACAAAAGACACCTGGTACCCTCCGGCACCTCACCTACACTGTACGATGTAATCACTCACACTTACCACAACCACTCAATGTTTATTGACCATTCATACCTCACTCACACGGTAGCGCCAACCCATTCACACCAACACAAGTGCCCCGCCCTATGCCACTGGAAAGCTGCCTGAAGTGAACAGGGACACTACGTACCACCTCCCAGGGTACTGGTACGCTCCCACCAACCACCCGCTTACATTTCACACAACGTACACACCGGACACAACACCCCCCTTACCTCCCTCCTAGCTACCTATCACCTACCCAGAACCCCTTATGGTACCCCGCATCTCCACCAAAGTGTCACGGTCGCTAAGCCGGACGGCCCTACCACCCTTACCCACGCCTATCACACACTAGGTCAGACAACACAGCACACTAACACAGTTTTACAATCACGCACGCTTCTTTATTTCACACACACTCCATGGCGCCACCACTCACGCACATCCACAACTGCACACAAGTATCCCAATTCCCGCTGACTCACCCTACTCTACTATAATGACCTGGAAGACCCTAACCTAACCTAAAACACCAGTTACAGTATATCACTGTGACCTGGGGACACAGTGATAGCCCGCACACGTGGTGACTAACTACTAGGGACAAGGATTTACCAAAGGGACTCTAATCTCTTAATGACCGCTACCACCCACACCTCTCCCCAGGACTCGCCCTTCCCTTTTAACCCGGGACCACTACCAAACTGGTCGCTGCGTCCCTAAGGGAGGCAACGACAAGTACCCTACACTGTGCCGGCCACTACGTCCTAAAAGGAGGCAGTAGCTAACACCCCTAACCCTACTGCCTAACGCTACACCCCTTCTATCACAAACATGGGACAACCCATCCCGGCCCGGAAAACTCCAGTCCTCGGCGCTGTACGGGGCCCCTCACAGGCTGACACCTCCCCGGAAGACTCTGCACCCCGGCGCTGTCCGTGGCTCCTCCGCGGCCCGACACCCTCCCCGAAGACTCTGCACCTCGGCGCTGACCGTGGCTTCCCGCAGTCTGACTCCTCCCCCGATGGGCACGACCCCCAACGCACACACACACCAGACACCCTCTCGACGAGTCTGGGCCTCGAAGGACGCCTCCTCTGAAGGCCCCGTCGGACACTGAGGGTGAAAAAGGCCTGGTGCAGCGCCCTCTCACAGGACGCCTGAACAGGGAAGAGGAACCAGTGCCGGAGAACTCCCGGAAGAGCACCGGTAGCTGGAGGAGAGCTGCCCCACAGAAGGCAGACGGCCTGGGTGGTCTCCCTCTCCCGGGAAAAACAACAGGCACTGGAAAGCGCCGCTCACCTGCCGGCACGCGGCAGTAGACTGCGGTGATCTGGCCCCAGCCTCAGGACGGAACAGGATACCTGCTGACACAACTGTAGGCCCCTACTGTAATGTTGCTACTACCCGAGTCATCAAGGCACATAGGCTACTTGGTAAAGCTTTAACTCTCCATCTCCCTTGCCTACTTCCCACTCGGGCATGAGAGTGACCCCTTAAATTTCGAACACATCCCCCAACCCATTACTCACTTTGGGGTTATCAGACCCATTTCCTGCCAACCCTTACAACAGCGGTAAAACAATATTCTCCCTGAGCCCATCCACGCTATTACATATGAAATTATGAATCACACCCAATTCTCGGAGAAATAAACCAATCTAAGCGATCCAACACGGACTCCATGGGCCCCCTTAGGACATACTAAATAATCTAGGAAATGGCCAGTTTCACAAGGAAATGTCTTCACACAATAACCAGTAGTAATACACATCTCTCAGAGAAAAAAAAACATCAATTTTTAGCGGTTCACAGTTCCAGCATGTTCACACAAGAGAATCGGCTCGCAGCCACAATCCTTCACATTATTACCCCTCTTTGCCCTGTCAATTATAATCATATATCAAAAACAACATGATTTGTTCGCCAAAATTTCCATCCAGCACCTCACTCCCATGTCATCTCTTGTCAGATAACCCAGTGGTTAATCCTTGTTATGCCAACACAACCACACTTCATACAATATTACCTGCTGCACATCATCCGTTTTTATCCTATCGACTGCTAAGCTACTCGCCTTAAACTTTACCTTCCCCTTCTTTCCGACTACTAAATTTCATAATGGGACTGTCTCCCCACAACCTAAGACATCTTTCTCCGACCCTATTCTGTCACAAACACATACATCCCTGCATGTGTGACGACTGTCACTTGTATTACAAAAACTTCTACCCTATGGACTCACTGTCCTGTACCAAATGCGTACGTCACAGATACAGTCCGCACGCGCACGACACCCGCGTCGAGAACCATGACTCGTAACGAAAGTGAAAAGACACCAATATAAGTTGAATGGTTACGACCGTACCCCAGTATAAACCACTCGACCACAAACTGGCCTTGGCCTTACTACACAGTTAACCGATTCCAATGCTGTGCAGGTCAACTCTGAAATCGTTAATCAATTTCAACGAACTCCTACTATTTACAATTGAGATTGAGCACAATCATCAAACCCCTCTATGATTCACGCAGACACATCTGCACCTGACTCATATTATGATCCTCAACAAATGCAACCTCGTACTACCCTCTTATTGAACCCACTGACATTAACATGAACTAACCACAAACAATATCTACCTCACCGCCCATCAACGGTTATTATATCGAACCCACATTGTCTAGCCAAACTGTCACATGACAATCGAACTCAGGAACCACTATGTACATCACTTACAAAAATATACAGGAAAGAGGTAACAACACAAACCGGCTGACAACAAATTTCAATCACGGAACCAAGACAACATCATACTAGACAACCAGTATACGCAACGAACACCATACAACTAACCCCAACATGAGACAACTACAGTAAAAACTCGCCATAATACAAGACAACACGACGAACTACAACACAAGGAACCTAACAGATCACCAACCTGGACATACAGACGATCAACCACACCAGTTCTGCAACTGGCTGACAGTGGCTGCCAACAAGGACGACACCGACTCAGCACAGGCCAAGGGCACCCAAACCCGACGAGGACCTGGCACTAACTATATGACTCGAAGTCACTCTTCAAAAACTACCGGCGCTGCCGCCGCACCTACAAGGAGTACGTCCACTCCGACGAACACCAGGGACCGAAGTGAAGCTACCCCAACACATTCCGCCCTGGTCGGAATCAAGCGAACTCTACTCACCACACAAAACAACCATTGGTCAGAGCAGTGTATCCCTCCGCAGAGCTGACACGCCTGACCAACGGACTAGTTGTTGCTCGTGCAACAACACGACAATTTACCACAACAACTCACAGACGTGACAACACAACAACAGCCGATATCCTGCCCCGCCTTCTCTGGTGTAGAACCAAAGTAACAAAAGGGTAACAATCGGGAACGAAACCAACCTCCCGCTTCCATTCCATTCCTTCAATAAGTGAAGACTGGAATGAAAGAATATTGTATGTCCTATTTCCCCAGCCTCCTACCTAGCCTAATCTTTCTACCTAACCCTGAGGAACTTAGCCTAACCCCAGCTAACTAAACCCCAGTCTTACCCCGCGCGCGCGCGTGCACACACACACACACACACACACACACACACACACACACACACACACACACAAGCACACATACATACACGCTCGCACGCTCTCTATCTTGAACCACCACTACTCTTACCACATGGACATACTGGTTTAGTACCGCCGATCGGTGACAGGGCACCTACTCTCATGTAAAGCCTGGAATGCGCAAACTACCTGCCCCAGGTAGTACTGGCAAGCTACAAACTACAGTCAAGATTGAGAAGGGTAGAAGTAAGTCAAGGGTTGGAGTAATGCCTTCGGGGTGTTGCTGTCGTAGTGTGAGCAACAGAAGTAGAACAATGGTGGGAGCAATGCCTACGGGCTGCTGTTGTTGTGGTGATGGTGTGAGCAGTCATCTGTTACGGACAGCTACCGTGTAAATAATGTAGCTGGCCAGTTGTGTTATTGATTTTGATTGCCCAGTATAGGGCGGGTTTGAGTCTATGTTCATGTATTATTTTTCTTTTTTGATTGATGTTTATCTGTCAATAGTGCTTTGTTCATTGCCCATTATGGAGCGGGGATCAGTATGTGCTCACGTGTTATGATTTATGATTTTTCTGGTTGATATCTGTTTGCTCATGTTATTTTGTCACAGCTCGGTAAGGTGTGAAAATGTCCTTAAGTTGTGACATCAGGATAAATGTTTGATTTGCATATTGTGTGTGAGACCGTGTGAGCAGATTGTGGCCACACGCCTGAATTTGATTTTGATGTTAAGTAGGCTGGGCCACACGCCTGAATTTGATTTTGATGTTAAATAGGCTGGGCCACACACCTGAATTTGAATCTTGATTAGCAGAGTAGGCCATACTCCTGAATTTGAATTTTGGGTTAATCATGGTTGTGCTATTATTAGAAGTGGACGGAATGATTAATCAATATGTATGGACATGCTGATAGCTAACACTATAGAGAGAGTTCTTGATTATATGTGAGCCAGTTTAGAGTTGAATGTTGTGCACAGTCGTTTATGACTAACAAAAGAGTGATTCAGTGGACTATTTGATTGATTTATTGTTTTTAATTGGGTACATTATCCATGCTAGAAATGTTGATGGAAGTGATGTCTTGAAGCATAGGGGTAGCACTGTTATATTGACCCATGCAACTGAGTTTGTTTTATCCAATTTGAGAACATTCGTCCTGGAGGAAATGTTGATTGGAACAACATTCTTAGGTACAGGGGTGTCATGAGTCGGCCGAATGTTCTCGAGCATTTAGGCAAATTAAGGGGAGTTTTGCTGTTGTTGAGAGCAAGTTCCTTGGGTTCTTCAAGTGTGCGAACTCAGGCATCACCAGAGGGGAATACCCCGAGTCGTATACTGAAGGAGGGACAATTACTGGGAAGTGTTTCGCATGTCTAGGGGGGTAGTAACAAGAACATGCCGACATGCCGACCTGGGTAGACGAGAGTGTCCACTTTGAGCACTGGCTATTCAGTGGGTTCTCCAATGGGGCTGAAAGGAAGGCGATCATGTCAGGTGACCGTCACGGGTAGGTGACCGTCAGCCTGCAGGCAGAGTACAGCGACCATTCCGTCGTCCTTTGTTCTGAGGAATGAATGGAAGGCTTCGGCCTATTGAGTGGTTTGCACCTTGTTGTCTATAGAGGTAGTAACTACTTGAAGCATCAGTCCTGGCTGGTAGAGAAGTCCAGGCTGTTAGTACAATGGGTAGCTCGGGGAATCGAACATGAGTTTGAATAGGAGGTTATGCATTAACTACTTGGTACCCAAGTCTTTGTTGGTGCTAGCAGCTGGGTGTGTGTGTATGTGTAGGTGACTAGTGATTCCATTGGCGGAATAAAAATAACTTGGGGATTTATTGGTACAAATCGTGTGATGGGTGTGTGCCAGTGATTCCATTGGTTGAACCAGTTAAACTCGGGTTCTCTCTTTCTTTGAGAACGAATATAAGGTGCTTGGAAAACCAGGAAGTGTGTGATTCACTTAAGGGAAAGTGAACTCGCCCGTCTTGCTGAGGGCTCAAGAAAATACAGCGTGAAGCAGAGGCTTGCTGTCGCCTCGTTGTCTCCTGGGTGGGGACGTAAGACAGTGGAGGTTGCTGTCGCCTCGTTGTCTCCTGGGTGGGGACGTAAGACAGTGGAGGTTGCTGTCGCCTCGTTGTCTCCTGTGTGGGGACGTAAGACAGTGGAGGTTGCTGTAGCCTCGGAGCCGACGACGAGAAGAATTGTCTCCCGTGTGGGGACGGTCGACAGCAAGACGTGTTAGCCTGTTGGAGCCTAGACAGGGAGCTGCCAGACAACGGTGGGGTGTTTGCAGCCAGAGAAGACCTGTGGGAGAGGCCGACAGGAGCCCTTTCCGTGGAGAGGGCGAAGTGCAGTGGAGTCCGGGAGACTCGGTCTGAGGGTGCGACTCAAGCTACGTTGCCAGTGTCCCCCAACTGGGATTTGGCCAATCGGGAGGACACAACAGTGTGGCGGCTTCAGTTCGTAGTCGCACAGTGGGAGGAGAGAAACTGACGGCCAACCAAGGAATGCTGGCAAGTTATGGACGTTTTACTTGTTCTTAAGTCTATAAGTGTGCAAACAAAATAGTGGAATATTGTCTTTCCTGGTTAAGTAAGAATAACTGAAGAACAGGGGATGCGATTTATGAGATTGTCTGTATGATGTTTACATATTTGTATGATACAGATAAGTGTGTTGTGTAGTGACGGGTGGGGGCTCGGAGTCAAGTTAAATAAAAGTTGATTATTTTCTATGAATGTTATTTGTTTCCCGTCACCTTTGTGCGGGCCCGATGTGAGTGACAGAGTGCGTGTGCCTATGCAAGAGCGCATTTTGGTTGTGAAAGCGTAAATACTTCTGTCTATAAGCCCCCTGCATCCCTGAATATTAAAATCATATTTTAATAACGAGGGGAGCGTCGGAGACCCGTCACAAACTGAATTTATGAACAGTAAACAAGTTGGGTATTTTTTGCTCCCATAAGAAAACCTAACACAGAGTAACTTTTATTCAAGACTGGCACAGCCTTTTAAACTTGAATAAAGTCAGACAAATACATAGACGAACAATCTAAGATTGTTCGACTATTAGATTGTTCGTCTATGTATTTGTCTGACTTTATTCAAGTTTAAAAGGCTGTGCCAGTCTTGAATAAAAGTTACTCTGTGTTAGGTTTTCTTATGGGAGCAAAAAATACCCAACTTGTTTACTGTTTATCGTTTACTGTTCCCTGCCTCATTTCATTTCCGATTTTGAATTTATGAAGTTTTTCTGGATAACGATAAGCGATATTGTAACTGAATCATTTAACGAATCTTTCAGAGAGGGTGCAATGTCATACAGTCAGAAACAAGGCATTGTTATACTACTTCACAAGAGCAGTGACCTTCCAAGAGACAAAGTAAATAATTGGAGACCAGGTACACTAACTAATACAGATTATAAAATTCTAGCAAAGGCATTGGCGTTGAGACTGAATAAAGTTATTGATAAATTAATTGGCCATGATCAAGTAGGTCATCTGAAGGGGCGAAATATTTCGACAGTAATACGAACTATAGATGATGTTATCAGCTGTCTAAATGTACCCACAAAGTGCGGATATCTATTAGCACTAGATTATCAAAAAGCCTTTGACTCTGTTTCTAAGAATTTATGACACAAACTTCCGACATACTTGGGTTTGGGAACCAGTTCAAAAGATGGGTAAGTGTAATTACAACGAACATCGTCAGCAGCATAAATCATGGTGGCTGGATGTCGGAATCTTTCCCTGTAAAGTGTGGCATCAGGTATGGCTGTCCTTTTTCACCTCTGGCTTTCATTTTAGCTGTTGAATTACTCGCAATAAAGATTCGGAACAGTAATATATCAGGGACTGATCTTCCCACTTTCAATAATAAATTGGTAAAGCTTAAAATAAAACAGCTAGCAGACGACACAGCATTGTTTCTAAATAACAGAGATGACGTGATAAAAGCACATGACATAATAAATGATTTCTCTGGGTTTTTTTCTGGTCTCAAATTAAATGTGCAGAAAACAAAAGCAATAAGACTAGGGATACAGAGGTATGGAGATAATATGCCATTTATGCTAACTGAACAAATTAAAATACTAGGGATTTACTTTAAAAATAACCGAGAAGAAGAAGAACATAGAAGAAAATTGGTTAAGACGAATTGAAACAATGAATAAATTGATTAAAACATGGAGTAATAGAGATTTAGGAATTTATGGGAAAATAGTTATTATAGAATGTTTTTTTGTTGAGTCAGTTTGTATTTGTGATGCAGTCAGTAGGTCTGCCTAAGCACGTTTTGACCACAATTAACAGAACCCTATATAAATTCGTATGGCAGAGGAAGAATTCAAACAAAAAAGCGTTTGAAAAGATAAAAAGAAAGACAATGGAAGCAGATTTTAGTCAAGGAGGAGTCAAGATGGTAAACCTTTTTTGCAAGATAGTTTCTATCTACAGTGGGTAGGAAGATTATTTACAGCCACAAACGATAACTGGAGCTATATCCCCAAATGGCATCTGGATAAACTTACAAGTAACATGAGTGCCTTTGATATAAACTGTACTTCAAGAATGCTATCCCCCCATTGTCAGATCAATAACCCATTTTGACAAGAAGTTCTACACACACATTTAGATAACAAAACACTAACCAAACAAATGTATCACGACAAAACTTTCACAAACAGCTACTGTGGAACAATTTGCTTATAAAATGTAAAGGTCGCACGCTATTCTTTCTTTCCTTCCTGGAAAAGAGTAGGAATTGAAAGAGTAAAGAATATGATTAAAGAAAATGAAATTAGAATGCTGAGTTCCGGAGAAATTCTGGAAAAAGTAGTACAAAACAGAGGAAATGTTCTTTTTGAATATAATGCTTTAATAAACTCAATACCTGCATCCTGGAAAAACTGGATACGTAAAAACCCTTGCCAAGAAGGGATACAGAATTACTTTGATTACAGGGCTTACTGTTTAAAGCCAAACCATATCATGAAAATATTAATTGATAAAGGAAATACAACTGAAGACTTAAAGACGTGTGCTCGTGGGTTTTGGCTTAGAAATCTGAATTTCGAAATAGACAAGGATTCATGGCTAATGGCACATGCTGCTACGAAACAATTCAGATTAAGAGAGTTGCAGTGGAAAATTTTGTTGTTGTTTTGTTTTTTGACAGTCCAACACATGTCTTCAAAGATAGAGTTAGGAGGCCAAAACATAGTCTTCAAAGATAGAGTTAGGCGGCCAAAACATGGTCTTCAAAGATAGAGTTAGGAGGCCAACACATAATCTTCAAAGACAGAGTTAGGAGGCCAACACATAGTCTTCAAAGATAGAGTTAGGAGGCCAAGACCAGTGTGGCCAAGACAGTCTTCACGGCTCACTTTAGACAGGACGCTAGTCAAATCACGTTTGTAATCACCCAGCCGACACAAAAAGGCCTTAATGGAGGCTGCTGCAAAGCAAGTGAACAGCAGAACTGTACGCACACATGTTAAAATGCCAAGACTGAAGTTCAGAAGTAAGTCAAGTCGAAGTCAGGAAGCTGCAGATCGAACCAAGTCGCCAGAAGTCACAGAACAAAAAGCTTGCGTGAGACCAAGACAATACAAGAATCCGAAACCAACAGACTTGCTCTGTTCCTCAATCACAACTTACGTAACAGTCCCAAAAGCGGTATCTGCCAAGTCAAGAACAAGACCAGACTGTTATAAAACAAACATGCCTTGTTTTTGTGCTCCCAGTTCTTATAGAATAGGGAATACTTTAGATTGGGAACGAAGAAATGCTGTCTGTGTGTCTGTCCGTCCGTCCGTTCGTGGTCAAAATGTGTTCCACTCGCTCCAGACAAAACTACTGGGCCGATCTTTCTGAAAATTTGTAGGTACATTCATTATGGGTCAAGGATGATGCCCGATGTTTTAGTTTACCGTTATAGCCGTTACTAACGGCTGTAACGGCCTGTAACGGTTTTTCTTCTCTATGGAATATCTCCGAAAGTACTTGGCCGATCTTTGTGAAAATTAGCAGGTATGTTCATTATGGATCACGGATGATGCTCGATGTTTTAGTTTACCGTTATAGCCGTTACTAACGGGTATAACGGTCTGTAACGGTTTTTCTTCTTTATGGAATATCTCCAAAAGTACTTTGCCGATCTTTCTGAAAATTTGTAAGTATGTTCATTATAGGTCACGAATAATGCCCGATGTTTTAGTTTACCGTTATAGCCGTTACTAACGGCTGTAACGGCCTGTGACGGTTTTTCTTCTTTATGGAATATCTCCGAAAGTACTTGGCCGATCTTTGTGAAAATTAGCAGGTATGTTCATTATGGGACACGGATGATGCCCGATGTTTTAGTTTACCCCGTTATAGCCGTTACTAACGGCTGTAACGGCCTGTAACGGTTTTCCTTCTTTATGGAATATCTCAGAAAGTACTTTGCCGATCTCTCTGGAAATTTGTAGGTATGTTCATTATGGGTCACGAATAATGCCGGATGTTTTAGTTTACCGTTATAGCCATTACTAGCGGCTGTAACGGTTTTTCTTTTTTATGAAATATCTCTGAAAGTACTTGGCCGATCTTTGTGAAAATTAGCAGGTATGTTCATTATGGGTTACGAATAATGCCCAATGTTTTAGTTTACCGTTATAGCCGTTACTAACGACTGTGACGGCCTGTGACGGTTTTTCTTCTTCATGGAATATCTCAGAAAGTACTTGGCCGATCTTTGTGAAAATTAGCAGGTATGTTCATTATGGGTCACGGATGATGCCCGATGTTTAGTTTACTCCGTTATAGCCGTTACTAACGGCTGTAACGGTCTGTAACGGTTTTTCTTTTTTATGGAATATCTCAGAAAGTACTTGGCCAATCTTTCTGAAAATTTGTAGATATGTTCATTATGGGTCACGAATAATGCCGGATGTTTAGTTCACCGTTATACCCATTACTAACGGCTGTAACAGCCTGTAACGGTTTTTCTTATTTATGGAATATCTCCAAAAGTACTTGGGCGATCTTTGTGAAAATTAGCATGTATGTTCATTATGGGTTACGAATAATGCCCGATGTTTTAGTTTACCGTTATAGCCGTTACTAACGGCTGTAACGGCCTGTAACGGTTTTTCTTCTCTATGGAATATCTCCGAAAGTACTTGGCCGATCTTTGTGAAAATTAGCAGGTATGTTCATTATGGATCACGGATGATGCTCGATGTTTTAGTTTACCGTTATAGCCGTTACTAACGGGTATAACGGTCTGTAACGGTTTTTCTTCTTTATGGAATATCTCCAAAAGTACTTTGCCGATCTTTCTGAAAATTTGTAAGTATGTTCATTATAGGTCACGAATAATGCCCGATGTTTTAGTTTACCGTTATAGCCGTTACTAACGGCTGTAACGGCCTGTGACGGTTTTTCTTCTTTATGGAATATCTCCGAAAGTACTTGGCCGATCTTTGTGAAAATTAGCAGGTATGTTCATTATGGGACACGGATGATGCCCGATGTTTTAGTTTACCCCGTTATAGCCGTTACTAACGGCTGTAACGGCCTGTAACGGTTTTCCTTCTTTATGGAATATCTCAGAAAGTACTTTGCCGATCTCTCTGGAAATTTGTAGGTATGTTCATTATGGGTCACGAATAATGCCGGATGTTTTAGTTTACCGTTATAGCCATTACTAGCGGCTGTAACGGTTTTTCTTTTTTATGAAATATCTCTGAAAGTACTTGGCCGATCTTTGTGAAAATTAGCAGGTATGTTCATTATGGGTTACGAATAATGCCCAATGTTTTAGTTTACCGTTATAGCCGTTACTAACGACTGTGACGGCCTGTGACGGTTTTTCTTCTTCATGGAATATCTCAGAAAGTACTTGGCCGATCTTTGTGAAAATTAGCAGGTATGTTCATTATGGGTCACGGATGATGCCCGATGTTTAGTTTACTCCGTTATAGCCGTTACTAACGGCTGTAACGGTCTGTAACGGTTTTTCTTTTTTATGGAATATCTCAGAAAGTACTTGGCCAATCTTTCTGAAAATTTGTAGATATGTTCATTATGGGTCACGAATAATGCCGGATGTTTAGTTCACCGTTATACCCATTACTAACGGCTGTAACAGCCTGTAACGGTTTTTCTTATTTATGGAATATCTCCAAAAGTACTTGGGCGATCTTTGTGAAAATTAGCATGTATGTTCATTATGGGTTACGAATAATGCCCGATGTTTTAGTTTACCGTTATAGCCGTTACTAACGACTGTGACGGCCTGTGACGGTTTTTCTTCTTTATGGAATATCTCCGAAAGTACTTGGCCGATCTTTCTGAAAATTAGCAGGTATGTTCATTATGGGTCACGGATGATGCCCGATGTTTAGTTTACCCCGTTATACCCGTTACAAAGGGCTGTAACGGTCTGTAACGGTTTTTCTTTTTTATGGAATATCTCAGAAAGTACTTGGCCAATCTTTGTGAAAATTAGCAGGTATGTTCACTATGGATTACGAATGATGCCCGATGTTTTAGTTTACCGTTGTAGCCGTTACTAATGGCTTTAACGGCCCATAACGGTTTTTCTTATTTATGGAATATCTCAAAAAGTACTTGGCCGATCTTTCTGAAAATTTGTAGGTATGTTCATTATGGGCGACGGATGATGCCCGACGTTTTAGTTTACCGTTGTATTTGTTACTAACGGCTGTAACGGCCCATAATTGTTTTTCTTTTTATGGAATGTCTCAGAAAGTACTTGGCTGATCTTTCTGAAAATTTGTAGGTATGTTCATTATGGTTCACGGATGATGCCCGACGTTTTAGTTTACCGTTATAGTCGTTGCTAATGGCTATAACGATCCATAACGTTTTTTTAAATAGAATATCTCAGAAAGTACGTGGCCGATCTTTCTGAAAATTTGTAGGTGTGTTCATTATGGGTCACGGATGATGCCCGATGTTTAAGTTTACCGTTATAGCTTTTACTAATGGCCCATAATGGTTTTCTTCTTGATGGAAAATCTCAGAAAGTTCTTGGCCGATCTTTCTTAAAATTTGTAAGTATGTTCATTATAGATCACAGATGATGGCTGATGTTTACTAGAATAGCCATTACTAACGGTTAGACCAGCCCAAGACGGTTTTTCCTCTTTATGGAATATATCACGCGTATTCAGGATAAACTGGGAGTACGTTTATATGCTTTGCATCTTTTTCTTTGTTTTTTGTTCTGTAACGGGAGTTGCATCCATGTACCACAAAACAGCACATGTCACCTGCCATGATTTGTACACGCAAGTTGACCTAACAATCTGAATACCATCTGTGACCATTTGCAGTTCAGGAAACAGGACTATCACCCCCAGAATTATCATATTCAGCAGCAGCCGCTTAGGGATCACAGTCAGAAAACGCCACACTGTGATGATGTATTTCTTCTGAAAACAGACTGAATAATCATGTTTGGCTGGTTTGGGGTCAGAATGATACAGAAGTTCTGGAAAACAAACCGAAGGTATGCATTCAATGTTTTCGTTCATTACAGAACACTTGCACCCAAACATGCGTATCCCATCAAATTAAGTGATCCATAGCGAATGTGGCCAAGTCTATGTGGGGCAAACGTGTCTATGAATACTTGCCGCTGAATAGGCCAGACTGCAGCCCTAAAAAAAAAAGACAGAAATGCGCGCCTACACACACACACACACACACACACACACACACACACAAGAGGCGCGCTCACACGCATACAGCCGATGCTCTTCATTTTTCCTTCTCGCGTTATTCGATAGGACAGCCCCCATCACTTCCTCCTCATCATACCTGCCATATAAGGCCTCCTTTATCCCCCCCCCCCCCCCCACACACACACACACCTCTCTGTCTCACATCTCTCGCGCTCTCGTCTTTCTTTTTTTTTTTTTTTTTTGTAAACATTTTTAATCACTTTGAATGAAATTACATAACAATTTACATGCATACATACAAACGTACACGAATACATATATATGCACAATGAGTAATTATATCAAAACATCATTTGATATTAAAACACATCACATTACATCGAAATGTATGTATCCATACGCATGTACACATACACTACATTTACCCGCACGTATACATAGACAAACATAACGGCACAGACATTAGGAAAGATCAAACCTTAAAAGGAGAGAGAGAGAGAGAGAGAGAGAGAGAGAGAGGAGAGAGAGAGAGAGAGAGAAGAGAGAGAAGAAGAGAGGGGAGGGTGTATGTCGGTTCGCTTTGCAGCTATTTTTACATTTGGATTCACGGTTTTACTTTTTCTTTTTTTTCGTTTTTTTCCCTTCCTTCCCTTTTTCTCTTTTTTCCTTTTCTCTCTCTCTCTCTCTCTCTCTCTCTCTCTCTCTCTCTCTCTCTCTCTCTCTCTCTCTTTTTTTAAATATTTTTTAAGACCTACTGTTCACTGTTTCAGTGCGTGTTTCTGAATAGCAATTCATATGGCATCCATATTTTTTTAATCATCCGTTTTCCATGATAATCTGGCATTGTGTTGTTATATTCTATGTCTTGAAGAAAAGTATCTTTCAAAGGTTACTATGTTAGGTATGGACTTTTCAAATTTACATTTATAAATATACATTTTACCCAGAAGTATCAATAAATCAAAAACATAGTCCGTAACCATATCATTTTCTATGCCAAATAATACTATATTTTGAGTTATACTGATGTTTGTACATGTTGTACATTTTGTTTTTAATAATTGTTCAAGGTTTTTCCAGAAACGATTTGAGATGTTGCATGTCCAGAATACATGTTCAATACTGTCTTTGAATTCTCTACAGAAATCACAATAATAACTATCTGTAATATTCATTTCTTTCAGTACAACATTTATCCCGAGAATTCTATGTACAATACGCATCTGCAGCCATTTCAATTTGACGTCTTGTATTTTATGCACTTTTTAAAATACCTCTTTCCACTGAATATCTATCTCTAGCTTCTCAGTCCATTTTTGATAGGAATTGCGAGGTTTGTTGTCATTGATTAAGATGTCATAGAACAACCTCGTGCTTTTAGATATGGAATATATTAATTTCAATGCCCCAGGGATATCATGTGCGCAGTTGTTTGTTTCATTTATCTTTGTTTGTTTTATATATTTCTTAATGGACCTTTTACAGCCAATAAAAGCCAGAAAATGTATATTCATTCCAAATTTTCTATTACATTCAGTATGTGTAAGGAATTTTCCGTTGTTGTCAAGAAAATGTGCAACACAGTTGACACCTCTTTCGATCCAATTTTTATGCTTAATCATGTTGTCTCCAATCTTAAATTTCTCATTATAAAACACTGGTTCTGAAAGTAATTCTGTTTGTGTTTTTGGTTTTACTAGATTGCAAAAATGACTGTATGCCACATAAATATGTTTCCAAAAGATGCTGTTATGATTTTTATGTAAACCGTAGCTTGGGTCATATTTTTCGATTTCAGTAAGAAATGGATATAATTCCATTGCAACATTTTTCCATTTATGTTTCGTAGTTTTCAACCTTCTGATCCAAAGGAGTTTCAGTGCAGCAATGTATGCTCTGATCTCCGGTACATTTAGACCACCATACCTTACACCTTTCGTTACCGTATTTCTGCTAATTTTATCTCGTTTACCGTTCCAAATAAAACGAAAACACATTTTCTGGAGATTATTCACAAAATCATCTGGTGGGTTGGGAAGCAGGCTCCAGAGGTGTATTAGTTTTGATAGTATTAAGGATTTTAATACAGCAACTCTTCCAAGAGGAGTTATATTTCTTTTTATCCAAATATTGAAAAGAGCTTTTATTTCTGACTTTTTTTTTTGACATAATTAGCCTGATCACAATCTTTCATGTCATTCGTAAACCATATACCGAGTATTCTAAATTTTTCTGGATTCCAAATTATATTTAAATGTTGCATGTATTTTGTTTTTGAATTCTTTTTACTTCCAAGCCAGATTGCTTGTGTTTTATTTTCATTCATAAACAGCCCTGAGAAATTTCCAGATTTTAAAATCAACTGAATAGACTTTTCAAAGGATAATCTATCACCATTATTCATTAGCTGCGCATCATCAGCAAATTGAGATATTTTGTGTTCTTCGTGGTTGATGTCAATGCCTTTTATATCTTTGTCTTCTCTGATCATAATGGCTGAAATCTCTACGCAGAGTATAAATAGATAAGGGGAAAGTGGGTCTCCTTGCCTACATCCTCGTTCTATTGGAAACCAATCAGCTACTTGGCCATTGACTATAACTGTTGATTTGATATCTGTGTAAAATGTTCGTATCCAGTTACAAATACCCTCTCCAAAACCAAAGGATTCCAGAACTGTAAACAAAAACTGCCAATCCAAAGAAGCAAAAGCTTTTTCAAAGTGTAAACAGAGCAAGAGACCAGGCCTATGTGTTGTGTCAAGATAACAGATTAAATCATAAATCAGTCAAATATTATCTCCAAGATATCGGTTGGCTACAAATCCAGTCTGATCCTCACTGATTAATTTTTCAAGAGTTTTCTTAATCCTGTTTGCAATACACGATGCTCCGATCTTATATAAGACATTTAATAATGAAATTGGTGTCCAATTCTTTATGTGTTCTTTAGGTTTTTCTGGTTTGGGAATGCAGGTAATAAGCCCCTGTTTTTGTGTTGCTGAAAGTTCTCCGTCTTTGAACGACTGGTTTAGATTGCGCACAACGAATGGTCCCATTTTTTTTTCCAAAAGAATTTATAAAATTCAGCTCCAAATCCATCCGTACCTGGACTCTTTCCGTTTTTCATATGTTGTAATGCATAACCTGCTTCTTCTAAACTTATGTCCCCTTCTATAGAGTCCCTCTCTTTCTGTGATAATGTAGGATGCTTATTAACTAAATCACTTATTTTACATACATCTAAACTTTATATATATATATATATATATATATATATATAATTTACAGTAAAACTCATTTACTTCAGTTTTTATTCGCTGTGGTTCAAGGAAATCTCCGTTTTGATTTACTAGCTTTGTCATACTTTTGTTTACGAAGTGCCTTTTTTCCCAGTTACAAAAATATTTTGTTACCTTTTCCCCTTCTGCTATCCATTTTGCCCTAGACCTTAATATCACTCCTTGTATTTTTTTCTCTGAGTGAAACTAGCTCTTGGTTCGTTTCCTTTAACAATTCCATGTCTTCTTCTGTTTTGTTTTCTTTTTTTTCTAATTCTTCAATATTTTTGTCTAGGTCTTCTTCTTTTTCAATGGCTTTCTTTTTCCTCATAGTAGCATAAGCAATAGTTTTTGATCGAATTTTCATTAATAAAAAATCTATAAATAATTTATCAGACACGGTTAATTCAATTTCTGTCAAAGATGTATCGTTAATTGTAGTAGTATCATATTGGTCGGATGAATACTCATATATCACCTCATCTATCAGTTTGTTTATTTTATCTACATATTGTTTGTCTCTCAATAGATCATAGTTAAACTTCCAAAAAGTATTTCGTTTCACAGTTTTCCCATTCTTTAATTTAAGTAAAATCATAGAATGATCGGATCGATATCCTGGAATGATATCCGTGTCTTCATAGTTCCATATAAGACTCCCTGAAATTAGAAAATAATCTAAACGACTTTATTTTAACGGAGAATTTCTTCGCCAAGTAAATCGTTTGACTTGCGGATTACTCTCCCTCCACACATCTGCGAGACTTTATTCTAATATGTTTTCCACAGCATCTTTAGCCCTAGGGTTATTTATATTGTTGTAATCTAAATATGGATCAAGAACTAAATTCCAGTCACCAACTATTATGAGATCGTGACCGTGGTAGCTTATTATTTTTTTCTTTTAGATTAATATAAAAATCGGGATTGTCTACGTTCGGCCCATATAAGTTATTAACAGTATGTTTTTATCCATTGTTTTTAAGGATAATATAATGTAGTTACCATAAACATCCCGATCAGTATTGCTGATTTTAAATTCAAAATTATTATTAGACAGCACAGCTACACCTCTTGCATTGGATCTATAAGAGGCAAAGAGACATGTATAACCCCATTCTGATGTAACATATTTTTCTAATTTGGGGGTAAAATGGGTGTCTTTCAAACAGTAAATGTTGTAGGACTTTTTCCTAAGATAGTGGAAAACATCCCTTCTTTTCTGAGTGTCTCCTAGTCCCTGACAATTCAAAGATGATATCGTAATATTTGCCATGTTATCTTACAAGAAGGATTATAACTTTTGGTATCGCACTGCCATATAACTGGAAAGGAATAACCAGCTTCTTTACACAGTAATGTACACATTTGCTTTGGAAAATATCACAACAATACAAAGACCGCAAAACAGCATGGTCATTAAAAATAGTAAAACAGACTACCCAAACAAAAATAGCATAAACATAATGATGACCAAATGAATCTTTTCCATGACAAATTAAATTTCTGCAGAAAAAAAAAATTGCTCTATATAACACACTCAACAGTTACAAACATAAAGTCACATCGACAACACGACACGAAACACATAAATGTTAGTAGAATCAATAACGATTACTCTCGAGCGAAATGTACAGCTTCTCTGCGTTACTGATAGTTACAGCAACGAATGTGTCGAGAGTTAAGAAAGGTAGGTTAATTCCAACACCATTGACACCAAAAGTGGTACGGGGGGATGGGGGGGGGGGGGGGGGGGGATTACAATGCTATCATACAAATGTTTATGCCATTTTTCTCACCAACTCCAAAAGTTCAAACAATTTTTGCGTTTTTTGCTGGAGTGGGAAAAAGGCTATAGGAGAAATAATACATGTCATACACGATTTGTGACAGCGTACCTGTGTCTCCCGATAGGTGAGTGTAAGCAAATGAAAACAAACGTTTTCCTCTGATCCCTTCCGTCCGCGCCCCCCCTCACCCCCCCCCCCTCCCAATCCCAGCCTCACCCCCATTAACACATAAATGTGTTAATGTATATGTCTGTATATGTGTGTGTGGAGTGGGAGAGGAGGGGGCAAAGACGCTGGGGAGGAGGGGGGGGGAGACAGGGAGACAGGAAGGGCACGGGGGGGGGGGGGGGGGGGGGGGGGGGGGGGGGAGAGGCAGGACAAACAGGAACAGGTGAGGAGGTGAAAGCACCCATCTTTAAATTGATCTACAAACACATCGATCAAATATAAACAAACAATTCAGTCAGTCATAAAAAGGCACTCACAATCAAGTAAACAGCTAAATAATACACTAGGCTAAAGATCAACAAGATGTATAATAACTTCCACCAAACAACTCAACAATGTAAGTCCTTTCCAGCAAGCATCGATTGGCTAACAAAACTGCGCCTTCACATGTTACTGACATGATGAAGTAAGTACAAGAGGGGGCGTAGGGGGGAGAGCAGCGGGGGAAGAAACGGGCAATGATTTTCGGGAAGCAGTGGGAGAGGAGGGTGGGGAAGGGGAGAGTCATCGGGGAAAAGAAGCAACGTTTTCCTCTTATTTTTTCTATTTGTCATTCTCCCCCCCCCCCCCCCCCCATGAATATGTGGTGATGTATATGTGTGTGTGGAGGGGGAGAGGAGGGGACGGAGACGCTGAGGAAATGGGGGGGGGGGGGGTGGACAGGGGAAGGGGGGGGGGATGCGAGAGGCAGGACAAACAGAAACAGGCCGGGTATGCCAATCAGGAGGTGGATGCACCAATCTCTGATCAATTTATAAACATATCTATCACATATAAATAAACAATTTAATCATGAAGAGGTACATACAATATCAATCCGATAATCAAGTAAACAGCCAATATCCATTAACCACAAGAACAACAAAATGTATAACTTCCACTGAAAAACTGAACAATCATTGATTGGCCAGCAAACTGCATCTTTTCATATTAACGACATGATGGGGCGAGTATATGTGGAGGCGGAAGGGGGGGGGGGGGGGGGAGAGAGAGAGAGAGAACGGGCAGACTCCGGGGAAGCAAAGTGGGCGGAGAGAGGGGAAGCAAAAATGGGCAGAGGGCGGGGGAGAAAAGTAGTCGGAGGGTGGGGAAGCAAAGTGGGTGGAGGGCGGTGAAGCGAAGTGGGCGGAATGCGGGGATGCAAAGTGGGCGGAGGGCGGGGAAGCAAAAAGTGCGGAGGGCGTGAAAGCAAAGTGGGCAGAGGGCGGGGAAGCAAAGTGGGCAGAGAGCAGGAAAGCAAAGTGGGCGGAGGGCGGGAAAGCAAAGTGGGCGGAGGATGGGGAAGCAAAATGGGCGGAGGGCGAGGAAACAAGGTGGGCAGAGAGCGGGGAAGCAAACTGGGTGGTGGGTGGGGAAGCAAAGTGGGCGGAGGGTGGGAAGCAAGTGCGGAGGTGGGGAACGGAGGGTGGGGAAGCAAAGTGGACGGAGGGTGGGGAAGCAAAGTGGACGGAGGGTGGGGAAGCAAAGTGGAGGGGGGGAAGCAAGTGGAGAGGGGGGAAAGCAAAGTGGTGGAGGGCGGGGAAGCAAAAGTGGAGGGGGAACAAATGGCAGAGGTGGGGAAGCAAGTGGGGAGTGGGAAGCAAAGTGGGGGAGGGTGGGAAGCAAAATGGAGGAGGGGGGGAAGCAAAATGGGCGGAGGGTGGGGAAGCAAAGTGGGCGGAGGGTGGGGAAGCAAAGTGGACGGAGGGGGGGAAGCAAAGTGGACGGAGGGTGGGGAAGCAAATGGGCGGAGGGTGGGGAAGCAAAGTGGACGGAGGGTGGGGAAGCAAAGTGGGGGCGGAGGGGCGGGGAAGCAAAGTGGGGGGGGGCGGCGGGGAAGCAAAGTGGATGGAGGGCGGGGAAGCAAATGGACGGAGGCGCGGGGAAGCAAAGTGGAGGGTAGAAGTGGGGGGGAAGCAAATGGGTGGAGGGTGGGGAAGCAAAGTGGAGGAGGGTGGGGAAGCAAATGGACGGAGGGCGGGGAAGCAAAAGTGGATGCGGAGGGCGGGGAAGCAAATGGGTGGAGGGCGGGGAAGCAAAGTGGACGGAGGGCGGGGAAGCAAATGGACGGAGGGCGGGGAAGCAAAGTGGATGGAGGGTGGGGAAGCAAACTGTGCGGAGGGCGGGGAAGCAAAGTGGGGAGGGTGGGGAACAAAGTGGGTGGAGGGTGGGGAAGCAAATGGATGGAGGGTGGGGAACAAAGTGGACGGAGGATGGGGAAGCAAAGTGGGTGAAGGGTGGGGAAGCAAAGTGAGCGGAGGGTAGGGAAGCAAAGTGGGTGGAGGGTGGGGAAGCAAAATGGACGGAGGGCAGGGAAGCAAAATGGATGGAGGGCGATGAAACAAAGTGGGCAGAGAACGGGGAAGCAAAGTGGATGGAGGGCGGGGAAGCAAAGTGGACAGAGGGTGGGGAAGCAAAATGGACGGAGGGTGGGGAAGCAAAATGGATGGAGGGCGGGGAAGCAAAGTGGACGGAGAGTGGGGAAGCAGAAGTGGGTGGAGGGCGGGGAAGCAAAGTGGACGGAGGGTGGGGAAGCAAAGTGGGCGGAGGGCGGGGAAGCAAAGTGGACAGAGGGTGGGGAAACAAAGTGGGTGGAGGGCGGGGAAGCAAAATGGATGGAGGGTGGGGAAGCAAAGTGGGCGGAGGGTGGGGAAGCAGAGTGGACGGAGGATGGGGAAACAGAGTGGGTGGAGGGCGGGGAAGCAAAATGGGTGGAGGGTGGGGAAGCAAAGTGGACGGAGGGTGGGGAAACAAGGTGGGCGGAGGGTGGGGAAGCAAAGTGGGTGGAGGGCAGGGAAGCAAAGTGGACGGAGGGTGGGGAAACAAAGTGGGTGGAGGGCGGGGAAACAAAATGGATGGCGGGCGGGGAATCAAAATGAGCAGAGGGTGGGGAAGCAAAGTGGACGGAGGGTGGGGAAACAAAGTGGGCGGAGGGTGGGGAAACAAAATGGATGGAGGGCGGGGAAGCAAAATGGGTGGAGGGCGGGGAAGCAAAGTGGACGGAGGGCGGGGAAGCAAAATGGGCGGAGGGGGGGGAAAGCAAAGTGGACGGAGGGTGGGGAAACAAAGTGGGTGGAGGGCGAGGAAGCAAAGTGGACGGAGGGTGGGGAAACAAAGTGGGCGGAGGGCGGGGAAACAAAGTGTGCGCAGGGCGGGGAAAGCAAAGTGGGGAGGGTGGGGAAGCAAAGTGGGCGGAGGGTGGGGAAGCAAAGTGGGTGGAGGGTGGGGAAGCAAAATGGGCTGAGGGCGGGGAAGTTAAGTGGGCGGAGGGTGGGGAAGCAAAGTGGGCAGAGGGCGGGGAAGCAAGTGGGCAGAGGGCGGGGAAGCAAAGTGGGCGGAGGGCGGGGAAGCAAAGTGGGCGGAGGGTGGGGAAGCAAAATGGGTGGAGGGTGGGGAAGCAAAGTGGGCGGAGGGCGGGGAAGCAAAGTGGGCGGAGGGTGGGGAAGCAAAATGAGCGGAGGGCGGGGAAGCAAAGTGGATGGAGGGTGGGGAAACAAAGTGGGTGGAGGGCGGGGAAGCAAAGTGGGCGGAGGGTGGGGAAGCAAAGTGGATGGAGGGTGGGGAAGGAAAATGGGCGGAGGTGGGGAAGCAAAGTGGGCGAAGGGCGGAGAAGCAAAGTGGGCGGAGGGTGGGGAAGCAAAGTGGGCGGAGGGTGGGGAAGCAAAGTGGGCGGAGGGTGGGGAAGCAAAGTGGGTGGAGGGTGGGGAAGCAAAATGGGCGGAGGGTGGGGAAGCAAAATGAGCAGAGGGTGGGGAAGCAAAGTGGGCGGAGGGCGGAGAAGCAAAGAGGGCGGAGAGCGGGGAAGCAAAGTGGGCGGAGGGCGGAGAAGCAAAGTGGGCGGGAGGCAGAGAAGCAAAGTGGGCGGAGGGCGGAGAAGTGTAAGGGGAGGCAGAAGAAAAAGTAACGCTTTCCTCAGATCTTCTCTATCTGTCTTCTCTATCTGTCTTCTCTATCAGTCGCCCCCTCTCTTTTCTCAACCTCAGAGCATGAGTGTGTTACTGTATATGCATGCATGCGCGTGTGTGTGTTGGTGTGTGTGTGTGTGTGTGTGTGTGTATGTGTGATGTGTATGTGTTTGTGGGGGGGGGGGGGAGAGGGGGCAGCGAAGATGCTGGGGAGAGGGTGGGGAAAGGGGAGGAGACAGGGCGCGTGGGGGGGGGGGGGGGGGAGGGGAGCAGGACAAACAGGAACAGGCGGGGTGCACCAGTCTGGAGATGGATGCACCAATCTCTAATCGATCTATAATCACATCAGTTAAAAAGAAACAATTCAATCATGAAAAAGCATACACAAAAATAGCTGTACAATCAAGTAAACAGGCAAATAATGCATTAAGCACAAGCTCAACAGGATGTATAATAATAACTTACAAGTGTATAATAATAACTTACAAGTGTATAATAATAACTTACAAGTGTATAATAATAACTTACAAGTGTATAATAATAACTTACAAGTGTATAATAATAACTTACAAGTGGGTGCAGGCGGGGGAGGGGGGGAGGGGGAGGGGAGACAGGGCGGGCAATGATTCTGACGGAGCAGTGCGGGTGGCGGTGGTGGGGGAGGCCGGCGATTTAAAAAAAAATCAGCATCCTCATCCTTATTGGAAAACCACCATACATGTTTAAAAAATGATTAAAAAAGAATAAATACATAAAATAAAGGGAAAAAAGGGCAATGACAAAGGGCACCTGACAGAATCTGAATCATTATTCTATGGTCGCCCCCAACCCCCCCCCCCCTAACCTCCCTCCCCCCCTCCCATTCCCAATATTTTTTCCATGCTCATCCAGTTCAGCATTGAGGAGTGTCACAATATCTGTTAGCACTCTAACTATGATGACTTTCACCCCGCCTCTCAAATGGCTCCATGGTGAAAGGCGGAGCGGAAAGGTGATTCAACTCCAAAGCAAAGGAGGGGACGGGCAGCAGGGAAGCGGGGGGAAAATTGTTCATAATATATACCCAACAAATATTTTGTTACATAAAATGAAATTGGTAGAAGATAGTAAATGTTCCGTTTGCAGAACTGAAGTAGATTACATAGAATATTTCTTTTACAAATGTCCCCCTGTGAAAGCATTTTTGAAGAAAATGGAAAGGTATGTTCATGGTCAGACAGGTCTCCGCATAAATTTAGATCTTTTTGACATTCTGTTTGGAGTCAAGATAACTATCTGTGGAAACGATATCAATAATCAAAACGTAACAAACCACATGATCTTAATCGGGAAAATGTGTGTTAGTATATAAAAGAAAACAAACGCAAATACACCATTACATATACTATCTGAACAACAAGTGCAGTTAAGAGTATTAAAAACCAGATGACATCTTCGACATAACTAGAAGTCGATACAGAAATAATATAATAAACGGATATTAAAGATTTAAAAACTGTAGATAAAATAGATACTTTATAAAATTAAAATGAAATTGAACAGAAACGCGCGCCCCACACCACACACACACACACACACACACACACACACACACACACTGATACTTACAGTCGCACATTTGGGAGTTCCTCTTGTCTCTCTTGAAATTAACTATAAAATAGACTTTATTGGGGAAGAGGCCACTAGGTGCGACGATGTGTAATCCTCTATAACGCCGTCTCCTCACTTCGCCTTGTCTGTCCTCGTCCGTTGACTCCTAGTGTCTTCATTGGACCCTTTTTTTTTCGCTTTTCGTCGGGGGGGGGGGGGGGGGGGGGGGGGGGGGAGGAGGAGCCATGTGGGAATGTTCGGGCTTGCGATAGGGGTTCCGAAAGAAACCCAGTCAAGGGACATCATTATAGGCTTGAGCGTATTTTACGCGACACCGGGGAAAAAAAACACCTTAATATTTGAATATCAAATGAAATATCGCACCTCGTGATCCCCACGACTTGCCCAAAGTAGCATCATGTTCTTTGTCTGTCTGTCTGTCTGCCCCTCTCTATGCCTGTCTGTCTGTCTGTCTGTCTCTTTCTCTCTCTCAGCTGCTCAGTCGCAAACCTTTAAGTGCCGAACACATGCGTAGGCGCATACACACATACAATACTTGACACCATTGGTGTGCTATTTATTCGTTATGATAGCCGCTTACTTTTACTTAAAGAAATAATTGTAACAAAATGATCATACCTCTCTCAGTTGCTCAGTCACAGACCTTAAGTGCCGAACACGTGCGTTGGCGCATATACACATACAATACTTGATAACATTGCTATGCTATTTATTCCTTATGATAGCTGCCTGTTTTTGCTTAAAGAATTAATTGTAACAAAATGTTCATACCGAACGCCAATCCTTGTGTAACCTGAGCTTTTTATCCTGATTACTAAAACTCGTCAAAGAAGGGAAGGGAGGGGGGTGGGGGTGGGGGAGAGATGTGGGCTTGGGGAGGGGGAGACCGGAGATTTGGGGACGGAAGGGAGGGTGGGATCGACAGTGGGCGAGAGGGGGAAGTGAGGGGGTAATAAAAAAAAACCCACCCAACAAACCAGCCTCTCACGCCTATTGTCACGCTTCTTGGCTTTCCTCATGCCTTCCTTGTGGACCCTTTCGTTTCGCTATGAGGCTGGCCTCTTCGGAGAATAACCAACTGGTGGGACGATTTGTAACAAACTCTACATACAACTCTATGATGCCGCCTCTGTCTATCTGTCTGTCTGTCTTGTCAGTCTCTCTCTCTCTCTCTCTCTCTCTCTCTCTCTCTCCTCCTGGGAAAATCTGAAAGAAAAGAAAACATTTTAAGTATTAAGTCTTTTGTTTCATTTATGTTGTTCTCTTTGTATAAGCAACACATTATCAGTGTGAGAGTGCTAGTACACCACACATTAGAACATTAACAAACCCAGACATTTTGTTGTATCAAACACCAAAACACTAAAATCATCAAGACTATGTCCATCTGTAAGAGAACATACAGACTACGCATGGTGAGTAAGGGACTGGTTGGAGAGAGAGAGAAAAAAAAAAAAGAAAAGAAAAAAGAAAGAAAAAAACTAGTAGTGGAAATTGCTTTTTTTTGGTTTTGTTTTTTGCTTTTTTTTTGTACATGAAGGACAGTGTGGAGCACCAACAAAATGAAGAGATGGATTTCGGCCTTATGGGAAAAAGAAAGAAAGAAAGAAAGAAAGAAAATCACCGCCTTAGCTGCTCCATTGATCCGATAACTGATGCCACAAAAAAAACAACCAACAACAACAAAACCTAAATGGACAGTACCGTTTTTAAAAGAACATGAACTAAAATCCAGAAGGCCACGTGGGAAAGCAGAGACCTCTATCATGGTCGAACGGATCTTGGATCCACCCTTTCAGCCGGATTCGCACCACAGATTCCATGCACACCGAAACATGATCAGTTCATCCTTCGGTGATGTTCTATCTGTCCGCCTAGTTTAGTTCCATTCAGCTTAGCAGGATCGGTTGTCTGTTTTTGCCTTAATCTTGTTAACAAACAAGCAAACGAACAAATCAACAGACGCGAGTGGAAACCTTACGCAACGACAAATAAAACGCTTGTCGGGGAAAAATAAAGGGCTCCACAACATCAGTTCCAACAAAACCTTTAAAGAAATTTGCCCACGCCCTCCCCCACCCATTCCCCCCTCCCCTATCACTCCCTCTCTCCCCCATTTCTCACGACAACTGAATACATTTCATTCACATTTAATTTCGCCTTTTTTGTTATTTTAGTTGGTTGCATCTTTCGGCATGGGGACTATCTCCTGCCCGCTCGGTTTTTCTTTCCTAAACCCTTCTGGTTTTGTTGCAAGTTTGGAGTTCGATGAGTGAGTGATTGAACACCTGAATATCTTGTCGGAAAACACAACTCTGCTGAGCTCAGAACAGCCCAGAATGCAATTTACGTAAATGAGAAAAACACAAATTATGTGTTGGTTGTGT
>CM065720.1:81327719-81332719 GCA_033310375.1 Conus canariensis | reverse complement strand
TCTCCATATGTTTCCTTTCTAACGTCGCCGTCTTGACTACCTGTATAGTTTTGGACTCGTTAGATTTGTGGGTCAACATCAGGACTTACACGCAGTTAAAAAATATAAGTACTTCCTTCAAACGTGGAGTATACTCTTGGCAATTTGTTTTTCAGAATACATGTTTTTAAAAGTGCAGTAGACGTCTTATGAATTGTATTTCATTTCATTTGATCACCATTTGGTGGAATTGCAGGAAATAAATGAAGAGTATTCATGGAGTATGAACTTTCTTTTTTGTTTAATGTGCTGTCAGTTTTTTTGTTTTTTTTAAAAATACAGACGCAGAAATAATCGTCGTAATTTTCGTTTCCACCCGTCGTCTGTCAGTTTGCTCGTCTGTCTATCTGTCTGTCTATCTGTCTGTCTGTCTGTCTGTCTGTCTGTTAGCGGGACAACACAGAAACCACTGAACCGAGCTGAACGAAATTTAGTGACGGTGGGGGGGGGGGGGGGGGGGGGGGGGGGGGGGGGGAGGGGGGAGGGGAGGGGAGGAGGGTAAGGGTAGAGACAGTGGGGGTGGGGGTCGAGGTGAAATGTAGACAACGGAATGAACCCAGGAAGCTGTGGTGCCGATCCAGCTCAAACACCTGATCCTGGATCCGTCCAGCGAGTTACCAAGTCAAGAAGTTGTCTCGATTTGAACGAAACTCGGGTGGGAAAATGGAATGCCGCCAAGGCCCAACCCGTTGATTCTTCGTGCGGATCCACAAGGACATGTCAGCATGCCACCGGGTCTAAATGTTACCGACTCCTACGTCATCGTGTTAATACGTCACCGTGTCTATTTGTTACCGTATCTGCAAGTCACCGGGTCTAAATGCTACCGACTCCTACGTCATCGTGTTAATACGTCACCGTGTCTATATGTCACCGTATCTGCAAGTCACCGGGTCTAAATGTTACCGACTCCTACGTCATCGTGTTAATGTATCACCGTATCTGCAAATCACCGGGTCTAAATGTTACCTACTCCTACGTCATCGTGTTAATATATCACCGTATCTGCATGTCACCGTATCTGCATGTCACCAGGTCTAAATGTCACCGTGTCATGTGACCGTGTTAATACGTCACCGAGTCGTATATCACTGTGTCTCTATGTCTAACTCTAACCCTTACCTCCAACCCCAGAATACCACTGTGTCTCTATGTCTAACTCTAACCCTTAGCTCTAACCCCAGAATATCACTGTGTCTCTATGTCTTACTCTAACCCTAAAATATCACTATGTCTCTGTGTCTAACCCTAACCCTTAGTTCTAACCCCAGAATATCACTGTGTCTCTATGTCTGACTCTAACCCTTACCCCTAACCCCAAAATATCACGGTGTCTCTATGTCTAACCCTAACCCTTAGCTCTAACCCCAGAATATCACTGTGTCTCTATGTCTAACTCTAACCCTTAGCTGTAACCCAGAATATCACTGTGTCTCTATGTCTAACTCTAACCCTTAGCTCTAACCCCAGAATATCACTGTGTCTCTATGTCTAACTCTCACCCTTACCTCTAACCCTAGAACATCACTCTGTCTCTATGTCTAACTCTAACCCTTACTCTTAACCCCAAAATATCACTGTATCTCTATGTCTAACTCTAACCCTTACTCTTAACCCAAAAATATCACTGTATCTCTATGTCTAACTCTAACCCTTACCCTTAACCCAAAAATATCACTGTATCTCTATGTCTACCCCTAACTCCAACGCAGTCCTAACCCTTATCAAACCCTAACCCATACCCTAACCGAAGCCTAACCCTAGCTCATAGACACAGTAACACACAGAACTCTCACTGAAACAAAAGATTGCATGGAGTCACAGTGATTGAACCGAAAGTGACAAAAACATCACTGCGGTCTTCCAAATGTTCATACAAGCGGGATGAGGGGTGGGGGATGGGGGTGGTGGTGGGGGTGGGGTGGCTCTCCTTTTCACAAGTTTAGAGCATGTGTTCTGTCATCTTCCAGATTCCACCGTAAAATGCTATTCACGTCTTTTAGCTTTCAATATCGAGGGAGCTAGAGAGTTGTCTGACCCTACCCCCTCCCATTGTTTTTTCAGGACGGAGGGGCGGGGGGGGGGGGGGGGGGAGAAGGACTGTGCCCCCCCCCCCCCCATTCCATCCAGGTTCCAACAACACTGTATGGAAGAGGGAAAGGAGTTAGGGACTGGACAATCGAAAAAGAGGTCTCCATGACAGAGATATCGGAAAAGCCACAGAAGTTGACTGTTTTTTGTGTTTGTTTTCTTTACAGTTTTCTGTCTTCACTGGAGATGACGGTGATTACAAACACAGTATGACGAAATTTAATATTTTTTTGTAGGGGAGGGAAGAGATGGGAGTGGGTAAGGGGGCAGGGGTGGGTGGGGGGGGGGGGGCACAAGCGGGCGGATGATGGGGGGTGGGGGGGTTGATGGACATACAAGCATGTATGTTGTGTGCGGCAGGAGAGGGCTGTCTGGTGGTGAAGTGGGAGGGGGAGAACCACCACACAGGGTTGCTTCCCTTCAAGTACCTCAAGTACCACTGCTACTCTCCCGAGTCTCTCGAAGAACTCCGAGACAATATTCAGATGCGCTTCACGACAGATGTAAGTGCATGGATGGAAATACCCCATAGGGGAAAATACCTTTCTCCTCCCTTCCACACACTTTTGTCATCTACTTCTCAACACATCCTGTCCATCGTTTTCCGCCTCCTTCACCACCTACCCCTCACCTCTCTGTCTGTCTGTTTGTCTTGTCTGTCTGTCTGTTTGTCTTGTCTGTCTGTCTGTCTGTTTGTCTTGTCTGTCTGTCTGTCTGTCTGTTTGTTTGACTGTCTTCTATCTATCTGTCTGTCTGTCATCTGCCTGCCTGCCTGTCTGTCTGTCTGTCTGTCTGTCTGTCTGTCTGTCCGTCTGTCTGTCTGTCTCTCTCTCTCTCTCTCTCTCTCTCTCTCTCTCTCTCTCTGTGTGTGTCTGTGTGCCCGTCTCACTCCTGAATATCCTTCTTCTAGTTTTTTTTTTATCTGTATGTTTAAACACATTGAGTCAATGTTATCGTCCTTTTTGGTTATCTGTAGCTGTCCATGTGTGTGTGTGTGTGTGTGTGTGTGTGTGTGTGTGTGTGTGTGTGTGTGTGTGATACAATAAATCAACCATAGAATGAATGTGATTGTTGTGTACGTTTATCTTCTTTTTTTTTTTACAGACACGATTTTCCATGCCTCTGAAATTATGACGTATCCTGTTTTCCGTAAGCATAGGAAGAATAGGACATCCACATTAAACAGCGCGACATCTTCCTTTTTTGTTGTCATTGCAGACAACATTACCTGAAGTGACCTACGAGGAAGTGATGGAAAGCGACAAAGGCCTTTATCGGTACGTTCAGTATACCCGACGTAAAAGATCATCATGATAGTCTATCACCTAATTGATAGGTCAGCTCATCGATCTCACTATCAATCCGTCATTTCGTTCATCGATCAATCACCCAGTCCATCCATCCATCCATACATCCTTCGATTAATTAACAAATCAATCAATCAAGTTCTCAGTCAATAAATGAATGAATGAACGAGCGAATTAAATACAGAATCAGCGAGTCAATCAATCAATCAGCCAACGAACAAATGAAGCAATCAATCAACTATCCCGTCCATCCACCCGCTCTTCCACCCAGCCAGTCACCAACCCACCCTCTGATTCCAGACACCAACCCACCCTCTGATTCCAGACACCAACCCACCCTCTGATTCATCCATCGATCCATCCACGCACCCAGTAATCCACCCACACATTCATCAAACCAAAACCCACCCACCAATCCATCCAATCCATCCATCCATCCATCCATCCATCATCCATCCATCCATCCATTCTCCCTCCCAATATCCTCTCGACCTTCGTCCCACACATCCATTTGCCAACTCCACCCGTCCGTTCTTCCAGTTCAACCCTCAAACTTCACTCAAATCATATTCGAAGTCCAGACACAAATGGAACATTAAAGTTTCAACTCACAGCGAATCCATGATCCGTGCCATGGCAGGTGGCTGAGCACTCTGAACGAGCGAGGGATCTGCCTGGTCCGAGGGATACCCGCAGAGTACGGCATGGGCAAAAAGGTCAGTCAGCGGTCAGTCCGCTCTCCAACACACCGACAGACGCACTGACCCGTCCAGGGACACAGTCACTGCCGCACGGGCAGTCCCATTGCATGGTGTATTGCATGCAATGCGGGGCGAAGGCTGGAACGAGGACGCTTGTCTTTTAGAGGAGGGAAGGCGGGGTGGGATGTTGGAGGGGGTGGGTAGGGGGATGGGGGCGGGGGCAATGACGAACATTCTGGCACCGAATGTCTGTCATCCATTTATGTCTGGATCGATCAGTGTTGGCACGTCAGTTCATATCTCCCTCTTTGTCTGCATCTGTGTATTTGCGTGTGTTGTGAAGGTGATGACATTACAAGAAAACATCCCAAATTAAACCTCGGCCTAAAATCGTCATCGTCCTTATCAAAGATCAATTAATCATCAGCATGGTTACGGAATGAAGCGTATAGATGAACAATTCAGTTTTTTGTTTGTTTGTTTGTGGGTGTTCTAGTCTCACTATTTTTCGGTTTTTATTCGTTTCTTTTTAAAACAAGTGCTCACAGGTATCTGCATTTTGGCTGTTATGTTAATTGAGTGCATGTTTATACATTTGGTTGATCTGGTGTCTAATTTTTATCATAAACGATTGCTTACAGACGTTTTGATCATTGTGTGCTCACGTGTTGACAAGTTTGAGTCAAAGGCTTCCATGGATGTGTTCCAGTGATCATCAGTTAGTTCTGTTATCCATGGCCATAGAGTCAATGTAACAGTGTGGCGTGAAGCCACCATCCAGAGGCGCAAGGTAAGGTACAGAACACACAGTGTAACATCGTGTCAATTTGCGGTGGGAATATTTTGCTCTTCCTAATAACAA
>CM065720.1:81307719-81312719 GCA_033310375.1 Conus canariensis | reverse complement strand
TTGTCACGATTTTAAGGGTTCATGCATTTTCTGCAGAGGTACAACACCAACATTTTTCGAGCATGCGCTTGAGAGGAGTTTCTTTCTTCTGGAATAAGTCTCAAGGATAGGCCAGAGCGAAGGTGACACTGTACACGTTCATGCTGCATCAAGACTTCTGTATTCTTCTGTTGATGGGCGGAATGGAGGAGCATTTGGTATAATGTTCTGCTGTATGAAGCATAGTGCTCGTTGTCTTCCTCTCTCTATCGCAGTCAGTCCTCCTCATCTTTCACAGCAAAGCTTTAAACACTTCGTCTCAGTCAGTTTTTTTTTTTTTTTTTTTTTGGTCACCGGACGTGGGGGCCGAAGGATGCATGTGGACGACCCCCAACCACCGGCCGACACTGTAGGAGTAAGGAGAGAAGAGAAGGAGAGGGAAAAAGAGACACGCCCCTTTTAGGACAGAGTCAGACGCACTTAGGGAGAAAGGGAGAGCGCTCAGAGAGAGAGAGAGAGAGAGAGAAGAGAGAGAGAGGACACTGACATCTTTTATTGACATTGGCTAATAGCCTTTTTGTCAAGGGGGTACAATGTCTTTTTTTTCTTGCATAGAGGAAAAGAAAACAAAAGAAAAATTGCAAATTAGGTGTCTACACAACTAAGCAAAAATTAAGAAATTATTTCCATCACTCATTTGTGTTTCTTGTGTATGTTCCAGTACAAAATCATTCTCACACAACAACCATTCCCTTCACATACGCACACTGATCCATCCTATCTTTTATCGAATTGCACGCACGCATTTACATCCTTATCATCCCTGCCTCCCCATTTACACATATTCTCTGTACAGATAATTTATCTGGCTTGATATTATGAAAACCATTCTCTTGAACCATCACGCTTCAAGGTCAAATAAGTGTTCTAACCAATAAAAATGAAATAGAATTGTATCCCATCAGTGTTTCAAATTTTTATTCATTCATCATTTTCTTCCGCGTTCTCTGTTACATATTTTGCTCCTGTTTGCCAGCATCTTGAACAATGTTTCATCATTTGTTTGCAAAATATTGTTAAGGTTTCGACTCTTGACTGTGTTATGATCAAAGGGTCTTGATTTTTTTCTAATGTTCCCATAAGCAGGACAAGTGAACAAAAAAATGTAATGCATATTAAGAAAGTGCTAACAGAGAATGGGTTTGGAAGAGTGTGGTTGAGACAGGAAGTCGGAAACGACACCGTCTCTCTCTCTCTCTCTCTCTCTCTCTCTCTCTCTCTCAACTCTCTCCCTCGCATCCCGAGAGAGAGAGAGAGAGAGAGAGAGAGAGAGAGATGTCTCATAAATATCAGTGCTACAGACCCCACAAGATAGTATCGTGAGGATTATGTCCAACCACATTTCATACTGTTAAGAAATACGCGGCGGCAGATGAATAAACCCATCAGTAATATACACATTTAAACAATACTTAATCATATTCGCTTAAAATAATTAATCAGTGAAAAAAAATCATATGAAGAAATCAAATGTAACTTATAAATACATACATATGTATATACAGGTTAACATTAAACTTACCAAAATTTCGAAAGAGAGGGAGTTAGTTACCGCCAAGAAAACAGACAGAGTAAGGACAAGACACTGTGTCTAGTCCTGTATTCTGTTCGTTTGTGTCCTTGGCAGTAACTGACCCCCTCTCTTTCGAAATTTTGCTTCATTTTCCGCCCTCAGTCACTCCGTTCTGAAACATAAACTTATCGTTAAACAGTAATAAGTAGTAAAGAAATGTTTCAGCGAGGCCATAGTCAGGCCTACCCACTCTGTCTAGCCGATCACCTCTGTTAGACTGTCAGTCCCCAGAACTAACCGTCAGGAATCCAGGAAGTGTGTGGGAGTGGTTCGGGGGGTTGGGAAAAAAGAGGGGGGGGGGGGGGGGGGGGGGGGTGCGGAGGGGGCGGGAGTGTAGGGAGGGAACTTGTGTACTGGCGAGCTAGATGTAGGTATTTTTACAGTGTGGTAGGCACGAGGGTCTTGAAATGGACCTCATGGCATTGGAGCTATTAGGGGTGGTCCACTGATACTTTTATCTGGATAGGTCCATGTGCGCCACCGCGAACACAGTCGTTTTACGTCACAAGCGGAGATGTGTGTGTGTGTGTGTGTGTGTGTGTGTGTGTGTGTGTGTGTGTGTGTGTGTGTGTGTGTGACGTCAGCCGTGTGCGATGTGTAGTGTTGAGGACTGAGGTCCGGCGAGACGAATACTCCTCGATCCCCGTGTAAGCACGACGCACGTTCCTGCAGTCGCGTGACCCGCCTGTGGTCGTCTGTTCGTGACCGTAACCGATCCGCTGGAGTTGCCACTAGTTCACTCCTCGCCCCTCAGGTGCGCTCCGGGTCCCGACATCAGTGGTCAGCCAATGGCAGCACGGGTCGGCCTGTCCAAGGCATGGCCATGAAACACACCCACATATCGTCAACCTCTTTCCCTTTCACAGATAACGATATTCGGGAAAATTCGCAACAAATCACCGTGTCGGTCAGAACTTTCTTCGATGTACATAGCGAAACCCTGAAGAATCATTCTGTTATTACATTACTGCTGAATGAAAATAATAGCATATTACGTTTTGTGATATGTTATACTCAAGTAAACTTTAAATCATCCATCCATCCACACAGCAAACATACTACACCATTCTTTTCAGCCCTTGAATAGTTTAGTGTGCGTTGGGGGTGGGTGGGTGGGGGCGCATGTTGTGTGTGTGTGTGTGTGTGTGTGTGTGTGTGTGTGTGTGTGTGTGTGCGTGCGTGCGTGCGTATGTGTGTGTGTGTGCGTGTGTGTGTGTGTGTGTGTGTGTGTGTGTGTGTGTGCGTGCGTGCGTGCGTATGTGTGTGTCTGTGCGTGTGTGTGTGTGTGTGTGTGTGTGTGTGTGTGTGTGTGTGTGTGTTGAAATACAAGATGAAACAACGTTATACAAATTAAGTATTAATCATTATATCAGTAAATGGGATAAAGAAGAAAAAAAAAAGAAAAACAGAAATTAATGTCATGTTTTGGTACTACTTTGTCGTAAACACAAGTGAAATATAAACTACATGTACAATCACACATTCTCTATTGGGAAATTATCCCCCTTCTGCCGAGCCCAATGTCAGAGACAAATGAAAATCAAACATCTAAAAGCTTGCCTCGCTACGACCTGTGCAGGCACGTACGAGGAAATTTTTTTCCTTTCTTCTTTTCAGCTATTCATGACAAATTATGTACTATACCCTAACACTGACTCACTTATCAACAGTGTGCTCATGTTGGAGACAGACACATCAAGGATACAGAAGTGGAAGTAGGGAAGTAGGAAGGGGGTCGCCCGCACGAGCCGGCCAGTTGCAACGTCATTGGCTGGTCCTGAATAATGAATGTGGGCATACAGGGATGGATTCGGCAGCTTTAGCTGGCGTACTTAACCAATATTACTGAATTAAATATAAAATAATGATTAATGTGTACCATGGTTTAAAATACTAGCATTTCTACATAAATAGATATGAAACACTTCAGTCGGGATGTTTTTACTTCACACCACAATAGGGCACATCGGGATCGATGGCTGGACTTGTGTGAGTTTGACGACCTCCGTGTCCAATTCTGATTCAGGGAGCATCAGGTGGGGTCATAGTCATATCAAATGCTCACCCGCCGTGAACGATCTTAGGGCAGACTTTGTCATTGGTTTGGATGATGCGCTTGATTCGGAACCATTGCAGGATGGACATTTCAATTGTTTTTGTGTTATCTGGCCCGTGCGCTCCTCTTTTACTTCGAACTTTTGGCCCCGAGATGAGCAAGTTGTCTGCTCCTGTCGTTTGCTTCACTAGAGTCGAGGAGTGGATCTAGTAAGGGAAACATAAATCATATTCGGATGGGAAAAAGACCAAGAAAGTTAGACAGATTTCAACAAATGATCGTCCATTGGTAATTTGGATGGTCAATTTTGAACCTTTAGGAGACGTTTGGGGAATGTTTGTGGACTTTCGGGGAGAAGTGATCTTAAACAGTTTAACCCCGACAAAATGCACGCACTAATGAATGTCTTGACTGAGTGGCATTTTGTGCGACGTCTCGGCCACTGTGCTGTAGGCCTGCCTGACATGGGCATGCACCTTGCAATAACTTTCAGTACAAGGCGATCTTTACAGGGCACAGATCAGGGCAGACAAACCCGTAGGCGGACCAAAGACTTGACAGTGTGGAGAACTGGACTGGTTACATCTGTAATCTTAGTATCATCATCATCATCTTCATCATCATCATTATTATTATCATCATCATTATCATCATCATCATCATTGTTATGATTATGATGATGATAAAGATGATTATTTATTTATTTATCTATTAGTTGATTTATTCATCTATTTTTTATTATTAGTAACGGTGCTTCTATAGTGCCTATCCTCGGTTAGAGACAAAACTCTAAGCGCTTTACAGTCTGTTCTTTCGTTTGCACAACAGGCTGCCTACCTGGGTAGAGCCGACTGAAGAGCTGCCTGCCAGCGCTTTATTCAGAGTTTCCCGTGCCTTTCAGTCAGTATCAGACATTCAGTTTTCTTCCTTCGTTCTTTAGATCTTTCACGCAGTGTGCATGATATATGTGGCGTGTCAAACATAGCATTGACCAAAATGGACTTCTCTTTCCGAAAGTTGGTGAAAGGATTTTGCGTGTGTGCAAGATGTTACGCGTGCATTCACAAACAGATCCTCGATTTTATAGTCTCATTCGAAGAATTTTCAGGAAATAGAGTCAGAACCAATGTTTACTGCCAGGGAAAAATTCCCCTGTACCAAAACAGCCCGGCAGAGATTCGAACCCTCAATCTCAGGATCACCAGGATTGCGAGTCCGGTTCTCTAACAAGTGAGCTCTTCGGCCACCTTTTGTGGATGACAGAAGGCAGGGATCCTTGAAATCTCTGGCTGCCCCAACGTGCTTTGTAATATTCATGCATGACGTGAGTGA
>CM065720.1:81250219-81302719 GCA_033310375.1 Conus canariensis | reverse complement strand
CACAACCCACACCACACCCACCACACTGCACAGCACCACACCACACATCACACTACCACACCACACACCGCACAGCACACCACACCACACTGCACAGCCACCCACACTACATACACACACACCACACACCCACACACCAGCACCCCACACAACCACACGCACACACACACATCACATCACCCACACTTCACACTACCACACCACACATCACACTACCACACCACACTGCACAGCACCACACCACACATCACACTACCACACCACACTGCACAGCACCACACCACACTGCACAGCACCACACCACACCACACATCACACTACCACACCACACCGCACAGCACCACACCACATCACACCACACATCACACTACCACACCACACTGCACAGCACCACACCACACTGCACAGCACCACACCATACTACATCACACTTTAGAATTTGTGACATGTGTCTATACTGATCGATGAGGATAAGGGTGATGAAGACGATGCTACTGATTTCCATTCTGCTGCAAGACTGCACGACAGAGCTGTTCTCCATGCTTTGTGTCATAATTTATTAGGGCATCAACCAGATCCGAGAGATACAGACATCTTTGCTGATAAGAAATTTGAGCAACACTCTAAGGGACGCACCCATTGAGTGGACAAAACTCGATTGTCTGGCTAGAAGCCAGTCGGGGCTGACAAATCCCTTAAATAAATGACTCTAATTGAAGTAATTGAACTCACGACCTCCTAGTCAGGAGTCTGCGATGCTAACCACTTCACCACAGCACCTTCATTGCAATGTTTTGTAAATGGATAATGAAAAAAAACAACTGAGTAATACTTTTGAAAAAAAAAATTCACATTAAGAACTCATACTTGATAGAAATTATTTTTGATTGAAAAAGAGAAAAGCTGCCAATAAATCTTTTCTGCAATATTATAGATTTCCATTGGTCACAACAAGCAAGACAGTTCAACTGTATCTTAATATTCTTTTTTATTCCTTGTTGCACAAGATGATCATTATGTTCATTATGAATAATTTCATCAAGGCAAAGCCACAATCCAATAAGAGCATGTAAATGTGAGTGCAAATTGTACGAGATTTGTAGGATAGACCTACGACTGTTGTTTAAGAAAGAAAGCAAGCAAGAAAGAAAGGTTGGATGCCCACAGAGAAGAACAAAGCAGAACAAAACACCCCATAACAAAGTCGTTCCGGCACAATGGACACGAGCTAAGAACAAACTGACACTACCACAGGGGCGAGAACAACACGATCGTCACTTACGAAACGAACAGGACAGAAAAGGACGCCAATAATGGAGCAGGATGAAGGAAACGGGAAAAGGACGCCAACAATGGAGCAGGATGAAGGGAACGGGAAAAGGACGCCAACAATGGAGCAGTATGAAGGGAATGGGAAAAGGACGCCAACAATGGAGCAGTATGAAGGGAATGGGAAAAGGACGCCAACAATGGAGCAGGATGAAGGGAACAGGAAAAGGACGCCAACAATGGAGCAGTATGAAGGGAACGGGAAAAGGACGGGAGCAGGATGAAGGGAATGGGAAAAGGACGCCAACAATGGAGCAGGATGAAGGGAACGGGAAAAGGACGCCAACAATGGAGCAGTATGAAGGGAACGGGAAAAGGACGGGAGCAGGATGAAGGGAATGGGAAAAGGATGCCAACAATGGAGCAGTATGAAGGGAATGGGAAAAGGACGCCAACAATGGAGCAGGATGAAGGGAACAGGAAAAGGACGCCAACAATGGAGCAGTATGAAGGGAACGGGAAAAGGACGGGAGCAGGATGAAGGGAATGGGAAAAGGACGCCAACAATGGAGCAGGATGAAGGGAACAGGAAAAGGACGCCAACAATGGAGCAGGATGAAGGGAACAGGAAAAGGACGCCAACAATGGAGCAGGATGAAGGGAAGGAAAAGGACGCCAACAATGGAGCAGGATGAAGGGAACAGGAAAAGGACGCCAACAATGGAGCAGGATGAAGGGAACGGGAAAAGGACGCCAACAATGGAGCAGGATGAAGGGAATGGGAAAAGGACGCCAACAATGGAGCAGGATGAAGGGAACGGGAAAAGGACGCCAACAATGGAGCAGGATGAAGGGAATAGGAAAAGGATGGAACAGGATGAAGAGGAATGGGAAAAGGATGGGAGCAGGATGAAGGGAATGAAAAGGATGGGAGCAGGATGAAGGGAACGGGAAAAGGACGCCAACAATGGAGCAGGATGAAGGGAACAGGAAAAGGACGCCAACAATGGAGCAGGATGAAGGGAACAGGAAAAGGACGCCAACAATGGAGCAGGATGAAGGGAACAGGAAAAGGACGCCAATAATGGAGCAGGATGAAGGGAACGGGAAAAGGACGCCAACAATGGAGCAGGATGAAGGGAATGGGAAAAGGACGCCAACAATGGAGCAGGATGAAGGGAACAGGAAAAGGACGCCAACAATGGAGCAGGATGAAGGGAACAGGAAAAGGACGCCAACAATGGAGCAGGATGAAGGGAACGGGAAAAGGACGCCAACAATGGAGCAGGATGAAGGGAACAGGAAAAGGACGCCAACAATGGAGCAGGATGAAGGGAACAGGAAAAGGATGCCAACAATGGAGCAGGATCAAGGGAACAGGAAAAGGACGCCAACAATGGAGCAGGATGAAGGGAACGGGAAAAGGACGCCAACAATGGAGCAGGATGAAGGGAACAAGAAAAGGACGCCAACAATGGAGCAGGATGAAGGGAACGGGAAAAGGACGCCAACAATGGAGCAGTATGAAGGGAACGGGAAAAGGACGCCAACAATGGAGCAGGATGAAGGGAACAGGAAAAGGACGCCAACAATGGAGCAGGATGAAGGGAACAGGAAAAGGACGCCAACAATGGAGCAGGATGAAGGGAATGGGAAAAGGACGGGAGCAGGATGAAGGGAATGGGAAAAGGACGCCAACAATGGAGCAGGATGAAGGGAACGGGGAAAGGATGCCAACAATGGAGCAGGATGAAGGGAACGGGAAAAGGACGCCAACAATGGAGCAGGGTGAAGGGAGCGGGAAAAGGACGCCAACAATGGAGCAGGATGAAGGGAACGGGAAAAGCGCGACAGGCAACTCACCCGGAAAACTCAAAGCGTTATCACGTGCAGAGAACTCGATGTGCTGTAAGCGATGGGGCGATTACCGTTATATCCCACCCTGGCCTCAGGCCAGCAGCAGACCTTGGTTAGTTAGAAAAGAGGCAGTCGGACAAAACTGTGGGCTTCAGTAACGACAGACTGGCCCTTAACTTGGCCTGAGGATGCTGGCAGACACACTTTTGCTTTGGTGCAAATAAAGTTCATGCTGCCAGAGCAATAAAGTAGCGTCCATCCTAGAAAGAGACATCATTTTGTAACCAAACAATTTGCATTGCTTTCCAAGCAAGTAAGATGAAATTCCACACAAAAACTTATCAAATATGGTTTACACACACACACACACACGCGCGCGCGCGCGCGCGCGCGCGCGCGCGAGCATTCGCGCGCACACGCACAAAAAAAGAACTGTCAGATAGGAATAGACATCATTTCCTGCATGAGTCGACAGACATGTAACACATTCACCCGGTGGGTCTGCACCGTTTGATATTTTCTGCGTAAAAAACAAAACAAAACAAAACAACAACATCAAAGAAAAAAATGGGGGGGGGGGGGGGGGGGGGGGGGGGGAAGGATTGCTAAATGCAAATGAAATAAAGGCTCGAGGACTACTGAAGAGAAAGTAACTCGTGAAACATGGTATGGATTGAGAAAACGTGGATACGCGGTAATTTGGGACTTGATGCAGCTTAGTCAGAAGCCGGCAGAGAGTATCTGCTGTTACGAGTTACCTAGATTATCGTCCGCAATGACTTTTTTTTTAACGCTGGGGAAACAATGTTGATCCGGTTTCTGGATTATCGGTCCAAGGAAATGACGCTTTTGGCATTAGTAATCACTTAAAGAGAAAAGCAACCAAACGGGGGGGAAACATAGTGTTACTGCTGGATTTCTCAGCCTCAGTTTCCCCACGGTTAGCAGTGAGGACACGTGCGTTGACGAGAGGTCTACAAACAAAGAGAAGTAAGCATCTATCTGTCTGCATTTTCCTTCCTGTATAGTGTTTGTCTTCTCACTAGATGAGGTGTGTGTGTGTGTGTGTGTGTGTGTGTGTGTGTGTGTGTGTGTGTGTGTGTGGTGTGTGTGTGTGTGTGTGTGTGTGTGTGTGTGTGTGTGTGTGTGTAAATGATGGTGTGGTGTGTGTGTGTGTGTGTGTGTGTGTGTGTGTGAAATCAATGTGTGTGTGCGTGCGCGCGCGCGCGCGCGCGGTGGTGTGTTGTGTGTGTGTGTGTGTGTGTGTTGTGTGTGTGTGTGTGCGCGCGCGCGCGTGTGTGTGTGTGTGTTTTGTGGTTTGTTCGTGGACTGTAAGTTCGTTTATTTCTATTTCCATCTGTGCTCGGAATTTCAGACACTCAAACATGATTTAATAGAATCAGAAAGCGGTCAAAACAGTGCTTATCGATAGAACTTAAGAAAACTGAGAGAGAGAGAGAGAGAGAGAGAGAGAGAGAGAGAGAGAGAGAGAGAGAGAGGAGGAGAGAGAGAGAGAGAGAGACCTGAAACACGTTTGATAGAACAAATTTTCCCACCAAACAAATTCAAACCAGCGGCCATTTTCAATGATTTCAATAGGATGCGTGTGTCCCATTCGTGCACGATAAGTGACAAGGGTTCCATTGTCAGTTTATATAGGGCGTGCATTGTATTCCTTTACAACATTTTGTATCTAGTAAACTAAAAAAAAAATCTAAGCTTCACACTAAACCTTGGATGGCTCTAGCCGACCTTGTCTATATAGGAAAAAAATCATCACAAAGGAAAAAAAACTGTCAACATGTTTATCTGTGTGCGGGTTTTTTTTTTTTCTTCTTTTTTTTTTTTTTAGATTGCAGATTTCTGATAACGTAGAAGGAAACCCAGAACTGCATTGGACGATGTTTGTTTGTTTTGCAATCTGTTTTGTAAGACGATGAACATATTGACCATGCATACTCCCTCCCTTTTCAGGGCCGGATCAGGGACATGAGAAGAGGGAATTTCTAAAAGGAGGTCTGGGGGCTCTCCCTCAGTGTGTGTGTGTGTGGGGGGGGGGGGGGAGGGAAGGGAGGACACGCGCACAGCCATGAAACTACAGCACAGCAGCAGATGTGTAACAGTAGGGAGGGAGGGGAGGGGAGGGGAGGGGGACTCTCCTCTTCCTAAACATCGAAACAAGGAGGAGGGGAATGGTGGGGGTGTCTCCCTTCTTCTGAAGTGCTGGCGCTGTCTTAGCGGACTGTACAGCATCCTTTTCCATTTCAGCAGATTTCGCACAAACACTTAGGAGGACAGTCCCGCCTTAGGTTGAAAATTAATTTTTACCAGCCAGGGGAATGGGAATGGGGGTGGGAGACGGGGGTGGCATCCAGAAAGCCTGGTAGGGGGAGGGAGAAAGGTGAGGGAGCTGTTTCCAAAGGAAATTTGTGGATCCTTCGCATAGCAAAAAGTGTCATTTTTGGCCAGCCAAGAGGGAGGAGAAGGGGTTAGGGTTTTGAGCAGCTCACACACACACACACACACACACACACACACACACACACACACACACACACACGCACACACACACACACACACACACACATACGCACGCACGCACGCACGCACGCACGCACGCGCACGCGCACGCACGCACGCACGCACGCACCACACACACACACACACACACACACACACACACACACACACACACTTCTCATCCTTCATTCGGTCGTGCCCTCCACGTCTTTCAATACCAACGAATCCTACAACCAACAATGTCAGTTCCTCTCCGTTTGATGGTTTTGATGGATCAAACATCTGACTTCAAGAACTGTGTCGCTTTCACCAAAAGTGGAACATTAGACTTCATAACAGGTTTAGAGGCTTCTGGAGTGAATACACTGAACTGCCAAAAATAGGGACAAAAACAAAAACAGAAACAAACACCACGAGAATAGCCGTAGGGCTTGATGTGGAAATTAAAATAACCCTTTCCTGACAGTACGATTCCTGTGTGTGTGTGTGTGTGTGTGTGTGTGTGTGTGTGTGTGTGTGTGTGTGTGTGTGTGTGTTTGTTTTAAGCATACTTTTCATCCCAACAAAACAACAGACGAGTTGTCGATTTACCGACGCCACTGATATCACGTGGACTTTTTTTCCTTCCAAACTACGTTGTTGCGTGAAGTTGTTGTGTTATATGGAAGGGAAAAAAAAAGGAATACAACAAAACAATCACCCAAGCCAGCGAGCATTTTCCACATCCTGTGCCCAGCCAGAAGTAAACATGCAAAGCAATATCTGCTAGTAGAGTTGAGAAGTAAACATGCAAAGCAATGTCTTCTAGTGGAGTCGCATGGCACACTATGTTTACAGGGTTCATGTGACCGTGGGAGTCCACGACTGAAACCTTAAATATGGAAACATACCACTGTCTTAATGACATAACGGCTGTTTCCTCGAGGATAGTAGGGGAGGAATAAGAAAGAGAGACACCCTCCCCCCTCCCTCCGCACCCCTCCCTCCCAAAACAAAAAGAAATTCAGTTTTTGACTGTCCTGAGGATAACAACATTTTTTCAACGGATTGAAATAACCCTTTTCCCTGTTTTACTGCGGATAAATAGCTGTACTCCCCGTTTTCCTTTCGGATCTCAATTGTCTTCCGTATTTTCCATAGGTTAATTACTGTTGTCCACGTTTTCCTGGGAAAAAAACGTATTATCGCGAGAAAAGCTCGGGGAAATTAGCTAAGATCGCTGCTATGACGCCGAGCGCATGCCCCCGGTATCCGTGCTATATACAAGAGGGAAGACGGCAAGTGTCCATACTATGTACAAGAGGGAAAATGGTTATTATTCATGCTATATACAAGAGGGAAAACGGTTAAAATGGAGAGGATCACAAGAATTTTTGTAGAGATTACAACTGTTTTTGTTTTTTTCCCCCCATTTTCACTGTTTTCCTTTGGTTAAAAAAACAAAAACAAAAAACCTGGCTTCTTCGCGAAAACAGAGAAAACAATCACAATTCTGAGGAATAAAACCGCTAATGACTGCTTTCGTCGGGAAAATAGAAAGACTCTTGGGATCCTGAAGTAAAAAGGACAAAACAGCTGATATCCTCACTAAAACAGTTGTCTTCCTAAGACGGGACAGCTGAACTGTCTTCTCCTCAAGGATGATAGCTGTTTTACTGAGAAAACAGCTCAGCTTTTTACTGAGAAAACAGCTAAGCTGTTTTACTGAGGAAACAGCTATCATCGGCCTTTGAAGCTGGCGTGCTCCCATACTTAAATGCGAAGTAATTCGCTTGACCAGCTGTATGATTTAACTGGTGTTACTCTCACGCCTGTGTGTGTGTTTTTTCCCCCTTGTTTTTACCATGGCAAAAGGACCTCAGTAAAATGGACTTTTTTTATGACTTCTCACGCCTGCAGAACTGGCAACACGCCTATCAAGCAAGCATCCATACTCTATCATAACAGTACGTACGCGCACTTCAGGCAACACCTATCACCCAAAAAGTTCAGACGCGACACACATGCACAGGCATGTCGCAAAAGATGTTTAGACATCTGCAAGGGAAGGTACTCTGAGTTAGCGCTCACAGTCACCGACAGTGACCTGGCCATATTCATGGGACAGATGCACAGACCTCTTGTAAGAGATCTGTCAAGAGATGCCCAAGATGAACATGTGCAAAAGCAGTTTTGCCCCATCCCCTTAACAGTTCAGTCAGAGAGAGGAAATGCCGAAACATAGGCGTGGAACGGTGGGCGTGTAATGCAGACGCTGGAATTGCCGATCATTATCCTGGAGTGCGGCGCACAAATCAAATACGTGACTGTCAAGATCTTTCTGACCCCTAAATGGAGAAAAGGTAACTCTGTTTGCAATCGTAAGACAGGTCTTGTCTTCCCCGACTTTTTCTTTCCCGGATGGATCTATCATTAAGCTGTGTCTACACATTCCATAGTACACATGTACGAGGTACAGAAATGATGTATTCATTCGAATCCCTCCCCTGTAGGCCTAGGGAATTACTACTGCGTCAGGAAATCAGACATCGATACGATTTTGTGACAAATTGAAACAGAAAGGAAAACAAATTCAAATACAAATAAAAATAAGGAAATCAATAGTAAATATCATGTAACACAGATACACATCTTTACAAACATCTAATCACCTATCTATCTATCTATCTATCTATCTATCTATCTATCTATCTATCTATCTATCTATTTTATCCATCTGTCTGTCTGTCTATCTATCTATCTGTCTATCTATTTGTCTGTCTCTCTCTCTAACTTTTCCTCTGTCTGTCTGTCTGTCTGTTTTCTGTCTCTCTGTCTCTCTCTCTCTCTCTCTCTGTCTCTCTCTGTCTCTCTCTGTGTCTGTCTGTCTGTCTGTCTGTCTGTTTATCTCTATAAGTACATATGCGCGCAGTAATCAGATGTCTGAAGCTTTAAAGACAAACCACCAATACAGACTTTGCCACTTAAATGCTAAAGTCAGCTGTGCAAATCTTTAAATCAATAAGGTACGTTTTGTCCCAGTTGTCGTGACTGATAGTGAAAATAGCAGGATTCACATATTGTGTGTGTGTGTGTGTGTGTGTGTGTGTGTGTGTGTGTGTGTGTGTGAGTGTGTGTGTGTGTGTGTGTGTGTGTGTGTGTGTGTGTGTGTGAGTGTGTGTGTGTGTGTGTGTGTGTGTGTGTGTGTGTGTGTGTGTGTGTGTGTGTGTGTGCAAACGATTTACCACTATTCATTGATAGTCTATATAAAATGTCCGCAGATGACACCACTATACACACAAGTCATAAAAAAAGAAAATATATTTGCCACTTTACAAGAAAGTATAAACAAATTAATCATATGATCTGAACTCAGTCACATGTGTCTCTATCCTCAGAAAACGAAGTACTTGATAATAACCACAGGGCAAAAGCGTCAAAATATTTCTTATAATCCCTGTCTGTTTATATAAATACTGTAGTATTGAAGAAGTTGATCATCAAAAAGTTCTTGGTGTTATTGTGGACAATGATTTGTCATGTTTTTCTAATGTTACAATGCTCTGCAAACTTCTGCCCCATGAGATTCGCCAGCTTTTAAAACTAAAACATTTCTTAGACCAACATTGTCGTAAGCTGCTTTTTACTTTGTATATTGAATCTCATTTGAATTACTCTCCTACATTGTGGGATTCGGCCCGTTATAACAAATCAAAACCGCTCTTCAGTCTTAATAAACAGGCTGTTAAGCTCATTCTTCTCAAATCTTTACATGTAACTCCCTTTGATCATAAACGTTTAGACATTTTCGTTCTGAAATGGAAACTCACTTCTAGCAAAGCAATTTCAATGTTTAAGATAATGTCCAATCATGCACCAGCAAATTTGAAAAATAGATTTGAAACGAACCTGATTCGCAATGTCAGCAAGATTAAGATACCGCTACCAAGATTGATCTTTTCATATCTAGCCGCATTTATTCCGGTGGTTGTTTGTGGAATGACCTATTGTCTTCATTTAGGTCAATTCTAGTCAATACTTTTAATCTCTGATGCTAAACTTTCTAAACAGTGTTGACTGATAGTAACTGTATTATCTATTCTCTTTTCTTTATACATTTTCAAAATTATTTGTATCGATTCAAGTACAAGTAATCTTTCAATGTATGTGATTGTATTCGTGTTCCTTCCTTATTTTGTGTTCCTTCCTTACCCCTTCTCTATCTCTTCTGATGACAAACTCATCACTTTTCCACCTATCATTGACGTCCTTACCTTCTTAATTTTTTTTTTGTTGAAAATTGTATTTGCAAAGTTCTTATCCTTTTTGTGAAAAGTGTGTCTTAAATGTGGATTGCTTTTTGTATTTCAGTTTAGTATAATTTTCACTATTTAGATAGTTCATTCACTAATGGAAATTTTCACTATTTAGGTATTTCATTCACTTTTAAAATCGCACTTTTTTTCTACTTCATTGAGGGCAAGATGTAAAAAAAAAAAATAGCCTGTATTGTGCTTATGCTTTCCCCTCATCAAAAAGAGATTCGTTTGTTCCTTCCTTCGTTCTGTCTCACTGTCTCTCTGTCTGTCTGTCTGTCTGCTTGCCTGTCTCTCTGTCTGTTCTGTTCTTTCTACACACACCACCCACCTCTCTTTACACACACACCACACACAACACAGCACGAGTACACACACACACACCCCGCAACTACACTACACACACATCACACTACACACACCACACGCACGCACGACGCACGTACACAGCACACACACACCACACACACCACACACACACTACCTACACACACCACCACACACACCACACACACACCACACACACACACACACACACACACACACACACACACACACACACACACACACACACACACACACACACACACACACACACACACACACACACACACACCACACACATCACACACACACACAACACACACACACACACACACACACACACACACACACACCCCACACACACACACACCACACACACACCACACACACACTACACAACACACACCAACACACACACAAACACACACACACACACACACACACAACACACACCACACACACTACACCACACACACACAACACACAACACACACACACAACACACACACACACACACATACACACACAACAACACACACACACACACACACACTACACACGCGCGCGCACACACACACACACACACACACACACACACACACACACACACACACACACACAGTGCGAAGCTGAGAACCGAGGAGAGGAAGAGGAGGAGTACTGGAGGAGAGAGAGAGAGAGAGAGAGAGAGAGAGAGAGAGAGACAGAGACAGAGACAGAGACAGAGACAGAGAGACAGAGAGAGACAGAGACAGAGACAGAGAGAGAAGATTCTGGAGGGTGACAATGCTTTTAGACCATGCACACACACACACACACACACACACACACACACACACACACACACACACACACACACACACACAGCTGAGAGAGAGAGAGAGAGAGGAGAGAGAGAGAGAGAGAGAGAGAGAGAGAGAGAGAGAGTTTCGGAAGGGATGGCAGTCGGCCCGGAATTAGCTACCCCCACCCCCTCCGTTCATCGTGACTTAACACACTGAGGAGTACCAACGTCGTGATTCTGGCCTGCAGGAAGACGAAGAATAACTGGCTTCTGTAACAGCATTGTTGTTTTTCTTCCCATTCGCAGTGATCTGACGTACAACGACTACTGAATCGTACGGTATTTTAAACAGCAGCTTTTCGGGTGGGGGGGGGGGGGGGGGGGGGGGGGGGGAGGCGATCATGTACGGTTTTTTTTGTTTGTTGCTTTTTGTTTCTTTTATTTTTTTCTTTTTTTTTTAATATCTCAAAACTCGTTGCTCTCAGTCCAGTCTATACATTGTTAATTGACATGGTGTAATTTAAACATACTGCTTTAAACATGTACACCTCATTTTTTTTTCTAGCGTGCGAAACAACGATTGAATGTTTTGACGAAAATATGTTCATCTCATTGGTATTTTTCCGTGGGCTTTTTTTTTTTTTTTTTTTCTTCAATTAATTTTTTTTTTATGACGATTCGCTTGGCATTAAATACAGAAGTCTAAACGTGGGAGCTTCTGATCATGGCTTGATTGATTTTTCTACAGTTTGTTTTGAACATTGGACGAAAGTTGATTGGTTTTTCTACAGTTTGTTTTGAACATTGGACGAAAGTTGATTGGTTTTTCTACAGTTTGTTTTGAACATTGGACGAAAGTTGATTGGTTTTTCTACAGTTTGTTTTGAACATTGGACGAAAGTTGATTGGTTTTTTCTACAGTTTGTTTTGAACATTGGACGAAAGTTGATTGATTTTTCTACAGTTTGTTTTGAACATTGACGAAAGTTGATTGGTTTTTCTACAGTTTGTTTTGAGCATTGGACGAGAGTTGATTGGTTTTTCTACAGTTTGTTTTGAACATTGGAGAAAGTTGACTGGTTTTTCTACAGTTTGTTTTGAACATTGGACGAAAGTTGATTGTTTTTCTACAGTTTGTTTTGAACATTGGACGAAAGTTGATTGGTTTTTCTACAGTTTGTTTTGAACATTGGACGAAAGTTGACTGATTTTTCTACGGTTTGTTTTGAACATTGGACGAAAGTTGGTTGAACACCACAAACCACCGCGTGCACCATTTATCATTCCTGTTGAGCCTGGATTTACTCCACCCTTCCTCCCATATGAACTCACATCCTATACACGGGATATACGACCAGCGTGTCTTCTGTCGATGGCACAACAGGCACACCTCCGGTGCGATGTGAGTGCTCTCTCACGTATAAACTATTCCCCGGTCACTCTTAGTGAATATATATCAAATTAAACGAACGAACAAACGAACGAATACACACAGACACACAGACACACAGACACACACACACACACACACAGACACACAGACACACACACACCCCACACACACACACACACACACACATACACACGCCCGCGCGCGCACGCGCGCACACACACGTGCGCGCGCACACGTCTACTCCCACGCGTTCACTCATCCACACCCACACTCACCACTCCCTCACCCTCACACGGACACAAGGGCATAGGATCTTCGTGATGTTTAATTAACGGTGGACAATTATGAAAAGGAAGACTGGTGGAGAAAGACCTGCCCGCTATGAGCATTCCACACACACACTTCTGAGATGACATATGCGCGCTTTCTTATTACATAATCGCCAGCTTGATGGCACATGCTTTTGTGCGGTGCCTGTTGTTGACCTACTGCACCAAACACTCATCTGATAAAGATCATTACAAAAATATATGGCTGTCGTTGTGCATATAACGGGACAGAGCTTTAACTATCAACATGGATACAAGAAAATAAAGCTGTGTGAATTAAACATGCATACATATTACAATCAAGCTTTAGCAATGAGTGTATATGCAACACAGTAAAGCTTTACCAGTTAACGTGCCCATGCATACAAGGTCATAAATTTTATCGGAACTGCAGCCAACAGAACAACGAACTGTTTCTCAGAAATAGTTTGTTCACAATTGTCTTCAAGTGGATCGACACTACACACACACACACACACACACACACACACACACACACACACACACACACACACACACCAAAGTATCAACGTATGTCTTGCACTATACACACACACACCAAAGTATCAACGTATATCTTGCACTAGACACACACACCAAAGTATCAACGCATGTCTTGCACTAGACACACACACCAAAGTATCAACGCATGTCTTGCACTATATACACACACACCAAAGTATCAACGTATGTCTTGCACTATATACACACACGCCAAAGTATAACGCATGTCCAGCATTCCAGCTGATTAAGGACCAGGTTTTGGGTTTTCTGATCAAAAGCGAAATCTCTAGAGAAGATGCGTCGGTGTTTCTCCTTCCATCATCCCCTGCCCCCCCCCCCCCTCCCCCCACCTATTAAGTATCTTGAGCTTCAGCAAACTTTAAAGCGCTTCTTTACACCTAACACGCAAGTCAACAGCTTGAGAGAGGATAAAGTCGCCATCAGCGCCGCGTCCCTTCCAAGTCCACTTCTTAACGCCCTTCGTCGCCTTGCTGAACACTGACGACTGAAGTGAGCGGGCCACGCTCGGAGACTGTGAGCCTACCGGTGAACACGCGTCTATCACAAAGATGCCTCTCTGTTGTGGCACTAACTCACCCAGCCAGCATCGCTAAATCCAGTCTGAACTGGTTTCCAAAATATTTTTGAAGTCACAAACACCCTGTCTTATGTACGGGATGTGAAGTTTGTTTGAAGGAAACGAATAGAATGAGCAGTATTTTTAAGTTCAAAATATCAGTCGAAGCGAACGCTTACCACATGCGAAAAAAAGTCTGTCTACCTATCTATTTATCTATCCCTACATCTATATCTATCTATCTATATGATAACTGCCCATTATTTTCATCCTATATCTATCTATCTATATGATAACTGCCCATTATTTTCATTCTATATCTATCTATATGATAACTATCTATCTATCTATATGATAACTGCCCATTATTTTCATCCTATATCTATCTGTCTATCTATCTATCTATATGATAACTGCCCATTATTTTCATCCTATATCTATCTATCTATCTATATGATAATTGCCCATTATTTTCATCCTATATCAATCTGTCTATCTATCTATCTGTCTATCTATATGATAACTGCCCATTATTTTCATTCTATATCTGTCTGTCTGTCTATCTATCTATATGATAACTGCCCATTATTTTCATCCTATATCTATCTGTCTGTCTATCTATCTACATGATAACTGCCCATTATTTTCATTCTATATCTGTCTGTCTATCTGTCTATCTAAATGATAACTGCCCATTATTTTCATTCTATATCTGTCTGTCTATCTGTCTATCTATATGATAATTGCCCATTATTTTCATCCAGCTTCTGAGTTTCCTTGTGTTGAGGAGGACGGAAATCATGGCGAAGTTTCAGCCTGCGTTCATGTTCGTGCGCGTGACGGACACCATGTGAGTCATCTGGTCGAGTCGTCATGAAGTAGCCATTATTTTGATTTCTTCCTGTTCTGTTAATACCAAGGCCCATGTAGTGCCATAACATCTGGTCTTTTCATCAACCTCCACACTGTAATGCTATCTCCGTAGGCCTTGTAATCTTTAAGGAGCACAGAGACGGTGCCATATGCCGGTTACAGGTCAGCCTTAACACAATGGCTTAGCAAGAGGGCACGCTTCCTGAGCATTTTGGTCACAGACGCCTGAGGAATTTGGCAACAGAGTGTGTCCTCTGTAATAATCCATTGTACCGATTCCCAGAAAACCGTCGTCACAAGGAAGACCCTAGGACCATGCCATCATCCTTGTGAATTTCTGCTTATGGGCTGGTCTGTGGCCAGTTACAACCAAGGAAGCAGAGGGGAAATGAACGTAACTCGCCTTGTTGTTCCCACCATTCACCTCCAGTCCGGGGCTCGCTCGCTCACGCGGGTGACTAGCCTCTTCCGGGCAGAAACTGTTCAGTGGATTGGGCTGCCCTCTCGGGTCGCCATATATGCCGACATCTTGTGGTTCAATATTCTGCGAAGTCGCCCTACCGCCTGCATAGGCTTTGCCCACAGGTCAGCCACCGTACATTTTGCTTTCATGCTCGACAGTGTGACATTATTACCTGTCACGTGTGGTGAACGGGCAGACAACCCGTGAACCTGAGGCAGACAGGCAGCCAGTCAGACGAGCAGAAAAGAGCTGGATGCCATTAATACGCTCAAGGGAACTGCAGCAGGAAGATAGAATCCAGTCTCCTCGTCACTTATACAGCAACAGAGTTACCCTCCTGTCTGCGATGCTAAATGTACTGTTTACTAACTGCTCTATAAAGTGCACTTTGTTGCTTTTCATGTGAGCAACAGTCACCCAGCACTCTTTTCCTTTGTGTGGGTTCCACAAAAAACAAAAACAAAAACAAAAAAAACAAACAAATATTTGTTACATTATACAACAGAAAGTTGCTATCAGTATTATAAAGTAACTTGCCTATAAGTGACACACCAGTAAAACGAAGCCACGAGCTAAAGGGCTGTGAAAGAGAACAGGTGCTTGAAACGGGTCACCCAGTGGAGGACGCCGGAAAGAAGTAGGTCGTCCTGGCTGGTCAGTAGCCTGCTAACGGTTCCATTTGTCAGACTTGGCTCTGGGGCACTGTGTGGACAGTACGCTGCAGAACCGACACTCTAGGTGGGAAATGATACTTCGGACCCTAACAACGCAGTCCTCTGTTGAAGAGAAGACGTCGTGCAAGTTTTTTTCCCCAATCCAACAAGAAAGTTGTATACATACACAATCAGTAACAGAACAATGATTTCTACCTTTTTACTGTTGGTTATACAGGCGCATAACATTCACGACCGTAACTAACTCCCATAGCTGAACACAGCTGGGCATAGTGACATATTTCACGTTTACCACTTACCCGCAGCACCCCCCCCCCCCACCCCCTTCCACCTCTCCCTCCTCTCCCTCCCCCCTCCGTGTAGCTTTCAAACATCAACACAAAATTTACGACTACACCCCCATCCAAACCACATACACAATCACGGGAAAAAGAGTAAGATGAGGAGAGGGGTATAACAGCCACTGCGCTATATTAAATGGGTTACTTGAATTAGAGTCATGTGTAAATATTACACATGCTTTACGTAACGCTCGTATATTCACAAAATCTTATTGCCTGAACTTCATTCTATTCAAGTGCTAATTTACAGTGGCGCATGTTCATTTCAACGTTGGTATGATTCAACTTAATATTGCGGTTGGTTCTTCCTATCTGTGTACTAATTCACATTTTGTTTATAATGATATGCATTTTCCAGTTCTGTGTTATTTATATAGACACTGCTGATGAGAGTGATATAATTAAACACACCGTTCACCATAAAAAAAGTGTTTATTTACTTCAAATTGCGTAAGACCGTCTGAAAATCTGATGTTATATGCAGCCAGACGATTGAACTGGAGATACAGTTTTTTGCCCTCAGACCACATGGTCTCGGCGTTACCACGGCAGTTCACTGTCTCCCCGCTGAAGAGGACCCGGCTGTGTCCCCCTCCCCCGCCCCCCCCCCCCCCCCCCCCCCCCTCCCCTCCCTCCCCTCCCCCGAACGCCAGTCACCAGAATGGGCATGGACCCTTTCTCACCTCCCCTGTGTAAACAGAGCTGGGGCCCAGGTCCTTCATGATGGGCATGGACCCTTTCTCACCTCCTCTGCGTAGACAGAGCTGGGGCCCAGGTCCTTCATGATGGGCATGGACCCTTTCTCACCTCCCCTGTGTAGACAGAGCTGGGGCCCAGGTCCTTCCTTATGGGCACGGACCCTGTCTCACCTCCCCTGTGTAGACAGAGCTGGGGCCCAGGTCCTTCCTGATGGGCACGGACCCCTTCTCACCTCCCTGTGTAGAGAGAGCTGGGGCCCAGGTCCTTCATGATGGGCGTGGACCCTTTCTCACCTCCCCTGTGTAGACAGAGCTGGGGCCCAGGTCCTTCCTGATGGGCATGGGCCATGTCTCACCTCCCCTGTGTAGACAGAGCTGGGGCCCAGGTCCTTCCTGATGGGCACGGACCCTGTCTCACCTCCCCTGTGCAGACAGAGCTGGGGCCCAGGTCCTTCATGATGGGCACGGACGCTGTCTCACCTCCCCTGTGTAGACAGAGCTGGGGCCCAGGTCCTTCCTGATGGGCATGGACCCTGTCTCACCTCCCTGCGTAGACAGAGCTGGGGCCCGGGTCCTTCATGATAATCAGGTATGTCACATCACTGGAGAAGGCTCTGTTGGTTTGTGTCTGAGAAGGTCGTGGATCCGAGAACTAGCTACCTATTTCTGTGCGATCTAGACTTTCACCTGTGGCCTTTCTCACGAGCCTTGCAGGCGGCCTGATTTTATTCCCGGGACTGCAGCACCTCCACTCTTTACCTTCAGTGCCTCAATGTCTTCACAGCCGAGGGGGTACCTTTAGAGCGACATGTCTAGATGGCGCATAATACTAGCTACCTCTGCGTCTGTTTTCCATTTGGAGACAAAAATTGAAGTCCCTTTTTTTCGAGGCAAGGTATGGGTAATTCGACGGTGCCGCGATACTGGTTCATCCTGCGGCTGCTGCTGACTCATCACCAGGAAATCGCACACGGGCGCAAGAATTTGACTATCCCCTCAACCCCCACCCTCCACCCCACTTACATCTCTCATTCTCCCTCTCCGCCCCCTTTTCAAAATGTTTTATCCCCTCCGCCCCCTGCATCGCAACCTCCACCCTCCCTGCCCAGGAAGGCATTCTGTCCTATCCTCAGCCCACCTCCTTCCTCTCTTCATCGGCGTCCTTTCCCTCTCATTCCCTCTCTGTGCCCCGCTCTTTCTGGTAAACTATTCATGTTTCCCTTCCTTTCTACACAAACTCCCCTCACACACCCACCTTCACTTCTCTGTTTGTTTCCCTTCCTTTCTACACAAACTCCCCTCACACACCCACCTTCACTTCTCTGTTTGTTTCCCTTCCTTTCTACACAAACTCCCTCACAACCCACCTTCACTTCTCTGTTTGTTTCCCTTCCTTTCTACACAAATCCCCTCACACACCCACCTTCACTTCTCGATTTGTTTCCCTTCCTTTCTACACAAACTCCCCTCACACACCCACCTTCACTTCTCGGTTTGTTTCCCTTCCTTTCTACACAAACTCCCCTCACACACCCACCTTCACTTCTCGATTTGTTCCCTTCCTTTCTACACAAACTCCCCTCACACACCCACCTTCACTTCTCGGTTTATTTCCCTTCCTTTCTACACAAACTCCCCTCACACACACCCACCTTCACTTCTCGGTTTGTTTCTCTTCCTTTCTACACAAACTCCCCTCACACACCCACCTTCACTTCTCTGTTTGTTTCCCTTCCTTTCTACACAAACTCCCCTCACACACCCACCTTCACTTCTCGGTTTGTTTCTCTTCCTTTCTACATAAACTCCCCTCACACACCCCACCTTCACTATTCATGTTTCCCTTCCTTTCTACACAAACTCCCCTCACACACCCACCTTCACTATTCATGTTTCCCTTCCTTTCTACACGAACTCCCCTCACACACCCACCTTCACTTCTCGGTTTGTCCATGAAGGGTTTCCTCTTCAGCTAATCTCAAATCTCTACCTTCTTAAGACATCGTCGATGCTTCTTTCGGGATTTGTAAGAAAAGATAAAAGAATCAAGGTGCTGACGAACAAATGTTACAACATGGTGGAAGACAGACTTCAGTGCCATGGATATGCGTGCTCCGTCGATTGGGCGATAACTATTTAAGCGGCGAGAGACAGATTTCAATATACTTCATGATTATGTATGTCACATCGATTGGGCGGGTAACCATCCAGCGTAACAGTCCCCCCCCCCCCCCCCCCTTTCCCCGTGGGCATGGGGTGGAAGGGATTTGCGGGTGCGTTGAAGATGGACGTTAAGAGATGTTAAGAATATTCCAAACACAGCATTGCCATAACGACAGGTTTAAAATTCCACAAAACTTATCACATAGTTCAGAGATGTTGGGTTCTGTTAGTGTCCAGATGGTCAGTTTCAAACATTCAAACACAGTGTTCAATGTTGTTTTCAGACTGCTCTTTTCATTGGTGTAAATTTCAGCCTCACTTGCCGTCTTTAGTACGCTATTTATGTGAATGCTGTGATAATGATTTGATGTGAAACTGACAAATTTGATAAGTTGGGAGTAAGTTTTGTCCTGGGTGGAAGAGAGAGAGAGTGAGAGAGAGAGAGAGAGAGAGAGAGAGAGAGAGACAGACAGACAGACAGACAGACAGACAGACAGACAGAGACAGAGACAGAGAGACAGAGACATAAAGACAGAGAGAGACTTAATACCTCAAACGATTTATTAAGGTTAGAAGGCTACAGTTCTCATAGCCAATTGGCCGTAGGGGCGGTGAATTATCAGAGTTCACTGTGTCTGGGGCATAGAATGAGGGAAGGCGTAGCCCATCCCTGTTCTTCTGTCCCCTAAACCTCTGAACTAAACCAGGTAGGCCTACCCATATACAGCGCGCGCGTGCGTGCGTGTGTGTGTGTTTGTGTGTGTGTGTGTGTGTGTGTGTGTGTGTGTGTGTGTGTGTGTGTGTGTGTGTGTGCATACGTGCGCGCACGCGTGCAGGCGTGTTTGTGCGCATGTCCGTGCATACATGCATGAATGCGTGCGCGTTGTTTTATTTTTGGTTTGACTTCATGACGCGTGTTTCCAGAAAACGGAGACTGAGAAAGAGAGATGGAGTAAGAAATAAACAAACATGAAGAGAGAGAGAGAGAAGAGAGAGAGAGAGAGAGAGAGAGAGAGAGAGAGAGAGAGAGAGAGAGAAGGTGGCAGGTGGGTGAGGTAGAGGAACCAGAGAAGAAGAAGAAGGGGAAGGAAAAAGTTTGACAGATTTTCCTGATGAAAACTTAGTGATAACTAAAAGTTTGTGAATTTCACCGATTTTTGAAAGGATCTTTTCCTTCAAACGGAAAAATCGTTAAAGTTTATCATTATTTTGCGGAAATGTCAGCCTAAGCAACAATGAACCTGAAAATAAACTCCAGTCAATCGGAGTTCATGATACAACCTGAATGCTGCTTTGCTGAATTAAAAAAAAAAAAAAAAAAAAAATCTTGTTTTTTTCATCACATCGGAGAGAGTTGATTGGTCGGTCGTTATTTAACAGCAATCTTCCATGAAGATTTCTTTGGGGTTAAAACTGATGAAATTCTGACACAATAACTTACGGACTAGAGGGTTATTCCACAGAACTCATATCACTAGAGGGTTATTCAACAGAGTGCAGATCGCTTACAGGGTTATTTCAGACAGGTCAGAACACAAGAAGGTTATTCCCGGGAGATGAGACCACAAGAGGATGACTCCAAAGAGTTCAAACTACTAGAGGATTATTCCAAAGAATTCCAACCACTGGACGGCTATTTTAGAGAGGTCAGACCGCAAGAGGGGTATTTCAGAGATACCCCCCCCCCCTTTCCCCCTACTTAACCCCCATCTATACTCCCATCTCAACCCTACTCCCTCTCCATGTGCGCTATTATATCCCCTCCCCAGGTGCTCTATTCTGTCCTCCTGATCTCTCTCTCTCTCTCTCTCTCTCTCTCTCTCTCTCTCTTCTCTTTTTTACGATCCCATTATCTTGCCCGTCACAAATGACAGGTGACTGTCACTCCCCTTACACTGGATATTCCCTTCTATTTGAGCCCCCCACCTCCCCTCCCATCCCCCCCTCCCTGCCCTGTTTTAATCAATAGTAAATTTTATTCGATAGTATAAAACCTTAATTTTATGCGTGAGTAGGATGACATAGTGCATATATGTCTGCAGCTCTCCTGTCCTAGAAGAAGGTCCATTGTTGGGACCGAAATACTGGACAAAAGAAAAAACAGTCAACCAAACGGTTTTGTGATCTCTCTCTCTCTCTCTCTCTCTCTCTCTCTCTCTCTCTCTCTCTCTCTCTCTCTACATAATCTATAATAAATTAACTAATATAATAAAATCGTGTAATCAGTGAAATAGAGAAGTAAAGGGGAAAAGAATGATTAATTCTGACTTGAAGTTGTATGTGCTTGCAGATGCTTGAATGCTACACCACCACAGTTTACGCGACATCTGACTAGTGAAGTGATTTTCAGCGTTATATAAAGTAATGTCTAATATTCCCGTTTAAACTACCGGTAAACGTTAAAACAGAATTTTTGTCAGTAATGCTGTTTGTACTTGTATGGGTTCAATTTTTGTACCAACGATGGGCACGCTTTTTTTTTTTTTTTTTCTGTTCGGATGAAAAATTCAACAAAGGGAAAATACTCTATCACGCTGTCCACTTCGGCGCTAACGACAAAGTTCTTTTACTACAGGCAGGGTTTGGATGTAACATCACAACACGTCGATTTGAAATTGATTTAAGGTGAGTTATTTTATCTATGAATTTTTTAAGTTGTAGAATGTGCTTTCAATATGTTGTTTCAACGCGTACATCTTTTCTTTTCTTTTGTTTTATTTTATTTCTGTTGTTCTCGCCTGCAGTTGATTTCCGCCTGCGGTCAACATCTTTTTCAAATTGTTGTTTGAGCTCGACATTAGCATTTCAGTTTTCACTGTTCTGTACACCCACAAGTACAAGCCGTCATCTTCCCATACAACAAACACCGGTGTTCTCTTTTGTGATTTTTGTCTCTGATCCCCCCCACCCCCATCGTCAAATCAGGACCTGACAATGTCATCTTACACTAGTTACAGCACAAAAAGACGTCAGTTGGCCTACATCACAGGCAAGGGTTGATTTCAGTTCTCAAGAAAATGAATTGAATGTTGCCTCACAGTCGCATGGGGATTGTGCTGATAATTTTAGAGAGGCAAAGGCAGTAGATTTTGATTTTCTTTTCTTCTGAATTTGAATCAGTTTTAGAAGCAGAAATTCCAAGCTTGGGTTCTGAATGTGAAGATAATGGGGATGAAACAGACAATGAGTCTAGCCTGGATTTTGCCGCAGAATGGGCAACTTCTAGCATAGTGTCAGACAATTCCTTAATTAAAGAGTGTTTGCTTTGTTGCGTCCAACTCCAAGGCATCCTGAGCTCCCAAAAGACCCAAGAACACTTTTGGGTTCAAAACCATTTTTAGGTAGGGAAGGGTGGTTGTGGTGGTATTTAAACATGACATTTTTGTCTGAAATTTATATTTAACAGAATATAAAAACTTTGTAAACCTTATTTTGATTGTAAAGTTGTGACAAATGAATTTTAAGCCTTTTGTTAGGTTCACAAAGTGGTTATTAGTGTTTGATTCCATGTTTTGACTGCTGAGCGATCATTATCCTTTGTTTTGTGTGAATAATACTGATACATCACTTTTTGGTTGTGATTCCTAAACAAAACTCAGATTATATTTACGGGTATAAAAGATGTTCATCACTGAATGACAAGGAGCAATAAAGTATTTTGCATCAATGTGCATTTAATGCATCAGTCAGCCTTAGCGTTCTGGATTTGCTTGAGTCAAAAACTTTTTGACAAATGTGATACAGAATATGTTGATTTGAGTCAGAACTTAGATTACTGTGACTTCATTTAGCAGTGACAACATTGTGTTCAATAACACTGATGCATTTATAATAATTCAGTAATGAAATGAATGAAGACAATACATGTTTTTGAAAGTGTCTCTGTATATACTATTTACAAGATTAAATATGTCCCTCAGATTAAAAGCCTGGTGACCATTGGAGGTAAAGACCTCCAGAAAGGTGTGAAGAGGATTATGGAGCATCTGATGACAGACAAACTTGGAGCTTCACTCAACTACAGTGGTAAACATGGAAAAACAGCTTTCTTAAAGACCAACCTACAAAAACTTGTGTACAGTAAGTATGAAATTTGCTTAGTACTGCATTGAATGTTTCTTTCTAAAAAATTTATGTGTTGGACAGTGAGTGCCCTCTCCCCTCCAACATAGACAATCCATGTTATTTTATAGTTATTCCAGTCTGGTCACCAAAAGGAGTTACTGTGATGAAAGCTGAATTATTGTTAAAGACTGAACACAACTACTAATGCCAAAATAAGTTTTCATATCATTTTAGAAATTGTTATGTTTTGAAGTGTATCAGTATTTTGTTCATTTCTTTTAGAAAAAAGGAAAATTCATGAACATTTCTTTAAAAGTGGCAAGGGAAAATGAGAACCTCCAGTGAGGTGGGTGATAGTACATAATGCAAGAAGCCAAATTGGATAGAACAGTATGGTTTTAATTGAAAGGCCATTAATTGTATGAACTGGTAGGAAACAACAGTTTAGTCCATTTGTGTCCAAATAAAAACAAAATGAAAATGAAAAACAGCTTTCTGGATGTACCAGGCATCGTCTCAGGTGATGCGTCCGAAACATTGTGTCCCAGAAAGTTACAAGACAGTCGCATACAACGTCCAGTAACATTCATTATGATATCTACTCTAAAACAATAATTTTACATTTTTAGCGTTATTTTACTGCAAGAATGTTTGAAATACCTATCAGCTTTTAACATTGAAATCACAGTGTCTTAAATGATGCATCGGTGATGCACAATCAGTACCATCAAATCTTTCCTTTCCTAAATTGTTTTCAGCGAAGTGTTGATATTCACCAATTTTCTGGGCTCATCTGCTTGCAAACTGATGATGTGTGCACATGGAATTCAGATCGAGGCTTCTTTAACGCGCATGAAGTGGGTATTTGTCCCTATTAATTCTTTTCCATGTTTCATTGTGTTTAAGGCCACATATCAAAGAAAAAGAAAAATTTGTTATGCATTTATTTTCATCACCCGATTCCTGTTTTACAAAATTAATCTACTTTGAAGCTTTAGTCATTGTGTGTATTTGTTTCGTAATAGTTGTTGCCTTTAAGTAAATGAGTAAAGTTTTTAACTTAGCTTGCTTTTCTTTACTCTACTTGTCAGTGTTAAGTGCCATTAACATGATTGACCAATCTTTATGCACAGACGATGAATTGTGAACACAAAATTCAATCAATATGTGCAGCTTGTTGAATGTAAAGCCTCACTGACCTTATCAGTCTATGGAAGGAACCTAAGTAATACATCTTAGTGTTCATAAACTTGGTAGATATGTTGCTTTTGAGATCAGTTTCCTTGTTTCAAGAATGAAGTCGACTTTGGTTTTTCATTCATGCTGGTTGACCAGCCACCCAATGACTAATGAACCTTCACTTCAGTTTGGATATTTGCCACATTTGGCTGCTGCCATATGGTGATCAGTTCTGTCAGGCTTTATCCTTGACAAACTGCACATATCAGTCGATTCTAAGTATTTACGGAAAATTGTCTGCGCAGGACAATCGATCAATCTTTCCAATCATCAAAATGCCCATCATGCGGCATGACAAAATCATTGATGTCAGATGCGCCTATGGCTGTGATAAACAAATGATCATATAGATCTCTTAATTGAAGTTTGACACTGCACAATATAATTACAGCAAGATTTAACAATTCGTAATTCAAGAGAACTCTGTGCAAGTAGGTTTAATATACGGTGTGGTTGGGGATTTTGTTGATAAATTGGGTGTGAGGCAAATCATGTCATGGAGGCTACTCATGCCACCAAATGTTGTTGGGTTTTTTTTTGGTTGTTCTATTCAGATCTAGTTTTAACAGTTCATGAGTACAACACATAGCTCAAACTGATCACATTTTAAGTGCAAGTTTGTTATGAGCATGTCAGTGATAATCACTTTTAATAATGAAAAGCAGAAAAGAATCTGGAATGACTGGTGTCCTGCGTAACTGTGAAACACTGTAGTTTTTTTTTGTTTGTTTGTTTTTTTGATTTATCAGAGACCATTTCAGTAAACTTGGATATTGCTTAGTGTATGTTTAAAACCACTGTATAACATTGACTTAAAATAGTAGCAACGTTGTTCTCTTGTTTTTGCACCAGTATATATGAAATGCTACATAATGCAGCGTTTTGGGCAGTACATTGTCTAATACTGGAATATTCTAATATACAATTCATGTGAAATGCCTTTTTGAGTCCAGGTTAAGATATCCTCTTGAAAAAAGCAGCCACATATGTGTTTATTGTATTGTGTATACATGTATGTGATGTCTTGATCAGTTGATGATACATCTGAAACAGCAAATCATACCTCCCACCTTTACACCCCTCGACCACAAACATGAATCATGATGTCTATTTGTTTATTTTTTATCTCATTGTCCTGTGACCCAAAACACTGGTTGGACTTTTGGACATTCCCCATATTCAGTTTTAATTTTGAGCTCATTTTCAACTTTTTCTTATAAAGACTGGACATTTCCTTAATTCGGAGTAAGGAGCACCTACAGTAACACGTTCATGCAAGTGCTTAACTAAGTTAGCTGGATTGCTGTTTGATTCTCTTGAGGGCTGTTTCAACTAAACACTGAAAAGTGAATGTCCATGTCAACCTGGATTTTATATGAAATCAGAGCTCAGTGAAACATAGCTTGAAATCTTTTGAGATTTATATTGACAACGTTTGAGACCTGCCTCAAGTGTTTTAAGAAAGATTGTACAAACTTGAACAAACATGTATACACACATTATTCTGTGTGCGCATGCGCACACACACACACACGCACACACGCACACACACACACACACACACACACACACACACACACACACACACACACACACACACACACACACAACACATACACACACACACACGCACACACACACACACACTCTCACAGACACTCACACACAGACACACACACACACACACACACACAAGGAAATACTAAAGTTTGATCATGTCTTGACATCAGAAATGTGCATACAATTTGTTTAACAGTCATTTAGTGACCCTCTTACACCACATCTAATAAAAAGGAGCACGTAGCTGTAGTGTTTGTCAAAAGATCCCCCAAACACTTGAACAAGCACATCAGTCGGTTATTCCAAGTGTTAAATGGTATGTTACTAATTTATTTGTCAACTATGTGTTGTGTTACAGAAACAGTTAAGGCTTGTCCTCATACCAAAGATGCTCAAGAAGCTGCTATTGAAGATCGGGTCAAGTACTGGTTGAAATTTGGAAAAGAGCACAGTGGTGGAAAACAAGAGCTGGAGGAGAGACAGGCATGACAACGAGAAAAGAGACAAGCAAGAGAGCGTGAAGAACAAGCCGAAAGAGAGCGTGTGCCCAATGGTGATGGTGTTTCTGATCTTCAAAAGCAGTAACCATTGGGATGAGCCATCAGCAGACACTTTGGATAAGAACATTCAAGCCATCAGGACTTCTGTTTTTGCTGTAGGAGTTGCATACATATTGTTGTCGTCTGACTGATAATACTTCAACTGTTATGTGGCAAAGTTTAGTTAAGGAGTTTATTTGCTGATTTCTGGCCTTTCATCCCACAGATGCTTTATTTAGTTGTTGATTTTCTTTATTTGATTCACTAAAATTGCGTAATTCTTGCAAGTATGTTGGCTAAGATTTTTTTAAATCTCAGCCTCAATGTTTAGAAATGTTGGGGTATTCTGAGCTTGCCGTGGAGATATTGGAGCATTGAGACTGATTTTTTATGTGATAAAACTCCCTTGTTTAGCTTAAGTTTTTGTTTCATGGGAAGTATTCCATATTCATTACTTTTTTAGGCGATAAAACTCCCTTGTTTGGAGTTTTTGTATAGGAAGTATCCCAGACGATCTGTGTTCAAGGGTCAATGAAAATTGCAGTAATTTTTTGTGAACGTCCGGTCGTGGAAAAATTTAGCATTGGACTTTCATCTGAAACTGTAAATGCTAGAAACTTGGAACAAACACTTGTGAATGTAGCTTTTAGCTTAAAGGTTTTGAGTCATCTACCTTGAAGGTCAAAGTCACAATGATCAGATGCAGTATCTCAGTTATAGATGTTTTGCTCAACTGCCTTTTGTGTGTGTGTGTGTGTGTGTGTGGTGCTTCAAGAAGTAGCAGAAAAATGTGTTTGAAAAGGTAATGGCTTGCTTTTGCCAATCACTTACTACTAAATAAACTTCTTTCCAACCTGTAAATATGCAGCAGGTGAAACACAGGAAAAGCTTAATCTGGAATTAAAAAAGAAATCCCCCATTTTCCCTTGCAGGCTAGCATTTCTAAACATCTATTCTGACTTCGAACACAAAATCTGCGATCCCGAATCAAGTGTTTGAAACTGAGAGAAGCAAGTCATTAAGTGATCCTTGAGTTATTCATGTATTTGTTCAACTTTCAGAATATATTACATACACATCTGAACTTTTCTGTTTGGGAGACAATATAATGAGGATTGGATTTAGATATAAATGTGGTATACATTCTGAATAACCTTTATTTGTGCATTGCTCTGAATAATAAACTATAAGCATTGTTGCTCTGAATAATAAACTATAAGCCTTGTTTTTGAACATCAGCTTTTTAGTGGTTTTGCTATAAATATTTATTATTTTAACTAGAGGTAGTTTTTGTGTGTTTATTTTTGTTTCTCAATTTCTCGTGCTGCCAGTGATTTGAAATTGGCCTATACATTTAATTGTTCCGTGTAATTAAAAATTTTTGTGAAATCATGCCCCCAAATGGTACCAAGCCCAAAAATGGCATTGTGATATGATTTTTAGAAATTGCATGTGAACTAATTTAGTTTATCCACTGCAACACATTTACTAAAGCCATTGTCATAAAGTGTTGCACACTGTATGTAAACATGACTGAAGAGTGCAATAAGACTATCAAAAGGTGTCTTATCTGCAAGAGGGTCTGTGTCAGAATTATTTGTTGAAGTGCGTTCAGAATCAATGTGTGATAAGAATTGTGAAGGCACAATTCAATTTCTAGTAAACTTATTGCACAATTTGTGACGTAAAACAGCAGAAGAAGTTTTGAGACTTTAACTTTTTTCCCCGAGCATGGAAACCATATTTGGGCATGAAAAAATGTAGTACATAAACTGAAATGGCTATATTGGCGCCATTCTCTACCAAATTCCCAATCACAGCCTGATTTAGAAGTAGAGAAACGAAAGTAAAAGCACGAAAAATATGAATAGTACCATTAAAGAGAATATTTTCAGCTCAATGAAAAATAAATGAACTGGGTTTCTTTCTTACATTGTTTGATCACTCTTGCAAAAAAAATGAAGAAGAAGAAGAAGAAAAAGAACCCACACAATCAAAGATCGATTCATCAGACCAGCCACAGACGCTAAATGATTAGCATCGCAACCTCATGCACAGCTGGGAGGTCTGGATTCGAATTCCAGAACTCATGTTGGGTTTTTTGTCCAGACCAGTTCCTACCCAGGGTAGAGTTTGCTATAACTAGTATAAGCTCAGTTGGAAGACTTGGACAATGTAGCTGAGTCTCAGTTGGGAAGACTTGGACAACGCAGTTGAGTCTCAAAAGGAACAAATGAAGTGAATATATGTGTTCATAGATAGTTGATCATTAGAAGTTTCACAACAATTAATAAATGAATTCAGATATGTAACCGTAAAATAGTTAATAAATCTGAACATGGAGACATATTTGACACTTGAACCCCTTTTAAGTCTTGTAGATTTTCTGATTGTCAGTATTTTCTTTTTGACATTTTCCAGCGTTTATAGCTTTTATAGTTTGTGAACTTTAAAGATTATATACATCCTTTAGATTTACCTTTTTAAAACATTCTAGTTTTTGTTCCAATGTACTATTCAAATTAATACACAAAAGAATATATGTATATCCCTCCCCCAAATCCCCAAATTTTGTTTGGGAAATATACATAGATTCCTTTGTGAACCAATTAAGATAGTATAGGAACAAAAAGTAGCATGTTCTAAACAGGTAAATCAAATGCATGTATAATGTTTATTAAACGAGCCAACCAAAAAAAACAAAAAGCCCCCAAAGTTGGAAAACATTGAGTTTTGGTTTGCCTAAACATTCGGAAAATGATTTTAGAATACATTCTAAGTATGTTAATCTGCCCATATAGTAAACATTTACAAAAGGTTTATAAATGGTTTTCTGAAATTTCCTTCTTAGGTTTTAAAAAGCTTTTTGTATATATTTAAATTCTGTTTACCATAAAACGTTTTAAAAATTCCTGGAAAACGGCTTTGAAACATATGAAAAAGGTTTAAGAAAACCATTCATAAACTTCCAAGTGTTTATCATATGTGCAAATTTACGTAGTTAAACGTTTTCTTGAAACTTTTTCAGACATTTAAGCAACCCCCCCCCCCCCCCTCCAATTTTTTTTTAAACGTTTGGATGTTGACTGGGGTGTGTAAAAATTGGTAAGCAGTTTGTAACATTAACTTGATGGTATTAAGGTATTAATGGTCAGGGAAAAATTTGTAATAATCTTGCTGTACATATCCTAAAGTGCTAAACCTAACCATTGTATCCTCATTTGTTCAATAGAAATACTCCAAATTCATGGTTCCGTCCACTGGCAATGTTTCATCTTTCCACCAAGTTTTCCGAGTTGGATCGGTAGTTTTCTGCTTGATCTTGCTAAAGAGCAAACAACCAAATAAACGTTTATGCAGACCAGTGCTGCTGGTCACAAGACACTCCCCGTTAGCGGAGTTGACAGGTAAGACCCAGCGTGGACAATTTTCATGTGTGGTTCAATCGCGAAGGGCTGCTGCGTCTCTTTCTTTGTGCTTTCGTTTTCACATTTCTTGTTGTTGGGTGTTTTTTTTAGCTATTGGTTGGTTTGCTCCTTTGCCTTTACAGACTCTGCACAGGTTTTCTGCCACAGGTTTGCTGCCAAATCAGGAGTGTGGTCAGACCCTATCACATGCATGGTCTGGGTTGGAGGATTGTTTGGTCATGAGTCGTTCCCAGCACCAGGTGAGTTCTCGTAGAAAAAAAGAGAAATGAATGCCATGTACAACATTAAATGAAAACTATGGAGTTAACAATAGAAGAATCAGAAACACACACGCTCTCACACACACCCGCACACACACACCCACACACCCACACACACACACACACACACACACATACACACACACACACACACACACATCCACACACACACACACACACACACACACACACACACATATGTAGACAGAGAGAGGGACAGACAGACAGGCGGATATATATATATATAGAGAGAGAGAGAGCATATAAGTATTAGGCTATTGTTCATTCTTTCTATTCTACAACCACTTTAACCAAACTTTAACGACAATATACAACGTAAAGCCATAAATGTAGATCACTAGAGAGAGGGGAGCTAGTGAGGGGAGTAAATATACAAATTTCAGTGGATGAATTGTCGATTAATTCTACTCCGCTACCACTCGTTGAGAAGCTTTTGAAAGCAGAATTTGACACAGTACAAAACCACATGGTGCTCATCACGTCATCAGAATCAAAAGAGAGAGAGTGGGGTGGGAGAGAAAGGTGGGGTATGGTGGGAACAAATGCAGGCAAACAAAGATAGAGACAGATTCAAACAAATTCGCAGATAAAAAGATGGAAGTGTGTAGGTTGTAATAATCTATCAAATCGCATAAAAAAAAAAGAAAAAAAAAAAAAAAAAAAAAGGAAGACCGTGCACAATGCACATATAGTCAAAGTTAACCAAATAGCTGTACGAATATTTGAAGGTTTATCTTGACAAATTGTATCATTTGAGCATTTTGTATATCACTTGTATGAAAGAAATACGTTTTTAGACATTGTTTGAAGCTATCATTTGTCATTTATTTCACAGAGAAAAGTAAGTGGTTCCTCAGTGGACCTCACTGACCATGAGTTTTGATTTAAAAAAAGTTGATTTTTGTGAAAGACTATTATTACTCTGTGGAAACGTCTGTTATCAAAAATGGAATTGTTAGTCGGTGCAAATGTCTATGGCTAGATACTGGAAAATAAATTCCTCATTACTGAGGCAACCGCTGTGCCATTTACCTCTTAATGTGTAAAGGTATGGGCTTTTGGAAATCTGTTTTGTTTTGCTTTTTGCTTCACTGGGAGGGTATCATATTTTTAATCAGCTAGAATATATGAACTAGATTTGATAAACATTTTAGAGACATATACACTATATCTATGTATCTATCTATCAATCTATGTATCTATCAGTCTATCTGTACATTATGTGTGTGTCTCTGTAGTCCCCCAGGCTAGGGAAAGTACGTGACAGAATCAAAAAAAGGACTTGCTCCCGGTTCATCAGCAGTACACTGTGAGTATTATCACTACCCCTCATCCCTGCCCCCTCCCTCTTGTTCTCCTCATCTTCGTAATTGTCATCAGTGGGCTTGTTGTCGAGATCACCGTCGTCTTCATCAACCAATCTAATTATGTCAACATCGTGAACATCAGAAACTCTATGGTTTTTGCTAGTTCGTTGTCATGTCATCATCATCATCATCACCACCACCTCCACCACCACCACATTTTCAACGTCATCCTCATCATCATTAATAGTATTGTTACCGTTGTTCTGTGACTTCAATCATACATCTTGTACATGTATAATTGTGGGTTGGAGTGTAAACAGAACGAAAAGGAACTGAAATCTTGGCTAGTTCTGACGTATGTCAGGTAACTGCTAGTACCAATGCCGAGGTGTTCTCAAATGCTCACTCCTCAAATATTAGTGTTGGCCAGTTCCGTGTGCCACCTAAAAAGTTAGGGTATGTCAGTGGTAGTAGTGTCCAGAAATTGTTTTATAGGTAGGTTTTTCCCCCACTGGATGTGTGTTTTGTTGCTTGTGTGGCCTCCTACACTCACAGCAGAACCGTTTCCTTATAGAAATGCTCTCTTTTGCGGACATACTTATACTTGCCGTCACATGCACACACGTATTGTTTGGGCCATTCCAGCAGGTGCGCTTCTTCAGCCATTTCCCACTTGCGGGAAGATGCTAAATGTTAACGGGCTTACCAGCGTGTAGCCCTCTCTCACTCTTTTTTTCCCCCATATGATCTTCTTACAGTATATCGCCCTTAAATGTGTATTTTGTGCATGCGACAGTCTGACATTGTGCTCAATGTCTGTATAATAACAAGCCATGTCAAGAGAAATTTCGCTCTGACTTAAAAAATTACACAGTATGAAAATAATCTTGACTCAAAGTAAAAGGATAATCATTTAGTGTCAATGAATCTGCCCCGTTGGCCATATGTTGTTCATTGTTAAGAATTCCACTTTAAACACGGAATCAGTCAAATGCTGTTTTGTTGCCTTGAAAATGCACTGATTCCTTCTTAGAAACCTTAATATTCAGTGTTCATACATGCATTCGCACGTGCGCACACACACACACGCACACGCACACACACACACAGAGTGAGAGAGAGGGAGAGAGATAGAGAGAGGGGCAGAGAGTTCAAAGTTCAACAATTTATCCCTTTAAACTGCTTGCTGGCAATGGAAGATTACACATTCATTCAAACAAATGTTTACACAAAGCAACTTTTTGGAAAAATGCTTCACGAATGTAACTTAAACCAACAACGGATGAGTTATTGAGAGATTGTTATATGTTTTTCACTACTTGGATACTTAGTTTACAAAACATAATTGTTTGCATTCCACATTGAAAACATGGATTAGCAGAATGAAATTTGGGGTGTAGAAACTTTGTTTCGATTTTCAAAATATTTTGGACTTTCAAAACGTAAAGTGGGACTCATCATACTAAAAGATTTGTATGTTGTACTTTCCCTTGAATCCGCCCAACATCTACCCAGTTCAGCTGAATCTTACCCAGTCTCATACAATCTGAATCTAATTGACTCCAGTATGCATGTAACTGATGACTGTAAGATTTTTTCCGTTTAAAATGTATCTACGAAATGTAAAGTACATATTTGCAGCTACTTTCAGAGCACTGTGCCTCCATTCTAATATTTTGTTGGAATGAATCAATAGTATTTATACGAATCAGCCATTTAAAGTGAAAACTTCCATACTCTGACAATCAAAGCCATTTTAGTTATAGAATTTCCCCAAAGTTGAGTATGGCTGCCTTAATGGGGGATAAAAAAAGTCATACACACAAAACTCCAGTCTCTTTGTTGGGTAGATGGGATTAATCCTTGCCTGTCTGGCTCTTCTTGTTCTCGTTCTTGTTCTTAATCTGTTTTTGTTATTGTTTTTCGGGTTCAGTAAGGGGAGACCACAGAGTCGGTAGTCAAGTTGCGCACTTACCACTCAACACAAGAGCCAAGAGTACAGTACATAAACAACACTTTATTCTCTCATGCACACATACACATACACACTACTGTTGGGACTCGAGGCCTATCACAGAAGAGAGAGAATAGGCAGAATGTATGGACAAAAGGGGTATAGAAGAGAAAAGAACCTTTATAGAGAACTATCCTACTGGGCAAAAAAAAAAAAAAAAAAAAAATTGGTGATAAACATGGAGTACCCAGGGACACCTGCTGAGTCACAAAATGCCTATCCCACTATTACTAACCATCCCCCAAAAGAAGAAATAAAAGCACATCTAACACACAAACAGGGCCTATTTCTTAACGTAAACAGCTACAATCATAAGCAAACACAAAAAACAAAACCACAAAGAAAACAGTTTGCTGCCCTCAGACAGGGTGCGTCTAAATGGGGCAGAACCACCCCCACAACACATTGCATTCATGACAGTACAGTACAAATAAACTACGGAAGAACGTGAAAACGAGTACCACGAATGCCAGACAAGACAAAACGACTCAAGATGAGACCAGACAAGGAGCGAACGCAATGAACGAGTGCGCTGGGGAGTGTCACTGCCCACCCGCAGTAATTCTTCACTGGCGGCATGCCAGCCTTGCCGTGTGTCTCAATCTACCCGCTGGTTTCCCTTAATGTTTCTTCTGACCAAAGGGAATTCTCTTGTCAGCAATTGAAATACTATGACTTAAATTATCCACACCGATACGAATAATATCAAGCAAACATTTAACTGGAATCCGAATGGTTAGACAAACTAGCATGTTTTCACACGTAATAAATTAAATTATTAGGTATTACATGAACTATTTACACTGTTGTCAAATCAAAATAGGACAGCCTGTCCTCTTCAAAGTGAACGCTGCCCCGAGTGGCACTACAGGGAATAAAAAGATTCCCGATATGACCTCCTATTTCCTGTAAGGAAAAATGGTACTTTTCCGACTACTATACCCTCACCTTTGCATAGGTAGCGAAAAAAACCTTCTTGGAAAGAAATGACTGAGTAACAACTACTTCCAAACACAAAGAAAACAAGACCTCTAAGCTCTTTCTATGGAAAATGAATAGGAATTCCGACTCGTACCGGCCTTCCTATCTACACATGAATACAAGCTCTTCTAGTGCTTACCAACAGGATGGTGGACGGGTAGAAAAAAAAGAAGAACAACGATAGGATGGTCACCCCACATTAGCGAAGACGGGCGACCCGGACCTCTGTAGACAGGGCTCCCAGCAGGACCGTCGCCCCCGTCAATGAGGACGGGACAACCCAGACCTCTGCAGACTGGAACCCAAGGAGAAGACTAAAGGAAGAACCGTTGTCCCACGCCAGCGAAGACAGGACAACCCGGAGTTCCGTAAGAAAATAAAGAAAACTGGACTGTCGCCCCACGCTGCTGAAGGTGGGACAACCCGGACCTCAGTAGACTAGACCCCAACGAAGTGGCCTAAGAGCAAAAATGCTCAGTGATGGTTTCCAAAGGTAGAGACGGTGCTCACAACTCGATGAACAACTCAGGAGTGAAAAGCAAATCGGCTACACACACCCTCTGTTAGCACTAGAATGGTAAACAGTTGTAAAGACGGGAGACACCAGATTCATACGTTCCTCGTGTTGCAATGAGCGACACAGCACACTGAGGAGAGGTTGGGGGATGGGAGGGGAAGGTAAGAATTGCACATACAGCTCACTCCGCCTCTTCCCTGGTTAAACCACTTCAGAGAGGGGGAAGGGAGGAGGCTGTCTGTGACATTGTTCTTGGGATTCTTGTTCTTGGAGTTCTTGTCCTTCTTCTTCTTCTTCTTCTTCTTCTCATCATATTCATTATTCATGCTTTATGACAATATACTCCTATTGTATTTTCTGAAATTCTGTGCATTTGTATTTTTCTAATGCGTTATATCAACATGGATTCTATTTTCTTAGCATTAAATTCATTTAAAACATCTTTCACTTTCATTTTGCTGATGATAATGTAGTTGTTGTTGTTGTTGTTTTTGTTGTTGTTGTTGTTCTTCATTATTACTGATAGCTTTATACTCATTCATCATTTTTCATTCCTCTCCACCTACTTCTTGTTTTTGATCTTCTTGTTCTTTTTTTGTTCTTCTTCTTCTTGTTCTTGAGCTTCATCTTGTTCTTGTTGTTCTTCTTGCTCTTCTTATTCTTGTTCTTGTTCTTGGGGTTCTTGTTCTTGTCTTTCTCCTTCTTATTCTCCTTCTTCTTCTTCTTCTTCTCATGTTATCATCGTCATAATTTTCATCGTTCATACTTTACGATAAAATGTACTCCTTTTGTATTTTCTGAAGTTCTATGCATTCGTATTTTTCTTATGTGTTATATCAATGTGCATTCTATTTTCTTAGCATTAGAATCATTTAAAACTTTTTCATTTTCATTTTGATGATGATAATAACTCTTTGTATATTTCTTAGATCTTATCTTTGCCATTTTCCCACTTTTCTACAACAACAACAACATCATCATCACCATCATCATCACAATCATCGTCATCATCATCATCATCATTATTACCATTATCATGAGGATTCTTGTTGTTGTTGTGGTTGTTGTTGTTGTTGTTGCTGTTGTTGTTGTTGTTGTTCTTCATTAGTATTGATAGATACTGATTCATCATTTTCATTCCTCTCTACCTACTTGTTGTTCTTCATCTTCTTGTTTTTGTTCTTCTTGTTCTTGTTCTTGTTGCTCTTCTTGTTCTTGTTCTTATTCTTGTTCTTGGGTTCTTGTTCTTGTCCTTTTTCTTCTTCTTCTCATCCTCATCCTCATCATCGTCATCATTTTCTTTCTTTCTTTCTTTCTTTCTGCGTACGCAAGCTGGTACTCCTGTGGACACTGCCTGTATAGACAGGCAGTGGAGTTTTGTGTGTATGACCGTTTTTTATCCCACCATTAAGGCAGCCATACTCCATCTTCGGGGAAGGTGCATGCTATCTGTAATGTGTCATCCATACCAACGGCCAGACTGGCCTTTTCTTCCGAAAGTTGGTGATGGGATTTCACGTGTGTGCAAGATGTTGTGCGTGCGTTCACACACGGAACCTCGGTTTATAGTCTCATTCGAAGGACTGTATGGGGAATAGAGTCAGAACCAATGTTAACTCCGAGGGAAAAATCCTGCTGTACCGAAATTCGAACCCGCAACCCCAGGATCACGAGTCCGGCGTTCTACCAACTGAGCTATTCCGGCCCCCGTCATCGTTTTCATTATTCATACTTTACAATGAAATACCCCTTTTGTATTTTCGAAAATTCCATGCATTTGTATTTTTCTTATGTGTTAAGTCAACATGCATTCTATTTTCTTAGCATTATAATTATTTAAAAGATTTCATTTTCATTTTGATGATGATGATGATGATAACTATTTGTATATTTCTTAGATTTTATCTTTGCTATTTTCCCACTATTCTGCATCATCATCATCATCATCATCATCTCATCATCATTAGGTGTGTCTCTATTTGACACCAAGAGCACAGACACAATCAGCCGTGTCTCCCTGATGAGTCCGATCCAGCGGACGAAAGGCCTAGGAGCAGGCAATACAAATAGATGTGCCTTCGAGAGGGATTGCAGTGGTTCCCTCTGGCAGCTAGTGAAGGGTTTCTCATATTTATAATATATTCCCCCCATTTTTTTTTTTTTCTTATCTAAAAGTTCAAATCTTTGCCAAGTCATTACTATAATGACTGAAGAATTGTTAGCCTGCACTTGTTTTCCCCACTACTTAATTGTTCAGCATCATTACCATCATTGTGAGAATTCGTCTTGTTATTGTTGTTGTTTGTTGTTGTTGTTGTTGTTCTCTTCTTCTGTTATTATTATCATCGTCATTATTATTATTACAGTTACATTATTGCTTATGTTATCAATATATGACTATGATGTCATTATCATCATAATGACGACAATGATGATTATGAAGGTAATTATTATTAGGATGATGATTATTATTCTGATTATGATGATTATGAATATGATAATCATTTTTATCATTATTATCATTATTTTTTTAAAATCTGTATCTTCATTTTTTTCAGCCTCTTTCCTCTTCACATGTTATAGTTTTAGTTGTTCACCCAAGACCAACTTTCGGTCCCATATTAAAGAGATAAGTGATTCTGTTTGTCCTTTGTCTTTTCATTGTTTTGAACATTATTTTCCCTGTCTGAAGAAGACCCAATAGGTGGTACACCTTTTGCCTGTTTTTTAATTCTTGTGTTCCTTCATTTAGCGGCCCTGTAATTCTGTTTTATCTCTTGTTTGAATAGCCGCCTGTAATTAACTCCACTTCAAAACCACTGTAATTCAAATTATACGCAAATTAACTTTGCGTATTCAAAGATTGTTGACATGTAGTGTATTAGTCTCTCAGATCTTCGAACGCCCATCTATAATCAAATGATAATTACATTTGAGCAGGATGAGTATGCGTGTGTGTGCGCGTGTTCCGGCGCGTGCCAGTGTGGGTACGAGAATATTAATGTACGTGCCTGTGAATGCAGCTGGATGGAACACAGTCTCAGGAACTCATGTCTTTAATCTATGAACAGCACATGAAATAAATGTGAGATATTCCAGATGTACTGAATAGAAAGGCTGTGAAGAAAATGTACATGAAATGAACGGGCACATTCATTACATAAGTGTACAAATGTTCTCTCTTTATTTTCTCTTCTTTCTCTCGATCCCCACCCTCATGTTGTGAGCTGTTACATCCCCCCAACCCCCCACCCATACCTGCCTTACCAACCACCTATGAACTGCTCATATGTATGTATGTATGTATGTATAGGTATGTACGTACGTATATACACACACATATGTGGGATGTACGGGGCGAATCAGTACCTGTGAAAGAGGCTCCTCAATCTGAGGTCAGGGACTATGGTCCAAGTCAGTCCTAGTGGAGCCCAGGGACAGCGTCTTTGCTGTGCAAAGCTCCCAAGACATTTTCTATGAAAAAAAAAAGGTCAAAGGGAGTGGGCTGTTATACAGGCCATGAACCCATATTATCCGCCCCTGGATATCAGTAGGTTGACAGCCTTTTCATGAGACCTTTGAAGATACACACAAAAAACAGATAGATACCTTGACAGAGTCGAAGCAGTTATTTTCACATGCCTTTTGAGGATATACAGACAAAAATAAGCATGTACATTCAACATCCGTGTTAGTATAACACTCCTTTTTTCAAACACTTGGAGAATACACTATTGCAAAGAAAACATTGCCTTGGAGATCCGAGATAACATTGCAGGCTTTCAGGATAGACAGCAAACTAACAATCCTTACAGGAATGAAAACTGTCTTCCCTCCTGCAGAGACGATCGCTGTCAGTGCGGACGCAGTCGAACGCAACACAGCGGCGTAGAATCGAACCCAGGCCTTTCAGGATGTGCTGCTGCAGACCCAGGGGAGCCAACTGTGTGGGACCCCCAGGAGCACACAAGAACAGAGCAATCGCAAGACTATGGCATAATCTCCTTCCGAGGATTCGGCTGTTCCCCAAAATATGCCCAGGTAGCGCTCTCGCTCTCTCTCTCTCTAACACACACACACACGCACACACACACAAAATTGCATTCACACACACGCACATGCACGCACACACGCATGTGCACACACACACACACACACACACACACACACACACACACACACACATACATGCGCGTGTACAGGAGAGAGAGAGAGAGAGAGAGAGAGACACACATTTGCCGTCTGTTAAAGAAAAATCCTGGAATGTATGATGTGCATACTCACTGCTGCACTACCTAGCGATAACTGACTGATTGATCGATTGCTTGAGTAGTACACCAAATAAATGTTTAATGGGTGGATTAAGTGATGTGGTCCAAAAATGGATTAATTTTCTTTCCACTCTCCATTTCTGCCTTCCTTCCTTCCTTCCTTCCTTCCTTCATTCATTCAGTTGATGTGCGTGGGGGTTGTTCCAGTTCACACGCATTGATCACCAAACGGACACCAGCACTGTGTGGTCTTTGCTGACCAGTTTGAAGCTCTGGGACCTTCCCCTTCCCGGGCTGTTCCTCTCTGTCATTGGAGGTAGCAAGCCAGCCGGAAAGCACTGCTCCTTGGAGACCCAGATAAAACAAGTGTTCGCCGTCACCTCTGTGGCTACAGGTTTGTCATATCCACTCTAGATTTGCCTTTTTTCCCAAATGATTCATGTGTATTCCTTCTGTGTGCTGAAGATTTTTTTTCCAAGAAAGAAGTAGAGGGACTGACTGGAACTTCATATTTCACTAGCTGGAGTTCAATTGCTCACACCGCAGGCATTCACCTCTCTCTCTGTTCATTTGATCGGTCTGTCTTCTGTTCATGGGCTGGCTGGCTGTTGACCATACGTCATACGAGTGACAGTGTTCAGTTATTAAGTTTGAAGCACACACTTCGTGAATAGCTTGGGGGCAAAGTCTATGTGCAGCGAGTAGGCCACCCTCCATGAAGAGCGAGCAAGAAGCGGCTGGCATATGTGGTTTCCTGAGCCCTGCTAGCTGAACAATTCTCTTCGTCTGGAAGAGGTAAATTACCTGCCAAACAAAAGGACATATGATAATGATGAGCAGTGGGAAAACCAAGCCAGTTACCGTTCCTTTGCCTTCTTTTTCATTGTCTTCACTTAAAACTTTAACATCGCTACACAACAGATACAGTAAGATACAGCATTATCGTAACAGCGAGATCATGATCATGATTATTAATGAAACCAATATAGTAGTAATAATAATAATAATAATGATGACAATAGTAATGATAATAATAGAGATAAGAATGAAAATTATAATGACTGATAATAATGATAATGACATAATAATAAAAATGGCAGTTGGGAGAGCTCAGACCCCAGTCAAAGTCAAAGGGACTCATTTCATAAGTGAACTCGTGGTTTTTTTTTTCCGCTTGAGTCAATGTAATCACCTTTGCTTGCATGTGTGCGTGTGGGAGTGTGTTGGGGGTGGTGCACATGTGTGTATGTGTGTGTGCGTGCGTGCGTGTGTGCGTGTGCACGTGCGTGCATGCGTGTGTGTGTGTGTGTGTGTGTGTGTGTGTGTGTGTGTGTGTGTGTGTGTGTGTGACTTGACAGATGCGTGGCTGGTGACGGACGGCAGGGCGGGATGGCTGAATGGTTTGGTGGCACAGGGGGTGCAAGAGGAGGTAGAGAGACAGCAGCGGACGGATTATGGCCCAGTGCTGCTGGGGGTCGCTTCCTGGGGCAACGTGGCCAACAATGAGGTGCTGGAGACTGCTGGGGTATGGACGCTGTGCCTGTCTGTGGCTTGCATTACATTGCATTGTATTGTATTGCACTGTTCTGTACTGTACTGTGTTGCATTGCGCTTTCGTATGTTGTGTTATCTTGTCTGGTCTTGTGTTGTGTATCAAGCTATGTTGTATTATATCATGTGATATTGTGCTGTCATGAGTGATATTTCATTTTAATGTATTGTGTAGTAGTCACTGTTTTGTATTGCTCTCTCCCCCCCCCCCCCCCCCCCCTTCCCCCTTCGTGATCGATGAGGTTGAGGATGATTGATATGATGCTATGGAGTTCCAAGCCGGTCTGAGACTGCGTGACAGGGTTGTTGGCTAAGATCACTTTCATGATATATCCCGGAGGACAACCAGACTGCATGACAGGGTTGTTGGCTAAGATCACTTTCATAATATATTCCGGAGGACAACCAGACTGCGTGACAGGGTTGTTGGCTAAGATCACTTTGATAATATATCCCGGAGGACAACCAGACTGCGTGACGGGGTTGTTGGCTAAGATTACTTTCATAATATATCCCGGAGGACAACCAGACTGCGTGACAGGGTTGTTGGCTAAGATTACTTTCATAATATATCCCGGAGGACAACCAGACTGCGTGACAGGGTTATTGGCTAAGATTACTTTCATAATATACTCCGGAGGACAACCACACTGCGTGACAGGGTTGTTTGGTAAGATCACTTTCATAATATATCCCGGAGGACAGCCACACTGCGTGACAGGGTTGTTTGTTAAGATTACTTTCATAATATATCCTGGCGACTACCAGATTGCGTGACTGGGTTGTTCGCTAAGATTGCTTTCATAATATATTCCGGAGGACAACCAGACTGCGTGACAGGGTTGTTTGCTAAGATTACTTTTATAATATATCCCGGAGGACAACCAGACTGCGTAACAGGGTTGTTCGCTATGATCACTTTCATAATATATCCCGGAGGACAACCAGACTGCGTGACAGGGTTGTTGGCTAAGATTACTTTCATAATATATTCCGGAGGACAACCAGACTGCGTGACAGGGTTGTTGGCTAAGATCACTTTCATAATATATCCCGGAGGACAACCAGACTGCATGACAGGGTTGTTCGCTAAGATTACTTTCATAATATATTCCGGAGGACAACCAGACTGTGTGACAGGGTTGTTTGCTAAGATTACTTTCATAATATATCCCGGCAACTACCAGACTGCGTGACAGGGTTGTTGGCTAAGATTACTTTCATAATATATCCCGGAGGACAACCAGACTGCGTGACAGGGTTGTTGGCTAAGATTACTTTCATAATATATCCCGACGACTACCAGACTGCGTGACAGGGTTGTTGGCTAAGATTACTTTCATAATATATCCCGGAGGACAACCAGACTGCGTGACATTGTTGTTGGCTAAGATTACTTTCATAATATATTCCGGAGGACAACCAGACTGCGTGACAGGGTTGTTTGCTAAGATTACTTTCATAATATATTCCGGTGACAATCAGACTGTGTGACAGGGTTGTTGGCTAAGATTACTTTCATAATATATTCCGGAGGACAACCAGACTGCGTGACAGGGTTGTTCGCTAAGATTACTTTCATAATATATCCTGGAGGACAACCAGACTGCGTGACAGGGTTGTTGGCTAAGATTACTTTCATAATATATTCCGGCGACAATCAGACTGTTTGACAGGGTTGTTCGCTAAGATTACTTTCATAATATATCCCGGAGGACAACCAGACTGCGTGACAGGGTTGTTCGCTAAGGTTACTTTCATAATATATTCCAGAGGACAACCAGACTGCGTGACAGGGTTGTTTGCTAAGATTACTTTCATAATATATTCCGGCGACAACCAGGTCCAGGATATACAGACACCAGGAATGTTGTCAGAAATTTGAGTAACACTTAGAGAAGTATCCATCAAGTGGATGAAACTCTGTTGTGTGTTCCCAGTCTTTGCAGTGGAGACATAGCAAACTCAGTTCTGGCAAAAACTGGAAGGGGTAGAAATAATTCCCACAAACAAATGGCTCTGATGAAGATCGAACCCGCAACCTCCCAGCTGGGAATCCATGATGTTAACTACTACGCCACAGCGGCTGGTTCATTGTTTTCTCTGTTTTTATGACTCTATCGGATTCACTTCAACTTATCGTCTTTATGTCTCTAGCCCTCTACCTCTTATTACTTCCTCTTTCCCCCCCCCCATTCTGCTCTTACCCGATATCCCCTCTATCCTCCACTCCCCTCCCTTGGATGCGGACCCTAAAGTACTTTGTCTTTCCACTGCTCAAGATATAGGAGGTCGTTCTGTTTCTTTTTACTTGACTTTCCCAAAACATTTCAGTGCGTTCAGTCTGTCGTGTGTTGCCCCTTTTCTGGATCCCGTTTCTCCACGTTTGTCTCCCTTCCTCCATGCCTGTGAGTATGTGCCCTCTGTCTTTCCGTCTCCATGGCCCAGGAATATGTTTCTCTTTCTCCAGACCTGTGGGGTACATTATCCCTATCCTTCTCCATTACTCTGGGTACATTCTGTCTGTCTCTCTCCACTTTTCAGGAGAGCCTCCTCACTGTTTTCTGTCTCCACACCCTTGGAGAACATTCTCTCTGTCTTCATTCCCCTGGAGAACGTTCTCTCTACCCTTCTGTCTCCAGTCCCTTGGAGAACTCCCAATTCTCTCTCTCCCTCTCTCTCTTGTCTCTCTCTCTCTCTCTCTCTCTCTCTCTGTGTCTCGCTCTCTCTCTCTCTCTCTCTCTCTCTGTCTTCATTCTCCTGGAGAATATCTCTATCTTTCCGTTTTCATCTCCCAGACAGAACGTTTTCTGTGTTTCTGTCTTCATTCACATGGTGAGGTATGTTCTATGACTGTGCCTCACTATCACCATCATCGTCTTCGTCGTTTCCTCCTCCTCCTCCTCCTTCTCCTTCTCCTCCTCCTCCTCCTCCTCCCTCCTCCTCCTCCCTCTCCATTATCATCATTGTCGTCATCATCATCCTTGTTATGTTCATGTACATCTATATCTTTGGTGGGAACCTGGCAAACTACATATCAATGTAAGAATATTCCAGAGGACTCTGAACGGCACATATGAAGTTGCCTCTGCATTATTTATTTATTTTTTTGTGGTGAGAGCGAGAGGGTAGGGAGAAGAGTGGAGGAGGAGGGGGACGGTTGAAAGGGGAGAGGGAAACTTGGTGGTTAACAAGAGCATCTGATGATTGATAAAGCATACCAAGTTCTCAAGCCAAATTAATCCGTTCATTTATTCATTCATCCGTTCATTTATTCAACCATTCATTCATTCGGATTATGAGTTTTAAAGAAATTACATGAGCATATCCTTTGAGAAACACACAAGAGTGCGATGTATATCATCCACACAACTCAGTTACTCGCTTAGTCACTAATTCATTCAGTGAGTCAGTCATCCATTCATTTATCCGTCCATCCACTTATTTATCCATCCATTCATTTATTCATTCATTCAATCAGTCAGTCCGTCCGTCATTCTTTCTTTCTTACATTCTTTCTTTCTTTCACTCATTCTTTCCTCTATCAACAGCGTTTCCCAGCCCCGGCGAAGTACGTGCTGTACGAAGCAAACCGCCATCAGGATTGCTGCCATGAGCTGCTGGACCACAGGCACAACCACTTTCTGCTGGTGGATGATGGCACAGAGGGCCGAGAAGGGGGCTGGAACTCCGCCAGCCGGTTCGAGCCCAGCTGGAACAACACCTGTTAAAACTCAGTGCTAAATCATCAGCGAGTAAGCATAGCTGTGTCCACGTATTATTCGTAGAAAACATGAAATATGCTGCTGTTGCTGCTGCTGCTATCAATAACGATAGTTACGAAAGAATTCATGATGATGATGAATCTTTTAAAAGTGATGATGATGATGATGTTGCTATTGGATAATTATGATAATAATAAACAGCAACAGCGATGAATCGGCACAGATTTTTTATGAATACACACACACACACATTATATATATTTTCCCCTTCACTTGGTTTCTCGCCCAACCCCCCCCCCCCCCCCCCCCCACCCTCCCCGCCTCACCCTATCCCCAGCCTTCCCCCCCACCCTTACCCCCTGCTCCCTTATCTTTGTACGATTAACGAGCTTAAACACCCCCCACCCCTGTCACCACCTCCACATGCCCCTCTGCTAGTCCGCCATCCTTCCCCCCTTTTTTCTCTTTTATGTATAATCATGCCTTTATAAATTGAAGGAAATTTACGCCTTTGTTTTAATCATGCTACTTGGATGCAGTTGTAGATGTACATATGTATTCACATACATATATGTGAAATGTTTCTTCCTCTTGGGCACTCATCTTGTCCTCATTTTCCTCATACCCAACTATCTTCACCTTCCCTCCTCTCCCCCCCCCCACCCCATGTGTGTGTGAGGTCTATGGGTGTGTGTAGTTTGCATTGCATGCAGCAATTGCTGACCTCTTTTTACCTGATTTTTGTTACCTGATTTTACCTGGTTTTACCTGAATAGGAATTCACCATCAATGACATGTCATTTTACTTGATGCGAGGCTTTTATCATTGTACCTTGGCCTGACGAAGCTTTTAACAGCGAAAATTAGTTGAAAATACAAGTCTGAGACATAGAAAGACTGTTGTTTTTATTCTTTTTTTTTTCTTTTTTTTGTTGTTGCTGTCCCAGCCTCTGCGCCACCTCAGAGGCAATGCACACATGCCGCTCATTCCGACACCCCGACCGCAGCCACAGCCCGGTCAGCCCCGCCGCAGGCCCGGCACCGACAATCCACAGGGAGCAGTCAGTTTCAAGTCGTCAAGAGGCAACCCACCGGAGAAGACACTGCACTGCTGCCGAGTCACTTCGGTGGTGTTCAGTGGCGCCTGTTCTGATCTAACATACGCAGGACACCACCTACTAAGCCCCCTACTGACGACAATAATTGCTTAGTCGCGGAGCCGGCGTGAGTGAGCTCTCCCTCCGGAGGGCGCCACCACGTCCGTCCAATGACAGCCCCCATGGTCTCGCCGATACCGGCGACCCCGACGGAACCAAACCAAGGCCACAGACGTGGAGAGGACATCGAAACTGAGGTCACCATGAGAGCAGGGCATGAAGGGCCACAGACTTTGAGACATTTTTTTTTTTTTTTTTTTTTAATGCTGATCGATGAGAATGAGGATGATTAAGATGATGCTACGGATTTCCATTTCGGTCTGAGACTACATGACAGGGCTGTACTCTACGCTTCCTTTCATAATATATCCCGGTGTCAACCAGACCCGAGAGATACAGGCACCTGCAGTGTTGGTCAGGAAATTTGAGCAACACTGTCAGAAACGCATCCATTAAGTGGATGAAACTCGACTGTGTGGTCCCAGTCTTCCCAACTGAGTCTGCAGCAAACTCAACTCTGGGTAGGAGCCGGTCGGGGCAGAAAAACCCACATGACTCTGATGGGATTTGAACCCACGACCTCCCAGCCGGGAGTCCGCGACGCTAACCACTTCGCCACGGCGGCTGGTGGTGTTTTTATTCTTGTATGTCACTCTCTCCAGTTTTTAACTTCAGTTTATCCTACAAGGTGCGGAGCCCAGGACATCAAGAGAGCACTATTTATAATGATATATATATAGAGAGAGAACACACACACACACACCGAGACGTAGATTTTTCCGTATTATAAAAAAAACTTTATTAATTACAAATGAAATAATGGAATAATTGGGGGAAAAGGGAAAAAAAATAGAACTGAAATTACGAGAAAAATGAATACCCTCAGTGTTAGCAGGACGCACCACCTTCATTCGACCCTACTTTAAATAATGAGACTTGTAACCTACTGTGCCACTGTGGAACTGTTGAAACTGCAGTTTAACAGTCAGGGCGAAAGCAGTACACTGCTAGTAGCCAGGCCCAGCACTGCTACGGTTATGGGAAAAAAAATTTGAGATGAAATAATTTCTAGAGTGTTTTCAGCTGTGTCAAAGATTAAAGAAAAGTAGCAATAATTTGATGAATCACTGGCTTCAAGTGTGACAAGTGAGAAGTGCGTCTTCTGCTGTTGTGGAACCCCTCCCCATGGCCTCGCTTGCAATGCTGTTTTCACTTCCTTCGGAAAACAACAGTATGTAAACTGTCAGCAAACAGTTTAAAAGGTCAGACTTCAGTCTAAGAAAAATTCTGAACTGGAAGAAGTTTTACATCTCTCTCTCTCTCTCTCTCTCTCTCTCTCTTCTTTTTCTTTCCTGAGGGAGAAAGGGTAGGTGGAAGTGGGAGGAGCAAAAATGCCAATTTTCCTGGAACATTTTTGTACACATATTTTCAATATCTTTACGAAAGCGATATTACAATCATAAACTGAGAGGCGTCAACAATTCTGATCCAACTTAATTAAGTCAGATAATTGCAAGAGTGAAACAATGATCTGAACAGGAGACTTGTGGTATCTTTTTGAGCATAAATTAACATTCATTTTCAATATGTATATGGTGCAGTTATGCCAAAAACAGGGCTATATATTTTCGTACATTCAGATTTGTTCCACAGAAATCAGTTATGTCAAAAGAAGATGATAAAAAAGTCAGTTCTGGTGAAACTGTTTATTAAATCAATTAATTACAGATATCTGCTCCTGTAAGGTACATGCGTTCTTTTGACAGTCAAAGAAGACTTGCTGAACTGGGTGAACATCCTGAAGTTTTTAAGGCTAAAAGAACTGTCAGTAACATCATCCAATCCAAAACCGCAAAAGCGCATGTATACATGCATTTTGCTTTGCATCAAACAAAATTAGTTCTATGTCTGTAGGGTATGATCGACTTGGCAATTTTTGTTCAGAAGTTGCTGCAAGTCAACCCCAATATGATGGACGAATTCCAGCAATCGTTCAGCATTTGAGATATCATTTGTTCCTTAAGTTGATGGCCAGTTGCTGATCATAAACTGGGCAGTGAGAGTAAACAGATTCAAGATCTACTCACTCACCAGATTTCAGGTCCAACCGTTCTGTGGCTTCTTTACATCAAGGTCACTCATAGTATGAATATAGTTACATATTGATGATATCAATAGTATAAGTGAAAAAGAACGACATTCATCGTCAAGTACTGATTATTACTATAGTCATCTTAACGGCTTGTTACACAAGGTCATATAAGATTCGGTATGTGACTCGCGGTAGAGACCTCATGTCTAATTCACCTTCGTTGCAGTCACACAGCATTGTAGTCCACATGGAGCAATTGATGTTAAATCTTCATGAGACAACCCACAAAAGGGGACACTGCACTGTTGCTGGATAATTTTCGTGGTGTTCAGTAGTACCTGTACAGATCTAACATATCCGGGACACCACCTGCTATACCCACTGCTGATGACAATAATTGTTTAACTGCAAAACTAATGTAAATGAGCGTTCCCCTTCAGGAATGCTTTCACATCACTTTGCATGCAGTCCCCCTGAATTCGTACATACCGATGTTTTGACACGAATTCACGATGGGCATAGCCATTGAGAGGAAATTAAAAGTGGGGTCACCCAAAGTACCAGGCGTGAAGGGCTGCAGAAATCTGAGATTTTCCTTGTCAAGGTGATCCGTGAGAATGATGACGATGAAGATGATGCTGTGGTCTCAGACTACATGACAGGCCTGCAGAAAGCGACAGCAATGCATGCATTCAGTGTATGAACGTAAAGTTCCTTCCTTGCATCCTCCCCTTCTTCCTTCCCTGTATTCCAGTCTTCCCATTTCAGCTGATGGGACACACCACTCACAGGTAGGAGTATTCCGAGGCCAACATTTTTCACATATCACTGCATCTGATAGGAATCACATCCACGACCTCATGGTATGCAAGTCTGCAATGCTAATCCTAGCACCGCAGTTGGCCATTGCACAATAGGTGGGCAATACACACACGTTGACTCGTACATGTTTGCGTCTCGAACACAGTGTCACCCAAGGGGAAAAAGCATAAGAATAAATTTTTGCTACTCGTGCTGTGAAAATATTTGGGAGATTTGGAAACCTCTGTTGAACCTTGTCCAAATGGTAAACAAGTTGGGTATTTTTTGCTCCCATAAGAAAACCTAACACAGAGTAACTTTTATTCAAGACTGGCACAGCCTTTTAAACTTGAATAAAGTCAGACAAATACATAGACGAACAATCTAATAGTGGGGGAAAAAACAAGCGCAGGCCAACAACTGAACTATCTTCTTAGCAATGACTTGGACCCAAGGAGGGGGGGGGGGGGGGGGGGGGGGGGGGGGGGGGGGGGGGGAATTTGAAGATGGAGAAACTGGGAACATGAAATTAAGAAAATATGTTACAGATATGAAAACTTTTCACTAGCTGCATAAGGGAACCATCGCAATCCCTTTTGAAGGCAGATATATTTGTATTGCCTGCTCCGAGGTCTTTCGTCCGCTGGGTCGGACTCATCAGGGAGACACGGCTGGTTGTGTCTGCGCTCCTGGCGTCAAATAGAGATACACCACAGTCTATAATACTGTGGTGTTCTCACCACCAAGGGTGCAAAAAAGAATCCAATAGCACCCCCAAAGCAGCCAGCGAAGAGTAGTAAATGAAACCAAACGGAAGTGTGGGGAGGAAAAAAGTTGCTGAAAAACTAAAGACATTATGCAAATAGTATAAAATGTAGGGGACAATCTTTAACCCGTTCGCTGCTTGAAGCTGCTTGAAAATGTTACAAACAAAGGCTTTCCCAGTGCCAGGGAAATCTAATGATTTGGGGGTAATAATTAACAAAAAATTCTAGCTCAGAAACTACAAAAGATATAACAATGAAATATATATGATTTTTGAAGGAAATTGAATGAAGATTTTGAATCTGGGCTTCTTTTGTTTTAATTTTGATAATAAAAAAGTATTTAGACAATTAGATTTGGATAGATTTTTTTGCACGATCAAAAGCATATGTATTTACCACTACATCTTCACATCCAAACAAGAACACAAAGCAAAAAAGTTGAAAATAAAGTTTGTATTGTCACACTACACCTGTAAATGAAAGTAAAACAGGTTAGAAGTCTATCAAGACGCTCACACTCTATGCAGACAGGTCAGTCCACGACCACGCCCCCCTCTCCCCACCACGCCCCCTTGCTGGACTTCAACCCTCTCTTTCACTGCTACCTTTCCCTCTGCCCTGTGCCGCGCCGCGAGCAGGCCGCGCTCCCCTCTCACGCTGACTACCACGTCACTGACCACTGGCACGCAGTGCAGAGTACACACTAGGCGAGCTCGTTCGACGCTGGCAAACCAGTCAGCTGAACACACATTGAGGTCACACAGCCCGACACAATAACTGACGAATACGGTTGGCAATTCCATCACTATCATCATCTCACCTTCATGCTCGAGTGAGTCGTTGAATAAAAGATTATTGTCTTTGTCAAAAATCATTAGCAGAGCCTGCTCAGCTGTGTAAATACGTTGATTTGGTCGCTGCGCTTGTCGAAGGTTGCGCCGCCATCTTTGCAAGCGAGACGAAGTGCTGGCTGGTCATCCAGTCAGTGATGAGAATAAATGGGCTTTCCCCTCACGTGTGGTCATTTACATATCATTTTAATACTACAGACATATAAGGCTTACTACGCACACTCTATTTAAGTCCGTTGATAGAAATAGTAACGAATGAAAATTCAAGAAAAATGCATGACGTCAGTGGACGGCCCATAGGCACTGGGAAAGCATTTTTAATGCGGCGTCAGCTGACGGCTTAAAGGCACTCTACGGGAACCCAAAGATGCAAGGGAGATCAAAAGACAAACACACAGACGGACAGAAAAAAATACGAATAACCTCAATTTAATCAAAACAAAATCGGAAATGAAATGAGGCAGGGAACAGTAAATGATAAACAGTAAACAAGTTGGGTATTTTTTGCTCCCATAAGAAAACCTAACACAGAGTAACTTTTATTCAAGACTGGCACAGCCTTTTAAACTTGAATAAAGTCAGACAAATACATAGACGAACAATCTAATAGTGGGGGAAAAAACAAGCGCAGGCCAACAACTGAACTATCTTCTTAGCAATGACTTGGACCCAAGGAGGGGGGGGGGGGGGGGGGGGGAATTTGAAGATGGAGAAACTGGGAACATGAAATTAAGAAAATATGTTACAGATATGAAAACTTTTCACTAGCTGCATAAGGGAACCATCGCAATCCCTTTTGAAGGCAGATATATTTGTATTGCCTGCTCCGAGGCCTTTCGTCCGCTGGGTCGGACTCATCAGGGAGACACGGCTGGTTGTGTCTGCGCTCCTGGCGTCAAATAGAGATACACCACAGTCTATAATACTGTGGTGTTCTCACCACCAAGGGTGCAAAAAAGAATCCAATAGCACCCCCAAAGCAGCCAGCGAAGAGTAGTAAATGAAACCAAACGGAAGTGTGGGGAGGAAAAAAGTTGCTGAAAAACTAAAGACATTATGCAAATAGTATAAAATGTAGGGGACAATCTTTAAGTTACTCTGTGTTAGGTTTTCTTATGGGAGCAAAAAATACCCAACTTGTTTACTGTTTATCGTTTACTGTTCCCTGCCTCATTTCATTTCCGATTTTGTTTTGATTAAATTGAGGTTATTCGTATTTTTTTTCTGTCCGTCTGTGTGTTTGTCTTTTGATCTCCCTTGCATCTTTGGGTGGATCCTCAAGCGTAGGCTTAAAGATTGTCCCCTACATTTTATACTATTTGCATAATGTCTTTAGTTTTTCAGCAACTTTTTTCCTCCCCACACTTCCGTTTGGTTTCATTTACTACTCTTCGCTGGCTGCTTTGGGGGTGCTATTGGATTCTTTTTTGCACCCTTGGTGGTGAGAACACCACAGTATTATAGACTGTGGTGTATCTCTATTTGACGCCAGGAGCGCAGACACAACCAGCCGTGTCTCCCTGATGAGTCCGACCCAGCGGACGAAAGGCCTCGGAGCAGGCAATACAAATATATCTGCCTTCAAAAGGGATTGCGATGGTTCCCTTATGCAGCTAGTGAAAAGTTTTCATATCTGTAACATATTTTCTTAATTTCATGTTCCCAGTTTCTCCATCTTCAAATTCCCCCCCCCCCCCCCCCCCCCCCCCCCCCTCCTCCTGGGTCCAAGTCATTGCTAAGAAGATAGTTCAGTTGTTGGCCTGCGCTTGTTTTTTCCCCCACCATTAGATTGTTTGTCTATGTATTTGTCTGACTTTATTCAAGTTTAAAAGGCTGTGCCAGTCTTGAATAAAAGTTACTCTGTGTTAGGTTTTCTTATGGGAGCAAAAAATACCCAACTTGTTTACTGTTTATCGTTTACTGTTCCCTGCCTCATTTCATTTCCGATCTTGTCCAAATGGTTAAATTATGAGAGCTGTCACGTGGAAGTCAGACTTGTATTACCCCCATCTGCAGGCTATTCCTGTTTCCCTTCTTTGCCGCTTTTCTTCCCTCCCTTTTCTTTCTTCCATTCACGTTTCTCATCCTCCCATTTACCTAACCATGGACATTACTCACTCCCTTCTTTCCTTTTTTCCTTCCGTCTACATTTCCTTCCATTCTCCATCCTTCCTCATGTCCTTCTACCCATATTTCCCTTTTCCGTTCTTCCTAACTACTTTCTACACTTGTTTTTCTACTTATCTGCTGTTTTTTTACCTTGCATTCAGGCAGGAAAAGAGGGGGTGTG
>CM065720.1:81212719-81247719 GCA_033310375.1 Conus canariensis | reverse complement strand
AAGCAAATACAAGCTAAAATAAAATACATAAAAATATAAATGAACCACTAGTCCTGTTTGGCCAACTCAGAGCAAGTCCAGGAGCAGCCCAGCGATCCCTCAGCACATACAGGCGATGGTGGTTCCGGAGGACTGCCAGCAGCTTTCCTCCCATACTGAAAGGGAACCGTCCAGCTAAAGGGGAACCATCCCCTGACTCCTTACCATCGCATCACAGTGGTAGGTGTGGGTCAGTCAGTCAAGGCCTCATGGAACCATGAAGTCCCTGTGAGCTGCTCTGTGGGGGTCAGTCAGCCAAGGCCTCGTGGAACCATGAAGTCCCTGTAAGCTGCTCTATGGGATCAGTCAGCCAAGGCCTCATGGAACCATGAAGTCCCTGTGAGCTGCTCTATGGGGGTCAATCAGCCAAGGCCTCGTGGAACCATGAAGTCCCTGTAAGCTGCTCCATGGGGTCAGTCAGCCAAGGCCTCATTGAACCATGAAGTCCCTGTTAGCTGCTCTATGGGGTCAGTCAGCCAAGGCCTCATGGAACCATGAAGTCCCTGTGAGCTGCTCTGTGGGGGTCAGTCAGCCAAGGCCTCGTGGAACCATGAAGTCCCTGTAAGCTGCTCTATGGGATCAGTCAGGCAAGGCCTCATGGAACCATGAAGTCCCTGTCAGCTACTCTATGGGGGTCAGTCAGCCAAGGCCTCATGGAACCATGAAGTCCCTGTCAGCTGCTCTGTGGGGTCAGTCAGCCAAGGCCTCATGGAACCATGAAGTCCCTGTTAGCTGCTCTATGGGGGTCAGTCAGCCAAGGCCTCATGGAACCATGAAGTCCCTGCGAGCTGCTCTGTGGGGGTCAGTCAGCCAAGGCCTCATGGAACCATGAAGTCCCTGTCAGCTGCTCTATATGGGTCAGTCAGGCAAGGCCTCATGGAACCATGAAGTCCCTGTCAGCTGCTCTATATGGGTCAGTCAGCCAAGGCCTCATGGAACCATGAAGTCCCTGTTCAGCTGCTCTATATGGGTCAGTCAGCCAAGGCCTCATGGAACCATGAAGTCCCTGTCAGCTGCTCTATATGGGTCAGTCAGCCAAGGCCTCATGGAACCATGAAGTCCCTGTCAGCTGCTCTATATGGGTCAGTCAGGCAAGGCCTCATTGAACCATGAAGTCCCTGTTAGCTGCTCTATATGGGTCAGTCAGCCAAGGCCTCATTGAACCATGAAGTCCCTGTTAGCTGCTCTATGGGGGTCAGTCAGCCAAGGCCTCATGGAACCATGAAGTCCCAGTCAGCTGCTCTATATGGGTCAGTCAGCCAAGGCCTCATGGAACCATGAAGTCCCCGTCAGCTGCTCTTATGGGTCAGTCAGGCAAGGCCTCATTGAACCATGAAGTCCCTGTCAGCTGCTCTATGGGGGTCAGTCAGCCAAGGCCTCATGGAACCATGAAGTCCCTGTCAGCTGCTCTATGGGGCTGCAGAACTCTCCTGACAGGCTGCTTCCTTCTTCGCCATGTGCACAGAAAGAAGGGAACTTAGGCGGGCTGTGTTCGAGTACCATGTGGAAGGCGTAAAAGAATGTGACATACGTGTGTGTTTCATGCGGAGCCACACTCGCCCAGCACAAGCAAGAGAGAAATTGAAACAAATGGTCTGGCCACACAAAAGAAATTATGCTCTCTTCGAGCTAGTAAGAAATAATAAAAAAAAAGGTAATACGACCAAGCCTGTTCCATGTCAATAAGGCTCCCCCAAAATCGAAACTTGATACAAACCTGTCAGACGCAGTGGATCTCCATGCAAATTAGAGGTCAGGGGACCCCAAATCTGTCTTTGAAGGGTTTCATATTTAGTTCAGTCGACAGTCTGATCTCACATTGCCCCTACAGTCTGTTCACACATTGACCATACAGTCTATCCTCCCGCCGCCTCTACAGTCTGCCCAGACATTACCTCAATAGTCTGTCCTCACTTTGCCTCAAAGTCTGTCTCACATTGCCTCTACAGTCTGACCTCACATTGCCTCTACAGTCTGTCCTCACATTGCCTCTACAGTCTGTCCACACATTGCCTCTACGTCTGTCCTCACATTGCCTCTATAGTCTGTCCTCACATTGCCTCTACCGTCTGTCCTCACATTGCCTCTATAGTCTGTCCTCACATTGCCTATACAGTCTGTCCTCACATTGCCTCTACAGTCTGTCCACACATTGCCTCTGCAGTCTGTCCTCACATTATTTTTACAGTCTGTCCTCACATTGCCTCACAGTCTGTCCACACATTATTTCTACAGTCTGCCCTCACATTGCCTCAGCAGTCTGTCCTCACATTGCCTCTATAGTCTGTCCTCACATTGCCTCAACAGTCTGTCCTCACATTGCCTCTACATTCTGTCCTCACATTGCCTCTGCAGTCTGTCCTCACATTGCCTCTGCATTTTGTCCTCAGATTGCCTCTACAGTCTGTCCTCACATTGCCTCTACAGTCTGTTCTCACATTGCCTCTACAGTCTGTCCACACATTGCCTCTGCAGTCTGTCCTCACATTGCCTCTACGGTCTGTCCTCACATTGTTTTTACAGTCTGTCCACACATTGCCTCTGCAGTCTGTCCTCACATTGCCTCTACAGTCTGTCCTCACATTATTTCTACAGTCTGTCCTCACATTGCCTCTACAGTCTGTCCACACATTGCCTCTGCAGTCTGTCCTCACATTGCCTCTGCAGTCTGTCCACACATTGCGTCTGCAGTCTGTCCTCACATTGCCTCTACTGTCTGTCATCATATTGCCTCTACTGTCTGTCCTCACATTATTCTTACGGTCTGTCCACACGTTGCCTCTGCAGTGTGTCCACACATTGCCTCTGCAGTGTGTCCTCACATTGCCTCTGCATCTGCCCTCACATTGCCTCTACAGTCTGTCCTCACATTGCCTGTACAGTCTGTCCTCATATTGCCTCTACAGTCTGTCCTCACATTGCCTCTGCAGTCTGCCCTCACATTGCCTCTGCAGTCTGTCCACACATTGCCTCTACATTCTGTCCTCACATTGCCTCTACAGTCTGCCCTCACATTGCCTCTGCAGTCTGTCCTCACATTGCGTCTTACAGTCTGTCCACACATTGCCTCTACATTCTGTCCTCATATTGCCTCTACATTCTGACCTCACATTGCCCTCTACAGTCTGTCCACACATTGCCTATGCAGTCTGTCCTCACATTGCCTCTACAGTCTGTCCTTACATTGCCTTTACATTCTGTCCTCACATTGCCTCTACAGTCTGTCCTCACATTGCCTCTGCAGTCTGTCCTCACATTGTCTCTACAGTCTGTCCTCACATTGCCTCTACAGTCTGTCCACACATTGCCTCTACAGTCTGTCCTCACATTGCCTCTGCAATCTGTCCTCACATTGTCTCTACAGTCTGTCCTCACATTGTCCTCATACAGTCTGTCCTCACATTGCCTCTACAGTCTGTCCTCACATTGTCTCTACAGTCTGTCCTCACATTGCCTCTACAGTCTGTCCTCACATTGCTCTCGTCTGTCCTCACTGCCTACAGTCTGTCCTCACATTGTCTCTACAGTCTGTCCTCACATTGCTCTACGTCGTCCTCACATGTCTCTGCAGTCTGTCTACATTGTCTCTACAGTCTGTCCTCACATTGTCTCTACAGTCTGTCCTCACATTGCCTCTACAGTCTGTCCTCACATTGCCTCTGCAGTCTGTCCTCACATTGTCTCTACAGTCTGTCCTCACATTGTCTCTACAGTCTGTCCTCACATTGCTTCTACAGTCTGTCCTCACATTGTCTCTACAGTCTGTCCTCACATTATTCTTACGGTCTGTCCACACGTTGCCGCTACAGTCTGCCCTCATATTATTTCTACAGTCTGTCCACACATTGCCTCTACAGTCCGTCCTCACATTGCCTCTACAGTCTGTCCACACATTATTTCTACAGTCTGTCCTCACATTATCTCTACAGTCTGTCCACACATTATTTCTACAGTCTGTTCTCACATTGCATCAACCATCTGTCATCACATTGTGTCTTTAGTATGTGCTTGTATGGACTATGGAGTAAATTCTCACACTACCAGTGGAGTATGTCCTCAGACCTTTTGTAGAGTAGTCCTTACACTGCCTTTGGAGTAGTCCTCGCATTACAATACCAGCATACCCGCCACCTTGGCCAAGTGGTAAGAGTCACAGACTCCCAGCTGGTCAGTAGTGGGTTTTATTCCCATTAGAGCCATATATTTGTCAGATTTTTCTGTCCTAACCAGCTGCTACTCCAGAGTTGAGTTCGCTCTTGGCTCATTTGAAAAGACTGGGACCATACAGTTGAGGTTCATGCAATCAATGGATTTCGTTGTTGAGAGTGGTGCTCAAATTTCCTGACCAACAGCACAGTGTCTGTATCTCCCATGCCTGGTAGACGCCTGGGTATATCATGAAAGGAGGTTTAGGTTACAGTCCTGTCATCAAGTCTCTGACCAACATAGACATCCACAGCATCATCTTCATATCATACTCATCCTTATCTACCAGCATGAAAAAGTATCAAATTCTGTGGCCCATCATGCCCTGCTCTCATGGTGACCTCTGTTTTGATTGCCTCTGCATGTCTGTGGCCTTGGATTGAGTCTGCAGGAGTCACTGGTATCAACAAAGTCATGAGGACTGTTGTCGGATGGATGTGGTGGGGCCATCCAGAGGGACAGCTTACTAAGCAATTTTTGTTGTCAGTAGCTGGCTTAGTAGGTGGTGTCGTGTGCATGTTGAATCAGAACAGTCACCACAGAACACCACTGAAGTAACGCAGCATCAGTGTGGTGTCCCCTCTGTTGAATCACCTCATGACCACTGTACATTCACTACTTCCTGCAGACTGCTGGTGCTGGGGCTGTGATGACATAAGGCAAGCTGTGGGTGTGGACGAGGGGTCAGGGCTGTGATGACATAAGGCAAGCTGTGGGTGTGGACGAGGGGTCAGGGCTGTGATGACATAAGGCAAGCTGTGGGTGTGGACGAGGGTCAGGGCTGTGAGGAGGTAAGGCAAGCTGTGGCTGTGGACGAGGGGTCAGGGCTGTGAGGAGGTAAGGCAAGCTGCGGGTGTGGACGAGGGGTCAGGGCTGTGATGACATAAGGCAAGCTGTGGGTGTGGACGAGGGGTCAGGGCTGTGATGACATAAGGCAAGCTGTGGCTGTGGACGAGGGGTCAGGGCTGTGAGGAGGTAAGGCAAGCTGTGGCTGTGGACGAGGGGTCAGGGCTGTGAGGAGATAAGGCAAGCTGTGGCTGTGGACGAGGGTCAGGGCTGTGAGGAGATAAGGCAAGCTGTGGCTGTGGACGAGGGTCAGGGCTGTGATGACATAAGGCAAGCTGTGGCTGTGGATGAGGGGTCAGGGCTGTGAGGAGGTAAGGCAAGCTGTGGCTGTGGACGAGGGGTCAGGGCTGTGATGACATAAGGCAAGCTGTGGCTGTGGACGAGGGGTCAGGGCTGTGAGGAGATAAGGCAAGCTGTAGCTGTGGATGGGGAGTCAGGGCTGTGAGGAGGTAAGGCAAGCTGTGGCTGTGGACGAGGGGTCAGGGCTGTGAGGAGGTAAGGCAAGCTGTAGCTGTGGATGAGGGGTCAGGGCTGTGAGGAGGTAAGGCAAGCTGTGGCTGTGGATGAGGGGTCAGGGCTGTGAGGAGATAAGGCAAGCTGTAGCTGTGGATGAGGGGTCAGGGCTGTGAGGAGGTAAGGCAAGCTGTGGCTGTGGACGAGGGTCAGGGCTGTGAGGAGATAAGGCAAGCTGTGGCTGTGGATGAGGAGTCAGAATGAGTCAACTAGATGAAATGTCACTGAGGTGCCTATGAAGATGGGACAGGAAAAAAGGGGAAAAAAAAAGAAAAGAAAAGAAGAAAAAGCTATCCACAAACTGCGTATTGAGTATGTTCTTAATTTCTTCCACGGTCTTCTTAAACAGCCTGTGAAGCACGTCCTCAACTTGCCTATGATGATCTCTTACTGCCTATGGAGTATGTCCTTACTCTACCTCTACATTGTGTCCTCACACTACACTTGGAGTATGTCCTCTTATTGTCCTTGTCCTTATATGAAATATGTCATCCCACTGCCTATGGAGTTGGTCCCCCCACGACATATGGAACATGTCCACTCAATGAATATGAAGTGTTGCCTTATATTGCCTTGATACTCTGTCTTTACACTGCCTGTGGGGTATTTCCTCCAACTGCCAATGGAATATGTCCTCAAACCACTGATGTAGTAAATCTTTCCTTTGCCTAACAATCATGACCATCAACCTCACCGTAATTATCATTGTTATTGTTATCATCTCTCTGTGTGTGTGTGTGTGTGTGTGTGCGTGCGTGCGTGCGTACGTGCATGCGTGAGTGAGTGTGTGTGTGCGTGCGTACCTGTGCATGTGTCTGTGTGTGTGTTCCCTTTCTGCAGAGTTGTTGATGGCGATGCTGAAGAGCAAATGAAAAAGAAAGTCATGGAGACTCTTGAGACAGACCCGGAGCAGACCGAACATGTGGTGGTCTACCTCAAAAAGTGCTTAGAAAAAAGAAATCTGGTAAGATCATGCATACCACACAGCTATGGTAATCGTGCTCACTTTCTTTTTGCCTCTTTAAGCTTAAGTATGTGTTACAAAGTGTTAATTTTTGAAAGGTTGCTTGGAAAAATTCACCTTTGAAAGGTTTTTTCAAGGAGTTGTCTCTTTAGAACTCAAATTTTCATAATTGATGAATGTCAGATAGGAAATCACGTATCATTATAAAACTTGGTATGAAATCAAATACCCCCACTCCTAAACTTCCCTACCTACCCAATCCTTTTTTTTTTACACCCTGCCATAAAAACAAGCAAAAAACAATATGAAACAAAACAAAACAAAAACGAAAAACCCTTGCTGTGCAAGGTAGATTGTTCAGGTGGTGAGCAGGATGTGGGATGATTTTTAAATTTTTCAATTGCTGGAAAACAAGCAGGGAAGATGATCCAGGCACCGGGGGGACGGGATGGGAGGAGCAGGGCAGGGGATGCTGAGAACAGATAAACAGACACAGTGGAAGATGATCCAGGCACCGGAGGGACGGGATGGGAGGAGCAGGGCAGGGGATGCTGAGAACAGATAAACAGACACAGTGGAAGATGATCCAGGCACCGGGGGACGGGATGGGAGGAGCAGGGCAGGGGATGCTGAGAACAGATAAACAGACACAGTGGAAGATGATCCAGACACCGGAGGGACGGGATGGGAGGGGCAGGGCAGGGATGCTGAGAACACATAACAGACACAGTGGAAGATGATCCAGCACCGAGGGACGGATGGAGGAGCAGGCAGGGGATGCTGAGAACACATAAACAGACACAGTGGAGGGCGCAAGCCTTGTCAGGGTCAAACAAATATTTTTACGTCATCAGGGATGACAGCTCTAACACTGTTGACCGTTTGAGGTACTTGTTCATTGGTGATGTAGTGCCCTTGTGATGTCAAACCAACTAGCAGCATATCTGACCATACAAAGATCTTCTGACAGTAGTTAAGAGAAGCAAACTATGCTAGCGTGGAAATGTAGAGTTTAACAAGCTCCAGTGGCCTTGCTGGAACGATCCTCTGGGGAACTGTTGAGGTAGGGAGATGAGGGGAGAACAGAAAAAGAGGTGGACAGACAACAATTCAGAATGGACAGGGAAATCATTGGCGGCCAGCCTTGGCATTCCACCCAAAGAACTGGTGCCCCAGTGACTCTTCACGGAGTGAAGGCAGAAGAGGAGAGAATTTGGGCAGCTTAGCTAGTCCCAAAGTGACTCCAGCTTGCACGTGCTGTCATCAAGAGTCGGTTGTGATGCTGGGCGAACATATTTGTTTCATAGTTTCATTGTGATGTCACACTGAGAATGTAACCTATATCAGTCATTGTGACCTTTATCAATTGTCACTTTCAAATCTTCAGGATTACACAGAGATGATTACCATCCCCTTTGATATGGATCCCCATCCCACAGATCCTCATTTCACGGATCCTAAGGCCACTCACTGATCCTCATCACACGAATCTGACTCAAAATGTACTGGCTTCCTCTCTGGGCCACATTCCAGCTTCTGACGAAGTTTGCTTAGATACGTTTAAAAGATTGTGCGTAACTGTGCTAACAGACAAGCAAACAAATCAACAGACACGGGTGAAAACACAACGCCTTCGAGAGAAGGAAAGAAAAAAAGGGGAGAGAGAAAAATGGGAAAAAGGGGGAATGAAGGGAGGAGAGTAGCAGTAATGATAAAGGTGATAATGAAAAATGAACCACGGGGAAGAAATAAAAAGACAAACAGGTAAAACTCGATGGAAAGAAAAATGTCTGAAGTCATCCCCGCTTTCAAACTCTCTGAACTATGTTCATCTCGCTCTTGCTACCACCCAGAGGGTTCCGCTCATATCTGACCGGCTCCTGGAAGAGCTCTGTGTGAAGGTTAAGTATTGCGATGATGATGTTCCCTTAATCTGACAGCTGATGCCTCAGTTGTACGTTTTTTTGTTTGTTTTTTTTGTGTGTGCACATTTGCTCCACTGAGATTTTTGTAATTCAAACGTGATATCTCTGCTGCTCCGTGGCTATGAAACTTGGCAGTTCAAAACCAGGCAGGAGAAGTACGTGGATGCCTTCGACACCAAGTCGTCGCAGAATGCTGAGCATCAAATGGAATGACCTGCTGTCAGGCGAGGAGACCAGGAACAGCTCCCAACATCCCCACCATCTGCAGATGGCGGTAGTGCTAGTTGGGGCATGAAACTTCCCACAACAGGACCTGCGAGCCAGACCGATGTAATGATACCGTCAGGTCTGAGGACAGAGAGTGGAGAGGGACCGCTGACTAGACAATAGAGCTAGGAGCGAAAACCTGGAGACCGGCAGAGGACCAAGAACAGTGGGGCACTGCATGCGTCACATGAAGCGAGAACCACAAAGTCTAAGCCGTTGCACACCTTAGGAAAGCGCTGTTTTTAGTAAACATGACTTCGATCGATCTGCCATAGAGGCTATACAGATTTTGCGATTGTCCATAGTGGTATGGGTAGTGGGAACCAAGTAACATGTGATGATGCGCATGTCCTCTCACATTATTCAGACTGTTTGGGGGATGAAAAAGAAGTGCAACTACAAGAGCAGTTTTTTTTTTTTTTTTTTTTTTTGTGTTTGAACATTTTCTCTGTTTTTTTTTTTTTTTTTTTTTTTATTGAACAATTTTTCGTTTTTTTACAAGACACATACAAAGCACAAATATGCACATATGAATAGAAAGAATAACCATGAAAGTAAAGGTAATGGTTAGTAAAGGAATCTATTCCAGAAACAACATTGGACACATCACTTTGGTAATCAAGCATAGGTTCAACAATACTGTTAATAATAGTATTCAGCAACTAGTAGCGACTGAATCAGTAAATGTTATCATCATTCCTATGGGCAAAGTTGATTTATAACACTAGTTTACATAGGCATTATATTGATACAATGAGCAATGTATAGTAGTTCCAATATTTATGACTTCAAAAAGAAATATAGACATTGATACATCAGACATTCACCCTGTCATTCTTTCTAATAATGACACCAAGTGACCTTTATGATGAGTGCACACACACATACACACACACACATACATACATACAAATACAGACACACACACACACACACACACACACACACACATACATTGTGTATATAACCACTACATAAACACCGGCAAGTGGTGTAAGGAAAGCAGTGTGAATCTAATGTGGCATGGGTCATTGGGGCAGGAGAAGGATAACATTCCACTGTAAAGCACTCAAATTCCTTTACCAAAGTATATAAAACAGCCCAGTCTCACAGTTGTAAACAACCTGAGAAAAGGTAAGTTATACACTTCATACATATAGGTGCTCACACATCACAAAGGAAGTTAAGGTATAATAGGGTAATAGGGCAACCAATTTTCCTCAAATTGTCCTATACTATGATCAAGAAAAGCCAAATATTTTTCATGTTTGAATCTGTGTCCTAATACTGTGAGAAAGACATGTAGGTCAGGAGGGGAATTTTGTAATTTGCATTTGTAAATGTAAAACTTGGCAAAGAGCAGAACAAAATCAATGGCTTTATCCATTTTCACATGCTGTTTGGTACCAAACAAAACCAACTCTCTGTCAATAATGAAGTTGTCACAGTGCTGACATTTATTTTTTAATAGACTTTGCAGATTTCTCCAGAACCTCTGTACAATAATGCAGTCAAAAAGCATATGATCAATGGTCTGCTCATCCTCTTCACAGAAGTTACAGATAGGGGATTCAATAATTTTACACAGAAATAAATACCTCTGTGTTGGGAGCAATCTGTGCAAAAGTCTGCATTGAAACCATCTAAGCTGCATATCTGTAGAAGCCTTATAGCAATGAGAGAAGATGGTTTTCCAATTAAGGTTTTCAAAAAGATTATTCCATTTATGGATAGCTGTTGGGAGGGCATTATTTCCATTTAGAATGTTTTGAACAGATTTATTACCTCTTTTAATATAAAACCAGGCTTTTGGGTCTCGGGGCTTGTATCTGGAAGTTAAAGATATCTGGAGTTTTTGAAAATAGGTACGAATTGCGTTTAAAATGCCTTCATATAAGAGAAAATTGGTGTTAATACCTTGATATTTTTGCAAGAATTCTTGGTATGTCATCCAATTGCCATTTTCATTCAACAGTTGTTTCACAAAGAAAATACCATAATCACTCCATTCTTGTACAAAAATAACCCTTCTGTCCCTCAAAATATTGATATTGTAATGAATATATTCAACCATAAAATCATGCACAGAGATGGGACAGCATCTGGAACATAATTTCTTATAGTGCTTCATAACATCTTTCCAGAATGGGTTATTAATGACATTCATAACAACATTTGAAAATTCAGCTCCAAGATTACCTATAATGCCCAGGTCAGGGTACATATTAATAGTAAACTCCCTCCAATCAGACTCACACATTAGTCTTCTCAACCAACTTATTTTCATAGCAGAGATAAAATTTCTAACATTCAACATTCTGAGTCCCCCCTCGCAGTACTGTTTTTGAACAACAGATTTTGTTATTCTGCTTCTCTTACCATTCCATAAAAATGTGTAAAATTCCTTTTCTAATGCATCAATGAAATCCTCTGGAGGGTCTGGTAAATTAATTAATAGATGGACAATTTTACTAAACACCAAAGTTTTAATCACTATAATTTTACCAAAAGGGGTGATATTTCTTTTCCTCCAAAGAGCGAGAACCCTTCTTATCTCAAAAAGTTTTTCTTCATAATTAATTCGTACAATGGTATCAATGTTGGTGGAAAATTTAATGCCAAGAATTTTGAAAGTTCCAGGATCCCAGACAAAATTTTTATCCCTCATGTATCTAATTGGAGAGTTCTTTCTACTCCCCAACCACACAACTTGGGATTTGCCAAAATTAATTTTCAAACCAGAAATTCGTGCAAATTTAATGAGGATAGATACTGCCTCGTTAAATGATCTTTCTGAACCATCCAAACACAAGCTAGTGTCGTCGGCAAATTGCGATAAGAGAATATCTTTGTTATTAATTGTAATTCCTTTAATAAGTTCTTTGGAGCGAATCATCAGTGATAAGATCTCTGCACAAATTAGATATAAATAAGGAGAGAGTGGATCTCCTTGTCTGACCCCTCTCTCTATTGAGAACCATGAGGAGTACTGACCATTTACAGAAATACAAGTAGAAGTTTGGGTGTAGAATGTTTTAATCCATTTAATGATGTCTGGTCCAAACTTAAAGAATTTCAAACATTTATGTAGGAATGACCAAGACACACTGTCAAACGCCTTCTCAAAGTCGATTAGAAGGAACATTCCTGGAATATTTTCTTTTTCAGTATACAAAAGCACATCATATATCAATCTAATATTCTCCCCTATATATCTTCCCTTTAGAAATCCTTTTTGACTTTCGTGTATGATGTATGGAAGCATAGTCTTAAGGCGATTAGCTATGCAGGCAGATGCAACTTTGTAAGTGGTGTTCAATAAGGAGATGGGTCGCCAGTTCTTAATGAATCTTTTTGGTTTAGCATCTTTGGGAATACATGTTATTATTCCTTGTCGCTGGGTAATAGATAGCTGACCTTTGGAGAATCCCTCGTTAACTGAGCGCACAAGGTAAACACCAATATCAACGAAGAAAAATTTTAGGAATTCTACGGTAAACCCATCAGGCCCAGGGCTTTTATAATTTTTCATGTTTTTTAAAGCAATGGCAGCCTCTTCAAGTGTAATTGAACCCTCTATTGATTCACTCTCTGTATCAGACAACACTGGTGCACCCGGAAATTCATCCGAGATGTTAATATCTGCCACATGTCTAAAGCTATATAGATTTTCGTAAAAATGTTTAGTTTCAGAAAGAATGCTGTTTTGGTCTGAAATGACTGACCCGTCTTCTCTCTCTAAGAAAGGGATTGATTTATCAACAAAATTTCGATTTTCAAGATTACAGAAATACTTGTTAATCTTTTCGCCTTGGTTCAACCAGCGGACCCTTGAACGCACTGCCACACCTTGGATTCTATGATCCCTGATTTCTTGTAGTTCCGTTTTTAAATATTCTAGTTTAGGAATGTCTTGTTCGTATAGATTTCGTTCAATATTTTTAATGTTTGCTTCAAGCTCCTGTTCTTTCTTTAATTCCATATTTTTTTTATGTGAACTGTATGAGATTGTTTTGCCCCTGATTTCAAGCAATAGAGTTTCATAAAAAAGTTGATCATCAATTTGGAATGACAAGTTCTCATTCTTTATATTGTCAATGTTATCCAAGTTGTAAACGGGTAATGCATATTGTTTTTTTACCTCGCTTATTACTTTTTTAATTTCAGAAATGTATTGTTTGTCTTTTAATAAACTGTTATTAAATTTCCAGAAAGGACGGTCCCGTTTGAACTGTTCTTTTTTTAAAATTAATGTAACAAGAGAATGATCAGACCTATAACCTGGATCTATGCGAACATCATTAACTTCTGACAATATTTCCTCGGTGATCATGAAATAATCAAGTCTTGCTTGTTTAAAAGAGTTGAATTTCCGCCATGTATATTCTCTTTTGTCTGGATACATATCTCTGTAAACATCAAATAGATTGTATTTTGTCATTATATCCTTTATTTTTTCACGAGTTCTTGGACGATTCCTGACACTGGTGTAATTTCGAGCATCTATATCCCTGTTCAATGCACAGTTCCAGTCTCCATTAATTATAACGTGTTGGTTGCCAATGCGTTCAATGTGTTCGCACACTCTATCAAAGAATTCAGGGTTATCACCACCACTGGGCCCATATAGGTTCACTAGAGTAAATATTTTTTTCAAAAACTCAATATTCATTATAATGTAACATCCATTCCTATCTCGAATAACATCAAGCAACTTGTACTCAAAATTGCTATTAAAGAGCACAGCTACTCCATTTTTGTTTGTTTCTGTGCCACACAACCATACATTATAACCCCAGCTGGCTCTTATAAAGCTCTCAGAATCTTCTTTTAGGTGAGTCTCCTGAAGACAATATATGTGGGACTCTTTTCTTCTAAGAAAATCAAAAACATCTCTTCGTTTTTTTGAGTTATTGAGCCCATTACAGTTTAATGAGCAAATTTTAAATGAATGATTCTGAGCCATCATGTTTTACAAGACAACAACAAAAAACTTGTTAACGGGATAAACAGATCAATTATCTTCCTAGAAATTTGGGAAAGAGAGTGTAAAAAACTAACCAGAGTCAGAACTACACACTGTAAAAAAAGTGCATTTTCCATTTGCTTATATATGAGCTAACACTTGTGACAATTGTCCGGAATAACAAGCATCCCAGACCTGTCCCAGTTATCATTTTTTTGCAGATGCACAGTAAAAACAAATTTGACCCAGTTTCGGTCTCAATCACAAGCACACCACATATCACATACACGGCAAACATGAATGACAAATTACAAAACATTAACTTGAAAACAACAATATAAACACTAACCTGTTATATAAAGGCCCACCGCCATTACTCCAACACGAATAAGTACAAGTGGGTATAATTAGAATGAACAGAAAACGTAAGTTTCTTCTCCAAAGCCTTAAAGTAAAACATCGGAATTGTCACGCTACGCTGGTGACTATTTTTGGTACACAAGTCACGTGATCAAAACACGAACTTGTTTTATCATAAACGCAAAGAGAAATAATGGGAACAAAACCGAGCAGAAAGGCACACAGGGCGACGCCTACCTGACGTCCATTTGTAGTTAATTTATTCGCTTAGGAAAATTTTTATAAACATGAGGTAATGAAAAGAATTCACACAACATACAAATCACAGGATTACTCCCTTGACCCTATCTGTCAAGTCTGGCCTTGACCCCTACTCTACACAATGTCGACCATAGACTTAGCCACAGAACAACACAAGATATTTTATGAACGGGCAAAAGACTCTACAAACTTAAAGACAACAACATGAAACCAGTTCCATTGTACTCAAATCAGTCAGTGAAATGCACTACGGAGGTCATCCATAATCATACTGATCTACTGGAATAACGGACGACATTGACATGTGCGTATCACTGAAAGCAGACGCACATGAAAACAGACGACATCCTGTGACATATCGGACACAGTCTTGGCCTAGGCCAAATGTAACTGTGTAACATCGGAGAGGGTTTTAACATTAATAATCCTACCGTTAACCGACTTCATTATCACCTTTCCGTTTTTTGTCCACGCCTGCTGACAAACCGACGTCTCATTTTTGACTGCACAAAGTAACTGGTAAGTTCGGGGAGTCAGATCCTCCACTATAGTTATCTTTGTGCCTTTCAAGTTCTTACGAGCGTATAGCACAGAGTCTCGAACACGACGCGAAATAAACCTGACAATAATTCCGCGACCCGAGGCTTTCGGAACACTGTTTTTTCCAGCTTTAAGCCTTTCCTGTTTCGGGCCCACCCGATGCACAGCTTCTATGTCCTCTCTCCTTAGAGAGCAGGTTTCTTTTTGTCCCAGTTGCAGTGACGTTGATCCAACAGTTTGTGATATCCCGGGACAAACACGCCAACAGATATTCACAGAACTTCCCTGTCCGCTGTCCCCATCGCAACACCAACCCCTCCAGCCCCATACACACATCCAGCTCTGCAGAAGAAATATGAAATATTTTTTACTGCATAAAGCTGATTGTCAATGATTGCCCACCCTTGCCCTAAAGTATAAAAAAGAAAAGGAAAAACACACTCCATTGCTGAACATAGCGTGTGTGTGTGTGTGCACGTGCACGTGCGCATGTGTGTGCATGTACCTTGTGTTGTATGTACTTTGTGTTGTATTTATATGGGGAAAAGAGGAGGGGTATCAGTGGATGGGAAGATGTGGGCTTGGGAGGGGCGGGTTGCAACCGACACTTTGAACCGAACACTGACCTGTCAAACTATCTATGTGTGATATGTCCTCCTCAGCTGAACGTGTTCAACCTTCACACGATGGGCACCACGCCGCAGCAAAAGGAGGCCTTTCTGTTCACTCTGCTGAAACCTATCACAGGTAAACTACACATGCAGCCAAGCTTGTGGGTACCATGGCACCCCTCCTGCACAGCAGCCAACTGACAGGTTTTTTTTTTTTTTTTTTTTTTTTTTTTTGCTTAAGACAATTCTAGAGACTTAAAATCGGTCAGGTATAGCAGTCGGCGTATGATCTTGGTTCCAGATAACTGTAACCACGGCATCTGTCAGGTATGGCAATAACCAACGTTATTTGTTTTAGATAATTGCGCAGACACGGCCGTATACCTGATGTAGCGATTTACTACCTTCTTTGCTCAGAACAATTCTGTAGACATGGAGTCTGTTAGGTTTGGCAATTAGCTGATTTTTTCTTTTATTCTCATGTAGACAATTTTACTGTATGGGGTCCGTCATGTATCGCAGAATAATGATGGTTTTTTGCAGGTGTAACAATCAAATGATGTTTTGTTCCCCAGCCAACTTTGCTGCAAGGAGTCTGTCAAGTGTAGCAGTCTATTAATGTTGTTTATTCTAGATAGGTCTGCAGATGTGGGGTTTGTCAGGTATAGCAATTTACTGATATCATTTGTTCCAGAAAGTTCTGTAGACGTGAAATCTGTCAAGTGTCGTGGTCAGCTGAGGTTTTTTTCTTCTTTTTTTTTTTCACCTCCAGACAAATTCGGTGCATGTACTTTTCAGGAGTTGCAATCTACTGATGGTATTTATTAATTGTCATTTGATGATGATTGGTTGGTCGTTTCAGACAACTCTGAAGATATGGAATTCAAGCTGTCCTTGGCTATGGCTTGTAATTTCCCCCCACTGGCCAGGTACTGCATCCAGTCTAGCGACAGCAAGCAACCTCAGGTGTGCATTGTTTCTTTCATCGCTGCTAATAATGCATTGTTATTCACTACTTACTCCCTGAGCACACGCGTTTGTGTTTGTGTGTGTATGTGCGTGTGTGTGTGTGTGTGTGTGTGTGTGTGTGTGTGTGTGTGTGTGTGTGCATTGTTTCTTTCATCGCTGCTAATAATACATTGTTATTTACTACTTCCGCCCTGAGCACACGTATTTGTGTGTGTATGTGCGCGTTTGTGTGTGTGTGTGTGTGTGTGTGGCGCGCGCGTTTGTGTGTGCGTGCGTGTGCGCACGTGTGCGATTGCTTGTTTGTATTTGTATGTGACGGCAGATGGGTGATAGAGTACAAAAACTCCACCGATTACCTGTGCCGAAGTCACATACGCACTCACAGAACATTAACCACTTCTGGCAACCACACTCACCACATGCTGCAAGAAAATTGTTCAATAAACAATGGTAAGCAATCTGCAAGGGAGGTAATCTGTGTTCCACCTCACATTCAGCGAATGACCCCGCTGTTTTCATGGGACAGATTTTGTCCAATCAGTCAGCTTAACAGGTCAATCAGAGAGAAAATGCCAAAGCATGGGAATGAAACAGTGCACCTATAATGCAGACACTCGATATCCCGATCAGGTTCCTGGAGTACGTTTAAAATTGAATATTTGACCTTCTACATCTATTTGCTTGACCCACAAACTGAAAGAGGTTAACCCAGTTGGCAACGGTTAAGACAGGTCTCATCTTCCCTTTATTTTTTTTCTTTCGGAAGCAGGTGTTCTGACAGGGCTGTTCTTTCAGGCGACCATGTTCGCCACTTGTCTGCTGTTAGCGAGGGGCAGGAGGAGCCCACACACACATAGGCCTAACCCTTGCCCGCGACAAACTTGACATTTTGACTCTATCAGATCGGAAGTGTGGCCAACAGACAGCCTATCCGAGAACGCAGGGCAGACAGAGGGCCAATCAGATTACCAGGGAGACCAGCCGCCGTGGCGAAGTGGTTAGCGTCGCGGACTCCCGGCTGGGAGGTCGTGGGTTCGAATCCCATCAGAAGTCATGTGGGTTTTTCTGCCCCGACCGGCTCCTACCCAGAGTTGAGTTGCTGCGGACTCAGTTGGGAAGACTGGGACCACACAGTCGAGTTTCATCCACTTAATGGATGCGTTTCTGAGAGTGTTGCTCAAATTTCCTGACCAACACTGCAGGTGCCTGTATCTCTCTGGCCTGGTTGACGCCGGGATATATTATGAAAGGAAGCGTAGAGTACAGCCCTGTCATGTAGTCTCAGACCGAAATGGAAATCCGTAGCATCATCTTAATCATCCTCATTCTCATCGATCAGCATAAAAAAAGTCTCAAGTTCTGCGGCCCTTCATGCCCTGCTCTCATGGTGACCTCAATTTCGACGTCCTCTCCATGTCTGTGGCCTTGGTTTGGTTCCGTCGGGGTCATCGGTATCGGCGAGTCCATGGGGGCTGTCGATGGACGGATGTGGTGGCGCCCTCCGGAGGGAGAGCTCACTCACGCCGGCTCCGCGACTAAGCAATTATTGTCGTCAGTAGGGGGCTTAGTAGGTGGTGTCCTGCGTATGTTAGATCAGAACAGGTGCCACTGAACACCACCAAAGTGACTCGGCAGCAGTGCAGTGTCTCCTCCGGTGGGTTGCCTCTTGATGACTGGACATTGACTGCTCCCTGTGGATTGCCGGTGCCGGGGCTGCGGCGGGGCCGACCGGGCTTGGCTGTGGACGGGGTGTCGGAATGAGCGGCGTGGGTGCACTGCCTCTGAGGTGGCGCAGAGGTTGGGACAGCAAAAAAAAAAAAAAAAAGATTACCAGGGAGTGGCGAATGCTTTGGAAATGTGCAGTGGAGTCCTTACTTGCGAAAGGTGAAAACACTTTTCCTATCCCTCTTTGTCTTTGTCATGAGCACCAGACTGTACACAATAAGCATGAAGGATTGCACATGGAATGTGTTTCCTTGCATAAGACCTCTCGTGGAAGGAAAAATCAGACACGGAAAAAAATTGTACAAAATAACTTCCATTTAACAAGTGCACGATGATACAAAGAGCAACAAGACCACAATATTCCTAACTTCTGAAAAAATGCAGTAAACCAACTGCCTTAACCTATGTAACTTTTTATGTAAAGCGGGAGTCATTTCTAAACACTGTTATACAACATGGTTAAAACCAAACAAGACAGTTTCTGTTCTGTTTGGAGTCTTACTGAAAACCGCACACAGCACACACACACACCCGCACACACACAAACACACCACCCCTCTATAAATCCACTGCTGTCGTGGATGGTGCCAGAGTTGGGCTAGATGTCCCGGAGGTACTGTACGCAATTTACGGCCTGTGATGCAGTACAACTACGAGCTGTCGCACAGATTTTGTCCCCACCAATGACCATAGCACTATAGCCTGAGACAGTCATGCTCAAGGCCGCTTTGAAGTATGATGACTCCCTACTTTCAACGCTCTCTTTAAAATCGATCACGCTTTCTCCTCGTTGAAGATTTAGTTTACAGTGATGCCACAACAGCCAAGGATGTGGACAAGCACCTGACTGAAAACAGTGTTTGGAATTGACTTTGACGCGATGACAACCCTGAAGTGGCCCCATGTCTACGATTGGTCTATTAACTGCATAAACCGAACTTCTAAAACCAGGAGCGCCTTCGGGTACCCATCGAAGCGGGTATGGACAGATCATTCTCTGCGTGCGTCAATCAAAGTTGAGTGAACAGGGCGATTGTTGTCACCGCTCTCTGTATGGATGGAAGTGTTAGTACTTACAGATAAAGTAAATACAGCTTCAAGAACGTTTTCATCAATGACTTTTGTGCGTCTTGATTGACATAAAGTGGCAAGAACCTGCCTTCCAACAAGGACAGCTTGGAAAAGACAAACATCCTCAGCAAAGACACTATCCAGTTAACTCCGCTGAGCAGGCCGTCTGTCATGAATGGAAAACTCAAGACAGCACCAGACTGTGTTCTATGGAGAACTTGGCCAGGACGAACGTGACAGCGGTGCCTCAAACAAACATTCGAAGCACCAGCTGCAAGGCCCGCTCAGTGCTGCTGGCACTGTAGGGTAACCTGGCTGTGCACAGACAACGGGAACTGGGGCCTAATTGCACAGAGGAGCAGAAGCTTGGGAGAGATTCCGCAGGGAGGCCGACCAAGTCAAGGGATGGCGCAGAAAGGTGTAATCTGCTCAGGTCCTCCTTAATTGAGCGTTCCCGGACCCACCGGCCAGTTAGTGTGAAGATGAATGAGAGGACTACACAGCCACCTTTCCAGAAGGTGTGTCGATCTGCCATCATCATCAACCTGTTGCATTGTGATGTTTCCCCTGTGGTAATGGAAACACCACATCATTATTAATATAGATGGTGATCTCCATTAGATTCTGTGGGTGGACTGCCACATCTGCTGAAGGCGGCAACCATTGAGGAGTTCCCATCCAGGAGATCAAACTCAGGCATGAGCCAGTGGTTCTGTTCAGAAGACAGTACTCAGTATCCCCAGTGCTGTCCGTGAAAAATTTAATATGTTCCAACGTCCTCCTTTTCATCTGATCTTCCCTTCCCCTCTTCCCTCCTCCTAGTCATCCTGGAATCATTTTCATCTGACTGAGTTTTCACTGCATTTAGTCAAAATGCAGTGACTGAGGGCGGAAATGAGCAATAGAAGGGGGGGGGGGGGGGGGGGGGGGTGGGGACCAGCCGGTAAGGACAAGAACTGCATTCACCTGGTTTCAGGGAAAAGCATACATAGGGCGGAAAAGAAGCGAAAATTTAGGAGAAAAGTGGGGGGGGTGGGGGGGGGGGGAGGGTTAGTGCGGGGGGGGGGGGGGGGGGGGGGGGGGGGGGGGGGTAGCGGAGCAAAGGGAGGAAAGAACGAATGATTTAATGGGTTTTTAAGGTGAAGAAAAATAAATTGGAAGTGAAAAGAAGAAGAAAAAAGGTAGAAAATGGCTTGTGTGAAACAATGGTTGTAGCTTGTTGTGTAGAATAGTATGAATATTACTGAATGAATTAATGAATAAAATGATTTTTTAAATAGATAAATGAAATAAATAAATGAATGAAATTAAAAAAAATTAAAATAAAATAAAAAAAATTAACGGAAAAGAAATGAATAAAAGAAGAAACAAAATAAGATGAAATGAAATGAATTAAAAAAAAAGAAAATAGAATGAAATAAAGTAAATGGAGGGTGGCTGCAACTTCTGTATGAAGTGGGTAGTCAGGGGTTATAGTGGTGGTGTGTGTTTATGTGTATATGTATGAATGTGTGTTGGTAGAAGATATTGCCGACTGGTGTTGAAGTGGTGGGTATGTATATTTATGTTACTGTTGGATGTTGATGCCTTGGGGCTGTAGCATACCAAGTTTGGCAATGAGATGGGTCTTCTCATGTTCTACGTTCGAAGCTGTCACTATGTTGATTGCCAGAGTGCCAAGACTTTCACATGTTGGTGTTGTGTTGCGGGTGGTTGAAATGTAGGGCAACGGGTTTGGGATGGTGGTGGTGGATGTCAGCCAGGTGTTCAGAGATGCGTGTCTCAAGTGTGTGGGATGTTTCACCAGTATAGATCTTGCCACAGCTGGCAGTGGATAGCATATACAATGTTGTGGCTCTGACAGGAGAATGTGCGTTTAATAGTGAAGGAGTCTGCCTGCCCACTTCATACAAAAGTAGGAGCCACCCTCTGTTTATTTTATTTCATGTCATTTTTTATATATTTAGAAGAAAAAAAATTCTTGTTTTATTTTATTCCCGTTTTTTTTTTTAATTTATTTGTTTTTTGTTTATTTATTCATTTATTTTATTTTTTCTTATTTTGTATTTTTATTATATTGCATTGATTTTTTTTTTGTTAATTATTTTATTTTATTTTTTTCCCCTACATCTGATTTTATTAGCATTACCCACACCCCCACATACAACCACTCGACACATAACTACTATCATCACCATCACCACCCATTAAAGTTGTTTATGTATCTATTGATTGATTTTTTTTAATATTGTTAGTGCTATTATCATTATTATTACTATTATGATTATTACTATTATTATTATTTTTTTTTCTTTTTTTTTTCTTTTTGCCCCAAAAAGCACTATTATCAATCCACTGTTATTAGTAAATCATACTCTTCTACACAACAAGCTACAAACCCCATTTTTTCACACACACATCCCTTTTTTTTTCTTTCCCCTTCCCCCAACCCCTCACTATTTCCTCTCCCATGATCCCCTCCTGGGTGGCCTCGTTTCCATCCAGCGGCCATTTTGATTGTGAGGCGAACATAAGAAGATATGTGGTTTCTCATTCTTCATTTTCACTGTCCTAAATGTTATTTGTTTTCACCTGAGGAAGACCCAAGATGTCGAAATGCATTGTGTCTTGTCCTGTACTCTATCTGTGTCCTTGGCGGTAACTAACCCCTCCTCTTTCTAAATTTTGCTTCACCTGCATTTGTTTTCCCCATCTATGTATATTTCCACACTTTGTTCGTTCGTTGCGGTCCTACCTGAGAGAGACTGACAGCTAAAGAGTTGTTTCCTCAGTTTTTGTTGCGTTAATGTTGGTGCTGAGTACTTTAGCATTCATTTTCATCATGGTCATCATCATCACAGCTACAACCACTAAAGCTGAGTTTTATCAACTGATTAGGTCTTAATTCTTGACGGGGAGGAGTGCCTCACAAAGACTTTGAACAGGGGGCCATCTTAATTCTATGAATACCTGGGACATTATAGAAGACTCCTCAGTGCAAACCGTCAACTTAAATCACTGTTTTCAGTGTAGTTCAGGAGTGGAGGCACCTCGTCTCCGGTCACTGCCAAAGCTTCTTTTCTTGGCACCTTGAATGAGTGAGGCTCAGCTTTCGTACTGACTTCTTGGCCTGAATGAGTGAGGCTCAGCTTTCGTACTGACTTCTTGGCCTGAATGAGTCAGGCTCAGCTTTCGTACTGACTTCTTGGCCTGAATGAGTCAGGCTCAGCTTTCGTACTGACTTCTTGGCCTGAATGAGTCAGGCTCAGCTTTCGTACTGACTTCTTGGCCTGAATGAGTCAGGCTCAGCTTTCGTACTGACTTCTTGGCCTGAATGAGTCAGGCTCAGCTTTCGTACTGACTTCTTGGCCTGAATGAGTCAGGCTCAGCTTTCGTACTGACTTCTTGGCCTGAATGAGTCAGGCTCAGCTTTCGTACTGACTTCTTGGCCTGAATGAGTGAGGCTCAGCTTTCGTACTGACTTCTTGGCCTGAATGAGTGAGGCTCAGCTTTCGTACTGACTTCTTGGCCTGAATGAGTCAGGCTCAGCTTTCATACTGACTTCTTGGCCTGAATGAGTGAGGCTCAGCTTTCGTACTGACTTCCTGAATGAGTGAGGCTCAGCTTTCGTACTGACTTCTTGGCCTGAATGAGTGAGGCTCAGCTTTCGTACTGACTTCTTGGCCTGAATGAGTGAGGCTCAGCTTTCGTACTGACTTCTTGGCCTGAATGAGTGAGGCTCAGCTTTCGTACTGACTTCTTGGCCTGAATGAGTCAGGCTCAGCTTTCGTACTGACTTCTTGGCCTGAATGAGTGAGGCTCAGCTTTCGTACTGACTTCTTGGCCTGAATGAGTCAGGCTCAGCTTTCATACTGACTTCTTGGCCTGAATGAGTCAGGCTCAGCTTTCGTACTGACTTCCTGAATGAGTGAGGCTCAGCTTTCGTACTGACTTCTTGGCCTGAATGAGTGAGGCTCAGCTTTCGTACTGACTTCTTGGCCTGAATGAGTCAGGCTCAGCTTTCGTACTGACTTCTTGGCCTGAATGAGTCAGGCTCAGCTTTCATACTGACTTCTTGGCCTGAATGAGTCAGGCTCAGCTTTCGTACTGACTTCCTGAATGAGTGAGGCTCAGCTTTCGTACTGACTTCTTGGCCTGAATGAGTGAGGCTCAGCTTTCGTACTGACTTCTTGGCCTGAATGAGTGAGGCTCAGCTTTCGTACTGACTTCTTGGCCTGAATGAGTCAGGCTCAGCTTTCGTACTGACTTCTTGGCCTGAATGAGTCAGGCTCAGCTTTCATACTGACTTCTTGGCCTGAATGAGTGAGGCTCAGCTTTCGTACTGACTTCTTGGCCTGAATGAGTGAGGCTCAGCTTTCGTACTGACTTCTTGGCCTGAATGAGTGAGGCTCAGCTTTCGTACTGACTTCTTGGCCTGAATGAGTCAGGCTCAGCTTTCGTACTGACTTCTTGGCCTGAATGAGTGAGGCTCAGCTTTCGTACTGACTTCTTGGCCTGAATGAGTCAGGCTCAGCTTTCGTACTGACTTCTTGGCCTGAATGAGTGAGGCTCAGCTTTCGTACTGACTTCTTGGCCTGAATGAGTCAGGCTCAGCTTTCATACTGACTTCTTGGCCTGAATGAGTCAGGCTCAGCTTTCGTACTGACTTCCTGAATGAGTGAGGCTCAGCTTTCGTACTGACTTCTTGGCCTGAATGAGTGAGGCTCAGCTTTCGTACTGACTTCTTGGCCTGAATGATTTCTTTTGCATCATGCGCACATTTGATACTAAACAGGTCTGGTACAGCTTAGTTGAATGTTTTTTTTAACAGAGCTCCTTAGTTATCAGCACTGGTATTTCAAAGACCTTTGTTTTGGGGATTGGGGACTGTTTGCATTGGGAGGTGCTTGCATTAGCCATGGCTCTGTGCATGTACTACATTTGCTAGTAGTTAATTCCAGTGTGTATGCGTGTGTGTGTGTGTCTGTGTGTGCGTGAGCGACTGAATGCGTACATGTATGCGTGCGTGCATGCATGTGTGTGATTTAAACAGGACTATCTACACACAGCGATGCTGTCGGCTCTGATCCACGAAAAAGAGGACTTTGTTCAACTGTTCCTTGACTCCGGCCTGAACCTTGCTGAGTTCCTCACCCTCGAGAGACTGCAAATCTTGTTTGACCCGGTAAAAACATGGTTGACTGCCATTTGGTTTCAACTGATCTTGTGTATGTGTGTGTGCTTTGAAAAAGCCAATGCAATTGGTGGTGTTTTCTTATGTCATTTAGTTTTGTTTGTTTTTTTAAACTACATCTACTGATGAGGTTATGTATTCATACCTATATCTTTGCCTGTCAACACGATAGGGCCAAAAACTACAGAACTACAGAAGTGGTTTTAACAAAAGCTAGGACAAAGAAGAAGTGTAGCCAAAGAGAGAAGCTCCAGAAAACCGGTGCAGATCTCCATCAAAGGATGCACACAAGATCTGTTCCTCCCTGACAGAGGTCTGTGCTGTCTTGAGCGGCTAACAAATTTAGTTTGTTCAGTATCATTTTCTTATAGATTCTTTCTTTGGGAGGGATCTGCTCATTTTGATCCTATATCTAGCCAGCCAGCCAGCTATTTGTCCGTGTGTGTGTGTGTGTGTGTGTGTGTGTGTGTGTGTGTGGTGTGTGTGGTTTGTTTATTTATTTATATATGCGGCTTGTGAAGAATTTTATGCTTATAATCTAACGCCTTTTTCTTCCTGTTTTCTGTCTCCCACACGATTCCCCCACCTTCACCCCACCCCTTTTATTTCTTTTCTTTTCTCTCTCAATTTTCTCTTTGGTCATTGTGATAACGGAACATTTGTTAGTCTGCCCTTGTTTCCCCCATGACCCCACTCCACTTCTTCAACATCTAATTTTTTGGCAGACTGCGTCATAGTGGAAGCTGTTCTGTACAATTCTTAACTGCAGTTATCCGTTGTGGGACTGACAATGCTTCTGATATTTGACGGCAAAGCTGATCTCTGAGACTGTTGACATCTCATGCAAAGAGTTTCCACAATATTTATTATTCTTTACGTAATAATTATCTTTTTCAGCAACACATATCTTTCCAGTCTTTTTTTTTCTCATTTTATGGTTTTTACCCTTCACTGGTTGCTTTAGGGTTGTTGTTGGAGCTTGTTTTTGAACCGTTGGTGGTGAGAATACTACAGATTCACAGATCGAGATATATCTCTATTTAATACCAGAGAGAACCAACACAATCAGCTGTATCCTACTGATGAATCCAGATCAGCAGACGAAAGGCCTTTGGGTAAACACTATAAATGCTTGTTTCATCTCTCTCTCTCTCTCTCTCTCTCTCTCTCTCTCTCTCTCTCTCACTAAATATATATATACATAGAGAGAGAGAGAGAGAGAGAGATGTATAAATTGTGTCTCCAGTTGCGTTTCTCTCAATATTTATAAGTGTGTGTATATATATATATATATATATATAATGTATGTATATATATGTGTGTGTATGTGTCTTTGTGTGTGTCTGTGTCTCTGTGTCTGTGGCTGTGTGTGTATGGTTAGGTGTCCAACTTTTACGAGTAATACGTCAGTCTGTTCCATGCTCATATAATTGTTTTCTCGTGTATTAATACATTGGACTTGCGCTGCAGTTTATGATGCCAATGGTTATGCAACCTTATGTGTGTGCTAGCCTATGAGTGTGTATGTGGGCTACGCAAATAGGTGTGTGTGTGCGTGCCAGCGTGCGTTTGCATATGTGTGTGTGTATGTGTGTGTGTGTGTGTGTGTGTGTGTGATCACTGCATAAAGGGAATGGTTACAATGTTCCAGGTGCAGGCAAAGTGCGAGGGAGAGATTCTTCAGTTCCTGAGGAACACACTGAAGGTTGGTGAATATATGTGGAAAACTGATACGGCATAAAATCAATTTTAATTACACATACTATACCGTGGCTCACTAATGCAACAAAGCGGCAGCAATTTGCTATCCCTGCCTCGTATACAATAAAGTCCGTACGGACAACAAAACCCCTGAAAGGGCCTCGTGCCTTGCGCATGCTCAGATCAATCCTCTTTTCTCGGCAGCCATTTTCCCGTTAAGCCTCGTGTACACGAGCAGCTAAGTATTTTTTTGCTTTTCTCGCAATCGATCGATTGTTGTTGCTGTTCTTGGTGTCCTTGCTTATGTTTTCACTTAAGGGAGAAACGTACGTGAAGCGTTTGGGTGGTAAGGCGAGAGTTAAGAAGGTTTCGTCATTCGATTCCCGCATCTCGCCGGCAGGCTCTTTGTCTCTAGCCGCGCCAAAACCTCCCCCCCCCCCCCCCTTCAGCGTCACTTTCTCTCTATTCTTCTTCTTCTTCCTCTTCTTCTTCTTTCCCCAAGGGTTCACTTCAACTCAGCTGCGGTTCTGTTGTTGTGACAGCGAGCTCTTTCTCGCAACCCATAATTCGTGACGGTGATCAGCTCAGCTGCGGTTCTGTCGATCCCGTCCCTTTGTCCCCTAACGGCGAGCGACTCAGCTGCGGTTCTGTTGATCCCGTCCCTTTGTCCCCTAACGGCGATCGACTCAACTGCGGTTCTGTCGATCCCGTCCCTTTGTCCCCAAACGGCGATCGACTCAGCTGCGGTTCTGTTGATCCCGTCCCTTTGTCCCCTAACGGCGATCGACTCAGCTGCGGTTCTGTTGATCCCGTCCCTTTGTCCCCTAACGGCGATCGACTCAGCTGCGGTTCTGTTGATCCCGTCCCTTTGTCCCCTAACGGCGATCAACTCAGCTGCGGTTCTGTCGATCCTGTCCCTTTGTCCCCTAACGGCGAGCGACTCAGCTGCGGTTCTGTCGTTCCCGTTACTGCATCTTGTGTTCAGTTCAGCTGCGGTTTTACTGTTCACAGTTCGGCCTCCATGGCAGAACCGAAGATGCTCGAGCCCTCGACAACGGAGGCTCAGGGGTGGGGCAATGAGACAGCCCTCTCGCCTACCTCTCCCTCTTGATCGGTAGGCGATGCAAGGGAAGCAACTCCCTCTCAGGGGCTCGATTCTCGTTCGGCCCCAGTTGTTTCCCTTCCCCCACCTCACATGTCTGCCACTCCTTTTGGGCAGAACACTTGGGTTTCGCCCTCAGTTCCGGGCGTCCCTCAGGGGACCGGCGCTTTAGGCCCCCCATTTAATGGGGTGGGCCAGCAGCCACAACCTCAGCCCCCCCTATCATGGGGTCAGGGCCCTTTGCCTTGGGCGCCATGGGCCCAATGGCAGTATCCCCCGACCATGGGCTTTCCACAGCCCCCTGCTCCGGGGTTCCCCTGGTGGCCGGGTTTTATGCCCAGCACTCCACCAGCGCAGGCCTCTTCCTCCCAGGCCCCTTCGGCCCATCCGGCGGCTGATCCCTCCCCCGGGGGGTCTGGGGAGTCAGCCAGCCCAGGCCACCCTGGGCTTTCGCCGCGCACCTCCTCGCCAAGGGCAGTCACCCCCTCGGTCTGTGGCTCCGACCTGGCGGATTCGGAGTCGGAGGACGAGGGCCATTCGTCTGGCTCTTATTCCTTCCGGGACTCTGTGGCCTTTCTGGCTTCCCTTGTCCCGGAGGCGGTGTCGTCCTCTCAGGAGGTCAGGGCCCCCTGCCCTTCGGCAGCGGAACTTGCCCTGGGGTCTCACCCACTGGCGGCTATGCCCTCCTCTCTCCTAAAGGAGTCGGTCGGTCATGGTAGCTGACTGCATGAGAAGGGCCCAACTAAAGGTCAGGGGCACGGAGGCGCAGGACGTCATGCCTGGTTCTGTCCCTGACTTTCCGGGCGCACTGGCGTGCGGGAAGTATCTCAAACCAGAGAGGCTTCCATTTGCCAAGAAGGCTTTCTTGGCAAATGACACTATCCCAGAAGCCACTGTCCCCCTCTCCCAGGAGGACCTCCTCCTGGTCCAGGAGAGGTCTAAGTCACACGCTCGGCAGGTGTCCCTTTCAGAGCGCTGCCTTGCCGAGTGGGAAGAGTCGGCAAGGAGGGGTTTGGAAGCCATCTCGGTCATGGATTCCTTCCTAGGGGGACTAGTGTCTGCCCTGAAAGACCCTGATTCAGAGTCCTTCGCTTTACGCCAGTCCGTGGACTCTTCAGCAGTGGTGGCCTGTATTCAGGCCATGGCTGATGGACTGAAGTATTCGGCCGGGGCCTTCGCTAGGCTCCATCTGAACTCGGTCCTAGCGAGAAGAGATGCCGTCCTATTGGCTTCTTCTGTGGCCCGCTCCGCCTCTGCCCGCGCCTCTCTCAGAGCCCTGCCAGTCAAGTCGGGGTCTCTTTTCGGGAATCATGTTCAGGCGACCATTAAGAGCCAGGCCGAGATTAGGCGTGACCTCGCCTTTCACTCTGGCCCCCCTCCCCCCCGCCTGGGTTCAAAACGCAAGGCGCCAGCGCCTTTCTCATCACCGGGTCCCTCTCAGCCCAAGGGACGAAGGTCATTTGGACCCCGGGGGGTCCGAGGCAAGCAACCCAGCAGGGGTCGGCCTCAGGCACGGCCGGCGGGTCCGAAAGCTCCCACGTCTCAGACGCCCCACCCCCAATGACTTACCCCCGACCTGGGTACTTCACCCCAGGGCGGTCCTGTGGGCAGTCTGTCCAGGCACCTCAGTGCCTGGGAGCGGCTTCCCGCAAGCCCTTGGGCTCTGCGGGTGATCAGGTCGGGGTTTCGTCTTCCTTGGGGTGCAGTAAAGGCTCCGCTCACTCCTTTCCCTCCTCCTTTCGCTCCTCCTCGGGATCCAGCGGCCTCTCAGGCCTTGGATCAGGAGGTCCTTTCGCTGTTAGCCAAGGGAGCCACAGAGGAAGTCCTCTTCCATTCCTCTCCGGGCTTTTATGGCCGCATTTTTGTGGTCCCCAAAGCTTCTGGAGGATGGAGACCTGTCCTAGACCTCTCGCCATTGAACAGGTTTCTTCTCGTCCTCCGTTTTCGGATGGAAACCCCCATGTCAGTCCGCGATGCCATACACCCCGGCGACTGGGCGGTATCCATCGACCTGAAAGATGCATACTTCCATCTCTTGATCCACCCAAGGGACAGGAAGTTCCTCCGCTTCGTATGGGGAAGCCGCGTTTTTCAGTTCAGGGCTCTTCCCTTTGGGCTAGCCCCGGCCCCTTGGGTTTTCACGAAGGTGGTCCGGGAACTTTGCATGCACGTTCGGGAGAAAGGAATTCGTCTGAAGGCCTATCTCGACGATTGGCTTCTCCTTGCCTCCTCCAGCACTCTGTGCTCCCAGCAAGCTCTCCAGGTTCTAAACCTCTGTCAGCAGCTGGGATTTGTTCGCAACGAGGAGAAATCCGATCTCATCCTGGCGCAGCAGTTTCAGTTCCTGGGCATGTCCTTCAACACCACCAACTGGTTGGTCTCTCCAACCCCCCAACGTCTTGTTCGCCTCCAGCATCTCTTGGCCCTTCTCCTCTCCTTGGATCAGGCTCCAGCCAGAAAGCTGGCCTCCCTTCTGGGTCTGATGGAGTCCTTGGCCCCCTTAGTGCCCCTCGGACGACTGCACAAACGCCGGTTTCAACGCCTCTTTCGCAAGCGTTGGTCTTAGGCGTTGCAGTCGTGGGACCTTCCGGTTCCCCTCGGCCAGTGGTTCCAATCATCGGTGACCCAATGGCACTCCCAGTCCTGGCTGGCTCAGGGAGTCCCCATCACGCCCCCTCCTCCACAGGAAGACCTGTTCACGGACGCGTCCCAGTCCGGGTGGGGTGCCCACGTCAGCTCTCTGACGGCGGCCGGACAATGGTCCCCGGAGATGGGGTCCTCGCACATCAATCGGCTGGAGCTGGAAGCCGTGTTCCAAGCCCTCAAGGAGTTTCTTCCCTTCCTGAAGGGAAAACACGTTCTCCTCAACACCGACAACACGACTGTGGCGTGTTACATCAACAAACAAGGGGGGGCGCGTTCTCACTCCCTGTCCTTGAGAGCGGAACAGCTTCTACTTTGGTGCGAGGCACAATCCATCCGGATCTTGGCCAAGCACGTTCCCGGGAAAATCAACATTCTTGCGGACTCTCTCAGCAGGTCGCACATGGTTCTTCCCTTGGAGTGGACTCTCGTCCACTCAGTCCTGGAACCTCTCTGGACTGTGTGGTTCAAACCACAGGTAGATCTGTTCGCCACCCGGTTCAACCACCGTCTCCAGCTGTATGTCTCTCCAGTCCCGGATCCGGCAGCGTGGGCTGTGGACGCCCTATCCATCCCTTGGTCCGGACTGATGGGCTATGCCTTTCCCCCATTCCCCATTCTGGGAAAGGTTCTCCGCAAAGCAAGGGAGGACGCAGCCACGCTGATTCTGGTGGCTCCACGCTGGCCGGCCCAAGCGTGGTTTCCAGAACTGTTACACCTGTCTCACGTGCCTCCGATACCGCTCGCCTTAAAAGCAAAGTCCCTGCTTCAGCCACGGTCAGGCATTCCACACGGCAACCCAGACGTGCTGCATCTTCACGCCTGGCTACTGTGCGGGACGCGCTGTCTTCACAAGGCGCCTCCCCAGCGGTAATTGGCCTTGTGGAACACGCCCACAGGCCAGGCACCCAAAGCGTCTACAGTGTCCACTGGAATGGCTGGCTCTCTTGGTGCTCCAACCATGCAGTATCCCCTCATTCTCCCTCTCAATGTCAGTTGGCGAACTGTCTAGCTTTTCTTTCATCTGAGAAAAAACTTTCTGCCTCCTCTGTTAAAGTTCACAGGGCGGCTATTTGCACCACTATCCGCCAGTTAGGGGGCCCCTCCTTCGTGGACGACCCTCTTCTGCGGGATCTGGTCAGAGGAGCAGCTCTACAGGAGGCCCGATGCCCCCGCCGTACCCCGGCGTGGGATCTTTTCTTGGTCCTCTCCTCCCTCAGGCTCCCCCCTTACGAGCCCATCCGGGAGTGTTCTCTGAAGTTTCTTTCCTTCAAAACAGCCTTTCTCATTTCCCTGGCCTCAGGGAGGCGCTGCAGTGAAGTCCACGCCCTTAGTGGCCTGCCCGGGGACGTCGCCTCCGAACCGGATGGCTCGATGTCTCTTCGCCTCCTCCCTGAATTTTTAGCGAAGAACCAGTTGCCAGGTTCTCCATCCCCGACTATCTCCATTCTTCCTCTCACTTCTATTCTCGCCCCGGACGATGAAGACCGCATTCTCTGTCCGGTGCGCGCTCTGCGGGAGTATAGGAAACGCACGAAATCTTCTCGCTCCAAGCAGCGCCACCTGTTTCTCTCTTACAACGAAGGTTATAAGGAGGACATCAGACGCTCTTCAATCTCTCGATGGCTGAGAGAAGTGATTAAAGCTGCGTACGCGAGACCTGAAGGGGATTTGGCTGTTTTCTCACCAAGACCTCATGAGATTAGGGCATGGGCGTCTTCGCTGGCAGTAGCTCATAATGCCAGAATTCAGAGTGTGTTAGATGCTGCATATTGGCGTTCTCCTGGCACCTTCATCCATTTCTATCTGCGCGACGTTTCTCATCTGCGCGATGATGGGTCTAGGGGCATCGCATCAGCTGTGGTGGCTCAACACTCCATCTCCGCCACATGCTCTGGCTCTTCCACACGCTCCGGCTCTTCTTGCTCCTCCAGATGGTAACCAGGTGAGCCATCCTTCCAGGTAGTGCGACTCTGCATTAGTGAGCCACGGTATAGTATGCGTAATTAAAAGGAAATTTTTATTCTAAAATTACGTTTAATCTAACATACTTACCGTGGCTCACGCAGAGACCCTCCCTACCTCCCCGCCTTCCTGGTTCCATTAGGAGTTCTCAGTCAAGGTTTAATATACCTCGAAAAGAGGATTGATCTGAGCATGCGCAAGGCACGAGGCCCTTTCAGGGGTTTTGTTGTCCGTACGGACTTTATTGTATACGAGGCAGGGATAGCAAATTGCTGCCGCTTATTGCATTAGTGAGCCACGGTAAGTATGTTAGATTAAACGTAATTTTAGAATAAAAATTTCCTATTCCATTGGTTATCTGGAGCATTTATGGATCTTTTTATTAATTGATTGATTGATTGATTCATTCATTCATTTATTTATTTATGTATTTATTCATTCATGCATTGATTTATTCGTTACTCTCTTCATGTATAACCATTTATTTGTTAGGAGGGGGAGAAAAGTGCTGTTTTCAGTCTTATGGAAAGAGGACAGAGTTTCCACAATATTTTTTTTCTTCTCTCAGATCAGATATCCCACCGATCATTTTAAGGCGTACATTCTGGGTTATGTTTTGGCACTACCAGTTAAAGATTGCTGACCAGTAATCAAGATCTAGAAGTCAGATGTAGCAAAGAGAGCTTCAATACACAGACTGTCCGCGCATAGATCAGTTACTCTTGCGATGGAAAACGATGAGCTGACACGGCAAAGGGAAGGGGATGCGGGAAATTAAAGATCAGTGTAAAACAGATTCCAGTGAAGTGCCATAAACCCTCATTCCAGATGCAGTTATAAAGGCTTTGTGAAACAGATTCTTCTGAACTGCCTTAAACCTTTATGCTAGATGTATTGAAATGGTTTCTTGAGATCGGTGACGAAGTAAAAAATCAGTGCCCTCAAACCTGAAATGCTGGAGTTTGATATTTGACAATTCGTAACGTGAACCACTCCATCAGGCATGACTTCAACATATTTGCTAGCCTTAAAGCTACCCTCCTAGCAGTTCTCCACCACTGTAATCGGGTTCATAGTTCACCATGACCCTGTCCATGATAATCTTAGAAGGGTGAACAGGAAGTTATGCGTCTCTTAGGCAGTCAGACGAAAATGAGAAAAAGATGCCCAAGTTGCACAGCTTGAAAAGGCGGTACTGATTGCAACTGCTCTTCCCTGTTACGCATGATGGATTACACAGGAGCGTGGAAATCCGTGACAACTGAAGCGTCCTCTACTGCCCCCCTCTGTCTGTGGACAACGAAATGCACAATCTTACCAGATTTCTTTTTTCTAAGCACTTTTTGAGGTAGACCAGCACATGTTCAGTCTGCTTTGGGCCTGTCCCAAGAGTTTCCATGACTTTCTTTTTCATTCACTCTTCAACATCACCATCAACAACTCTGCAGAAAGGGAACACCTCACACACGCTCGCACGCACGCACGCATGCACCCACAAACACACGCACGCACATGCACATGCACACACACACACACACAGCCCTTTGCGGTCGTCTGGGCTTTAGGCAACATTACCTTACCTTACACGTACACGCATACACACAGACATGCACACACACACACACACACACACACACACACACACACACACACACACACACACACACACACACGCACTTCTTCTTCCTCGTTCGCTTCCCGTTAGATGAGCAGCCCGGTGTCCTCGATGAAGGCTGCCGTCCACCGCAGCTCCTCCAGGGTGCCGTACAACTTGGCTTCCACTGCTGTCGGTGTTGGCCAGTACTTTCTTCTGGATGTTGCATGCATCATACAGTCTTGAAGGATGTGGTCAGTTGTCATTGGTCCCTCACCACAAGGGCATTGTCCACTCTGTCCAATGCCAAATTTTGTGTGCGTGTGGTGGAGCAGGCGATTGTGTCCAGTCCTCAGGTGGAAGATCTTGACCTGTTCCCGTCGTCCCAGCAAATGGTGTTTGTCTTCTTGGATGTGTTTGGGGTGCTGGAGGCGCCACTTTATTCCTTGCTGTGCCTTGATGATTGTCTTGATTTCATCGTATGACACCAGGTTGTTGACCTGCTCCTTCTGTGCACCGTCTTTTGCCAGAATATCCGCTTTTTCGTTGCCTCTGATACCACAGTGTGCTGGTACCCATTGTATCACCACTTTTTCCACTCTGGCACTCAGGGTAACAAGTGCTGAAGTAAGATGGTTCTGTTCTTTGCAGCAGGAGTTCTTGAAGGCTTGGAGCACGGAGAGAGCATCTGAGAACACCACCACCTGCCCTGTTTTTCTTGTGGAGTTCTGCGAGACTGTTGTGGCTGCCTCACAGAGAGCTTCTCGCTCAGCTCAGAAGTTGGTGGAGTATTTTCTTCATCTCCGTCTTTGTATCGGAGGAAGATTCCAACTCCACCATTCTTCGTTGCTTCTGTGGTGGAGCCATCTGTAAAGACATGGGTCCAGTCTTCCTGGGGGTACTGGTTGCAGATGTACTCCTTGGCCAGGGCTTTCCTTTGGGTGTCTGAGTGTGTTCTCTTCTCCACTCCGGGAATGCTGGTGACAACTGTTGGGAACACCTGCCTCTTCCAAGATGGGTGGGTGACATTTGCCGGAATAAGCTTTGCTTCATGTTCCATCAAGACTGGGGTTTGTCTTTCAAGGCGTCTTGACTGGTGGATGAAGCTGCCTCTTTTCAGCCAGCTTTTGGTGGGTCTGCTCATTCTGTCATTCATTAGATGGTTTTCAAGGCATTTGAATTTTGCTGCCTGGATGAGGATCTTTATGTCCCTTCTGTCCTCCAATGACTAGTCCAGTGGTCTCCTCCATCTTCAGGATTGGGGTGGATCTCATGGCGCCAGTTATGACACGCTGAGCTTGGTTCTGTATCTTGTTGAGATGGTCGAGGTTAGACTTTGCAGCTGATGCCCATGCTGATGTCCCGTACTCAACTACAGGTCAGACTCTCCCCGTATAGAGTCTCTTCAGGATACGTTCGTCAGCCCCCAGCCCGTCCCTGCAAGTTTCTTCATGATCGCCAGTCTCAGCTTGGCCCTGCTACAGCATCTGGTGATCTGCTGTTCCTAAGTGAGCCTGCGGTCAAAGGTCACTCCCAGG
>CM065720.1:81110219-81202719 GCA_033310375.1 Conus canariensis | reverse complement strand
TTTTCAAGGCGTACATTCTGGGTTATCTGGGTTATGTTTTGGTACTACCAGTTACAGATTGCTGACCAATAATCAAGATCTGGAAGTCAGATGTGACAAAGAGAGCTTCAGTACACAGACTGTCCATGCATAGATCAATTACACCTGCTGTGGAAAACGATGAGCTGACACGGCAAAGGGAAGGGGATGCAGGAAATTAAAGATCAGTGTAAAACAGATTCCAGTGAAGTGCCATAAACCCTCATTCCAGATGCAGTTATAAAGGCTTTGTGAAACAGATTCTTCTGAACTGCCTTAAACCTTTATGCTAGATGTATTGAAATGGTTTCTTGAGATCGGTGACGAAGTAAAAAATCAATGCCTTCAAACCTGAAATGCTGGAGTTTGATTTTTGACAATTCGTAACACGAACCACTCCATCAGGCATGACTTCAACATATTTGCTAGCCTTAAAGCTACCCTCCTAGCAGTTCTCCACCACTGTAAGCTTGCCCGAATCGAGTTCATAGTTCACCATGACCCTGTCCCCGATAATCTTAGAAGGGTGAACAGGAGATGAACAGTGTGTGTTCATAGGCAGTCAGAAGAACAAAGAGAAAAAGATGCCCAAGGTGCACACCTTAAAAAGATGGTACTGATTACGACTGCTCTTCCCTGCTATGCATGATGGATTACACAGGGATATGGAAATCCATGACAACTAAAGCATCTGCTTCTGCCCTCCATCCGTCGTCTGTGGACAATGAAATGCACAATCTTACCAGATTTCTTTTTTCTAAGGACTTTTTGAGGTAGACCAGCACATGTTCAGTCTGCTTCGGGCCTGTTCCAAGAGTTTCCGTCCATGACTTTCTTTTTCATTCAGTCATCAGCATCGAGCCATCAACTCTGCAGAAAGGGAACACCTCACATACACACACACACACAATACACACACACACAACATGCATACACACACACACACATACACACATACATGCACACACACGCATGTATGTGTGCACACACATACGCACGAGTGTGCACACACACACACACATACACACACACACACACACACACACACTCACACACACGCACATGCGTACACTTACGCAGAAACACACATGCACGTATGCACACACACAGAAATATGCGCGCGCGCGCACACACACACACACACACACACACACACACACACACACACACACACACACACACACACACACAATGTACATGGAAGATGATGACAGTAATGCTGATGTTGATGACAATAGTCATGGTGACAATAAAAGTCATGGTTGTTGTGGGATGGTGGTCTTACGTAAATGCGTGTTCCTCAAAAGAGTGTGATTAGGTGTATAACGGTGAGTTTCTATTCCATATGTAAAATGAACAACCACAAAAGCCTCGTTAGTGAATTCCAGTACTTATGAAGGACAGTCCCCGCCCCCCACCTAAATCGAGTGAAGCTCAAGTTGTCCTTGGATGACACCCTACCCAAAAGCATGTGTGGCCCAGACAGACTCCCCATCGAAGCAAATGAAGGTCAATTGGCCCTGAAGACTTCCCATCTGAAGCAAATGAAGATCAGCTAACCCTAAAGACTCCCCATCTGAAGCAAATGAAGATCAATTGGCCCTAAAGACTTCCCATCTGAAGCAAATGAAGGACAGTTGGCCCTGAAGACTCCGCATCTGAAGTAAATGAAGGTCAATTGGCCCTGAAGACTTTCCATCTGAAGCAAATGAAGGTCAATTGAAGACTTCCCTTCTGAAGCAAATGAAGATCAATTGAAGACTTCCCTTCTGAAGGAAATGAAGGTCAGTTGGCCCTGAAGACTTCCCATCTGAAGCAAATGAAGATCAATTGAAGACTTCCCATCTGAAGCAAATGAAGATCAATTGAAGACTTTCCATCTGAAGCCAATGAAGGTCAATTGGCCCTGAAGACTTTCCATCTGAAGCAAATGAAGGTCAATAGAAGACTTCCCTTCTGAAGCAAATGAAGATCAATTGAAGACTTCCCTTCTGAAGCAAATGAAGGTCAATTGGCCCTGAAGACTTCCCATCTGAAGCAAATGAAGGTCAGTTGAAGACTTCCCATCTGAAGCAAATGAAGATCAATTGAAGACTTTCCATCTGAAGGAAATGAAGGTCAATTGGCCCTGAAGACTTCCCATCTGAGGCAAATGAAGGTCAATTGGCCCCGAAGACTTCCCATCTGAGGCAAATGAAGGTCAATTGGCCCTGAAGACTTCCCATCTGAGGCAAATGAAGGTCAATTGGCCCTGAAGACTTCCCATCTGAAGGAAATGAAGGTCCATTTGCCCTGAAGACTTCCCTTCTGATTGAAATTAAGGTCAGTTGAAGACTTCCCATCTGAAGGAAATGAAGGTCAATTGGCCCTGAAGACTTCCCTTCTGATGGAAATTAAGGTCAGTTGAAGACTTCCCATCTGAAGCAAGTGAAGGTCAATTGGCCCTGAAGACTTTCCATCTGAAGCAAATGAAGGTCAACTGGCCTTGAAGACTTCCCATCTGAAGCAGATGAAGGTCAAACTGACCATGAAGATATCCACTGAAGCAAATAAAGGTTGAACTGACATGAAGACTTCCCATCTGAAGGAAATAAAGGTCAATTGGCCCTGAAATGATTCCCCATCTGAAGCCATTGAAGGTCAGTTGGACTGTAAGGATTCACCACCTGAAGCAAGTGAACGTCATTTGGTTCTGAAAGGTCCCCATTTGAAACAAGTGTGTATGTGTGTGCATGTGTGTGTTCATATACTTATATATCCCGCTAGTCAAAAATTTTATGTTGATAATGTAACCTCCTCTTTTTGTTCTTGTTTTCTATCTCTCCCACATTATCCCCTACCCTCACACCCACCCCTTTTATTTCTTTTCTTTTCTTTCTTAATTTTCACCCAGGTCATTGTCTTAATGGAAGATTTGTTTGTCTGCTCTTGTTTCCCCCATCCCCCCCACTCCACTTCTACAACACATTTTTATTTGGCAGATTGCATCATTTACGACATCTGAGTGAAAGCTGTTCGGTGCAATTATTAGCTGCAGTCATCTGTTGGGGAACTGACAGTGCTTGAGATATTTGACAGTAGAACTGATCTCTGAGACTGTTGACACCTCTTGACCTCCCTTGTGTCCTTGAATGGATCCTCAAGCATAGGCTTAAAGATTTTCCACAATATTTATTATTCTTTACATAATAATTTAATTTTTCTCCAATGCATATCCTTCCAGTGCTTTTTTTCTTCTCATTTTATGTTTTTTACCCTTCAGTGGTTGCTTTAGGGTTGCTGTTGGAGTTTGGTTTCGAACCCTTGGTGGTGAGAATACTACAGATTCACAGATTGAGGTATACCTCCATTTAATATCAGAAAGAACCAACACAATCAGCCGTATCCTACTGATGAGTCCAAATCAGCAGACGAAAGGCCTTTGGACAAACGCTGTATATATTTATATATATATATGTGTGTGTGTGTGTGTGTGTGTGTGTGTGTGTGTGTTATATATATATATAGAGAGAGAGAGATATGTGTGTGTGTGTTTGTATATGTATGTATATATATATATGTGTGTGTATATATATGTATATGTGTGTATCTATATACATAGATAGCTAGAGAGACAGACACGACGGATAGATAGATAGATACCCTCTGGGGTTGCAACCTTGCTGTGGTCGGAGGGCTTGCGTGTCCTGTGATGCCTTACGCTTTGCTGACAGGGGCATCAGTACTCAACTAGATGGTTAGTTCTTGTTAATGCTTCTAGGCCTGTCAAGCCAAGTTGCTGTCAGGCCTAAGTACTACGTGGTAGGAATTGATGCCCCTGGTAGGGTCTCCCATGTCAGAAAGGTTAAGAGTGATGACCCTGACAAATGGTAACCCACCTTTTTTCCTTTTCTATGTTCTGCCTTTTTTAATGGTTCTTTTCTCTCTTTGTCTCCCTTCAAGTCTTCTTTTCCACATTTTTTTTTCTCTGATACTTGAGTCGCTGCCGTAAGCAGCGGAGAAGCCCGAGCTACAGCAATCTGGTGAGGGGCTGAGTGGCTGATCCCAATTCAGTTGCAAAGGTGCACTGTCTGGTGTTCATGCAGGATGGTACAAGGCAGACGGACACCATACTATGGCCATCCATTGTCCTTGTCCAGCACAGCAGGTCTCCTGGAGTGACCTTTTATTTCTGCCAATTTAAAAACCTTAATGATCATAAACAACACTAAAACTGGAAAGAGACGAAAACTGGGTTGTGACCCTTCGAGGGACATGGACTCAGACTCAGACACAGAAGTCTGGAAGACAGGCGTTTAGCCCTCTTGGCTGGTGATCCAGTCAGCAGATGGCGAACAACTGATAACCAAGCTGAGTCCCTTTGCTGTTGCAAAGGGGCTGAAAGGTTTTGCAGGTGCAGAGCCAAAATCAGTCAAGAGGCTGAGGGATGGTTCCCTGCTCATGCAGGTTGATGGAAAAGTCCTCTCAGACAACTTACTTAAGTGAACAAGTCTTGTGGATATCCAATTCGGGTGTCCCCTCACAAAACTCTGAACTCTTCAAAGGGTGTCATTCGATGCCGAGAGTTGTTTGGGATATCTGATGGAGAGATGTAGGCTGAGTTGGCTGATCAGGGAGTTGTAGAGGTCAGGAAGGTGACTTGCCTAAAGGGTGCAGAGAGAAAACCAACCAATACTCTGTTCCCCACCTTTGCAAAACCAACTCTTCCAGAGTCCATAAAGGTGGGATACCTGAGAGTGAAAGTAGCCCTGTTTGTATTATCCCCACTGAGGTGTTTTAGATGTCAACGATTTGGTCACATCAGTGAGAAATGCCTGGGAGAGGAGGTGTGTGCCACCTGCAGCAAAGCAGTTCATGAGGGCGGATGTGAATCCACGAAATGCGTGAACTGTGATGGTAACCACCTTTCTTCAAAAGACTGCCCAGTTTGGCGAGTAGAAAGTGAAATTCTGCGTGTAAAAACAGAAAAAAAGATTTCATTCTTCGAAGCTGAAAAGTTGGTGCAGGAACAGAAGGGAGACCGACTCCTTTCTTCGACCCTTTTTAAAAAAAACACTCAGGGCAACTCAGGTGGAAGCCAGTATACAAACCGACCCATGTGGTCTCAAGCCGCTGAAGTGTCTTCCGGCTTCAGATACATTGCAAGGGAGAACGGCCGTTGGCAGAGACCTTAAACCCACCAAAGGATGTGCTTCCAGTGCATCTACTAAGCCTGCAGCTGTGTGGGCTGCTCAGCAAGGGGTTTGCCCCGAGACGGCTCCTAAGCTGAGATCACCTCCCAAAGGAGGTGCCCCGACAGTGACATCAAACAAAGTGGTGTTGGTGGAGTGCAAAGGAAAGCTTCCACCAATGCCACAAAAATCATCGAGTTCCTTCCCACCCCCCCTCCCACCCCCCTCCTGGGAAGCAAAAATCATCAGAACCACCAGAGAGATGAAAAAAGGCGGAACTCATACTGCAGAATGCGTTTGAAGCTCTATATGATGAAGAGGACATTGATATGGACGAATAGAGTCCTTATCCAAATGGGAAAAATTTTACAATGAAACATCAGGGGACTGTATTCCAATTATGACGAACTGCAGCTTTTGTGCTGCTAAGCAAGGCCTGTCCTAGTTTCACTGCAAGAAACGCTTCTGAGGTCTGATAAAACTTTCACCCTTTTTGTTTACAGCTTCCTAGATCAACCTGCACAACTTGTTAAACATGGCGTTACTGGCGGAGTAGCCTTACTCATTCACAACTGTTCTCTATAGCCCAATTGCTCTGCAGACTCCGCTTCAGGCAGTGGCAGGTCGGTTTACTCATCATAAAACAATAACTGTCTGTAGCTTGCATCTGTCTCCAAATATCTGTGTCACCAAACAGGACCTCATTTCACTCTTGGAGCAGCTTCCTAGACCCTTCCTGCTATTGGGCGATCTGAATGGTCATTTTCCTCTGTGGGAAAATGAGGGATCTTCACCAGGGGGTCTGCTTTTAGAGGAAGTGTTGTCAGAGTTTGATTTGTGTGTCATGGGAAATCGCCTACTTACTTTCACTCCGCTAATGGCACCACATCTTGTCTGGATCTTTCTGCTTGTAATCCTTTCCTGTTTCTGGATTTTGTTTGGGAGGTTGTTGACGACCTACATGGTAGTGGCCGCTTTCCTGTGTTGCTTCAGTATACAAATGCAGAAAGTGAGTCCTTAACAAAGCAGATTTGGAGCTCTTTGCCACTAAATTTCTTAATGATCTGGAAGAGGACAATATCCTGCGAAGTAAAGATCCAACAAGAAGTCTTTCAGATTTCATACCGAATTGTGCTAAATCAACCATTCATACATCTTCCAAGAAGCCCCTAATGCCAAAAGTTCCTTGGTTCAACTCTGAATGTAAGAAAATTAACAAAGCCCGCAAAAGAGCTCAACGCTGGGTCTCCCGCAGACCATCGATGCCCAACGTCTGAGCACATCAGAAATTGAGAGCAAAATGCAAACACATTTATAAAACAAGTAATTGTTTGTCTTGGAAACAATTTTGCTCAAGTCTCATGTCGAAAACATCAAAGAAAAAAGTGTGGAAAACCGTCAAGAAAATTAAAGGGAAGAACACCTACCCCACTGTGAACCATCTCAAGTTTTCCGACTCTTTAATAACAGAAAAAAGCTGTTGCCAATCTGCTTGCTTCAACTAATGAAACAAATTCCTTTTCTAACAAATCAGCCTGTTTTGTCAAAAACAAAGCCCTCAAAGAAAAATCACCCTGCAATTTTTCATTAGACAACATGGAAGAGTACAATCTTCCTTTCACTTTTAATGAATTGAAATCTGCCTTACTTTCTTGCAGCGATTCCTCTCCTGGTATAGATAAAATCTGTTATAAACTTTTGAAACATCTTCCACAGAAATGTCTGGACATCTTGCTACAAGTGTACAACCATGTTTGGACTACTGGGTTCTTTCCACCTTCTTGGCAAAAGGCCCTGATCATACCTATTCCCAATAAACCTGGAAAAGATCTTTCAAACCCATCAAATTACCATCCAGTAACTTTGGCCAGCTGTATCTGCAAACAGATGGAAAAAATGGTCAGTGCTACATTCATGTAGAAACTTGAAACCGACGGCCTTCTGGCGAAAGAACAGTGTGGTTTCCGCAAACATCGAACTACAGTGGATCATTTGATCCCTCTCAGATCTACACTTTGAAACACCTTTCCAAATAAACAACACACAGTAGCTATTTTCTTTGACTTGGAGAAGGCCTACGATTCCACCTGGAAATCTGGGATACTATATGATCTCCGTGATTTTGGTTTTCGGGGTCATCTTCCACTCATTATGAACATTTTTTTGGCAGAATGACAGGTTCGGGTTGGCACCACTCTCTCTGATGTTCACAAGCAGGAGTTGGGTTCATACTGTCTCCTGCCATCTTTAGCATAAAAGTAAACAACATTGTTAATTCAGTTCAACAAGGTTCCGACTGCTCATTGTTTGTAGATGATTTTTAAATTTTTTTTAAAAAATCAAACAATTGGAGATTACAGGTGCGCAAAAAGAGGACAGTGCGCAGAGTCTACACATCAGCAGCATCTCCGTAAGTCACACCCACAAATACCTGACTCACAAAACAAAACAGAAAAAAAAAAAGAAAGAAAACATCGAAGCAAAAAAAAAAAGCAAATCAAGCACAATACAGTTTCAACTATATCTGTCTAATATAACGTAAGGGCATACTATGCAGTACAGCATAATACAACACAGTACAATAAAAATACAATAAAAATACAATGAATCCAAAACAATCTGTTCAGTGGAGTGCTCCTTTGTTAATACTATACGACCGGCCCTGACACCAGATCTTCACACAATATTGGTTCGACCTTTAGGTGACTTCAGCTCTAAACATCCTCAGCTTGACCTTAAGCTAAAGCTAAAACCTGCCCTTTCTTCAGAATGTCAGTTTAATCCATGCTTATTTCATTCTACTTTATTGACTGACCTTAATTGACATCTTGACATGATTTCTTTACAGCCTTAAAACTGCCCTTAGTTTTATATTGAATCTCATCCTGTTCTTAATATGAAGAAGACCTAAAACTTTCTTTTGTTCTAAGTAAGTTTTTTTCTTCATTTTTTATTTTTGTAATTGCGACTCAGGATCATAAATATTCAGTGTTCTAATAAATGTGTGTACTGACTCCATTTTTGTTCAAAATCAGTGTTTCATATCCAGATTATGAAAGTATTTTTCCATTAATGTGTGTACTGACTCCATTTTTGTTCAAAATCAAAGTGTTTCATTTCCAGATTATGAAAGTATTTTTCCATTTGATATCTTAATCTTAATTCTTTAAAGAATGTTTGCACTGATGGTCTTATTTTGTTCATTCTGCATTTATATATGTAGAATTTTCCCAGTAGAATTATAAGGTCAAGAATTTCATCTTGTTTTTGTGTTGTCTTCAATGCCAAAGAGAATCAGTTCGATGTTAAATGACAGCCTATGACAAGTTGCACATTTTTCTCTCAGAATTAGTTGTAGCTCTATCCAAAAAGAACGAGAAAAGTCACAGTTATGTAGATAGTGTTGGATGGTATTTTTTTCCTGGTTACAAAAATTGCACATATTACTGTTAAGTATTCCCATCTTCTTTAAAACAGTATTTGTCACTAAAATTCTGTAACATATTCTAAGTTGAAACCACTTTAGTTTTATTTCCAATATTCTCTTAACCTTTTTAAAAACCTTTTCCCAGTCAACTGGTATGCTAAGCTTTTCTTCCCAGTGCACAAAAGGTTTAATATTTAGAATTTCTATTTTATTAAGTAGGATATTGTAGTACCTTATAGTTCCTTTGGATACACAGATTATCGAACGTATTGCCTTTGTACAGGAGTCGCCTACATTATCATTAATGACAATTTGTCTTGTTCTTTTATACTGTTTGTTTGTAAACAACTCATGTATTCTAAGAAATTTACTTTGCTATTGATCTTGTGTGAGAAAGCTCTGTAACTTAAGAATTCTCCATTGCTGTCTACAAGGTCTTTGATGAATACAATATTCCTCTGTGCCCAGTCTTTGTAATAAAAGACTTCATTCGCAATCTTAAATTTTTCATTATAAAAGATTGGTTCAGCTAACAGCTCATTCCCGTTCTTAAGTTCAATTTGTGTACAAAATTTTACATACGCTGAGAAGACATTTGTCCAAAACTGGTTAGACATGTTTGGTTCAAATCGTTTGGGTCCATAACTTTGTATTAAATTAATTTTTGGACATGAAAGTCTTGTTTTATGAATCCACTTTTGGGGTTGAACTATGATCTTTCTCAGCCAAGCTAATTTTAATGCCTCTATGTATGTCTTGATCTCAGGAATGCCAATGCCTCCTTCTTCAATATTGTGCACAGAGTACTTTCTCTGGATTTTATCCGTTTTTTCATCCCATACAAAGTTAAAACACATTTTCTGCATTTGTTTGATCTGAGTGTCTGGAGGATTTGGAAGCAATATCCAGAGATAGGTGAGTTTTGATAACACTAAAGATTTAAGTACCACCACTCTACCTAATGGTGTAACAGTCCTTTGCAACCATATTTTGAACAGATGTTTTACCTCTAATAACTTGTCTTTCATATTTATTTCTGTGACTCTTCAGATATCATTAGTAAACCAGAGCCCTAATATTATAAATCTAAGAGGATTCCATTCTATATCTGTATTCACAATATATATATTCGAAGAGTTTTTCTTGCTACCTAACCATACGTTGAATGTTTTCGAGTAATTCAGTTTCAGTCCTGATATAATTTCAAACTCATTAAGCCTTTGGAACAGCTTTTCATAAGAGTTTCTGTCACCTTCCAATGTAAAAGATGTATCATCTGCAAACTGACAAATCTTAAATTCTGTGTCAGCCACTTTAATACCCTTTATATCTCTGTCATCTCTTATTTTACAAGCAAGTATTTCTGCACATAAAACAAATAAATAGGGTGATATTGGATCTCCTTGCCTGCAACCTCTTTCTATTTTGAAATTTGAGGACATTTTCCCATTTACTAACACATAAGCTTTTATGTCATTGTAAAAGACAGATGCCCATTTACGTATTTCATCTCCAAAACCAAATCTCTTTAGTGTTTTATCCATGTATGACCAGCTAATGGAGTCGAATGCTTTCTCGAAGTCAACAGAGACCAATAAACCGGGTAATCTTTTTTCATCAAGGTAATGGATAATGTCATAAATAGTTCTGATGCTGTCCCCTATGTATCTTTCAGGAACGAACCCTGTCTGGTCTTCGTTTATGAGTTTAGGCAAGATCGATTTAATTCGACTGGCTATAGACGCTGATCCGATTTTATACACAATATTTAGGAGAGTTATTGGTCTCCAGTTCTTAAGGTATTCTTTGGGTTTATCTCCCTTTGGTAGACAAATTATGATTCCTTCCTTCTGTGTAACGGACATTTCACCTCTAAAGAACCCTTCATTTAAGGAACGAACAACAGAATTGCCTAGCTGTTTCCAGAAGAATTTGAAAAAATTAACTGTCATCCTGTCTGTACCAGGATTTCTGTCATTTTGCATTAATTTTAGAGCTTTTGACGCTTCTTCTAATGTTATGGGCCCTTCTAACTTATCCGATTCTGTTTTTGTTAACCTAGGCAAATTATGAACGTAGTCTTCCATAAGGATATCATCTGTGTTTTTGTCCTTGTATAATGTTTGATAAAAATTCCTCATTTCTGTAAGAAGATCATCTGTTTCAGATAGTATTTCTCCTCGTTTTGTCACAAGTTTCGTCAATTGTTTGCTAACAAAGTGCCTCTTTTCCAAAGAAAAGAAATATTTCGTTGTTTTTTCACCCTGTGACGCCCATTTGGCTTTTGATCGAAGAATTATACCGTCTATCTTCTTTTTTTTTTTCTAATTTCACTTAACTCTCCTCTTTGCTCTTGTAGTACCTTTAAATCAGATTCGTTTAAAGGTGAGTTTTTTTTCTAGTTCTACAATGTTTTTCTCTAAAGTTTGTTCTGTGTCATCCATCTTTTTCTTGTCTCTTATACTATACGATATGGTCTGAGCTCTTATCTCCGTAAGTAATACATCAAGGGACAGCTGGTTAGAGATAGTAAATTGAATTTGGTCACTAGGAATTTGCTCTATGTTATGTCGATCGTATGGTAAAACTGCGTACTGCTCTTTAGTTTTCTTGATAGTTTCTTTAACAAGTTCAATATAAGAAGTATTTTTCAGTGAAGATGAATTAAATTTCCAAAGACTTCTCTGTCTTACTTCTGCTTTATATTTCAGACTGATACAAACAAGAGAGTGATCACTTCTGTGTCCATATAAAATGTCAGCTTCCTCAACATATGTGATCAGTGAATCGGACACAAGGAAAAAATCTAAACAGCTTTGTTGGAGAGGATTGAGTCTTCTCCATGTGTATCTGTGGGCATCAGGGTTGAGTTCTCTCCAAATGTCAGCAAGTTCCAAGTTTAACATCATATCAGTTACCTTATCCTGAGACTTAGGGTTGTTAATATTTTTATAATTATGGTAGTCAAGGTTTGGGTTAATAACAAGGTTCCAATCTCCGGCTACGATTACGTTAGGGATCCTGAAATTTTCTATTCTTTTTTTGTAATTCTGCATAGAAAGATGGTTGGTCCCTATTTGGTCCATAAATGTTAACTAGTAAAATATCTTTTTCCATAGTGCTTAGCACTAATATTATATAATTTCCTTTTTCATCTTTTACTGTCTTTTTTTTTATCTTGAACTCAAAGTTGTTATTTAACAGAATAGCTACTCCTCTAGATTTACTACTATTCGATGCGAATATACATTCATAACCCCCTTCTGTTCTAACTTGACGATACATTTTTTGACTGAAGTGAGTATCCTGTAGGAAGTAGATAGAATGATTTTTCTGATGAAGAAACTGAAATACATCTCTTCTTTTCTGAAGATTTCCTAAGCCCTGGCAGTTCAGTGATGATATTGTTATATTACTCATTTGTCTTGCTCTTTCCCTTTGTTCAAAAGCACTTTGGCAATGTTCATTTCTACATACTTCAACCTTCGTTTTGTTCTTTCAATTGTCTGGTATAAAAAAAAAAGGGTCGAACCAGTTACCACAAAAAGGAAACAACCTAAAAAAAAGTCACGTCTATTTAACATACTAGACATGTTTACCCTATATTGCACAAGACAAACAAACAAGTAAAAATATCCAAAAACAGTTCTGAAAAAAGACATTCCTCTGACCATCGTGTGCGAACATGTGTGCAGAAGAGGAGAAAGGCAAACCTTATTTGAATTAGACATTACAGAGAAAAAACAAAATCTGACAGCACTCAACAAAAATCACAATTTATAATCAACAATCGGTGTACAAGTTCACTTTCTGACTACATATCACCCATAATCATCAGTGTTTTCTTTTTTTTTTTCTTCCCTTTTTCTTTTTATGAGACGAATGATGAAAATCACAAAGGACAACAACAGCTTCGTAATTCAGTATGACTACGGAGTGCCATGAGGTGTGTTTGTCGAACAAGTACAAGCGCTTCGGATTGCCTGTGTATGCAGGTCTCAAATGTGTGTGTTTCTGTATCTGTTCTATGTGTGTGCGCGCGCACACACCCTTACGCGCGCACACACGCACACCCGCACGCATGCGCACACGCGCGCCCAGATGGGCGCGTGAACACGTGCGCGCGATGACTATATATATATAAATATATGTGCTTGTGTGTCTGTTCGATCGAGAGAGAGAGAGAGAAAAAACGTGTGCGCGTATTTGCAAACTTGCGTGCGAGTGACTCGATGCGGGCGTTCATGGTCCTACGTGAGGAGTGCGGGGTGGGGCCACATGTATGTGTGTGAACTCTCATCAGCAAGATGCTGCAAGCGACTTCATCTCTGTTTATTCTCAGTGGACACTGTGTTCAAACTTACACTTACAAGAAAGGTTATAAGAATATTCCAATCATGCAATTCACCGTCTGCAACACACACCCCCCACCTCACCCCCCACACCCCTGCCCCCAAAATAAATAAATAAATTCATAAATAAATGGATAAAATCGACACCTAAAAAAACGAGAGCAGTATAGGACCGGAGCTATAACCTCCAGGACATTCCCAGTAGAATCAAGTACTTAATGCATTTGGGCCACTCTCGCACACCATTCCACACACAAAGAGGTAAATCATATACACATTGCAACAACAGCAAACATTTGTGTGTTTCATCCTGAAAAAATTATCATTTCCAGTGCATAAAAAAAATAAGTGAATAAATGAAATAAAGTGGGAGGGTGGGGTCATAGAGTGAAGTGAGTGAAGGGGAAAGGCTAGCGGCGAGGGGACGGGGAGGACCAGGGAAGGGAGGCGAGCAAAAAAAGAAAAAAAAAGAGGGGAGGGGGGAGCAGAGGGGTCGGGTTCAGCCAGAAGCCTACAAAGAAAGAGAGGGAGGGGAGAGAGATCAACTCCATTTTCGATGCAAAAAGCCTCTCTCCACCTACCTCTGACTTCCCGTTTGAAGACCACGCAGTCAAAGTCACGGAGTGTTCTGAGGCTTTCTTCAACAGTTTGTAATTTAACTGCGTGAGGTCCTCACCCACAGATACCCCGGAGTGTTTCAGCCTGCGCCTGTCGGTGAGCACTCGACTCCGGAGTCTCCTCGAGAAAAACCTTGCGATGATGGGGCGTGGTCGGGTTCCTCCTGGCTTGCTGACTCGGTGGGCCATCTCGATATCTTCCTGCTTTACCGCAACTCCCAGCTTTTCGTTGAAAATGTTCACACAGTGTTGGACACAGTTGTCTATCGTTTCCTCCCCCCCCCCCCCCCCCCTTCAAACATGTCACTTTCTAACTTGTCCATTCTCATGTCCTGCTTGGCGGCTGTCTTATTCATTTCTTCTCTCAGTTCTTTTATATCTACTTTAGTTGCTAAGTTTACAAGACTCGGTTTAATTTCATCAAGAGTTTCTTGCAGAGCCATGTCTTCTTCTTCACTGGCTACACTAGCTGTTCTGTGTTTCTTCCTGTCTTGTTTTTCCTTGTCTGTATTAGGACTGACACAAGTATCACTTGCAGACGATGTTGACGATGGCTTTCTTTTGTTTGAGCCTCGTGACCAGTGTTTGGAGATGGTACTAGTCATACTTCTTGAAAACTCTCTACCTGTATAGCTTCGCTGATTCACTTCCACACACTAACAACACACCACATTTTGTCACTTCTCCTTTGAAATCACTTCACATGAAACATGGCCGCCTCTTCCATCCTTCGAATTACAAAATCGCAATGTTCAAAAACATGTTACTATTGACACAAACTGCTGTCCAAACTCGCTCTACACACTGTTCGCCATAAAGAATGCTTCAGCGTTCCGCCATTGCACGGACCTTTCCACCACGCTAAAATCTGAACTCAGGTTTAAGGAAAGAAGGGAGAGAGAACAGAAGAAACACGTCCTCTCTGTCCGTGAGCGCTGGTCCGAGTCTCTGTAGATGATTTTGCTCTCTATGCAACTGGAAGCTTGTACCCCAGTGTTCAGCGCAGGCTCTGGCTTTGTGTGGACAAAATACATCTTTGGGGAGAAGGAAATGGCTTTACTTTTTCTGCTACTAAGACACAGTGTATTCACTTCCATAATTTTTGACAGTTCTTTGCTGATCCTGAAATCCAAATAGGGAGATCTCTCTTTTCAGCTGTAAAAGAGGCCAAATTTCTAGGAGTTATTTTTGACCAAAAGCTCAACTTTCTTAGTCACATTAAACACTTAAAAACTTCTTGCCAGAAAGCTTTTAACATCCTGCGGGTAGTAGCACACACTGAGTGGGGCGCTGAACAGAAAACTTTGCTGCACCTCTACAGAACCTTGGTCTGTTCTAAACTGGACTGTGGTTGTGCTGTGTATGGCTCTTCAAGACCCTCTTATCTGAAACTCTTGGATCGTATTCACCATCAAGGGCTTTGTCTCTGTCTTGGAGCATTCCGCACCACCCCTGTGTACAGCCTGTATGCAGAGGCAGGTGAACCCTCATTGTCCAACCGCAGGCTGAAACTCCTTGAATTGGTATCTCAGATTGTTCTCTGAACTGGAAAACCCTGCCTATGACTGTGTTTTTAACCCTCAGTTTCAAAGTAAATTTGGAAAAAAAATTCCCACTATATTTTTCTGTATGGGCAGCCTCATGCGCAGAATGCAGGTCTTGATCTAGAAGTTGTGTCTGACTTCTCCAAGTTTCCAGATAAGTTTCCATTGACCTTTTTCACACCAGAAATACGCTTTGATCTTGCTGCTTTTCGCAAAGAATCCACCACTTCTTAGGTATGCAAGGCATTGCTTGCCAATTTCTGTACAGAATTCCCATCCTTTCAGAAAATATTTGATAAAGGGATTTCTCTATCGACTTTGACCAGCATGTGTCAGTCTGTTGGACTTGAAATCGAAGCTGAAAAAGAAAATGAGGAGCCAGTTGTACGAATTGAAGAAGGTGCAGATCTGTCGGGTATGAACTGCGATGGGCAGCCTCTACGAGATCTACAAATGGCAGAACAGTTTTCCTGTAACTGCATGCAGATCAATTGCATTCCAGCTGCTGATGACCAACATAATAGATCTGTGTGTGTGTGTGTGTGTGTGTGTCTGTGCATATTTGTGGAGAGGAGAGGGAGCACTGGATTTGAACGTCGGGATATTGTGTGTCTGTGTCTGTGTCTCTGTGTGTGTGTGTGTGTGTGTGTGTGTGATGTGTGTGTGTGTGTGTGTGTGTGTGTGTGTGTGTGTGTGTGTGTGTGTGTGTGATTTATTTAACGTCTTTCCCTAATCGTGATATTAGGCGATGCTTGTGTGTGTGTGTGTGTGTGTGCATGCGTGCTTGTGTGTGTGTGTCTGTGTGTGTGTGTGAGGACAAGAGAGATTCAGTGTGCCCCCACCCAGGCAACTGAAAAGGCAGAAGAAAGAATAATGCACAAGCATTTGTTTCTGATAAGATATGTTGTGTTAATTATGAATATATGCTGTTTTTATCATAGGATGTCATGAATTGTGAGTCCGGTATGTGTTAATGCACAGTGCAAGAGAGCTGCCTTTTTTCCTTCCAAGAACCCACTTTTTTGTTCTTTAAGTTGGGCAAAATGAAAACTAGAAAATACATATTAATTCAATCAGTTGTGATTAGTGTATCTGTGCTAAGACAACATTAAAAGCAAAAGTATTTATCAAATAAAAGAAATCAGATTTTTCATTTTTTAGCACCCTAAACAGCCATTAAATACACCAATGCATATCTGACTGGGGATAAAATTCAATTATTAAAGTGTTTACAATGATCATTTTGATGGTTTCCCACATTTTCATAAGTTTATAGCAAAATTAAACCTTGGTTGCTAAAGAAAAATAGTTGGAGAAATTAGGGAAACTTTAAAGCCATTTTTCTTAAAATGGATACCGTGCTAATGGGGTAATTTGAAGGGTCATAACTTTTTCATTTTTTAACGTACAGAAATTCTTTATATATCATTGGAAAGGTCTTTTTCTCCTCTTTCTGTTGATATACATATCTCAATAAGTTCAAAATTCGACTTACCTATCATTTTGTGGGAGTTGGTCACATATGATCAGAACATATTCCATCAGATGCTTCTGTTTACTCTGCTGAACTCACAGCTTTGGTTCTAGCTCTGAAGATAATCTCTTAGTCTACAAACAAGGGCTTTCTGATTTTGTCTGATTCGCTGTCTAAACTTTTTTGAACTGTTTACTTTGTTGAAACGGAAGGTCACAACATTCTTCTTGCTTGGGTTCACGGTCATGTTGGCATTGGGGGAAATGAAATGGCTGGTCGTTTGGCCAAGGATGCCACAACAAGGAAACTATTTGACATATCTATCCCATACACAGATCTAAAACTGAATGTTAATGATTTTGTCAGAGACCTTTGGCAGGAGGACTGGAGTGCACAGACTTTTCCAGATCCTTCCAAATCTAAAGAGTTCCTCTCATCAACCTCTGGTGGTCGCAGAGAAGAAACGGTTTTATGCAGGCTGCACACTGGCCATTCGTATTTCAGTCATTTGTACTTCTTAAAGAGTGAAGAAGCTCCGTAGTGCATTCCATGTCATGTACCACTCACAATGAAACATATTCTTTCACAGTGTTGGGACTTGCATGATGTGAGACATAGACATTTTACAGCAGACTCCATGAAAATCTTGTTCAAAAAACATTTTTGATCTGATCTGAGATTTTACTGTGGAAAGACTTTTAACAAAATTTCAGGTGTGTTTTTAGAAGATGTATTTTAAAGGGTTGAGTGAATGAATGACTTGTGAGTTGACTTGAACGCAGTCACCGCTCTGATATGGCCCTTTGTGGTCAGCTGGGCTACAAGCAACATTACCTTACCTCACAAGATAGATCGATAGATAGATATCTGTGTGTGTGTGTGTGTGTGTGTGTGGTCCAACTCGCATGAGTACTATGCCAGTCTGTTCCATGCTCATATAATTGCTGTTTTCTTGTGTGTTTATGTATTGACTTACACTGAAGCATATGACGCTAATGGTTATGCGTCCTTGTGTGTGTGCTGGCCTACGATTTGCGTGTATGTGCTACGCAAATAGACGCATGTGCATGGATGCGTGCATGTGCATGTGTATGTTTGTGTGTGTGTGTGTGTGTGTGTATGATCACTGCATAAAGGGAATGGTTACGATGCGAGCATTTGTGCGTGTGCGCGCGCGCGTGCGTGCGTGCGTGTGTGTGTGTGTGTGTGTGTGTGTGTGTGTGTGTGTGTGTGTGTGATCAATGCACCACTGAATAAAGGGAATGGTTACAATGCAAGCATGTGTGTGTGTGTGTGTGTGTGTGTGTGTGTGGATCACTGCATAAAGGGAATGGCTACGATGTCACAAGTGCAGCCTTGGTTATTGAGAGCGGTTCTTGAGTTCGTGAGGAACAAAATGAAGGTTGAACAATGAATATATTTGGAAAACTGACAGCATTAAATCAATATTTCATTGGTTATCTGGTGCATTTATTCATTAATTGATCTATTGTTCTATTGATTGATTTATTTATTCATTCATGTATTCATTTATTTGTCATCTATGCATGTATATTTAGCAACAGGGGGAGAAAAGTGCTGTTGTTGCTTTTTTGGAAAGAGGAGAGAGTGTCTACAATATTCTTTAAATTTCACTCAGATCAGATGTCTCACTGATTATTCTAAACATACATTATGGGTTATCTGGGTTATGTTTTGGTATTACCAGTTAAAGATTGCTGACCAATAGTCAAGATCTGGAAGTCAGATGCGGCAAAGAGAGCTTCAGTACACAGACTGTCCACGCATAGATCAGTTACACCTGCTAGTGGAAAACGATGAGCTGACACGGCAAAGGGAAGGGATGCGGGAAATGATTTTCCACCTCTCTTCAGTCATACGGAGTCACGTGAGCATCAGCACGCACGCCAGCCAAGAATAGTCAGTTGGCGCCCAGGCAAGCCAAGGATAGGACAGTGGATTCAACACACAATGAAACTATTAAAGATTTCATACACAATCATTATAAAATCTACAAACAGTAGATAATAACAATCAGTGAAATTTTTATGTTTGTGTATTTTTGATTATTTGAACATAAAATAACCTAGTTTGATAGGTGAGTACAAAATCGACTACCGGATTTACACAGGTCACTCAGCTAGGAATAGCACTTACTTGGAGCTTTCGACAGACCTCCGTCTGTCTTCTTCAGCGGTGGTGTGGCTACTGGGTGAACTGGCGTTCAGTGCACACAACCACGGGTCAAACCCTGGTCATGTGACTGAATGATGAGGGTGTTGTACACCGATGGCAAGGTGTGTCTGCCCCGGTCCCGGTTGAGTGTGGGGTTGTTGGCGGCGATGTGTATAGCCTCCTTCACCCCACGCTGAAACCATCTATTGTCACGGTCGAGAATGCTGATTTTTCATAATCGAACTGATGTTGCCGGGCGTGTAGGTGGGCGCCTACTGGTGATGATTCCCTTTTGTGTTCTGTCAAGCGTTTTCGAAGGTTTCTGTCAGTTTCCCCGACATAGTTTTCTTTACAGTCACAACAATCTATTTGGTAGATCACTCCAGACTTGTCCAGTTTGTCAGTTTCATCCTTGGGGGCGACCAGCTGGCTGCGGATGGTGTTGATAGGTTTGGGATGTACGGAAACACCGGTTTTCCTGATCATCCTGCTCAAGGCTTCAGTCACACCGCGGACATAGGGGATGGTGACATGTCCTTTGCGTCTGGTTTGGTCTTGTTTGGTGGTAGGGTGCGGTGTGATCTTCTTGCTAGCCGGGATGTTCCACGCCCACTTCTCATAGCCTGATATGGTGAGAACCAGTTTGAGGTGCTCCATTTCCTGGTCTTTGGCATCCTGAGTAGAGCAGATGGTGTTGGCCCGATGAGTGAGGGTGTGTATCACTCCGAGTTTGTGTTCCAGTGGCTGGTGGCTTTCGAACTGTAGGTACTGGTCGGTGTGGGTAGGTTTGCGGTACACACTGAAGGAGAGGCTGTCCTCTGTCCATGTAATGAGTGTGTCTAGCATGGCAATCGAGTTGTTCTCCTCCACCTCATGAGTGAATTTGATAGCAGGGTGTTGACTGTTCAAATGGTTGGTGAAGTCATCCACCAGCTCCCTCTTGAGGATGGTCATAGTGTCGTCCACATAGCAGCCCCAATAGCGTGGATGGAGAATGGTAAGACGCCAAGGCCTTCTCCTCAAAGTCCTCCATGAAGAGGTTGCTACAGTGGGGCTGACTGGAGAGCCCATGGCCGCTCCTGCGGTCTGCTGGTAGAAGTTACCTTGGAACGTGAAGAAAGTGGTATTGAGACAGCAAGCCAGGAGTTCACAGATGCTGTCCACAGAAAGTGTAGTACGCTGGGGCAGAGTGTCGTCAACCTGGAGTCTTGCTTTGATGATGTGGATTCTTTCTTCGATGGGGACACTGGTGAACAATGCCGAAACATCATATGATACCAGGCACTCGTCAGGGAAAGGGTGTAGTCTGCCAGTTTCTGAACCAAGTCCACACTGTTGATGATGTGGTGTTCCTGTTGTGCCAGCCAAAGGAGACAGGATGTCTGCCACAAATCTCGCCGTCTCATACATGAGGGAACCTCTGGAAGCAACTATGGGACGGAGAGGGACGTCTTTCTTGTGCACCTTAGGAAGGCCATAAAACTTGGGGACATCAGTGGTTGATGGGTACAGTTTCCTGTAGAAGTCAAGGGAAAGTCCGCCCGTCTCCTTGAGACGTTTGAGCAGATCCTTGAGCTTGGTGGCATACCTGTTGGTGGGGTCTTTCTTGAGAGGCTGGTAGGTTTTTCTGTCATCCAACAGTTGACTGGCCTTGTGTAGTACATGGACTTGGGTATGATGACCGTGGACTGACCCTTGTCGGCCGGGAGTATCAAAATCGTGTCGTCTTTCCTAAGTCGGGCCAACACATGCCTCTCCTCAACAGGAACGTTGGGTTTCGGTGGTTGTGCTTGTTTCAGGATGTTGACACATTCCAACCTCAGATGGGACGCCTCTTCTGTATGCGGGCCTATCTGTCTGCAGGCGGTTTCGATACTCGTGATGTAGTCCATGATGGGGAGTTTGTCCGGGGTCACAGCAAAATTGAGTCCCTTTTCCAGCACTCGCTGTTCAGAGTCAGAAAGTTCACGTTCCGATAAGTTCAAAACCCATCTCTTCTTCACCATGCACGTCTCTTCTTCAGTCACAGGTACAATTGGAATGTGATCATTCTTGTCACGCTTCGATCTCGCCATTAGTTTCTCACACTTGCTTCTCTGGCGCATGCGCACTTTGTTCCATTCCAAGTTTTGAGTTGACTCGAGCCAGTCCTTCACTTCAGTCGGTACGTTTGCACTCAACCTGTCTGAACAGAGACAGATATGTTGTTCTAATCCATCGATCCTCAGATTGATCTGCTTTACGCCCTCGTTCATCGGGGCCTGTTCCGTACAGAATAGGATGTTGCTTGCAGCTTTTCCTTTGACCAATGACTTGATTTTTAGGCTGGTCGGTATGACACCGTTATGTTTGCAGTGTAGCGTGAAATGCAGATGGTTTCGGAATCTCGCTAAGGCTTGGTGCGCTCCTTCCAGTTCACGAAAAATCTTGATGACCGTCTGGTCGAAATCGCGTATGAGACGTTGTGGAAGTTTTAACTACTGAGGGGTAGACATAACGACTACCGGATTTACACAGGTCACTCAGCTAGGAATAGCACTTACTTGGAGCTTTCGACAGACCTCCGTCTGTCTTCTTCAGTGGTGGTGTGGCTACTGGGTGAACTGGCGTTCAGTGCACACGACCACGGGTTGAACCCTGGTCATGTGACTGAATGATGAGGGTGTTGTACACCAATGGCAAGGTCCTTTTTTCAAAATCCTTTTTTCACCCTCACGCGTTCCCTGCCTGCTTCATGGCCACCATCGTGCATGTGCATGCATGGGCCTGGTACTTGATAGGCTTAGGCCTATTTGTATTACAGAAGCTCACATACCAGTAAGCCCCTAATTTGTCCTAATTTACGCTTGACAAAATAGGCGCTATCCAGCAGAGACTGGTAAATCCCATCCCCTTGTGTAGTCAGCAAGAGACTGACAGAATATCAGCAGAGACTGAACACTGAAAGTCAGCAGAGACTGACAGAATATCAGCAGAGACTGAACACTGAAAGTCAGCAGAGACTGACACAATGGCAGAAGAGAGCCCTGAGTGGTAAGAGGCTGCGACGGTGAGGTTTGCAGATCTGCAGTCACTGGATGCTAAAATGTCTGGCCGGTTAGATAGATGTGAAGCCATGCTGCAGAGAATCGCTGGTCAAAGCCAGTCTCGTGAACAAAAGCCAAACGGTAAAAGAAAGCGAGCTTTGTCACCAGACAGTTCAGATTCAGATGACGGAGAAAAGTACAAATCTGAAAACTGGGACAAGAGGAAATAGTTGCTCACAAAAAGCACAATGTCGGAGTCGGAATCTGCAGGGGAGGTAATAGATGACACACTCTCAGTAGCCGGTTCTGACAAAGATTTGCTTGGGGAAATAGATAAAGATCTTGATGATGGTGAGGAGACAACGCCACCAGTCTCCTCCTCCATAGCACAAATCATCAACAAGTACTTCCAGTCTGGTCTGTCAGAGGACAAACTGAAAGGCAGGCTTGGTAAGTATCAAGGGCCAGAAAAATGTGAAGCGCTGATAGTGCCGCAGGTCAACCCTGAAATCTGGAAAAGTCTTCCAGCAGAGGCCAGGAGAGCTGACATCAAAAGCTTGCATGTCCAGAAAGCACTGACAGAAGCAGCAATCGCCTTGATAGACAGCACACAAACAATACTCGGGCATAACGCAACACTGACATGAAAACAGCCATCGAAAAGAACACAGACAGCCTTGCTCTCTTGGGTCATGCATCACATCAGCTATCACTCAAACGCAGACAGGCCATACACTCACACTTGCACCCCTCTTATCACTGGCATTTGCAATGATTCTGTGCTCGTCACAAAGTAGTTGTTTGGTGACAACAGACCTATATACCCTTACGATTTTGCCGTAACTTTTACAGAAAAAAAATCAAAATTATGGGAATTATGCCCCCCCCCCCCCCCCCCCCCCCCCCCCCCCCAAATTATGGGAAAAAAATCAAAGAAAGAAAATTGTTAAAATGTGAAGTTTCAGCTGCTACTGTTTCGGTCAAAAACAGTAATAAAACATTTCCCAGCGTGCCTTGCGTCTTTTACCCTGTCAAAGATGGCAATGAAGTGATCTAACGTGCCAATGGTGGGCTCTTCCAAATCTTCACAAGTTGCTAAAGTATTGCGATTATGAAGATTAAGATTTTTTTTTCAGATCACAGGTTTTTGTCTGAGATATTACGGGTACACGAACTTGGGGTAAACAGGTCTGTGACAACTTAGCTGCTTTGCTCAAAGAAATTAAAGAAATGGATAGGCTGGGCAATACTTTTGTTGGAAGGGAAGGTGGGGGACAAAATATAGAAATCTACAAACCAGCATTACAGAAGCAACAACCATTTTTTAGGCCAGACAAACAGCGGGCAATGGTATCGGTACAGAGGCGGCTGGGCCAGCCATGCAAGTTACAAGCACAGAGGTGTAGTTACGAGAGCTGGTTCGTACAACCCAGCCAACAAGAGGAACTTAGTGGCAAGCTTATGTAACCTGTCAGAATTCACAGGTTACTAAGGTTTTAAGCAATTTTAGTATGTTTAAAAAATAAAAAATAAATAAAATAAAAACTTTCATTAGTGATTGTATTATTTTGAGGTGAAGACATCTACTGCTTTCCACTAGTATTGTTGTTCTATATGTCTTGTTATTTAGCCGATTTTAGTATTAAGACACTTTTTATTTTTAACCTGTTGGCCACTTCCTGTTGCCTGGTCTCTTCCTGTGAATGTGTTGAGCCGGACAGACAGGTTGTGGAGACGCAGGTTGTGGAGCTTGGGGGTGCTAATCCAGGTTAGTTACTCTAAGTATTAAAAATATGCTTCTAAAAGATACCAACTGATTCTGTTCCCTTAGAATTGCCGTATATTTTGTATGCTGTCAGCTGGATGGCATTGATTTTTGGTGGATTTTCTTATAAGAATTGCACGGGCTTTAGCTGTTTTACTTTCAGTTGCTAGAATTTTAGGCCCACATGTTGAATTAAGTTTAAACCTAACTGTATTATTCGAAGGTGAGTTCAGGTTATTATTCACTGTTGCTTTAGAATGTGGTTCACACCACATTGTTTCAGAAACATTTTTGAGAGATTGTGTTTTAGACCACATGGTCCTAAATAAATCTCATTTTCCCTTGTCCTTTGCAGTAAAATAGTGTTTGTCACATCACATGGTTCTTTGTGTTTTGATCATGGCACATGTGTTAAGTTTGGTACAACATGATTCTTTGTGTTTTAATCATGGCACGTGTGTTAAGTTTGGTACATGGTTCCTTTTGTTTTAATCATGGCACATATGTTAAGTTTGTTACATGGTTCTTTGTGGTTTAATCATGGCACATGTGTTAAGTTTGGAGAAGTTTTCCTTAAATTTCAGAGGATGTTTGTATTTTTGCCTTCTCAGTTGAAAAGAAAAAATACTTGCTTTTAAGGATTACTGTTATCCTTAAGATTATTTTATTAATGTCAATTTAGAGACTGATTTTAATCAAAATGGCTATGGTAGTGTGAAACTGGTTTTATGGGGACATCTGTTGGAAACCTGGGAGAGGAATGATTGATCTGGCTTGCTGCCTAGTGGTTCAGTTAGATAACTGATAAAAGATGTAAGCAGATGTGCCGCCATGGTCAGGTGGCCAATTGATAGCAAAAAGCTTTCAGTATATTGGTATGCAACTCACTGTATTCAGTTTAACACTGGATCGGATCAAAGTGTGTTTGGCATTACCATAACCAGGGTCAAGTGGATTTGAACTTGATAAGATCACTACTACTTTATTAGTGATGCATTGTCCCTCATTGTGTGTTTCCCAGTTGAGATGTTTGCTGAAGGTCTTTGATGGCTTTTGGTTTGGCCATTGTTATTATTTGTGCTTTTTCGCACATAGTCCTGTGCAGATTTTTATGTTTTGTATTCTTTTGCAGTGCCCCTTTTGAGTTTTCCACTCCTTTCTTCTTCTCTCTGTCACAACCCTACAAGTCTTTGTCATTAATCATCAGAAAATTGAATCAGCCCATGTTTTAGGTTAATATTGTTGTTTGGGTTTTTGTCTATTTACAGAATTAATAAAAATTGGAAGAGTAATCGTACAGTCAGAGTTTTGGTTATTTGTGGTCTGGGTCTGTGCGTTTAGGAACCTGGGTTACATAAATTGGGGGCTCGTCCGGGATATTATTAGATATAGGCAAAATTTGTTAGGCGATATTATTAGATATAGGCAAAATTCGTGAGGCAAAATCTAAAGTTGTGAGACATGGCTGATCAACTGGAAGGTGATGTGACTAGGACTGAGGGGGGTGTTGAGGTAGAGGGGGAGAAGACAACGGCAGAGAGTATCCAGAGGTCAGGGGCTCTGAGTGGAGACCGGCTTGCTGCTCTACTGAGTAGACTGGAGCGACTGGAGGCATCATTGGAGGCGGAGAACAGGGAGCTCCGTGAAAAGCTTGCGACTCAGGGTCAACACCTTGAATCTGAACTTTCTCGCCCCCATGCTTTTGATGACCAAGAAAGTGGGGAGCAGGTGAGTGGAGACCAAGATGCTGCTCTAATGAGTAGACTGGAGCGACTGGAGGCATCACTGGAGGCGGAGAACAGGGAGCTCCGTGGGAAACTTGCGACTCAGGGCAAACCCTGGAAACCGAGGCCAAAGCCTCGGACCCTGAAGAAGATCACTTGCCCAGGGCAAGAATCAACAGAAAGTGGGGACACGCCTACTTTTGATGACCCATCTGTGGATGACCAAGATAGGGAATCATTGGATAGGATAGACAAGATGGCGTCGGTGATTGGCTCCGAAGTGGAAATTGCAGATGTGGAGGTTGAAGCAATTCCAGTTGAAATGCCAATAGAAGCAGTTGTTGAAACAGATGAAATTTCAGTTCAACCTACGATAGCTCTGCAACCTTTACCTGAGCCTGCAGTCGAGGAAATAGTGTTACAGACGCACGAAGAGGTTGTTGGAGACACACTTGTGTATGCGGACAGTATTCCCGTGCCCGCTCCCGAAATCGAAATTTGCACTGAAGAAACTATCCCAACTAAAAAAGGAAAAGGAGGGAGGAAAAAAGGTGGCAAGTCAAGGAATCTGATCAGTACATCTGCCATACAAGGACTGAGTGACTATGGACTGGATTCGACCCCACCCAAAAAATGGGAACAAAAACAGGTTCAGATCAAGACTTTGGAAGGCGAATTTCCCGTGACAATGTGGGCCTCAGGCGCAGATGACAGCAAGGCAGATAAGGATTCTGTGGCAGGAGACTCAGATGCAGACTTCACAGAGTATATGACTGGCAAAGAATTACCTCGCGGTGGCATACCTGGTTTAGATCTTAGTGATCCTAAGCAACTAGCAGAGTTTGCAAGGATAAAGCCACGGAAGCCTCCGGACGATGTACCCAGATCTGTGCCCTGTCCCCACAAGGGCTGCAACAAAATGTTCCGTGACAACTCTGCCATGCGGAAACATCTACATACCCACAGCCCTCGTGTCCATGTTTGTGCTGAATGTGGCAAGGCTTTTGCGGAGAGCTCCAAACTCAAGAGACATCAGCTTTCTGATCAAGGCTCTTGTGATGGAGGTCAGTGGGCACAGTCTACAAACACAATTGGCACTCCGACGCAGGGTTTGACCCATGTCACAGTTCCAGAGTCACCAAGCTGGGGAGGCTAGGTGGAAAACTTAACTTGGGATGGGGAAGTCATTCAGTGCACACTGATGACAGCTAGTGGTACCATTCCTATGTTTTCAAGTTCTCAGGAGTTGACTTCTGCGTTCAGTCATTGGACGATTTTTTTTTTTTTAGCATGCTCCACTGTATGTTTAAAGTTTTGTGCATTGGAGTGACCAGTTTTCCTTTTCTTTTCCAACTGGGTATTTCCTGATCATTATGTTGTTTGCGCTGATTGTGACTTCCAGTTGTCACCTTCATGTTATCTTGTGTTGTATTGATAATTTTGTTCTTTTAATTTAGTGTTGATTTGATAGTTTGGAGTGGTGGTTCCATATTGAGCTATGTCGTAATTGAAAATGTTCCCAGGAAGAATTTTGAGTAGAGGAATTCTCCCTAGGAGGGGTGAATGTAACCTGTCAGAATTCACAGGTTACTAAGGTTTTAAGCAATTTTAGTATGTTTAAAAAAAAAAATAAAATAAAATAAAAACTTTCATTAGTGATTGTATTATTTTGAGGTGAAGACATCTACTGCTTTCCACTAGTATTGTTGTTCTATATGTCTTGTTATTTAGCCGATTTTAGTATTAAGACACTTTTTATTTTTAACCTGTTGGCCACTTCCTGTTGCCTGGTCTCTTCCTGTGAATGTGTTGAGCCGGACAGACAGGTTGTGGAGACGCAGGTTGTGGAGCTTGGGGGTGCTAATCCAGGTTAGTTACTCTAAGTATTAAAAATATGCTTCTAAAAGATACCAACTGATTCTGTTCCCTTAGAATTGCCGTATATTTTGTATGCTGTCAGCTGGATGGCATTGATTTTTGGTGGATTTTCTTATAAGAATTGCACTGGGCTTTAGCTGTTTTACTTTCAGTTGCTAGAATTTTAGGCCCACATGTTGAATTAAGTTTAAACCTAACTGTATTATTCGAAGGTGAGTTCAGGTTATTATTCACTGTTGCTTTAGAATGTGGTTCACACCACATTGTTTCAGAAACATTTTTGAGAGATTGTGTTTTAGACCACATGGTCCTAAATAAATCTCATTTTCCCTTGTCCTTTGCAGTAAAATAGTGTTTGTCACATCACATGGTTCTTTGTGTTTTGATCATGGCACATGTGTTAAGTTTGGTACAACATGATTCTTTGTGTTTCAATCATGGCACGTGTGTTAAGTTTGGTACATGGTTCCTTTTGTTTTAATCATGGCACATATGTTAAGTTTGTTACATGGTTCTTTGTGGTTTAATCATGGCACATGTGTTAAGTTTGGAGAAGTTTTCCTTAAATTTCAGAGGATGTTTGTATTTTTGCCTTCTCAGTTGAAAAGAAAAAATACTTGCTTTTAAGGATTACTGTTATCCTTAAGATTATTTTATTAATGTCAATTTAGAGACTGATTTTAATCAAAATGGCTATGGTAGTGTGAAACTGGTTTTATGGGGACATCTGTTGGAAACCTGGGAGAGGAATGATTGATCTGGCTTGCTGCCTAGTGGTTCAGTTAGATAACTGATAAAAGATGTAAGCAGATGTGCCGCCATGGTCAGGTGGCCAATTGATAGCAAAAAGCTTTCAGTATATTGGTATGCAACTCACTGTATTCAGTTTAACACTGGATCGGATCAAAGTGTGTTTGGCATTACCATAACCAGGGTCAAGTGGATTTGAACTTGATAAGATCACTACTACTTTATTAGTGATGCATTGTCCCTCATTGTGTGTTTCCCAGTTGAGATGTTTGCTGAAGGTCTTTGATGGCTTTTGGTTTGGCCATTGTTATTATTTGTGCTTTTTCGCACATAGTCCTGTGCAGATTTTTATGTTTTGTATTCTTTTGCAGTGCCCCTTTTGAGTTTTCCACTCCTTTCTTCTTCTCTCTGTCACAACCCTACAAGTCTTTGTCATTAATCATCAGAAAATTGAATCAGCCCATGTTTTAGGTTAATATTGTTGTTTGGGTTTTTGTCTATTTACAGAATTAATAAAAATTGGAAGAGTAATCGTACAGTCAGAGTTTTGGTTATTTGTGGTCTGGGTCTGTGCGTTTAGGAACCTGGGTTACACTTAGTTCCGCCCACTCAACTAGCCAGTGATGTGTTAAGTGCCTACTACCAAATTTTCCAACAGCTAAGGGCAGAATTAGTGGCAGAGATGGATACATTGGAAGGGGGCAGGCTCCAGTATTTTCTTCCCGTATGGGAATCACTTACAACAGACCAAGAAATATTACAGCTGATAAAAGGAGCCACACTGGAATTTGAAGAGAACACTCTGTTATCCCCTCACACTTGCTCTAGTAGGACACAACCTGGCTTCAACCAGGCGGAAATAAATGTCGTAGACAGTGAGGTGGATAAACTCAGATCAAAAGGAGTTATATCCCCTTGTACAGCTGTACACAATCAACACAAACCACCCGTGTTTACAAGGCCAAAAAAGGATGGGTCAAACGGCATGATTCTGAATTTGAAAAAAATTGAATCAAGATATCACCATTTCAAAATGGATACTTTGCATGTTGCATTGGAGTTAGTAACACCTTTTTGTTTAATGGCTTCTATCAACCTAGAGGATGCCTATTACTCCATCCCCATTGCACAAGAACATAGGAAGTATCTCGGATTCAGATGGAGAGGCCAGCTCTGGGAAATTAACTGCATGCCAAATGGTCAGGCTTTTGCCCCAAGAAAATTTACCAAAATGTTGAAACCTGTCATCATGTCTCCACCAACGAACTTTCTGGATGATTCTCCTCTCAGTGCAGAATCAGAAGCAGAATGCATAGAGAATATCCAAGCCACAGTGCAGCTTTTTCATTCACTTGGCTGAATTGAACACCAAGAGAATTCAGCTCTTAAACCAACCCAGGTTATTCAGTGTCTAGGGGTGATTGTTGATTCCAGAACATTGACAGTCAATTTGAGACCTGAAAGGAAAGACAATCTGAAACACTGCTATATCCAGCTACCGAAAGCCAACAAACTAATTATCAGAGAACTAGCCAAGGTTAATGGAAAATGATGGCAAGTTTCTCTGCAATGAAATTTGGGCCCTTACATTATCGTCATTTAGAAGGCAACAAAAAAGCTGCACTGAGACAAACAAAGGGAAATTTTGATGAATATACAACACTGACTCCACAATCTAAAGAAAAACTTGAGTGGTGGATAAATAATGTAGATACTGCTTACAATGACATCACACATCCAGATTTTAATGTCACTGTCACATCAGATACCAGTATGATAGGATGGGGATGTGCGTGTGAGACACAGAGCTCGGGAGCATTGTGGCTACCAGTTGAAGCTCGCTTCTGCATTAATTACCTTGAACTTAAGGCAGCTTATTTCGCACTGAAGTGCTTCCTGGCAGATCTTGATGGAAAACATGTGCGCCTGCTGATTGATAATTCCACAGCAGTAGCCTGTATTAACAACATGGGCACAAGCCACCCTGGCAGCTGTAATGAGATGACAGCCACTATCTGGCAGTGGGCTGTGGACAGAAAGGTATGGCTGAGTGCATACCACATCCCAGGGAAAGACAATATGGCTGCTGATGAAGAATCAAGGAAAATTGATGTGAATGCAGAGTGGAAACTGGACAGTACTGTGTTGACAGATGCGGTCAACGAGTTTCAGATTTCCTTTGAAATTGTTTTGTTTGCTTCCAGAATAAACAAACAGCATCACTGTTATGTCTCTTATAGAGCCGACTCAGAGGCACACGCGGTTGATGCTGTCTCCTTAAATTGGGGAAAACTATGGTATGCTTTTCCTCCTTTCAGCCTGCTGCACAGTGTTTTACAGAAGGAGAGAGCGACAGGCCTGCTCATTCTCCCCTTGTGGCCGACACAGGTCTGGTGGCTAGTTGTACAGAAAATGCTGACCCAGGAACCAGTCTGTCTACCGTCCACACCTGCCCTGCTCACACTGCCCAGCTACCCAGGTCGCAGTCACCTCCAGCTGCCAAAGCTACAACTTCTGGCATGCAGTTTGTCAGGAGCACGCTTGAACAGGAAGGATTCTCCCCTGGTGCTGTAGATCTTCTCATGAGCTCCTGGAGGCCCACCCCCAAAAAGTCATACAACACGTACATTAGGTGGATGAAATATGCTTCAACAAACGGCATGGCAGTGAGATCGCCCACACTGTCACAGGTTGCAAATTCTTTTAGCTTCCATGTTTTAAGCAGGGGCAAGCTATAAATTCTGAAAAAAGTGCATTATCAGTTTTTCTGCCGTCGGTGAAGGGAATATCTGTAGGTAAATTACCAGAAATTTGCAGACTTGTCAAAAGGGTTTTTGAGAAAGACTTGCACTGCCAAGGTACAGACACACCTGGGATGTTAGTCTAGCGTTGGATTACATGTGTTCACTTCCAGACGTAGATACTTTGGACTTGAAACAACTGACATTAGAAACAGGAACTCTAATGGCACTTCTTACAGGGCAAAGAGGCCATGCTCTTCATGCACTGAAAACTGCAGATGTGCATGTTAATGATAGGAAGTGTATTTTACAGTTTTCTAGTAAACACAAAAACACTAAGCCAGACACACAGAACCTGCAGAAATTCTAGCTTATTTGCAAAACACCAAATTATGCTTAGTGACATACATACGACTATTTGAAGACAACTGAAGCACTCAGGAAAGGGCCAAAACTCTTTATTGCCATCCATAGGCCACATGCTCCCATTTCCAGAAACACATTTTCTCGATGGGTCGAACAAGTGCTGGCTGCGGCAGAAGTGGACACAGAGACATATGGTGCACACACAACACGTGCCGTGAGTTGTTCGGCTGCTGCAAGTGAAGGAATGAGACTTGCCACAGTCCTGAAAGTGGCTGGATGGTTGACGGAAAATACCTTCAAGTTTTGAAAGAAAGAGGTGCAGACTAATCCTAATTTTGGACAGGCAGTATTGGACAAGTTTGTTAGGAAGTCATGACTTGACAAATTTTGGACTCTGGGGAGTGTTTTTTTACAAATATTCTGCACTTAATTGCATGTGGATGCAAACCAGGAGGCACTGCAGTTAGAATTTGTTGAGAGTGATGTAACTCAAATAAGATGTTCCAAGTTTGTGTTCAACATGTTATCTTTGGTGACATTCACCTGTACTGAATCTGATTAAATTGATGTACATGAATTGATAACTGCAATTTGTTTTTACAGTTATGTGAAATGCTGCGTAGTCACTAGATGCTCTAAAATCTCAGGTGACTCCGTATGACTGAAGAGAGGGGATAAATAATTGAAAAATTAAACTAGACTTAACATAGAAAGGTGATGTTTTGTTTGAATTATTTAGAGCCTGTCGTAAGGAGGGAGGAGTTACGTGCCCTCCCTCTGTATGGCTCTGAATGTTCAAAGTCACACACTATGGTTAAGTCTAGTGAAAAGTTTGTTCACCCTCCCAGTGTACCTAGTGACTACTCGCAGCTGTAAACACTGACTGTTCTTGGCTGGTGCGTGCGCTGATACTCATGTAACTCCTCCCTCCTTACAATAGGCTCTAAATAATTCAAATTAAGTCTAGTTTTAATTTTTCAGTTAAAGATCAATATAAAACAGATTCCAGTGAAGTGCCATAAACCTTCATTCCAGATGCAGTTATAAAGGCTTTGTGAAACACATTCTTCTGAACTGTCATAAACCTTGAAATGGTTTCTTGAGGTCGGTGACAAAGTGAAAAATCAATGCCTTCAAACCAGAAATGTTGGAGACCGATTTTTAACAATTCATAACAAGAACAACTCCATCAGGCATGACGTCAACATATGTGCTAGCACACACAGTTTCCCTCCTGGCAGTTCTCCCCCACTGTAAGCTTGCCCGAATCAAGCTCGTAGTTCGCCATGACCCTGTCCCCGACAATGTTAGGAGAGTGAACAGGAGAGTATGCATCCCTTAGGCAGTCAGAAAAAAAAAAGAGAAAAGGATCCCCAAGGTGCACGCATTAAAAAGATGGTACTGATTACGACTGTTCTTTCCTGGTACGCATGATGGATTACACAGAGACGTGGAAATCCATGACAGCTGCAGTGTCCACTGCTGTCCCCCATCTGTTGTCTGTGGACAATGAAATTAAAAGATCCTCGTTCTCCTCGAAAGGCTGCAGACTTAAAAATGATAAACACAATAAAAAACCTGTAGAGATACTTGTTCTTTTGGTAATTGACAATGGAGAAGAGCACTGTGAGTGTCGCACAGAGAAATTTTTGTCTTTTGTTTTCAGATGCCAGAAAATCTGAACTTGGGAAAAAAAACTGTGCTTGGTGGGAGTCATTGACATCATGATGACTGACCTCTTCAGAGACAGGAGGCTTATGTTTTATATCGGTAGAGTATTGTTTGTTTGTTTGTTTAAAATGCTGTCATATAATGAATTCTTGTTTTAGGAACACACACATGCACACACAGTCACTCACAACTCGCACACACACACACACACACACACGCACACACACACACACACACACATACACGCACCTGTCTCTCAGTTCACAGCATGAAAAGGTATGAAACCTTTCGAAACGGTCAGCAATAAACCACAACAGTAAATCTATGTTCATGATGTCAAACAACAATCCGATCAACGATGAAAGAAAATGAAGCAGATTCCATGGCTGAAACATATTTACTGTCAAATGTTCCACAGGACTAGGCTGATGATTCTGACGGGATAACACCAATTGAACATGTATGGACCAAATAAGTAAGAGTGGAGGGGGGGGGGGGGGGGGGGGTGAGATTGTGCAGTTGAAGCTAAGAATTCCACCATAATTTAATCTATGACTTCCCAAATACACATTTATTGAACAGGTAAGTAAGAGGGCAGTTGAAGCTAAGAATTCCACTGTAATTTAATCTATAACTTCCCCCAAATAAGAAAATAAATAAATAGAAATCAGTAAAGAAGAGGCTGGGGGAGGAAAGTGAAAGGAGCCTGGGAGAAAGAGAGTGAAAATAAAGAAAAGCGAGTTAGAATAACTATCAAATCCTTCACTAACAGCATTCAGAGTACCTCAACGTGTGTCATGAAAACAGAACAACTTTCATCGCCTGTACAGAGTCGACTTTCATTAACTGACTCATCAGAGGGATGCTGTGGAAATGTGAATAGGAACTCTGCAGCTATGAAGATCATCAAAGACTGTGTTTTGCCCCCTTATTTGGACTCATCAGTGGAATCCGTCCACCCTTGACACCAAATAGAAATATGCCAGCCACAATTCTGTGGTATTTCTCACCACTATGGGCTCAAAAACAAAATCAGTCTGCATAAAAGAAAGTCAGGGAAGGTCAAAATAGCAGAATGAGAAAAAAAATACTGTAAGGAAATAAGTTCCATAAAATAAAATCAATAAGTACAGATTAATAGCTGTCGGAGATCTTTAAGCCTGTGCTTAAGGCTCCATTCAAAGATACAAGGGATGTCAAAAGGCCAGAGTGGTCAGTCTAACGTTTGGCAGCACAAGCATCCAATTACATCAATACTGACAGCAGCTACAGATTATGACAGAACAGCCTATACATGGATCTCCCTAGAGATACGGTCTCCCACTGATTGACCACACAGTAATATGCTGAACAAATAGAGGTTGGGGGGGGGGGGGGGGGGAGGGGGGGGGGGCTGGGCGCTGGGAAGAAGCGAAGCTTGCAATTCCTCCTTTGTTAAAACAATAAGTTTGTGATGATTAAGTAAAGTTCAAAAAGAAAAGAAAAAAATAGAAGGAAACGAAGGACAGGTGGAGGGAGAGGGGCGTGGGAGAAAGAAATGGCAGTGAAGAATAGACCATTGAAATGAGGGGAAGACATGTGTTCTAAGAAACCAAGTTGCGTAAAAATGAGCTCCATAAATTGACCGTAAACGCAGAGTCAAATTCCACATACTGTACATCGAAACGTACCTAATTTGTTAAATTTTGAACATGTGGAGAAACTTCTGGACCCTGGTTGCAGAAAATGTTTGTTTGTGACTGCTGATACAGTAGCAATTTAAAAACAATTTAGAATTCTGAGAGCATGGCATTGAATGTAAGCATTCAGTGTTAAGGAAGCGAAGGGGTAAGAGTTCACATGGAAGGTGATGGAATGTGGATCACTGGATGGACCTGGATCAAAGGACGGACCCAGGATTCCTGTTATCTTGGTGGAGATAGACAATTGTCTGATTGTCCTCATTTTTTCCCCAAATATGGTGTTACCATTGATCAGTGTCTGACCATGCAGAATCAAATATCTGTAGTCTGTCGCTCATCCTTTTTAGAGCTGAGACGTATTGCTTCCATCCGACGCTTTATATCCAGGGAAGTAGCTGTCAGGCTAGTCTGTGCCACGGTGATGTCAAGATTGGACTACTGCAACTCTGTTTATGCTGGGCTTCCCGCAGAACAGATTGCTCGGCTGCAGAGAGTCCAAAATAGCGCTGCACGACTTGTTTTGAAGAGGAGGAGGTGTGAGCACATCACTCCCATGCTGATCGAACTGCACTGGCTTCCCATACAGTATCGGTGGCAATTTAAACTGGCAGTTCTTGCTTTCCGCCACTTCAATGAATCTCTTCCTCACTATCTCTCTTCTTCTCTCTGCACCTACCAAAGCTCTCGTACCCTTCGCTCTTCTTCACAAAAACTTTTGAAAATCCCTAAGCGTTCTCTGAAATCTGTTGGCGAAAGAGCCTTCAGTTTTAGAGCACCTTCTATTTGGAACTCCCTCCCTGAAGACCTTCGTAATCAGCCTACTCTTTCTTCTTTTAAATCTCAGCTCAAAACTTACCTCTTCAAAAAAGCCTATTCTCTTCTGTAGATGACTAGATCTCTGTAGATCTCTCTTAAATTCCTCCACAACTAGTTCGGTGAGACAGTTTATGCATGTAGGTGCGTCTGCCATTGTGTATTTTCTTTTTGCTGTGTGCATGAATATTGTATGAATAAGTGCAAATGGTGGATGTAAGCGCATTGAGTTGTACAACAAGAAATGCGCTATATAAGTATTATACATTATTATTATTTTATTAAATATGCGTTGGTTTACCTGTCAAAGTGAATTTATCCACAAAATTTTGCAAGGAACGGTACTCTTATTGCCATGATTCTATGATGTGCTCGAAATGCGTGCCACTTAAAGTGCATCATTTCATTCAAAAGGATAGTAACCCAGACCATCGTTTATGATCCAGTGAAAAGGGGGAGAAACAACCCAGCCATTTTCGAGATTCAATCCGTGTCCCTAGAATGTTCCGAACCTTGTTAAACGAGTGTGGCGCCCACTAGACCACGTGACAGCCCGTCATTTCCCATGTTACAGGCTACTTCTGCAGTGAAACCCAAACTCCAGAGGCCGCTGCCAGACTGCTGTTCTTCTGGGCCGTGCTGTTTCATCGGCAGAAACTGGCCTGGGTCTTGTGGAAGGAAGGAGTGGAATATACGGGTAGGGGTGGAACTGAGCTCTGTGCGTATATGTGTATGAGAGAGAGACAGAGAGAGAGAGAGAGAGAGAGAGAGATCATTCGTCATGGATAGACCACTTCAGTAATCTTCTACTGCATTCTGGTTTTAATTGCTTCTGAGAATCACAACTCTTCTCTTCTAAAAACACTATTTGTGTGCATTCGTGTGTGTGTGCTTGCATTAGTGTGTGCGTGTGTGTGTATGTGGTGTGTGTGTGTGTGTGTGTGTGTGTGTGTGTGTGTGTGTGTGTTCTTTCCAAGATTCCATGTCATCCAGATTGTTGAGATCTATGCTGTGCTCTCTCTCTCTCTCTCTCTCTCTCTCTCTCTCTCTCTCTCTCTCTCTCTCTCTCTCAATGAATTCAAGGACTGCTAACAAAAATCTAGTGAATACAGGATGAACAGAGTCCATGTAGGTACCAGCAGAAGGGAGGTCTGCGTTTTGATACAGTACGCTTTGCAGTAGAAGGAACACAAAGGCAAAATACATTGATTCATAAGAAGCAAGAAATTACTGACCAACAAAGCACTGTCAGAGCTGGAAGCAAGTACGACAGAATGAAGGGAAAAACGACACATCATTTGACACACAATAGGAACAAATCCTGGGCAGTTCTGAATGGAACTAGACATAAAACCGTGGAATAGAAAGACGATCAAGTAACATCATTCAGAATAAGTATTTAATAACAGAAATAATAGAGAAGGATTTCAGATTCATGCACTTCCTTCTGTTGATATAGGCTTGATCATCCAATCATGTTCACTCCTTTGGAGACGACCTGCCGTCATTTTCATATATTTTATGTGGACTTCAAACACTGACCTTTGTTTCTAAGTTTCATGAGAAAAGACAAAGATTACGATTTTCCTAAAAGGCGGATTCTGAGCAAGTGTGAGAAGTGATTTATTGATGGTGTTCTTTGGGAGTCATTATGTTTTTTATGCTTCACATTTATTATCAGACATTTAGCTATGAAAAAACAACAGTAGCAAGAGCACAACAGCACTAACAATAACAACAACACTATATTTAACGTAACTGAAATATGAGTCCAGCTTACCAAAATCTTGATGAAAAAGCATTTCCTAACTACCTAATATCAGAATTCAGCCAACCACTGTTTTTTTTGTTTTTTTGACTTAGCAACACTATATGAGAAAAACAATCCAAATCAGAAAGTACATGTACTTGCAATGATCAACAACAACTATAGGAGAGTTAATGCTTCATGCTGTTTTCCTAGGAAAACAGACATTAACTTACAGGAAGACGGGGTTGTACAGTTATCCTCGACAATCACAAACATTTTACTTCATACAGTAAATGCATTCCCTGCTTTCCGTAAGGATCACAATCACCTTCTCTGTTTACCCAAGGAAAACAGTTGTTGTCGAAGTTACACCTAAGTATCCAAACAATTGTCCCTAATTTTGTTGAATAAATAAGTAATTATCAGTAAAGAAAAAAAACCAGTTGTGATCCTCATGATCACTGGTATTTTCCAAATTTTGCTGAACCCATTCCGGCTTCCGGACTTCTGTGCCTTTTTTTCAGACGTGTTATCAGGTGCGGGAGTGTCTTCATGATGAACACACAGTGCAATTTTTCCTATAAAATCGATGTTTGTTTGTTTTTTTTAAAGATAATACTTATTTTCTTCAAGGAGACATGGATAATAGTTATTTTCCCAGGGAAACTAGAGATAAAAATGGTGATCTTTGGAGAAAACAGAGAGAGTCAAGATCCTCGGGGAAAACGCACAAAACTTGTGATTCTATGGAAAATTTGTGATCTAAAAGAATATGGTTGTGATCCTCGGGATAATAACTCTTTTCCCTTTGTACCGCCATTTTACTCAGGGATGCTGTTTGGTTTCCTTAGGAAAGTACCTATTGTCGCTTTAGACGCCAGTATTTCCCCATAGTTGTCATTGGATGGTATCCTGTGTTAATTATCAGTTGTGTGCATACTGTTAAAACTGATTTCATTTATTCAACATAAACAAATATGCCTTCCAAAACAAACAGATAAGATCAACTTAAATAATGCAAATATAGCAAACTGGGTTCCCAAACTGAGAAGTGTGTCAAAAGTAGGATTCGATTTTGCCTGCACTGCCAAATGGAATGGATGAGTGGTGTTTCTTGTCATAATTCTTATTGACATTTTCAGTTGGAATGAATGTTAAGCATAAATGAACATGAGATTCATATTACATTTTTTAATTTTAGTCTATAACCAGTACTTGGTTTGTGAAGCACATGTAGATTGTGTGTGACAAAAACACTTGAGGCATCCCTGAGAGAGTCTGCTTCAGATTAAGTGGTCTCAGAATTCATACAAACTGGTATGTGCGTGAGGTTATTTACACTTTATAAGATTTGTACTTTTTGTTCAGGGTTTCAAGGACATGAATAACGTATGCATTTCACTTGAAACATGCGCTGCTTTGAAGTCAGTTGTGTTGAAATATATCCCCACGGATTTTGTAAGATCTAGATTTAAAGAGCCATGTGAAATAATACTTTGGCATTTCTTTCTGAAGAGCATGCAGATTGTGAAAGCAAAAGCTTTAATGTTACAAATGTCTGATACATTGTACCATGACGTTGTCTTTTTTTTTCCTGATGGAAAATCTATCTACATTAACATGTTTTGTTTTATTGACGTTTGTACATGCTATAAACATGAGCAGAAGTCTGAATTGATTAAACCATTACTCTCTCTCTCTCTCTCTCCTTACCCCAGTTGGCTGGTGGAGTGCTGATAAACCCACCCCTACCCACCCTCTCATGCTTTCTCAGTCATGACCAGTTGGTTGCTGGAGAGATGCCACCCCACCTGCCTGGACTCCCTTTACCCAGGAATAGCCAGTTGACTGTTGGAGTGCTCCCTACCCCTCTCCCTTCCACCCGGTCATAAACAGATGATTGTTGGAGTTTTGCTGTACACGTTCCCCCAAACCTTTCATGCCGTCATGTCCAGTTTGTTCATGAATCTGTTTTAGAAAAAAAAAAGGGGGGGAAGGTAACGCCTGGCCTATTGGAAATAGTTATCTTTTCGTAGTTTGTAGTTCAACTAGTAAATCTAGAGAGTCGATAACTTGATTTGTTCATGTTGTTGTGTTGTTGTTGTCGTACCCTGGCTAAAAGACTCCAAGGATCATCCGAACAGCTGAAGTACTTGAACACTATGGTACAAATGGATCAGCTTAGGATGAGAACATTACGTGTGTGACCATTTTTGATTACCCTGCCACATGGGCAGCCACACTCTGACTTCGAGGGATTTTGGAGACTGATAATGTTATGCTAGGAGCTTGTCATGACTAAAGACAATCCCCACATAACTATGCAGAGCGTAACAACATTTTGATGTAGCATTGGTGTTCAAGCCTATGTCAGTTGGTCTGACGCAGCCTTAAGCCAAGGCTTGAGAACTTGATTTGGAACGTACGCTAGTTTAACTATCGGGATATCGACTGTCGGCATCATGGACGTACTGTTTCACATCCATGTTTTGGCCTTTTCTCTGTTCAGCTGACTGATAGGGGCCAAATCGCATTTGGCGTGCCCACCAGCAGCATCTGTCCCATGAAAGCGGCGGGGTCACTCTTGCTGAACGCAAGCTATGATACTGATTACCTGCCCGGTGTTATCTCCCCGCAATTTTTGAAAAATCTGTTGTAAGAGGCATCTCTTGCTTTGAACACAGTTCTGTCTCGTTCTCTTTCATTTCTCTTCGCTTGCCTGACCAATGAATTGAACCATCTATCAGAATAATTCCTGTGGGGAAAAAAAATGCGTCTCTGACAATAAACATAGTTGTGTCTTATTCTCCTTCTGTACTCTTCCCTTGAAGGAAGACCGGACCAGTTTACTGACTGACTCAGTGACGGAAAGGAGGAGTTATTGACTGGTTTATCCTGTTTTATGATGGGCAGCCATGGCGCTTTGTGCCAGCCAGCTTTCCGAGCAGATAGCCAGGAGGGCTGAGGACTACCGCTTGGTGCAACTGGAAGATGCAATGCAGAAGGAATCCCGGTAAGTCTGGCAAGAGGAAGAAGACCAAAAAGAAAAGAGAACTGTCACAGGAACGGTCGACATAGGTGAGGATCAGCCATGCATACCCTCCCAATGGAGGTGCCCACTCACATGGGCTCTGCGCTGGCAATTATCATTATCATTATTATCATTATTTTTACTGGTATTATCTGTGTTGTTGTTGCTATTACTTGATCATCATCATCATCGCCACCATCATCATCATTATTATTATCTTTATCATTATTTTTATCATTATTGTTGTTGTTATTATCATTATTATTATTTGTACTTCATTGTTGTTGTTGTTTTGATGTTGTTGTTGTAGCTGCTGCTGCTGCTGTTGTTGTTACTATTATGTCATCATCATCATCATTATTATTATTCATGGTACTTACATGTCATGTATCTTTTGCTAGGGACCAAGCTGTAAGCACTTCATAATCCAGGGTTTTGTTCACACAGCGGGTGGCCTGCCCGCCTTCTGGTGCTAGCCACTTGTTTTCCGTGTCATTCAGTCAGATATAAGTCACATAGCTTTTCTCTCTTTCCTTCCATTATCACAGTGGATGCATGCTATTTGTATACATGTCAACCACACCAACGGCCAAACTGGCCTACTTTTGTGAAAATGGATGAGGGGATTTCACGTATGCACAAGATGCTGCACATATGTTTACATTATGGAACCTCGGTTTAAAGCGTCATTTGAAGGACTTTTCGGGAAACTGAATCGGACCCAATGCTAAATCCTAGGAATTATCCTCCGAAATGACCCAGCGGAAATTGGAACCCGGAACCCCAGGATCATCAGGATCGGAGCTCTACCGACTGAGCAATTTCAATCGCCATCTTGTCTGTAGGGGACTCAGTGGATGGCGTCTTGCACACTTACATGCAATTGGAACAGGCAGTACTGCAACCCCCGCAGTGACTCAGCAGCAGTACTGGATGGTCCTGTTGTGATGGTGTGCCCCGTGGCCATATGATAGTGATTGCTCCCTGTTTACTGCCGATACTTAAGCTGTGATGGGACCTTTCCAGGTATGGCTGTGTATGAAAAACATAGAATAAACTATGTGTGTTAAGGCTATGAGACGTTATGTGCAATGAAACAGCAAAGGGAGAAAAGGGCATGAACAGAGAGATAGAGAAAGAGAGATAATAGTGTTTACCTTCAAAGTTCTACTTACATTACTGTCTTTATTTAGCCTAAATATCATTTCAAAATTGTGTGCAATGTTCACTTCATAGGCAAAATGGCAATGGTTCATTGTTTTCCTTTTCCTGCAAAAAGTCCCCAGTTTATTTTAGTTTTAAATAGTATTCACACCTTCCGCCCTAAACTCATGAGTAGAAATGTACTGTTAGGATCATTGTATCTAACTCTGCCTTTGCCTCTAGTTTTTCTGTCTTGTATTCCTTTCTCACTTTCCACCAGAGACGGCCATTCGCCTATATATCGTCCAGCTGTTTATCCATACGTGGAGCTGGATCAGCATGGTAGACCGCCAGACTCGTAATCTTGGTGATCCTGGGTTCGAATCTCCGCCAGGCCCTTTCGGTTCAGGGGGATTTTTCCCTCAGAGTTAACATTGGTTCTGACTCTATTTCCCAGTTAGTCCTTCATTAGTCCTTCGAATGTGACTATAAATCGAGGTTCCATGTGTGAACGCACGCATAAACTCTTGCACAGACATAAAATCCCATGGCCAACTTTGGGAAGAGAAGGTCAGTTTGGCCATCTGTATGGATGACATGTTACACATAGCATGCACTCTGCATGAAAAATCGAAAGAATGAAAGAGTTGTCGAATTGAATGAACGATATTGACAGAATGACACAGGAAATGATTGAAGGAAGCGACGACAGGCAGCTCTTCAGTGAGGTCTACCAAGGCAGGCTGCCGGTCACGCACGAACTGATACAGGTCGCCTCAGTGACAGTTGTGGAGTGTGGCCCGTCCATTGCCAGGTTGGCAGTGGACATGAAGTGCGTGATACCTGTTAACTCTTGGAGGGGGGAAGGAGGAGAACGCTTAGACTCGCCGGAATAGTGGGTTTTACGTGTGTAAACGAACACTCGTGAAACTGGAGTTCTTCGATGTGAGCGGGGAATTCCGTGCATGTGAGTGCTGTCTTGTGAGTTTCCAAGGTGAAGTCGGAGTGTCGTCGTGTGTCTGCAAGTCAGTACGAATTGAGTCGTTATCTGCGAAGGTTGGGCTGGCCTCGTGCTCAAGTTTGTTTCTGCCTTTGGGGCAGGGGTTCTGGGTATGCCCTCGACCGACTTCTGAAGGTCTGGCTACCCGAGTTTAGACTGTCGGTGTTTCAGTGTTCAGTGGCGGGTTCTGCATCTACCAGGGCGTTGGCTGTCTGGCAGTGTCCCGGCGACTGAGGGTGTCGTCCAGTGTGTGTCGTTCCTGTTTTGACCAAGGTTTCTGGCGAGTTTCCTTAGCTTCCCCTGCACAGCAAATCCGTGAGGGTTGGCCTCTTGGGTTGGGGGTCGTGTTACCTCCACCTCCACTGTTATCCCTGCCCATTCCTCTGCCTGGAGTGGGGACGCACCTGGATCCGGCAGGGTGCGTTCTGGACTGGACGCCGACTCTGTCTTCTGCAGTTCCAGTGTTGCAGTTCCAGCTACGGTTCTATCCTTTCTTCGGGGTGGGCAAGCACCTCAAGGGCTCACTGCGGTATATTATTTGCGTGTGACTTGTGAGTGTAGTTGCTGCCTAGTAGGTAGGGGACCGGACTCTTCGATGCATCACGACTTCGTTCCAGCTGCTTTGCCTCAAACGCTTCAGTGCAAGTCTTGAATTTTGGGCGGTGCATTGGTGTGAGGGCGTCATGAATCAGAGACAGACGTTTACGTGGTTATATTGGAAAACACTTACTGTATTGCCGTTTTTTTGGGGGGAGGGGGGGGGGGGGGGAGGGGGGTTGCTTTACTTGCGTGTGTCAAGTGTCCGCCAGGGACTTTGAGTGAGATACTGAAAGTGCAAGATTGGGTTTCGGGTCACTTGAACAATTTAAGTGCTGTGAATGATATTTTGGGAGATTGTGTATGGATGTAGGGATAGTCTGACACCTGTAGAGAAAAATTAGTAAAAGGAATGCAGCTTGGGAGAAGCATCGCGTGGGCATCTCGGGTTCGGTGGGATATCAACCTTGTTTGATATTTCAGCCCGGGATTACCAGGTGATGTAGTTCTTCACCCTTGTCCCTTCTGGTATTGGCCTTCAGTGGGCTGAGGTGTGTGTGTGTGTGCCTCCTGAGGGAAGGGTCATTACATATGAATGTGCATCACATGCGTGCACAGGTTTGCATAAGGGGCCATGTGATGATGGTCGCGCATTGGTGTTATTAGTATAGTTGGATTCTTTTTTGCTTTGTTTTTGTTGTGTGTGGGGAGAACCGCGTGTGTGTGCTGGATGTAAAGATCTTGGTGTTTTCATCTGCTATTCTGTTGGTGAGACTGCATGTGTGAATGCAAATAAAGCCTTCTGTTTGTGCACCATATTTCCCTTTGTCTGTGTGTTTGTTGTGTGGCGTTCGTACTCTCAGGTAAAAGGGGGAGGAGTGGTTATAAAGGGGGGGTATATTCATACATATATCCCTGTCTACTGTCTTATACAATGACACTGCCCATTGTGTAAATGGGAAATTGTAAAGCACTTAGAACTTGGTCTCTGGCCAGGGATAAGCGTGATACAAGCACTCTTAATAATAAAATTTCCTCTCTTCTCACATGATCAACTGCTTTTTGTACTCCCAGTTCTTATAGAACAGGGAGTACTTTACAATGGGAACGAAGAAATACTGTCTGTCTGTCCATCTGTGGTCAAAATGTGTTCCACTCGCTCCAGACAAAACTACTGGGCCAATCTTTCTGAAAATTTGTAGGTATGTTCATTATGGGTCACGGATGATGCCCAGTGATTTATTTTACCGTTATATCCATTACTAATGGCTATAATGGCCGAACAACGGTTTTTCTTCTTTATGGAAGATCTCAGAAAGTACTTGGCCGATCATTCTGAAATTTTGTAGGTATGTTCACTATGGGTCACGGATGATGCCTGATGTTTTATTTTACCGTTATATCCGTTGCTAACGGCCCATAACGGTTTTTCTTTTTTATGGAATATCTCAGAAAGTGCTTGGCCGATGTTTCTGAAAATTTGTAGGTATGTTTATTATGGGTCACAGATGATGCCCAATGTTTTATTTTACTGTTATATCTGTTAGTAACGGCTATAACGGCCCATAACGTTTTTTCTTTTTTATGGAATATCTCGGAAAGTACTTGGCCGATCTTTCTGAAAATTTATAGCTATGTTCATTATGGGTCACGGATGATGCCCGTTGTATTATTTTACTGTTATAGCCATTACTAACGGCTACAACGGCCCATAACGGTTTTTCTTTTTTATGGAATATCTCAGAAAGTACTTGGCCAATGTTTCTGAAAATTTGTAGGTATGTTCATAACGGGTCACAGATGATGCCCGATGTTTTATTTTTCCGTTATATCCATTACTAACAGCTGTAACAGCCCATAACGGTTTTTCTTTTTATGGAATATCTCAGAAAGTACTTGGCCGATGTTTCTGAAAATTTGTAGGTATGTTTATTATGGGTCACAGATGATGTCCGATGTTTTATTTTACCATTATATCAGTTATTAACGGCTATAACGGCCCATAACGGTTTCTCTTTTTATGGAATATCTCAGAAAGTACTCGGCCGATGTTTCTGAAAATTTGTAGGTATGTTCATTATGGGTCACGGATGATGCCCGATGTTTATTTTGCGATTATATCCCTTACTAACAGCTGTAACATAACAGTTTTACTTGGCCGATGTTTCTGAAAATTTTAGGTATGTTCATTATGGGTCACGGATGATGCCTGATGTTTTATCTTACTGTTCTAGCCGTTACTAATGGCTATAACGGCCCATAACGGTTTTCTTCTTTATGGAATATCTCATAAAGTTGTTGGCCAATCTTTCTGAAAATTTGTAGATATGTTCATTATGGGTCACAGATGATGGCCAGTGTTTACCAGAGTAGCTGTTACTAACGGCTATAACGGCGCAAAATGGTTTTTCCTTTTTATGGAATATCTCACGCGTATTCAAGATAAACTGGGAGTACGTTTATACGCTTTGCATCTTGTGTTCAGTTACATATCTTGAAACTGGGGACATTTGAGGTATGTGCCAGCTGCTTCTTTGATGCTTAGATGTACCCATGACCTTTAGCATGTTCAAAATAGTTCAAGTATATTATTGGGTTGGGAGAAGAGGAATGATAATTGTGATGGACCGTTTCCCGTCCAGTCACAAATTTTCATGCAACCGGGCTAACCGGAAGGTAGTCGTCCGGAAGCCAGTTGGAAAGTTTACTTGACTGCTGCTCACCTGCGCACTGTTAAAAGCCGGGTGAGCTGAACCAGTTAGGCAGTCTCTGCAGTGATTCCGGCAATGCAACAACCCAGAAAGCCGAAGAGGGACTCCCGTGTCTTTTTGGTGGCAGTCAGGTATTTATCACCATAATGTTTATTTATTAGCAAACCGAAACCGTATTCCCGGTTAGGAGCGACTGAAACTTGCTCAGCGCACTGTGAAGGTTGCTTATAAAAAGAAAAGTATTTGTTGTGTTCTGTTATCTTATGACTTGATAGGGTAGCAAAACGAAATGCTGTCGGAAAACATAGATGAAGTGAGTGTTAAAGGAAGTGGTCTTCAGAAAAAAAAAAGATTTTGTTTATTCTGTGACTTAACTAGTTATGAATTCATGATAAAAAAAAAAATGTTAATTAATCCAATGTGGTTTAGCTAGACTTTGCGAGAAGAGGGAGAGTTTTGATGCTATGGATAATAAGCTCCCAAAGTGTGCGACATAGACTATATATGCTGTTTTCATTTTTGATGTGGATGAGTATTTAACTCACTCTTGATATGAATATTGAATAGTTGTATGTTGGTAAACAAGAATGTGTGGAAATCTTTCCCTTACATATATTGAAGTAGATGAATCGTTTGAAAAAAGAAACCTTTTAAAGTCTGGTAATTATATGAAATGAAATGAACATTCTTGTCGTGTTACAAGAAAAAAAGAAATGAACATTTGTGACATGACGAAAGACATTCATAGTTTGATGGAAAGTAATCATTAATTGTGTGTAATGATTGTATTCATGATTTAGTGAAGAGGGTATAGGTGGAAATCCTTTCCCCAATTTGGAAAACTAGATTCTGAAAGGTTTATATGGAAATCCTTTCCTGTGTAGTGTTGTGATTCCGGAAAAGGGAATGTTGTATTGTTATGATTCCGGAAAAGGGAATGTTGTAGTGTTATGATTCCGGAAAAGGGAATGTTGTAGTGTTATGATTCCGGAAAAGGGAATGTTGTAGTGTTATGATTCCAGAAAAGGAAATGTTGTAGTGCAGAAGAAAGAATATGCTGATGTTTGTCCCAAGTTGTAGTGGAATATGATGTGGCTAATGAATATAAATATAGTCGTGATTGTAATGAATAGTAGCCATGGTAATCAAGGTAGTTAATCAGTTTCCCCCAGGTAGAAGTGTTCCCTGGACCGAGGGGGACTGGCTGCCATTGTCTGAGGGTCAGGGCTGTAGCTGTGTCTACCCCCCTGTTCTCCGTCCTGTGTCAGCGTTTAGAGGCCGGCCTGAGTGCCGACAACCACCCTACCTGCTACTGCGCCCAGGACCGACTACCCGCTGAGCCAGTTGGGCTGGAGATGCCGCTGCTGCCAAGCCAGAGCGCTGCTCCTGAGTTTGAACCAGCGACCTGTTGGCTAGGCCGTCGCTGCGTTCTGTGTTTCGTTTGTGAGCCACAGCTTCTGTGTGAGACTGTCGCTGTGTCGTCGGCAGAGACGCCGTGAGTGTGGTAGTGATTTTTTGAGCCACAGCTCTGAAGTTCTGTAAGTCCTGTGTCGGACTTGACACTGTAGTCGTCGTCTTCATCATCTTCGTCGTCTTCGTCCTCTTCATCGTCTCGTTGTCTTCATCGTCTCATCGTGTCATCGTCTACATCGACGTTGGAACCAGCAGCGCTAATAGCCAGTTATATATAGATATTTGTGTGTACACCTTATGGTAGGCGTGCCAACCTATTGATGTCTTTGCATTTATTATATCATATGTTTGTCTGATGGCTCGGGCAGCATAAAACAAAAAAAAGTGTTGTTCTGTTGCCTGGCTGTCAATGTTCGGGTGAGTGGCTGTGTGTATGTGCATTGGAAAAGTCGTGCATGCATCCGTAATTTCTGAGTGAGAGTCAGACAGTCAGACACCTGCAGACACACCCATTCCATCCGTAACAATAATGCAAAAGAGAGACAGACAGACTAAAGATCTTTATTGCAAGCATCAAATTCTTTCACTACCTCCTTTCCATAGCCTGCTTACAGATTTGAACGGAAGACCAGTTATGCTAGCTTGTATTTAAACATTGCGTAGCTCGTCAAAGAGGGAGGATGGTACTAACTGGCCTACCAATCGTAGCATCCATGTTGCATACAGGAGATGAGTAAGTCCTTTAAGAGAGGATCGTCTGGAAGAATAGACTCGTTCTGGGGGAAAAAATCTGATAGCGTTTATCTTTCCATTGCATATAGAGTTACTCTTCCCAGCTTATGGCTCAAACAAACAGATTGAGAGGGTCGTATCTTCGATTGGAAGCGCACATCAGGAAAGCGATCGCTTTACAGGTGCACTGTTTCACATGCATGCTTTGGCATTGTCTTTTCGGGACTGGACTTTAAATTGACTGATGGGGCAGTACGGCTTTGGCAGTGCCAACCATGGTATCTGTCCCATGAAAATGGCAAGGTCTGTTGCTGAGTGCGAGCTGTAACACAGAATTCCGAACATTGTCTGTTATCAGTTATGGGTGCATGGTTTCAGAATATGCATGACCGTCTGCTACCCTGAGTTTGTAAGATGGAGTTCCATCCAGCAGTAAAGAAAATGACATCTGTCTTTGACGCAAGACCCAGTTGGTACATGATGTCAGAGACCTATAAGAAGAGAGCGCAGCCATACATGGTCAAAGAGACACAACCGAGATTCCTGTCCTCAGTAATAAACAATGCTCGGAAGTCTTCAAGGGAGGTAATTTGTTAGAGTTCGCGTTCGAGTCACCATGGGACAGATGCACTGATGGGCATGCCCACAGTAATGTTTTGCCACATCTGTCAGTTTAGCAGTTCACTCAGAGAGAGATAAAGCCAAAACATGAACATAAAATGCTGCACATGTGATGAAGGCAGTCAGTCTCCCGATCATTATCCTGCTGTGCGCTTCAAACCAAACATCTTACTCTCTAGTTCTATTTGCTTGGCCCGTAAATGGAGAAAAGGTAACTACTTGCAATGCAGACATTTTCTTCCCCTGATTTTGTTCTTTTCTGGAGCAAGTCTGTTCAGTTTTGTGCCCATTACAGGTGTCTTTTTCTTTTTCCACAATCTCTGTATTTTGGTCAACGGTTTTTGTGAGGACCTCAGTTGCAGACAGGTTGTCAAGCGCCTCCCTCAGCTCATCCCTCCCCACCGCTGCCCTCTTCATTACCGTCCGTCCCTTTTTTGGTGTCTTTTTTCCCTTTTATTTTTGTTTAATACTGTCTATTCCTCACTTCATTAACTAAAATGAGGGAGGGGGTGAGGTATGGTTGTGCTCTTTGTTTCTTTCTTTTTTCTTTCTTTCTATTGCTAATTTTGATTATTGCTCACTTCGCCAGTAGGTCTTGGTGTGACTGTAATCTGCAGAGGGGGTTAAACATCCAAACCGTTGTTGTTGCTCGCTTATTTGGCGAATCACCGTTAGCGTATGTCGTTGCCAATGTGGTCAAGAAGCTAAGTTTTCGTGTGTGTGCGTGTATGCGAGTGACTGAGCGTGCCTGCGTACGTGCATGCTTATGTGTGTACATTCATGTGCGCGCGCATGTTTGTGTGTGTGTGTTGTGTGTGTGTGTGTTGTGTGTGTGTGTGTGTGTGTTCCACAAATATAATCAAGCTGTTTTAGAGTTTTCTTAAGTTCATGGATATACAGTAAACAATATACCGATGAATTAGCAAGGTGATCAAGAACCATTGGTCAACCCGTCCCTCCTAGCCCTCGTTGAACAGTTATCTTGATGGTTCAGGGCAACGTCTCAGTAAAGGTTCGGAAAGATTTTATTTTTTATTGCACCTGTCCTGGGTTAAAAACCCAATTCTAAGCGCTTTACAATCCACATTCTCGTCTACACGATGGGCTGCCTGCCTGGATGGAGCCAGTTGAAGAGCTGCCTGCTAGCGCTAATTAGTTGTACCCTGTGTCGAATATCAGTTGCTCATTTTTCACTTATTCTTTCAATTTTTCTTCCATAATATGTGGTTAGGTGTTGTCCGTACTCAACAATTAAACTGGCCTTCTCTTCAGAGAGTTGGTGATGGGATACGTCTGCACAATATGTTATGCATGTTCACTCATGGAAGCTCGGCTTATAGTCTCCATCGAATGTCTTCTCTGAAAGTGGAGTCAGAACCAATGTTAACTCTGTGGGGAAAATCCCCCTGTACTTGAATGGTCCAGCAGAGCTTCAAACCCACAGTTCCAGGTTCACCGGTTCACCAGAATCATGAGTCTGGAGCTCTACCAACTGAGTTATTCCGGCCTTTGAAGATGGAACGACAGTAGGTAGAGTTAACAGATGGAAGAGAGAATAAAAGTGGCTGAAACTGTTCACAGATTTGACATGAAATACCGATGACCATGTTGAAATAACAGAAATTGTTAAACTTCAAGGCTTTACAGTCAGAAGTGTTGTTGAGGAAATCTGTTTACATTACCATGGTCTTCTGAATATTGGATGCATGTCTTTCATTTTAAAACAGATTGATAGTTAAACAGTAATGTTAGAAATAATTTTCACAGTCATCACCCCCATATTGAACCTGATTTGCATGGTATCAACGATCTAACAGACCCCATCCTAGGGTCGTGTGTTGTGTGACAAGTTTGCGAAGCTGTATGAAAATGTAGCGCTGCAGACAAAGTAGAATGTTGACGTTTTTTTTTTCTCCATTTTAGACCATTTCTCCTGTGAAATGCAACAAAACATATGCCGGCAAATTCAGAATGCACTCAGTGTTGACATTAAGACAAAAGCATGGGGTTCCTGATGACCTGAATATTGATTAACATACTCCTCTAGGTTATATTTCTTAAAAGTCATAGAGCGCATACATTTATGCATGTAATTGTTTTCTGTTTCTTATAATAACTGGCTTTTGTGTTTCTATATTCTAGCAGCTCTAAGACCTTGTGATGGAAAATACTATGCTCAAGTACCTATTTTTTATCATTGTTTATTTGCCTTCCATTCACTCATGATTTATTCACTCATTCACCAAATAATTTTTCACTCCACCATTCATCTACTCATCCATTCATTCGCTAATTCATCCACTCTCTAATTCATTCCATCATTCTCTCCACCAGTCATTGGGAACAGGTGGCAATCGACGTCATAGCTGAGTGCTTCTCTGACGATGTGAACAAAATTCACGCTCTCCTTGAGGTCAACTTGTCATACTTGGGGTGGAGACAACGCAATTTGCTGAACATGTGTATGGTGTTTGAGAAGCAGGAATTTGCCTCTGAAAGCATTTGCTGCACTGTGCAACGCATATGGAAGCCAGAAGATATGCCTGTGTGGAAGGTAAGGACCAAATCACTCCCTGCAGAGCCAACAGGTATGTCTCTGAGATAACAAAGCTCTTGCAGAAACTGTCAGGTATGTCCATGTGGGAGGCAAGGACAGAATCGTATCCTGTAGAAGCTGTCATATGTATGTGGAAGGTAGAGACAGAATCGTATCCTGTAGAAGCTGTCAAATCTATGTGGAAAGTAGGGACAGAATCGTATCCTGTAGAAGCTGTCAAATGTATGTGGAAGGTAGGGACAGAATCGTATCCTGTAGAAGCTGTCAAATACATGTGGAAGGTAGGGACAGAATCATATCCTGTGGAAGCTGTCAAATACATGTGGAAGGTGAGGACAGAATCATATCCTGTGGAGGCTGTCAAACACATGTGGAAGGTAGGGACAGAATCATATCCTGTGGAAGCTGTCAAATACATGTGGAAGGTGGGGACAGAATCATATCCTGTGGAAGCTGTCAAACACATGTGGAAGGTGGGGACAGAATCATATCCTGTGAAAGCTGTCAAATGTATGTGGAAGGTGGGGACAGAATCATATCATGTGGAAGCTGTCAAATGTATGTGGAAGGTAGGGACAGAATCATAACCTGTGGAAGCTGTCAAATGTATGTGGAAGGTAGGGACAGAATCATATCCTGTGGAAGCTGTCAAATACATGTGGAAGGTAGGGACAGAATCATATCCCATGAAAGCTCCGGATATGTCTGTGAAATGATAAGGAAGAGGCTGTGTCCTGTAGAAGCTATCAGCTATGTGTGTGAGGGAGCCAAGGATAGATTCATATCCTGTGGAAGCTGTCAAATATGTCTAAGTGGGAGGTAAGAACAGAATCGTTTCCAGTGGAAGCGACCACGAATATCTGAGGAGATAAGGAAGAGGTCATGTCCCCTTGAAGCTATTGGACTTGTCTGCCAGGAGAGTGGTGACTGAGGACCGAGCATTATTTGTTCTCAGCTGGGCAGTTGGACAACTTTTTTTTTTTTGCTCCTAGGCAAAACCACTTACCCGTCAACTGTATGACTTTCAAAATGACGTACAAACAGGAAAATGGTCATAGTTGTCTGCTGTTTCGTAACCAAGTGCCAGAACTAGATTGCCTGTGTGCACTGTTTTGATTGGCCAGTGCCCTCTGACTCGGCCAGTCACTTCGCACTCTTCATGACAGTGTAGATATCAGTAACTGGTGTGCTTGAACACTGCCTCTCAGGCACAAGGCATGCACACTCCATTGGTCTGAAGCAGCAAGGTGACATTCTTTGCCTCTGCCAACTGTCTTGTTCACTAATAGGTCCAGGATGATATTGTGGCCTGTTCAGATTCTACACTAGACCTGGCGGAGCATTAGCGGTTGGCTCACCGTATGAATGCCGGTGCAGTATTGTTTCTTTTTTTTTTTTTCTTCACATATTTAATGTCACCTCTCTCATCCTTCCACTCAACAATTCCTTCATTTTCTCACACATTCATCCCTCAACATAAATTTGGCAAAGTATTTACTTAAAACAAATTAATAACAAATTCATGTATGTACAAATATATAAGTTGTTATGGTAAAGAGTTCAGTTCAAAATATCTTATGACATTTGTCTTGATGTTCTTTGTATTTAAAGGAATGAATGGGAGAATGAGTTGACACAACTGACAACATGTATATTTGGAATTATATAATCGTGCTAGGAAAAGTATTAGCAAAGAGGTTTTTTAAATATTTTTTTCAGTTTTTAAACAAACAAGCACACATGAAAAAAGACAAATATGTAGCATAATAATTGTACAAAAACACAGAAGTCAGACACAATAAGAGAACAAACATGTCCCCCCCCCCCCCCCCCAAAAAAAAAAAAAAAGAAAAAGTCGCAGACACACACAAACAGACATGAATTGTAAACAGGATATATATGCATAAACTTACACACACCCACACACACATGTACAAATGTATAACCTCAAAAACAAGGATTACCAAGGGGTGGCAGGGGCGAGAGGCTGAAAGAGAAGAAAAAAATATTAAGATGGGTAATTACAACAAGAGAATGGACGGCTAGTTATGTTAGAAGATACTAGCGCTACCATTCTCAGCTATGTAGCATTACCTAGGTTGGGATACTCAAGTTGGGACTATGTGTATGAAGACAGACAGACACTAATCCCCAACTTAGAGAGTGGGAGCGAGATGAGAGAGAGAGAGAGAGAGAGGAGAAGAACAAAAAGATATAGAACTGGGGAAAGTCACTCTGACCCTGTCTACAGGGAGGGGCCGAGGAAGGCTCTTGCTTACGCAGACAAAACAAGTGGCTTACAATTTATCTCACTCTTTTAATTTATCTCACTGAACAATTTCAACAATCAACCACTGGTTTAATTAACCAGAACACGACACTGATTTTGAGTCAAAAGATTTTCAAAAACCACGATTAAGGTTAACATCAAACATAAAATAAATCATCAAAACAGTTCAGCCCAGCATAAATATCATCCCATCCCTAAGGTTCCGCAGGTACATTGAGACGGGTAGCAGAGTATGGGTAATTGCGGACTAGACCAGGGACAACTTCGGATGCAGGGTAAATGAGGGTAATTTGGGCAAGGTTGGAGGGAGGAAGGGTAAGGAGGAAAATAAAAATGTGGCAGAAATAATGACGAAGTCGACGAAACGGACGGCCCCTGGGAATAACACATAACACAATACATTAGCCTTCTATGGTAAAGAAATCTACTATTAAAAACTACTACCAAAAGCAACACCACTGAACATAAAAGAACACACCAATAAAAATGCATCAATCTTGCCACACACAACAGATACCCCAGCCAATCGGCAATCTTAACCCACTAGCGTGGAAGCATTATGCCCTTCACACATTTTTACAAACTCTTCCACACATGACCCTTCAAGCCCTTGCACAGAAATAACCAACAAACATCCTAAAAATATTCCTACATCAATACAACAACAACTTGTCTCCACAAACTTCTAGTACTGAGAAAAGCTGAAATGTAGCAACACAATACATGCTAACAAAGCTAAACAACTCTCTTCTCCTTAGTTGCAGGGGTCATTCCATAAGAACAAAGGAATAAAAAGGTTTCCCCCTGGAACTAGGCCCTAACTATACAAATCTTCTACTACTATAATAATTTAATGCCAGGAGTATTGGGCTAAATTATGAACCCTAGCCCTAGGCACAACATGGTTAGCAATGATCCTTAAAAGAAGGTGAGAGAAAATATACAGACTGCGGGAAACCAAATGAGAAAGAAATTTAGACTGGAAACTAAGATTAGACTCTTAGCTCTGTTCGACTTGAGAAGGGAGAGCACAAGAGAACTGAATAAGCATGACAGAGAAATTAAGTCTTAATTTCTTTAACATGCCTTAGTACTATTTCAAACAAGACAGCCTACTAAAATCCTGTAGAATGGCCAGGATCCTTTCCCCAATTTCAAAGTGTCTACCAAAAGCACATGGTAAACCCAACCGGTTCAACATACCAACTTGACCAGTATCTAGACAAGTCCAATCATAATCTGATCAGTAACTATATTATACAGGCTTAGTTTTTAGTCTAATCTACTTATAATCTTACTACAGCTTACTAACCTTGAATTAAGAGACCACTTTGCCCACTTTGTTTTCCCTCTAGAGAGACAATGTGGTTCCTCCTCTCTTCAGCCAGTCAAAAGGGAAAGTACTTCTATGTCAAGGAACAGGAAATAGGGTGTGGAACTTGTCAGGAAACAGGAAGTAGGTTGGGGAACTTGATTATCATTTCCCTAAATTAATTAATTTCAGCCCCCAAAATTAATTACTTCTAGTAACTTACCCAACAATATTTTTGTATACAAAGAATAAAAATAGTAAACTAGAACCAAATCAAAATACATTATCTTCAATTCCACAACCTTCTTTTTACCACTCAAGAGGAACAACTCTCCAAAGGAAAACTTCTTAACAAGACTAAAATTACGGTTACTTCCTTGAACTGTGCTTGTGTAGACCAGCCCTCTGTCATGCTGTCTACATGTACATATATAAGAGTTGTTACCAAAAAAGGAAGGGGAAAAAAGTCACAATAAAGCTTGGAAACGATAGAGGAATAGGGAAACCAGGTTTTGTCAAATCGATCTGAATCATAGTTCAGAAAGGCTAAGTATTTTTCCAATTTAAATCTATAGCTTAAGATATGATCTGTTGATAAAGGCTGCTTGAGATTCCTTGTCAGATGCAGCCGGCGGAAGCTGCAACCACCATTTGATCAAGAAACAATACTGCTGAATTTTCTGTTATTATGCAAGATGTCAATAACCCATTTTGGAATGATGTAATGAAACACTACAAGTAACTGTGCTCCAAGTGCTGTCTGACTACAGTACATGATTTCATGTCAGAATGTATTCATTACAATATTGAAATTTTAAGAGATAAAAAAGTTATTTTTGTACAGGTTGGTTGGTTGGTGGTTTTATTTTACGTCTTTTCATCCGGCAGATGATATTAGACGGGAAAAAAAATCAATAAAGTCATTTCAACACATACATCTGCATACACGTATGAAAAAGAAAACAGCATATCAGTTAAGGACCCTCATAATAGTCTAGCTACCTCAGAACTGGCTAAAGTGGCGGCAATCTCAGTTATGCATGAGTCGGACAGAACTTGACTCTCATTTTCATATTTGTCAAGATTGATACCTTTCGCCTTATACATTTCAGTTAAAACTAGACAGTCTAATAGAAGGTGATGCACAGAGATGAATTTTCCACAGACACACACAACTTCAGGAGAAAATTTGGTCTTCCATGTGTTCAGCCTTAATTTTGTGATAATCTTAGCCAGATGGCGTGAGCAGCTAGGCAGTGTGTAGCATTTTTCACAGAAAAAGGTTTTGTAAACGTAGTGTTCCAGGGTGAATAGTATTTCACACTTGGAAGGATGTAATGGCAAATTTAGCACACATTCTGAACAGTTTTGTGCACCACGTTTAGCTAGATTATCTGCTATTTCATTCCCTCTGAGACCACAATGTGAAGGAATCCAACAGAAGTCTACGATTATACTCTGAGACATAATACAGTGTATCAGGTACCTTATTTCATATAGTAAATCTTTTCTGGCCTTACAATCCCAAGTTTGCAGTGATTGCAAAACAGACTTGGAATCAACACAAAACAGCACACTAAAAAAGGAAATTGGAGTACTGTGTACACAAAATAAAGCCATCAGTATAGCATACAGTTCTGCAGTGAATATTGAAAATCCCTTTCCGAGATGAAAATGTTTTCATATATTCAGACTTGGAATAACAAAACCAGAACCGCTATCAGCTGTGTCCATAACTGAACCATCAGTATAGATTTTAAGGTGATTAGGATAAGAATTTTTTAGGTGTTCTTTTGCATCGTTCACTAGAATGTTAATATTTTCTTTTTTCTTTGAGACTGTATACTCATAATCAAAATTTCCACTCAAGTGTTCCCAAGGAGGCATCATTGGAACTGTGGGGAACTCTGGAATCGATGTTAAATCTACATTACACTTAGACATAAGTTCAGCTGTATAATTCTTTTTGTACAGGAATGGTGTAATTATGGCATTTTCTTCATTAAACACTTGATTAATGAAAATGGGCATTGGATGCCATGGAAACCGCCAGATAGGTCTATTGGGAAGGTAAGTACAAGGAAGGCAATGGAGGGATCACATGCCCTGGAAGCCACCAGATAAGTCTCCCAGGAAGAAAAGGACAGGATGAGGAGAGGGAGGGGTCATATATCGTGGAAATCACCAGTCATTTTTGTCAGGATGATGCGGGAGAGTTCATAGTCTTTGGAAGTGGTCAGGAAAGTAAGGACTGGGTAAGGCCAGGACGGAGTCATTGGCTGTGGGAGCCATAAACATGTTGATGGGCTGGGATCGCAACCTGTGAAAATCACCATATGTGTATACGGGGAAGGTAAGGACGACTTCACGTGCTTTTGAAACTTATTACAATATAGCTCATAGTACATAGACTGAGAGTTGCTGGATTGAATATCTGTGAAGAATTGTTTTCCACAAAACAAAACTTAAAAGATGCTATTGCTCCATCTTGTGGAAATAATCATATACATGAAGAGCATAATAAAACGGCCTCTACAAATAAAATATAACATTTACAGTGGTCTAAATTATTCATCGTATGACCCTAATGGATCATATAATGCTCGGTTATAGTGTAATACCAAAGACATTCAGACCTATCTGAAGCTATATGTTTATGTCAGAAAAAAAATTATTGAACTAAACATTTGATGATGTCTGAATGACCCAACAAGTGTGCATGCGAGTGCACATGTATATGTGCATATGTCCTCTGGTATCACTGAACACAAATTATTATTTCCCCTTGTTTTCAAGGCTTTACTGCTCTCTCTCTCTTTGTCTGTTGGTCCATCCGTCCGTCTATCTTTCAGTTTGTTTGCCTGCCTGGTCTGTCTAACTGTCAGTCTGCCCCTGTATGTATATATGTGTGTGTGTCTGTGAGATGTGTTCCGAGTCTGTTGCTTGATGTTTTTCTTGCTCTTATTCTTTTACTTCTCTGTGAGTGTGTGTCTTGCTGTCGTCACGTGAGATGGTTCTCCTCCCTCTCTCTCTCTTCTCTCTTCTCTCTTCAGTTGTCCCTTTGTTGCCTCTGCCAGTAAAGTGCTTGCTATTCTTCTTTTTATTTTATTTTGTTTTACTGTCTCTGCAATTTAGGTTCTGCTGTGTTCCCTACTGTGGATGTTCATGCCCCTGTTCTGCCCGAAAAGGTTTGGTGCAGGTGAAGTAATTTGACAATGTTCCCTCCAGTATTCTTTCATATGCCTGTGGGTAATGTGCGAGCGGGGCTTGTTTGTGAGTATTGCACATGTGTGTGGAGGGGGTGGGAGGACAGGGCTAGGGCGGGATGGGAGGGGGGGGGGGGGCATGTGTGCACGCGAGGTTTTGTAAGTTTGTGTGCATGTGTATGTGTGGTGTGTGTGCGTACGTGCCTGTGTGTGTTCATGTGTGTGAGTGTGTGTATGTCTGCGTGCATGCTTGTTTAAGTGTATGATTGTATTTTTTTCTAGTTAAAGGTACTCAAGAGGAATTTACACACATTAACAAGCAAAACAAAACAAAAATGAAATAGGAGGGTCGGATTGGTTTTTAGTCAAAGCTTGAGCGTATGTGCTATTGATTTTAGAAGGGTTAAAAGGCTGTTTTACGAGAGGTACATATTTTAAACCACGCACTTTAATGTTGGTTGAGGTCAGTCAAAAGTTATGGAATTGTATTATATTATGTTTTATATTACAGGCATATTTTTCAGGCTTGCTTGGAATTTTGTAACTATTGCTGCAGATGTATTATATAATATTTATAATATGAAGGCAGATTCTAATTTTGGAAGGAATTAATGAAGACGTGTTGAATTATGGATATAGGGCAAACTTGAATTAAAGTATGGACTGATTTCAGAGTAAATTCACTGAGTCACCATTCGCTTACTGTTTCCTGAGTTGTTTTCCTTGTGTATTCGTGTCTTTATCCATACATTCATTAATTCATTTATTCACATGTATCTAGTCCATGCATTGTGGATACATTCAAAGGCATTCTTGAATTTTAGAGTAGGTTGATACAGTTTAATTGTATTTTAAGTGTATTTTGAATGAATATTTCGCTTGTAGTGTGCATTGACGAAGAAGACGCATTGGTGTTAAGGTAAATTTTGAACACATGCTTGGATTTTACAGCCAACATCGTATTGTGATCTGGACATAATTTGAATGCAGACTTCAGTAGGAGTGTAGAGTAATGAAGACGTTCCGGGTAAATTTTGAAGTCACACTTGAATTTTAGCATTAATTAATAAAGACTATTTTTACTGTATTGTGAGTATGTTTTGAACACACACTTGAATTTCTGTATGGATTAAGCAATGTGAATTGTATCATATCATAGTGTTGTGTTGTTTTTAGATTATCGTATCATGGTGCAATGTATTATGTTGAGCTGTATTGTAATGCATTTTTATTGTATTGCAGTGTGTTAGGTTATGCTCTATCAGACTGCAGACAGTATTTAAAAGATGTCTATACTTGGTAGTTCTCAGACCCGTCTTCTGTGGTAACTGTAACTTGTCTTCACTTGGTAATCAATTTGGCTGACTTGACTTAACTCCAGTCAGTTTTACTGTGTTCCAAAGTGTCCGGAGATGGTTAGCTCTAGCTTCAATCCGAGCCGATGGATTAGAATAGTGGCTGGTGCTTTATAACAAATAGAGTTTTCACACATCTCAAAGGAAACCAGGGAGAAGCGCTCACACACACACGCAAACGCAGGCACGCATGACCAATGATCCTAGAGCTAGAACGCTGTATATCTCCCGCTCCCCAGGCCAAATTACCCAGCTGGGACTCAACCCTGCCTTAATCGTGAATCAGCACTGTTTGGGGCAGAAGTGGAGTTGTCTTTATTGCCCAACCGACGAGGCAGGCCACCTGAGGGTTGTTTGATGTAGAAACCAAGCCCTGACCATCCCTAGGTCCCAGTGAGCATGAGGAGGGAAGTAGGGCTGGCTGAATAAAAAGAACTGAGATGGGATTAAAAAAAAACAAAAAAAACAGACTGCAAAGAAAATGAAATCTTGTGAAGAAATCACCATAGCATTGCTTTTTTTTTCATGGCTGAAAAAAGGTCGGTGTGAAAAGAAATGTGTGAGTAGATCTGAACTGAGCTGTCATTAACCGTGTGTTGATTTTTGCCACGATGATCTGGCACTAGAAACAAAATGTCTCAATTAGGAACGGCAGCTCTCCTTCACAGTCGTTCAGACGCTGTGCAAGAGCTGATGCAGACTGGCCGTCTTGCCATGACAAAGATAACTACATGTTCAATTGCCAGTCAGCAAAAAATAAGACACCATTCCCTTATTTTACTTTTTGTGTGCATCTGTCCTTGCATGTATCAAACAAGTGATTAGGAGAGGAGCTCATTAGAAGATTTCATTAATCTTTAAGCTTTTGTAAGAGTTACTTAAGTTTAGGAATGAGACCAGCCACCTTGGCACAGTAGCTACCATCTCGGTTTGTGTGCGTGGAGGTCGTGGGTTTGATAATCATCAGAGCTATTTAATTTTGGAAATTTTCGGCCCCAATTGGCTTATGCCAAGATTTGAGTTTTCTATGGGTCCATATGGACACTTTGACAACACAGTCAAGCTTCGTCCAGTTAGTGGATGCATCTCTGCGAGTGCTGCTCCATGACAAACACTGCAGGTGTCCGTGTCTCTTGGGCCTGGTGGACACCAGGATATATTATGAAAGTAAGCATAGACTTGCTGTCCTGTCATGTAATTTCCAAAGAAAGTGTAGCTCCATAGCATCGACTTCTCCGTCCTCATCCTTGCCGATCAGCATTTAGAAAAAGGTCTCAAGTTCTGTGAGTATTTATGCCCTGCTCTCAAGGTGCCTTCATTTACAATTTTGTGCCCATCTGGAGTTCATGTCAAGATCGCCAATATCCTAAAGCTGGTGGGCATGGGGAATGTCGGCAGATGGATATGGGGCGCCCACCAGTGCAGGACGCTCATTCATGCTGCTTCGTGACTAAGCTAATATTATTGTCAGTCTGATACCCAGTGGGTGATGTTCTGCATATATTGGATAAGAACATATGCCACCAAACACCATTGAAGCAACTCAGCAGCTGGGCAACGTCTTGACCATTTGATATTGACTGCTCCCCATGGATTGCCAATGCTAGTGTCGCAGTGGGACAAGCCAGGGTATTGTGCTGGATGGGGTGCTGGAATGAACAAAGTGGGGTAATGTCTGTAGTGACTTGGGCAGAAACAGGGATGTTGTCCGTTTCTGTGCAGAGCTCACTTGGAAAATCTCATTCTGTTCACAACCAATTGCTCCCTTCAGTGTCATGCGATTCTCCTAAAATGGGAACACACACACAGGCGCACGATCACTCCCATCCTGAAGAACACCGTTGTTTTACCCAAGCCTGGACGTTTGTTTCAGAGCTCTAGCTATGCTTCAGGAGATGCAGCATTTGGCAGGCAGCATATTTTTTGAGCCACTGAGACCTAGCTTATAGGCAGCATTTGGCGGGCATATTTTTGAGCCACTGAGACCTAGCTTATAGGCAGCATTTGGCTAGCATGGTTTTTGAGCCACCGAGACCTAGCTTATAGGCAGCATTTGGCAGGCATAGTTTTTTGAGCCACTGAGACCTAGCTTATAGGCAGCATTTGGCGGGCATATTTTTTGAGCCACTGAGACCTAGCTTACAGGCAGCAGTTGGCAGGCATATTTTTTGGGCCACCCAGACCTAGCTTATAGGCAGCAGTTGGCAGGCATATTTTTTGGGCCACCCAGACCTAGCTTATAGGCAGCAGTTGGCAGGCATATTTTTTGAGCCACCCAGACCTAACTTATAGGCAGCAGTTGGCAGGCATATTTTTTGAGCCACCCAGACCTAGCCTATAGGCAGCAGTTGGCAGGCATATTTTTTGAGCCACCCAGACCTAGCCTATAGGCAGCAGCTGGCAGGCATATTTTTTGAGCCACCCAGACCTAGCCTATAGGCAGCAGCTGGCAGGCATATTTTTTGAGCCACCCAGACCTAACTTATAGGCAGCAGTTGGCAGGCATATTTTTTGAGCCACCCAGACCTAGCCTATAGGCAGCAGTTGGCAGGCATATTTTTTGAGCCACCCAGACCTAACTTACAGGCAGCAGTTGACAGGCATATTTTTTGAGCCACCGAGACCTAACTTATAGGCAGCAGTTGGCAGGCATATTTTTGAGCAACTCAGACCTAATTTATAGGCAGCATTTGGCAGGCATGTTTTCTGAGCCACTGAAACCTAACTTATAGGTTATCAAAAGAAAGATGGCTGTAAATAAACGCTTTCACTATGGTTTTGTATGATATTCCCTAAAGGCCATCCATCATGCATAAACCTAAATAAATGAGAGAAACGTAACGTCCATTCTTTTTTCTGGAGTTACGAGAGCATAGAAGGATGATGTTAACACTTTCAATAGAATTTTAATCTAAATGCATGTGACAAAAGTAAATTGTCCAACATTCTTTCAGAGAGAGAGTAATATTTTCGGTAATCATTATCTTCCACAGTTACTGGCAGCGTGCTGTTCAAGGTGTTTTGGAGAATGGTGAGTTGCCTCCATGTCTTTCTGTCTTGTCTTCTCTAACGCAGATGTAAAAATGATTCAAATTGAAGGAGAGAGAGAGAGAGAGAGCTCTAAAGGGGCGATCATTGTGTGTGTGTGTGTGTGTGTGTGTGTGTGTTTCTTCAGTTTGACGTCTTTTCACCATTGGTGATATTAAAAGGAAGTTAAAAAAAAATGGAAGGGGTGGGGTGGCTGGGAGTGGAAAAGTGTGTGTGTGTGTGTTTCTTCAGTTTAATGTCTATTCACCATTGGTGATATTAGACGGAGGTTTAAAAAAATGGAATGGGTGGGGTGGCTGGGAGTAGGAAAGTGTGTGTGTGTGTCACACACCACGTTCGCACACACTCGTTCACAAACTCAGCATGCTAACTCTGTGCACACACATCTCTACTCCACTCGTACAAAGGAGCACTAATAGGCCGAATTTTAGTTTTACAACACTCTCTTCCAATGTAATATTCACCAAAATCAATTTGAACAAATATTACTACATCTCTTTCAAATTACATACTTTGCAACAATACAATTCCATTCTTTTCTGCATTCTTTTCAGTTTTCATTCTTTGCAAACAATGCAAATCCAGTCCTTTCACTTTTCAATCTTTGCAAACAATACAGTTCCAGTCCTTTCAGTTTTCATTCTTTGCACAAAGTAGGTCTTAATGTTGCTGAGATAAGAAATCCACCTTTTGGACTTGTCAGGGGAGGCTGCTAACCATTGGCTGGACGCCGAGGTGTTCTGAAAAGAAACCCCAGGTCCCATATTAATTTTTAGAATGATTTCCTTTTTTTTTTTTTTACCCTATCTGTTTTTTCTTCTTTTTTCTCTCCCACACAAAATTATACATAAACAAAAACAGATATTCACGAAGCATCTCTGTTTCTCCAAACCACCCCTACCTACAGTTGGGATTAACAAGGGAAATTTTTTCAAGAAAATTGATATTATCTTATATTTTTTTTCTTTTCTTTTCAATGATATACGCGATTGTCACACAAATCAATCACAAATCATTCATGAATCAGATTATCATTCGAGATGTGTCCATTACATTTACATGACACTTATTCATTTTTTTTTTCTTTCTTTTCAAAAAAATCATAAATCCCTAACTGACAACTCACCTCTAGGGAACAGGCACTACACTTATGCCCTAGCAGACTTCTGCCTGTGACTACAGTCTAGACCACTTAAGGTCACTTGACATTTCCAACCTCTCACAGGACCCAAGTCCTATTATACCCCCCCCCCCCCCCCCCAAGGGTTGTTATGCCTATCAGGCGATGCCACAGACCAATCACTGGTCACAGGGAATCAAGTCCCACAAGACAAGCCCCCAAGGGTTGTCAGTCCAAATCTTTGCGGCTGTCTTCCTTCAAGCCGTGTCTGATTCAACATGTCCTTCGCTGATTTACGCCAAAGTGAGCTTCGCTCATAATCCAAACCTCAGCGTCCTATCCAATCAAAATCGCGTTTACTTATTTGGTGTCACTCCATGACTTAATTTTTCCACACAACTGCACAAACAGCGTGGCTGTACACCACAAGTGCACCTGTCCATCAAAAGATCACATTATTTTTCCCAGCATCATTTCAACGCCCACATCAAATCACCTCCATCCTCAATATCGTTCATGACACATTCCAAACTGCTTGTCATGACACCCTCCAACCTACGATGAAAACATTTGATTCATCAAATTTTTTCACAAAAGCAACATCCAAATTCATGATCATCAAGATTGAAAATAAAAAATAAGTATGACAACCTCGGTACACATGCATCAAAAATGAAATACAGCATCAAGGTTCCAGATATGCTCAAAATCCAGTTTACACATTCACGTAGAAAAAATGCCCAGAAGCAAAGTACATTTTTTTCAAAAGTGACTGCAACTCGCAGTGTGACACACACGTCATTTTTCTTTTCAAAGTTCCATAGACCTACCAATATCCCTGTCGGTAAGAAACATTATTATCATCACACACACATCATTATTTTTCTTTTCAAAGTTCCATAGACCCACCAATATCCCAGTCGATAAGAAATATTATCATCACACACACACACACACAACAACAACAACAACAACAACAACAACAGCATAGTATGTTTATAAGCTTTGCATTCACAATCTTTACCAGCATAGTTTTCCTTTTTTTGTCTTTTTTTAGTGTCTGCCTTCTCTTTACTGTCTAGAAAGGTCAGCCAACACATTGGTGGAACCAGAAATTGGTTCAGCCCTGAAACTGAACTCTCGAATCACCAGAGACAATTGCAACACTTGACTGTTTTTTGTCTGTGACGCCTTCAAAAATGTTGAAGGCTGATGATCAGTTTGAAGGATAAAAGAACGACTTAACAGAAAGCTTTCAAACTTTGCCAATGCCCACACAATTGCTAGATATTCCCTCTCAATAGTAGAGTACTTAGCCTGTGACTGTGTAAACTTTTTACTGGAGATCTGCACTGGATGCAACAATTCCTCATGAAACTGCAGCAATGCAGCACCCATTCTTGAGGAACTTGCATCCGTTCTCAACACAGAGTCTTTTGTTAGGTCTGGCAATAATAAAACAGGAAAACGGTTCAAAATGCCTTGCACCGCTTCCAACGCTGTTTGACATTCAGGAGTCCAAGTCACTGAAGTCCGTTTGGACCCTTTGTCAAGTCTGTCAAAGGTGCGGTCAACGTTGCAAAGTTTGGCACATACCATCTGTAGTAGGACAGCAATCCTGGAAGCGAACAAACCTGTTTCTTTGAACAAGGAGTTTTTATGGCCAAAATTTTATCCATTTTCTTTTTCTCTGGTCGCATCGACCCGACTGAAATCGTGTGTCCAAGGAACTCAAGTTCCTGAAATCCTGCCATGATTTTTGACTGTCGTGCAGTGAGTCCAAAAGACCGAAGTCGCAAAAAAACCTTGCGCAAAGACGAAAGTAGTGCACTCCAAGAGTTCAGTGCCAACAAAATATCATCAAAACAACTGACTGCAGAAATCTCATGCAAGTTCAGCCTTTGCATCATTCTTGCAAAAGTTGCAGGAACATTCTGCAATTCGAAAGGCATTTGTATGAAATGAAAAAGCCCAGACGGGATCTGAAATGCTGTTTTGATCTTATCCTCCTCTGCCATGGGTATTTGCCAGTAACCCTTCATAAGGTCAATTTTCACAAAGTACTTTGCCTGTGATAACAGGCAAAACAAATCCTCCACATCAGGTATTGGTTCAGAATCAAAAACTGTCACTTTGTTTAGTGCTCTGTAGTCCATGCAGAATCTCACTGAACCATATGGTTTAGACACTAGAACAACTGGAGCAGAATATGGGGGAGTAGACTTTTCAATCACACCCAGATCAAGCATCACCTGCCCTTCTCTCTCATTGACCTGTTTCTTTGCAAAAGGTAGAGGATATGGTCTGACACGCGCAGGGCTATGAGTGGTTAATTTTATTCTGTGAGGCTCCATCCCCACAGTATTTCCTGGTTTATCTGTGAGAACATCTTTAAAATCAAGTTGCAATGCTCTCAGTTGGGTTATCTGAGTTGTCGTGAGACTATCATCTATCTTCACATCCTCATGTGTTTCTCCTTGAACTGACAAAGTAGGTAGTGAAATACTATCTTCACCACCATCCTGCACAACACCCACTGAAGCTACCCGCACAACAGGTACATCATGAGAGACACATGTTTCAACTTTTTTGAAATCCACATCAGATTTGGGAAATAGTATCACACATTCCACTGGTAACACATCAGCAATGTTATAGCTCACAGCAGACATGCACGTCAACATCAGAATCATTTGTTCCACTTGATTTGTTGTCCGCAATATGAGACCTTTCAAAATACAGCTTCAACATGTTGACGTTGAAGACTTTTGATAGACCATTCATGTCAGTTTTGTAATTTACATCAGAACATTTTTGAGTGATGGCATATGGGCCTTTCCACATAAACATGCATTTTGCTTTTCTCATCATTCAACAGCACTAAAACATGGTCACCCACAGAGAATGAGCGCACTTTAGCATGACGGTCTGCATATTGTTTGTGAGTAGTGGCACTGTTGTTTGCATTCTCCAGAGCAATACAACATGTATCACTAATATGGTTTTGTAGGGAGAAAACAGTCAAATACGATTTTTTCATGTTGGGTTACACTCGATCCTGACCATGACTTAGCAAGAATGCTAATAGGGCCTTTAGGTGAACGTCCAAAAAGTAGCTCAAATGGGGAAAGCAAAAAGTAAAGCCGGAATGTATCTGTCCCAATCAGATGGTCTCTCAGTGCTCACTTTTTTCAACATAGTCTTCAATGTGCCATTAAATCTCTAAACGAGACCATTCGACTTAGGGTGATACAGAGTTGTAGTGCATGACAAAATGGAAAGTAAATGAAAAATTTCTTTCATCAGATCGGACACAAACTGTGATCCACAATCGGATAAAATTTTGTCAGGAAGACCCATCCTCGAAAAGATCGACAGTAACACTTACGCAACGGAAATGGTATCAAGCTTTTTCAGGGGTACTGCTTCAGGGTACCGAGTAGCAACGTCCACGACTGTCAAAACATATCGACAACCAGAATTTGACACTCGAAACGGTCTTACTATGTCAATGGCATCACGACTGAATGGTTCAGTAATGACTGGCATGCGCTGGAAAGGGGTACATGGTACACAACCTTTTGGGATCGTCTTCTGACAGACATCACATGACTGACGTACTTAGGCACATGAACACTAACACCAGGCAAAAGAAAAACAAGGACAACACATGTTGAAGAGTACGTTTTACCCCACAGTGACTTGAAGACATGGAATCATGAGCCGCCTGCAATATTGTGTCACGCAAAGGCATGGGAACAACAATCTGTGCCACAATTTGGCCATCTTTTGGATACAATTGATACAGCACCTCACTCTTTCTCACATACACAACGTCATTCACAGACCAGGCACGTCGGCAATGATCATCTGAAATAAATGGGTTAATGTAGAGTCCGCTTTCTGCAACTGTACCAACTTTTCAGGTGTTACATCCAGTTTGGGAATGGTAGGTACATGAATGGGTTTTGGACCTTCTCTTTCTTTTTTTCTTGCAGTCGAGTGCTTACTGTACAAGGCACAAAAGATCCACCTACAAAACGTTGAGACACCAGGGAGATTACCTAAGATTAGATCTGTCACTGGTTCATCAATGACACAAGCTGTTAACTGACCTGTGAAATAAGGGGTAGAAACATAAACACATTCCAAAGGGAAAGATTCCATCTTGGTCCCCAAAAGAACGACAGTCTTGTGTTTCACCTGTGTATTGATCCTTCCTTGCTAAATCCTTGTGTACACCAGCAGTGGTACAACCAGTGTCTCTTAACAACGTAGCACCAAACCAATTGACAGTACATGATTCAATATGAAGTCCTTTAACTTTACTGTCTGAGACTAGCACATGCTGGGTATCTTGTTTTGGGATTTTGTTCGGAGTAGTCACGCCCACATTTGCTTGTTTTGTGAATTGTTGTTTAGTATACAGAGATTCATTCCGTCTGTGAAATTTGCAACCACAGTGCCAGCAATGAATGTCTGCAACATCCAATGCACCACCCCAAAGGCAAACTTGTCCACGACCACGACCTGGTCTGATTGACCTATCCGGGCGTCGGCGAGAAGTTCCTCACAGAAAGGAATAAGAACCTGCACAATCATACTGTGTATAGTCATGTGAATTTCTTTGAGAAAACTGAGGACATCCTCTGGAAAAATTCCATCTGTTTGACTAAGATTGACCTCCTGGATAAAATAGTGCAGGTGAAGCAACGTTCGCCTCAAACACAACATGATCTGATTTCTTCCCAAACTGCTTCTCCGGATGAGCAGCCTGATACTGGTCAGCAAATTTGCACATCTCTTCTGCAGTTTTACAAGACCTTTCTTTAAGAAAAACTGCTAAAATCTTTCGAAACACTCTGAAGGATGCTCACGAAGCAACAAATCACGCAAACCATCAAAAGTTTTTCCCGTATCAAATAAATCTATCCATCAATCAAACAAATGACTGATACGAATCAAAAATGCTGCAAATGATTTTCCCTTTTCTGGATGTCACGCGGGTGAAGTCACGTGATTTATAGTTCAGGGGAAAAGCTGGGCTGATGATGCAGCACACCCAGATCGACCGTAACAAAATACAAAAGGAGACGATATTACAAATATGGGTTTATTTACAATTAACAACTTACATTACGATTACGAACGACTTTCTCACATAGGAAAAAAAAAACAACTATATTCCAGGTAGGTCCTTTCTTTTCTTTTTAAAAAACAACAACAAACAAACAAAGTCCCAATTTAGACAATGAACTCCCCAAAAATCGACCAGGGGAAAACAAATGAAGGGAGAGAAGAAATATCCCTCCAAAGAATTAAACAACCAAGGCAATAGCTGGGTGTCACTCAGGCAGACTAAGTCATAAAATCTGCCCAAGAAAAATAGACCAACCTTAGGTTCAGTTGTCAAAGGGCCATCACTCTTCCCAAACCCTAACTTGGGAGGCAAAAAATGAACACTCCAATACAAAAGTAGAAATCTGTACCTCTTTCCCCAACTTGGGAGGCAAAAATGAACACTCTCCAATACAAAAGGAGAAATCTCTATATCTTTCAATTAATGAAATCAAATAAGTTACATATTCATGAACATGAAATTAAAAAAAAACAATCCACAACACTCCTTTCTGCCTTAAATAATAATTTAAAAAAAAAAAAATCTCTAACAACAATCTCTTTTCTACGACAATATTAATTCGTCGCTTTTACACATTACACATGTCTCCCCAAAAGGGGAACACACACCGAGAAAAAAAACAAACCAACCAGAACGCTCAGAAAAGGGGGGAAAAAAAATAACCTTAGTCTTACGAACTAAAAGGGCCTGACACTGTTATTGTCTGACACATCACCCACATTACTCACTGCACCGGACACGGGGTTACGAAGAGGTAGGAACAGTCAATCCCACAATCGAAGAAGGTAGAGCATGAGCCGCTCGGGTCCACACTGTTGATCGCAGTCACTCAGAGCAAAGATGAGTAGATGACAAGGCGGGAAGGACATCCAGGCCAGCCCACGTGTTCCAGCCCCCTCCTCAGGCAAGTGCAGGCCTTCCCAGACACGGCCACAGGCGAGGCAGTCAGCGGCGACAAGGGAGTCCAGAGTAGGTCAGACCGGGAAGTACAGGTCAGGTCAGGGAAAGTACTTAGCTGAGGCAAGATGAGATCAGATCGGATCAGTCCTGTACAACACATCACTTTCACCTCATAAATATTTTGCCTAAAATGTGAGCTGTAGACAATGCACAGACAAAACAGAGATCAGGCCTTAATTTAAATACTTTTCCCAATACCGAGCGTTCGTACTATATGAAATTAAAAATGGCTATGTACCCATCCATATATATTTTGTATTTTTCCTTTAAATTACTGTTGCATTTCCTAAATATTTAATAGTTTATAAGCTTGTCTCTATTAACTCTTTCAACATTTGATTTCCTCAGTCTTCATCTCTTTAAACATTTTCAACACACATAAAAGAGGACTATTCCATGTCTTTACCCATGTAGGCAGTCAGCTTCCCACTTCCCATTCACATATATATTTCCACCACAAGGAACTATTCCATGTCTTTACCCATGTAGGCAGTCAGCTTCCCACTTCCCATTCACATATATATTTCCACCACAAGGACAAAAAAAAAAAAAAGTCACTCTCATATTTTAAAGAAAACGTGGGAGAGTAATACAAAAATATATTGTATGAAATGAAACCATTCGGGGATCAAAGCATCCCACATTATCCTAGTACAGTTGAGCTCTATCAGACATCAATGAGCAATCAGTCAAATTTCATCCATCCCCCAAGCCTTGCGAATGGTGGAGGCAGCATCTAACAGAATGTGCTCGGCAATTATTTAACAATGGAATTATTAATCCTTTCAGAATACATTAAACAAAAGACAAAGCAACACGAAACAATCCTCACACATCTCTATACTCTTCCATGAGTTGAATATTAATGAAAATGTGCAGCACTCACTCACGTAATACAGGAGGCTGCCATTTTCCCTTATCGGAAATATAGTCTCTTTACCCAAACTGGCTCACATGAAACAGCCTTCATTTTGAATTTTAACAATTCAAAAGAAAACATAACTATTTTACAACAGAATATGACCCTCCTGCTTGGAGAACCAATTCTTTCTCAAAACATATCCATAATCTTATCCTTTATTGTTAAACAGTATTTCTTCTGAAATTGACTTTCGCCCTTTGTGGGAAGAAAAAACAACATTTTACACAGTATTCTTTTATACTAGTGTAAATTATTTACAAAATAAATCGAATGATTTAACATGAAATTTCAAACAAAATACACTGGAAAATTAGAACAACTGGTAAATAATGAATTTGGATTAAAACAAACCTTCCACACAACACTACAACACTACTTATTCGGAGTGCCAACACAGACAAGCCCACTCCTTTGCCTACATCCTATGTACGAAGGAAAACAGATCTATAATTTTGAATACAAATTAAATAAGGAATCTATCCTAATGTGGCAACAAAAAAAGGTTATTTTAATGTGGCAACAAAAAAAGGTTATTTTTATGTAACCCCCTCTTCAGATGGCTGATCTGAAATTGAGGGTTATGGGTTCGAGTTAATGCCACCATGAACATGCTCACAGAAAAAAAAAATCCACACCCAGTATTTTCTTTCTTTTCTTTTAATTTTCTTTTTAAGGATTCCAACTTTTTCTTTCTTGATACTAATGTCACAACTCCTAACAGAATTTTGTATGTAAACTAAAATAAATGACCCTAAAAAATGTTCATTTTTTTCATGGTACCACGAATCTTTGTTAACAGATATAGTGCAGCAAAATGGGACATGAGGTGAGAGGCAAAAATAAATCTGTGTCCCTGGAACACAAACCAAACCCATAACCATTATAAATTTCAGGATTGTGAAACAGCTTGCAACACAATACCCAAACTTTCCCCCATCTCATCATCATTTCGTACTCCATCACCCTGGGATTACGATATATCTTGCAACACAATATCCCTATTCCTATTCTTCTACTGCACATACCACACTCACCATCATTTCACATTCCATCACCTGGAGGATTATGTGGTAGAACCCACAATGAACCACATATATTAAAATATTTCATACTAAAACCTATTAAAAAAACAACAACACTCCTTTGTGTGTGACCTACACAGGAGATATCACACACCCGAGGTATGATTAATACTGAGTAAACCACAGCACTGGAACCTTTTTCCTAGGGTTATGCCACCCAATATCCAAGTTCCAGTTTCACAAAAAAATGGAAAAGTTTAGTTATGTTTTGTTCAATTTGGGGTGACTTACAGTAGACACCCTGCAAAACTATACTACTCTCTGTGATGAATGACACCATTCATTATAAACAACTAGTTTTGAATCAGCACAAACATGACCAATTACTATGTAACCACATGAGTACCAATCTCATCACTAGCTGCAGTACTTCTATGCACGAAGACACACCCTTTTAATAACTCACTAGAAACCATGCTTGCCTACCCGCAACATTCTCTAGCCTCTGAGTTTTATCCAACTTCAGCAATCTTGCCCACTTATACTATTGGTCTCTAAAAAACATGTATTCTGAAATATTTATTATCTAGCATTTCCAAAAAATTATAAATGATAATTATAACAGGTTGCAAAATCATCATTTACAACATTTGTCATGGAACAGTAGTAACGGAAAAACAAAAAACAACCAACTCATTACGCATTCATAAACCATCGATCACGTGACCTGTACACCCTGTCGCGGGACTTCTGGTCCATTTTGAAAACAACAAATCTTAATCTTCGCATCCTTCTACGTGCAAAACGTTCATAATTGTCCACATTACCCTACCGCTAGTTATTTACTCAAATATAATTCATTATTTAAAATATAAGGATGAAATATCCCACAAAAGACTTCAGTGACATTAACATCAAAATTTCCACTCTTCAAAACACATTGCGCATTTTCCTCATCTTCACACATTTAAACCCTCACAAAAACTTAACATATCAAATCACTCCTCTCCAAAACATCAAATCATAATAATATTAAACCTCACCTGGTTTAGGAAACACGTTTTTTTTTCTATTTTTGGGGGCAGCTCACGCTCCCTTTAGATCTGAGCTTTTTTAGACTAGGATGCAACAGACAAGCTACAATAAAAACATGGATTGTTATTCAGTGTATTAAAAATAAAAAAAATAACAACCTCCCAGCATCTATGTTGAGAAAATACTAAAACAGAGAGTCTACCTGTTCTCAATAGTCAATTATTTTAGAACTGTATTTAAAACAAAATAGATTTCAACTTTCTCCAACCTGTCAAAAACATTAATCTTCATTCTAGAGGGAAACAATCCCCTTTTAACTCTGCTGTTTAAATGGTAAAATTTGGATTATTTCCCCTCAAAGAATTAATATCCATGGTAACTCCTAATCATCAATTGGGAGGTAACAGTCACCCCTCCAAAATGAGATGTTTCCATTTAGAATAAAATTGAAACATCTACAAACACATATTGATCCCCGGCATAAATATACATATGGAACTATCTAATGACATAATATAAACACTAGTAGTTTTCACCACTAATTTGTGAATTTATATCTGAAACGTGTTCCATGCAGCCATATTATCAAAATCCAGTACTCAATACATGTATAAATGTTTTGGATATAATATACCCAAACAAACCAATATCCCATGACTTGTGGACCAGTTATGGTTCATTACTCTGCCATTGCATTTCTCAGAAAATACAAATATCTCTTACAGCCACTATTGTCCAATATGAAACATGGAAATTTGAACTGGTTCCATTATGGAGGATTTGGTCCATTTCTTCTCTGACCTTAACCAAATGTGTCAAAACAACACCACCCCGGTCACAATGGTGTGTGAGATTCAAACGTTCTACAGGTTTATGGATCCTCCCTGACCTTCTCAACTGGGGTTCTCCTTCCCATTCTCTTTGGGTATTGTCAGACTGAGAATCATCCCTCCCTGACTCACTATTTTCTGACTCTGTAGGAAACTCATCCGTGCTTCCCCTACCCAAAGTCCCTCTTGGAACTACATCTTCCTCACTCACAATCAGGTCATTGCTGCGTCTTTCCTTTGATGCATCCACTGATACCCGGCCCTCTTCTCCTGTTTCCCCTACCGCTGTGGGTTCTACATCCTCACCAACATCTTGTGTCTTCTCATGCCGGCATCCTACACCTAGCCGCTTGTCATTTGAGATTTTCAGTTCCTCTGTCTCCCGGACACACAACTCCGGTTCCCACTCTGTTCCTTTCGGTACAAAAACCGGGGCATTTGGTCGCAATGACTTAGTGTGAGGCAGTTCCACTTTCACTTCTATGCAGTCTCCCCAACCCTCCAAGTCATTCGGACTGCTTTCCTCTTTTTTTCGATTCTCATGCGTTTTTCTCGCTCCCTTTTGTTCTGTTTTACTCCCTTTAGCTCAATTGTCAAATAATCAATAGACAGGAGTTCCAATGGGTATGTTGATGTTAAAGTTTGCATTTCGGCTCTCTGTGGTTGTTCCTTGCTTTTCTTACAACGCAAACAGTGATCAATCTTCCGTTTGAGGTCAGTGGCCATGAAAGGCCAAAAGAAACGTTTTCTTGCCTGTCGCAATGCATTATCCAAATGCGTGTGAAAGAGTTCTTCATGGACACCTCTCATGGCTTCTTTTCGATGGGAACGTGGTATAACTAACTGCTCGACTTCATTGCCATTTGAATCGACCATCTTCCTGTAGATCACCCCATTCTTCAAGCAGAATTTGTTTTGTTCTCGGATGTATACCTTGAGCTCGGGTTCAAATAGGTAATCTTCTTAGGATCCATTCTGTGTCCTATCTCCAGATGGCGAATCACACAGTTTAGATTCGGGTCCTCAGACTGAAATTTTCGCCACTGGTCAACTGAAAAGTTTCCTTGCGTTCTATCTGTTTCACATGGCTCCAATATGTCGTCCGATATCGCACTTGGATCCCTTATCAGCTGATCTACTGCTGGTAAAAAGAAATTTGATGGCCCCTTGTTGTTTTCCTCCATTTCAAAGCACACTCCTTGCCTGCTGGACGCCACCGGCCTCTGGACTCCTTTTGCCTGGAGAATCGCATGCAGTATGTCCTGAGATATATTTACTTGATCTGCATTTCCCCCTTTGTCTATCTCCCTCGCCTTGTCAACCAGAAACTTTATCTTTTCCTGCATTTTCTTATACTCTTCATCCTCTTTCTCTGGCCCCCTTGGTATTCGGGAGAGACCATCCGCATCCTGATGTGTGGAACCCTTTTTGTAGAGGATTTCCAAGTCATACAGTGACAAACCTGCCAACCATCGATGACTCGTGGCATCGAGCTTCGCTGACTTCATGACGTAGCACAGTGGGTTATTGTCCGTGTATACTGTTACTTTACTCCCTAGGTCGTAGTCATGAAATTTGTCTGAGAGGGCCCACTTCAAAGCCAAAAACTCTCTCTTGTGTGCTGGATAATTGGCTTCGGTCTTGTTAAGCCCACGGCTTGCGTATGCAATAACTTTCTTTTTCCCCTGGTATTGCTGATAAAGGACTGCTCCCAAACCAAATCCACTGGCATCACAGTGCAATTCAAAAGGCCTTGACTTGTCTGCTAAACCCATAACTGGTTCCGTAGACAGTATCTGCATCAATTTGTCAAAAGCATCCTGATGCTTACTCTCCCACAAATGTGATATGTCAGATGATAGAGTCAATGCTGGTTGGTCTCCTTTCTTTTTTTTACTTCTTTGCTTTAGCTGGTATATATCCCGCTGTCAAATCAAAAAGCGGTCGGGCGATCTGGGCGAACTGAGGAACAAACCGTCGGTAAAACCCTACGAATCCAAGGTACAATTTGACGTCCTTCACTGTCTTTGGCACCGGCCACTCTTGGAGGGCTCTTATCTTTTCTGGGTCTGGCCTGATACCATCCATCAATATGACGAATCCCAAATGCCTCACTTCTGAAGCTCCAAAAAGGCATTTTTCAGGATCCAGTTTAAGTTTGAACTTTCTCAGTTTCCCCAGTGCCAAAATTGTCCGTTCCTCCAATTCTTCTAGTGTTTGGCCATGCACTAGAATGTCGTCAAGGAAAACAATCAGATCCACTATCATATCATATCAGCGAACTCTCTTTGCATAAATCTTTGGAAACAGCTTCCAGAGTTCTTCAAACCCATGGGCATACGTAACCATTGGTAGGTTCCTATAGGTGTTGTGAATGCTGACAAACGCTGGGCTCGTTCTGTTAAAGGGACCTGGTAATAAGCTTTTGACAAATCCATTGTTGAAAAATATTGTGCTCCGTTAAGCATCAGAAATAGGTCTTCAGTTTTAGGTATCGCATAAGTGTCTTTGACTATGCGGCTATTGATCCTTCGGTAATCGACACACATCCTTATTGCGCCTGACTTCTTTCTCACAATCACAATAGGTGAGCTGTAGTCACTTACTGAAGGTACGATAATCTTTGCATCGAGTAGTCCTCTGATATGCTGTCATAGTTCCTCTAACTCTGCAGCTGGCAACGGCCGGGGTCGCTCGCGGATAGGAGGTCCAGGCTCTAGGTCAATGTCACACACTGCTTTGTCCACATTACCCACATCGAAATCGTGCTGGATGAACACATCACGGAATGACTGCAACCGTGTTTCAAAACGCTGTCTCCATTCATGCGGAGTGTCTTCCCCAAAATGGAACACAGTAGGTGACTGGTCAGAATGTGGAGAACAATCTTCTTGAGCTGCCTCCACATGCACATCAGTTCCCTGATCCTTTTCATTGTCAACATCCCATGTGTTTAAAACATGCAAAGCATCCACAACAGCATATTCTGATTCAAATGCAAAAACATCAGCGATAACTTGGTTTTTTAGCAAAACTATGTCTTGATCTGAAACATTCTGCACATAAAGTTTCATAAAAGACAAATTTTCAACTGGGACCTTGCATGCAACAATCCTTAAACCTTCTTCCAACACATTTACTTCAGGTTCTTGCACCAAAACAGAAACTAAGTTTTGTGCATTTATTCTCCTCCCCACCCCTTTGACATCAACAGTCTCTCCTGCAGGGATCAGCACTTTCTGACGCACTTTCACACACCCCATTCTCCCATTTTGGTCAGTGTTCTGCATGTTTGCATACATGAAAGCCACTTCACACCTAATAGGAATGCGTGAATAAAAAAACTTGTCAGAATGTTCTTGACAGTGTGTAGCAAATACTCTAAGAGTGTTAGTCCCAACAATCACTGGAGCGTGAATGCTAAAATCAGTGTCTGGACATACCAGTGCAACAATTTCTACTGAATCTGTCGTACCCACGACGTCGAGTGGCAGCGCCACTGTAACCCTCACAAACCCCAGATAGGATACAGCTTGCCCCCCTGCACCAGTCACTTTCGAGTCCATCCTGATTTGGTCCATACTTTGAAGTTCAAGAGACTGTAGATGCTGATTATAAAAGGATCTTGAAATTACTGTCACCTGCGAACCACTGTCAAGGAGGCAGTTCGTTGTCAAACCGTTCACCGTTACTGGAGCTCTGCAACTTGGTCCCACCAGTGCTTCCATGCGCATGGACACACTGGTTTTCTCTATTCCACAATTTTCCAGTTCCGCCAACACATGGTCCAGCTGTAGTTGAATTGAGCGCTTGGATACATTTTTCACCGTCAAATGCACCCGCGGGTATTTCTCACCCGTCACCACAGCTGACTGCACCTGAAGTCCTCTTGGAAGGGTGTCCCCAGACCGAGGATAAATAGTGATCTTGCTGTCTGGAAGAGCCTTAATCACCGGTCCATCCAATTCGACCAGTTTTCCTGGTGGTAGTTCAATCTTGGTATTTGGCCGCAACCTTACTGACTTCAAGGTTAACAGCCCCTTGTCTATAATATCCACTCCAATTTTTGCACAAACTGCTTGTGCCGTGGGACTGAGAGTCGATCCAGCCGCGGGATGTCCCCTACCTACAACTGTCCTCCGTTTCCCGATTTCCACTGCAACCTTTTGCGCCTTTCCTCCTCCCTTTTTGCGACAAGGTCCGGATTTGGTGGATTTGCGCACTTAGCTTGATGGTGCCCCAGCTGGCCACAATGAAAACAATGAGTTCTTTTCCGTTTGGATTTTCTGATGGGGAAGGTTGTGACCTCTCCGACAGTCGTGCTGCTACTTTATCAGCGATCTTGGTAATGAATTCATCAGGGATTTCGGTTCCAGTTTGAAGCACTTGTTGGTGTGCTGCGGTTGCTTTCCCACCTCCCGCAGTTATCAATTCTGCTATCACCTTCACTCTCTGAAGCACTTCTGCAAGTTCTGGTTTTGCTGACTCTGGAATTCCGAAAAAGTTTCTCAGCTCAAGTACCAGAAGAGGATGAGTCGACTGCATACCATGACAGAAAGTGCGGTAAAGCTTAGTGTTAAGGCTGTCGCGAGTCAAATCTGCATATTGGTCGATTTTCAGTAATTCAGCATACAATCGCCCCAAAAATTCTGAGGGGAGTTCTTTTGGGCCAATTTTTCGACTCGCGAATGTCAGAAGCATCTCTTCTGGATCAGCCATAGATCCGAAAACCTTTTGCAGTGTACTTACAACATCTTTGTTCGTACGACAGTCTTTCACTGTCTCTGATGCAATACCCCGTAAACTTGCTAACAATCGTATATCCAGTTCTCGTACATCCTGGTTCTTTAAAAATGACTGGGCTTGCTCCAGCCACTTGTCGATGTCCACTTCTCCTCCCCCTAATGGTGGTCTTCCCGTGAAAATCTTCAAATGGTGAGGTGATGAAAGCTTCACCTCTACGTTAACTGACAACCGCCGCATCAAATCCTCCATCTCCCTTTCATGGAGTAACGTGAGTTCATTCAGTTTTTTCTTCAGCTGTTCCACCTCAGTCAGCTCTTTGCATGGAAGTTGCAGGTCCCCTTCCTCGGGCTTGCCCCGGTTGCCATCTCTCACCCCCTCAACTTATTGTTGACTATAATACTGTTAACCCGCACGTGGTACCACTTACCCTAATGCTTTTGAATTTTATTTTATTTTATTTTATTTTTTGACAATCTCTGTGTTTGTTCATGTATGACCTATGTTTCAGGCACTCGGCCCCACATTGGGCACCATTTTATGTAACCCTCTCTTCAGATGGCTGATCTGAAATTGAGGGTTATGGGGTTCAAGTTAATGCCACCATGAACATGCTCACAGAAAAAAAATCCACACCCAGTATTTTCTTTCTTTTCTTTTAATTTTCTTTTAAGGATTCCAACTTTTTCTTTCTTGATACTAATGTCACAACTCCTAACAGAATTTTATACGTAAACTAAAATAAATGACCCTAAAAAATGTTCAATTTTTTCATGGTACCACGAATCTTTGTTAACAGATATAGTGCGGCAAAATGGGATGTGAGTGAGAGGCAAAAATAAATCTGTGTCCCTGGAACACAAACCCATAACCATTATAAATTTCTGGACTGTGAAACAGCTTGCAACACAATACACAAACTTTCCCCCATCTCATCATCATTTCGTACTCAATCACCTGGAGGATTATGCAGTAGAATCCACAATAAACCACATATATTCAAATATTTCATACTAAAACCTATTAAAAAACAACAACACTCCTTTGTGTGTGACCTACACAGGAGATATCACACACCCGAGGTATGATTAATACTGAGAAACCACAGCACTGGAACCTTTTTCCTAGGGTTACGCCACCCAATATCCCAGTTCCACAAAAAATGGAAAAGTTAAGTTATGTTTTGTTCACTTTGGGGTGACTTCCAGTAGACACCCTGCAAAACTATACTACTCTCCGTGATGAATGACACCATTCATTATAAACAACTAGTTTTGAATCAGCACAAACATGACCAATTACTATGTAACCACATGAGTACCAATCTCATCACTAGCTGCAGTACTTCTATGCAAGAAGACACTCCCATTTAATTACTCACTAGAAACCATGGTTGCCTACCCGCAACATTCTCTAGTAGCCTCTGAGTTTTATCCATCTTCAGCAATCTTGCCCACTTATACTATTGGTCTCTAAAAAACATGTATTCTGAAATATTTATTATCTAGCATTTCCAAAAAATTATAAATGATAATTATAACAGGTTGCAAAATCATCATTTACAACATTTGTCATGGAACAGTAGTAACGGAAAAACAAAAAACAACCAACTCATTACGCATTCATAAACCATCGATCACGTGACCTATACACCCCGTCACGGGACTTCTGATCCATTTTGAAAACAACAAATCTTTATCTTCGCATCCTTCTACGTGCAAAACGTTCATAATTATCCACAATACCCTACCGCTAGTTATTTACTCAAATATAATTCATTATTTAAAATATAAGGATGAAATATCCCACAAAAGACTTCATTGACATTAACATCAAAATTTCCACTCTTCAAAACGCATTGCACATTTTCCTCATCTTCACACATTTAAACCCTCACAAAAACTTAACATATCAAATCACTCCTCTCCAAAACATCAAATCATAATAATATTAAACCTCACCTGGTTTAGGAAACACGTTTTTTTCTATTTTTTGGGGCAGCTCACGTTCCCTTTAGATCTGAGCTTTTTTAGACTAGGATGCAACAGACAAGCTACAATAAAAACATGGATCGTTATTCAGTGTATTAAAAATAAAAAAAATAACAACCTCCCAGCATCTCTGTTGAGAAAATACTAAAACAGAGAGTCCACCTGTTCTCAATAGTCAATTATTTTAGAACTGTATTTAAAACAAAATAAATTTCAACTTTCTCCAACCTGTCAAAAACATTAATCTTCATTCTAGAGGGAAACAATCCCCTTTTGACTCTGCTATTCAAATGGTAAAATTTGGATTATTTCCCCTCAAAGAATTAATATCCCTTGTAACTCCTAATCATCAATTGGGACTTCAAACTGCAGGTCAACTGGATGTGTTCCTTCTTCAGAAGGCGAGGAAACCCTGAAGCAGTCATCATCGATGCTGCCAATCGTGCCCTTCACACCCCCAGAACTCAGGCCATGACCCCATCTCAGAACAAAGATCAGTCAGACCGACCAGTCCTTACTCTGACCTACCACCCACACAACCTCCCAGTTAAAAACATCCTTGTGAAAAACTTTGACATCCTGCAAAAAGACCCCAAACTCAAGTCCACCTTCGACAAACCTCCACTAGTGGCATACCTGCGTGACACCAACCTCAGGGATCATCTAGTACGAGCCACTTACAAAGACTCACCGAGCAGCTCTCCACCAGGAAACCACCGCTGCAACGAACCCCGATGCAAAACCTGCCCCTTTTTAAATACAACCACTAACACCTTCAGGGGCCCATCAGGCAAAAGTTGCCGATCTTCCAACCTTGTGTACATTCTTTCATGCAGCCTCTGTTCCAAACTCTACTGTGGTGAGACCTACCGTACCCTGGATGATAGATTCAGGGAACACCTCCAGGCTGTCAACCTGAATAAGGACACCCCCATAGGTACACATTTCAATAGCCCTGGACATAACGTGTTTCATATGTCAGTCTCTGCTGTTCACCAAAACCACTCAGATGCCATACACCGTAAATTCCTTGAATCATCTCTGATCTCTAGGCTAGGGATGCTCACTCCCCATGGACTGAACATCAAGGACTGAGGTGATGGAGTCGCCATTTTAGCCATACAATGTGGACTGCCAAAATTTTTTTTTTTTTTTTTTTTTTGCAACATGCCAGCAGCTGAGATAGGGTACATAGCTTGTTTGTGGTCTTCAGCACTTACCCTACCCTTGTTGTTTTTCAAAACGTTTTTTGAGGTTGAAAAAAAATTGTTTGCGGTTGTGCACGTATATATCATATATATGCCTAGACACCCTAAGGTATAAATACCTTTATGAGTTATAAACGTGCTTCTTCCCCCCCCCCCTTTCCCCCCGCCCCCTCCCCCCTCTCTCTCCCTCTCTATAATGGTAGGTGCCAGGGGGGGTGGGGTGGGGGATGATGCCGGGAGGGCGGGGAGCGCGCATGTGTGTGTGTGTGTGTGTGAGTGTTTTCTTCCCTTTGTGTGTGTGTGTGTGTGTTTTGAGTTCTTGTCACTTCAAATTTGTTGAAACAATTCCTGTGTCCTCAGTTTCATGTCACTTGAAAAAGACTCTAAGAGTCGAAACGTTGTGTATTGTTTTTGTTTTCTCTTTAACCCCCCTTTTTGTTTCGGTCTTTACCACCAATCTTCAAATTACATAGTTGTTCTGAAAAAGACCCAGTCAAGTGTTATCAATATTAATTGGGAGGTTACAAGTGCTATTAATTTAATTAAATTCCAGGTTTACTCACCAAAAAGACCAGTGATACGGAACATTCAGTCAAACACATTGGCAAATGAAGCCTCACGAAGAAGTCCTTCCGACTCTTGTTTGACAAAACAAAGACAAAAAGACAAAGTCCCAGGTCTTCCAACGACCTCTAGGAGCAGAAATATAGGTATTTCCCTCTCGGTTATTCTTTTCAAATTTTTTTTTTCCTTCACACCAATGGAGCCCAATGGCAAACATTATCATGAAACTTGGGTTCTCAGGAACGAGGTCCTGCTAAACAAAACCCAGTTTATCCCAAAGAATAAACTTAACTTTTCTATGAACTCAAGAGGGAACGCAGTCCCATCACATACAGCAAACTACCTACATACGTCTGTCCCCAAACACTGCTCCAAGTCGTCTGCTTCTCTCTCCTATTCACTGTCACCGGGAAGATCACTTTACTCACTACAGTCGACAACTAAGAGAAAACACGGGACACATGTGCTGCACCTGTGAGACGAGACAAACCTGGATTGAACTGAACGATAATAAAAAATTTTTAAAAACTATGAAACGAGAACATTAAGCCTTGCACACACTTTCGCACTCTAGATTTTTTCCGAGCAGAGACAGTTGGCAAGAAAAAAAAGTCACACCGTGACACTGGACGAACCGAGCGAAATTTGTCATGGACCCTTCGTCTGTACACTGAAATTATTTCAAAAGTTCTGCTTTGAGTTCTTTCCACTCAAGGTTTTCACGAGCAGCAAGACTATAATACAAAGAAAGAGCATTGCCTTTGAATAACTGTGATACAAAGAAAGAGCATTGCCTTTAAGTAAAGAAGCCGCATACAATGTCCACTTATCCCGAGGCCATCCACAAGATGAAGCATGGTTTTCAAACCGGAAAAGAAAAGCAGCCGTCCCTGAGAAGGAGAGGTGTTCACCACAGTGAGCCCATCCAGGTCTGCACAAAGGAAGGATGACCGCGGGGTCCAAGGATGCTGCCGTTCAGCCAACCCAAGAACAGACGCTGCACCTCAAAGACAGGCAAAAGAAACCCCACCCTATGGCAGTCCGTGTGTGGAAACGTAGTGGGTCTGGCAGTGTGTCATAGTACCAAGGGTCATTATACAGTAAGTGATAGGGTCTTTCTTTCTGCGTACGCAGGCTGATACTCCCGCGGACACTGCCTGTATAGACAGGCAGTGGAATTTTTTGTGTATGACCATTTTTTATCCTGCCATTAAGGCAGCCATACTCCATCTTCGGGAAGGTGCATGCTATGTGCAACGTGTCATCCATACCAACGGACAAACTGGCTTTCTCTTCCGAAAGTTGGTGATGGGATTTTACGTGTGCGCAAGATGTTGTGCATGCGTTCACACATGGAACCTCGGTTTATAGTCTCATTCAAAGGACTGTATGGGAAATGGAGTCAGAACCAATGTTAACTCCGAGGGAAAAATCCCCCTGTACCGAAATTCGAACTCGCAACCCCAGGATCACAAGCCCGGCGCTCTACCAACTGAGCTATTCCGGCCCCCCAGTGATAGGGTCAAAAATGTCATTTTGTCTCTACAAAAGGGACCAAATTCTTTTTCTTTCTTTCTGCATACGCAGGCTGATACTCCTGCGGACACTGCCTGTATAGACAGGCAGTGGAGTTTTGTGTGTATGACCGTTTTTTTTATCCCGCCACTAAGGCAGCCATACTCCATCTTCAGGGAAGGTGCATGCTATGTGCAACGTGTCATCCATACCAACGGCCAAACTGGCCTTCTCTTCCGAAAGTTGGTGATGGGATTTTACGTGTGTGCAAGATGTTGTGCGTGCATTCACACATGGAACCTCGGTTTATAGTCTCATTCAAAGGACTCTATGGGGAATGGAGTCAGAACCAATATTAACTCCAAGAGAAAAATCCCCCTGTACCGAAATTCGAACCCGCAACCCCAGGATCACGAGTCCAGCATTCTAACAACTGAGCTATTCCGGCCCCAGCCAAATGAATTGGCATTTAACGAGAAGACATTCTCTCCCTTGATTTTTCTTCTGGTTGACACCTACAAAGGACAGTTTCCTGAGCCAATAAAAGATTAAAGCTTAAATAATACAGTTAGAATTCATCCAGGCCACTGTCACGCCACAAACACATAGAACACAGGATACAAGGAAGCAAATGTAGGGGCGATACGGTGAGAATTCCTCGCTCCACAGCCTAATTGGTAACCCAACGCATGTTCATGCGTTCCGCGGTCTGTCCTACGTCTTTGGAACGGAAAAGCAAATTACGTGATAACTAAAATCTTTACCCCAATAAGACACTGAACGAAAGCACGTATCTATCACATCATTCAAGCCCGATACAACCTTCAGAAAAGAGGGGAGATAAGTATCGACTCAACTGGAGTAAAAGAAATGTTAGCTTCCCTTGATTGAAATGAAGGGATACTATAAAATTAGACATTCTTAACTTGGTCTGAAGTGACAGAACTCTGGCCACTAAGGACGGAAAACGTAATTAGAGATCAAGAGTTTCTACAATTTTACAATGAGGACATAGGTGCATATCTTAATACCAGTTTCATACTTGCTCCCACGCTTTGGAGCAGTAACATGCCAAAAAAGATGTGCCTAAGCCAAAAGCACTTGTAGAGAAGAAGAAAACCCTCACAATTAATCGTTGAAAGGCTAGAGAGTCAAAATGACACAAAATGTTGCTTAATATAATAAAACACGTAGAATAGTTACCAGAATGGCGGATGGGCGAGGAGAAGAACAGTCCACTTCTCAATCCGATGAAGGGTAGAAGGCGAGACCAAAACGATTCACACCGAAGTGCATTCCAGGTCAGGGACGACCTAAAGTGCCTTTTCCAGCTGGCAGGGATAGGGATCCCCAGAGGTGACGAATGGTGTTCTTTCCAACCCACCGAAGGGTGAAAGTCTATACCACGCAACCCAAACAGAAGTGGATTAAGACAAGATAGAGATCTCTCCAACTTGAAGGCCCATAAGTGAGTGCCACAGTACTGGCCTGACAAAACTGACAACAGGTGAAAACTGCTCACCTGTGGCACCTGACATCAGCTGGTGCACCACATGAAAAACGATAAGCATAAGTTTAGTTGCAAAGCGAGACGATTGCAGGCGGAAATCTAAACAAATCTTAAATAAATGTTAGCGAACCGCCCAGAGAACGTGGACAAACGAGTCACAAGATGAAACACAATGCGTTTCGACCTCTTAGGTCTTCATCGGGTGAGACATAAACGAATAAAACAACGAAAATTCACTTGGCTTTGATCGCTTCAGATCACTTCACAGGGTTCAGCGCAAAGAGGAAGGCGTTGAATGAATTCAACGCCTTCCTCTTTGCGCTGAACCCTGTGAAGTGATCTGAAGCGATCAAAGCCAAGTGAATTTTCGTTGTTTTATTCGTTTATGTCTCACCCGATGAAGACCTAAGAGGTCGAAACGCATTGTGTTTCATCTTGTGACTCGTTTGTCCACGTTCTCTGGGCGGTTCGCTAACATTTATTTAAGATTTGATAAGCATAAGGTCCAATGTTGAACACGGGGCCCTATACTGGATGGCCTGAACAAAATAACGCAACTATAGGCCTAAGAAGGGAAACATGAAAAGAAAAAGAAAGCTTGAAAAGAAAAATGAAGGGAAGTACTGGAGGATGGGAGTGAAATGCACGGACGTAGCGCACCCAGGGTATCAAAAAAACAGCTCACCGGTTGACACCTGGCCAATGAAGCAAAGAAATCGCTGCTAACACACCAATTTACACTGGGTTTAAAACGAAACGGGTTAGCTTATCAACTAAAAGTATGTACGTCCGTGACAGTCGGGATCACCACTGTCACGCACCATGTTCACACGCACTTGTTCACAAACTCAGCATGCTGACTCCATGCACACACATCTACACCACACATACAAAGGACCACTAACACGCCAAATTTTAGTTTTACAACACTCCCTTCCAATATAAAATTCACCAAATCAAAGTGAACAAATATTAATACATCTTTTTCAAATTACATATTTTGCAACAATACAATTCCGTTCTTTTCAGTTTTCATTCTTTGCAAACAATGCAATTCCAATCCTTTCAGTTTTCACGCTTTGCAAACAATACAGTTCCAGTCCTTTCAGTTTTCATTCTTTGCAAACAATACAATTCCAGTCCTTTCAGTTTTCATTCTTTGCACAAGGTAGAACTAAATGTTACTGAGATAAGAAATCCATCTTTTGGACTTGTCAGGGGAGGCTGCTCACCATTGGCTGGACGCTGAGGTGTTCTGAAAAGAAACCCCAAGTCCCATAATTAATTTTTAGAATGATTTCCTTTTTGTTTTTTTAATCCTTTCTCTCATTTCTTCTTTTTCCTCTTGCACCCACAAAATTATACATAAACACGAACAGATACTCACGAAGCATCTCTGTTTCTCCAGACCACCCCTGGCTACAGTTAGGGTTAAGCGAAATTTTCACAAGAAAATTAATATTATCTTTTATATTTTTTTCTTTTCTTTTCAATGATATACACGATTGTCACATGAATCAGTCACGAATCATTCATGAATCAGATTATGATTCGAGATGTGTCCAATACATTTACACAACACTTATTCATTTTTTTTTTTTCTTTTCAAAAAAATCACAAATTGCCAACTGACAACTCACCTCTAGGGAACACATACTACACTTAGGCCCTAGCAGACTTTTGCCTGTGACTACACTCTAGACCATTCACAGGTCACTTGACATTTCCGACCTCTGAAGGGTTGTTATGCCTATTAGGCAATGCTACAGACCAATCACTGGTCACGAGGAATCAAAAGTCCCACAAGACTAGATCCCCAAGGGTTAACAATCCAAATCTTTGCGCCTGTCTTCCTTCAAGCCATCCCCGAGTCTGATTCAACATGTCCTTTGCTGATTTACACCGAAGTGAGCTTCGCTCATAATCCAAACCTCAGCGTCCTATCCAATCAAAATCGCGTTTATTTATTTGGTGTCACTCCTTGACTTGATTTTTCCACACAACTGCGCAAACAGCGTGACTCTACACCACAAGTGCACTCGTCCACCAAAAAATCACATTATTTTTTCCCAACATCATTTCGATGCTCACATCAAATGCATCTCCATCCTCAATAACGCTCATGACACATTCCAAACTGCTTGTCATGACAGTGTGTGCGTGTGTGTGTAACAATAATTTTATTCAGTCTTTTCTGGCCAACTGGCCTATACAGATAGGAGAAATGGTCATTCAAAGTTCTATACATAGTGAGTAGCAAATCATTTCAATCAAGATGAAGTTTGGCATCTGAGTTTCATAGCTCCACAAATATAGGTCGCAACTCTAAAGGCTAATTTTCCACTGAGATTTGTGAATAGCAATTGTACTTTTAAAGTTGATGGGAAACGGTAGTAATACAAAGGGATATGTCTTTTACGCAGTGCAGCATACCTTGGGCACACAAGCAAAAAATGAACATGATCTTCAAAACAGTTCAAATCACTTTACAAATTGGATTTGACAAACTTTTGCCATAACGTGGGATTCCATTTAGTGGGAGTCGATTTGATTTAACCAGACAAAGAACACAACGGTGCTCATGATTTTCTAACTGGCTTATTTAGGTGGCCCTTAAGATTTCTGGTTGGTATAAGATATAGTCTCCTTCTGTTACAACTGATTCATGCCAGCACTGACAAAATTATCCTCTAATCTTTCTGTGAATACTTTAAGAAAGTAGCTAGGACTTCCAACATCTTGCATCACCCATACATAACCAAATCCAAATTTACACAAAATGGTTCTAACTTGAGTAGCCCAGTTTTGTCTGCCATTATTATCATGCATAAACAACATATTGTAACATTGACGAGGGTAGCGGGCATGTGATAATACAAGAAGTCTGCACCAGTACCTAATAAGCTGTACATAGGCATCAATATGTAAAGGAAATCTACCACACTCACCCAAAGCAACGTTATTTTTTACATCTCTCCTAACACTCAAAAACTGTTTTACATATTTTCGTTTGCACCTTTTCAATTTCTTCGAAGTGTTGGAAACCCCAAATTTCTGAGCTATATAAACAGATTGGCTTGATTTTCACATCAAAAATCATAAAAACAGTATGAACTGGCATGTTTTTTAGTTTGAAATATAACTTCTTAATTCCTACAAGCACTCTAAGTGCCTTCCCAGAAAGATTACTTACACATTTTGACCAGTTCAATGTAGCAGAAAATATCACTCCCAAATAGTTGTACATGGGTTCCACTTTGATTTGTTTAACAGCATAAAACCATACCTCAGATCTTTTAAAAAAAAACAAAAAAAAAAACACCATTCTTAAAGACAACTACCTTCATATTTTCCATATTCACCTTTAGTCATAATCCAATTCGCTCATAATCAAAACCTCAGCGTCCTATCTAATCAAAAATGCATTTATTTATTTGGTGTCATTCCTTGACTTGATTTTTCCACACAACTGCGCAAACAGTGTGGCTCTACACCACAAGTGCACCCGTCCACCAAAAAAATCACATTATTTTTTCCCAACATCATTTCAGCACTCATATCAAATACATCTCCATCCTCAGTCATAACACATTCCAAACTGCTTGTCATGACAGTGTGTGTGTAGCGGAGGTGAGGGTAAGGGGTGGGAGTTGAGGAGTGATTTGTGGATGAGGATGTATGTGTATGAGTGGAAGTAGTATGAGTGTAAGTGTGTGTGTTTGTATGTGTGTGTGTGTGTGTGTCCAGTTAACAAACTCTCAAAAAATGGTTATATTGCCCTTATCGTTATTGTAATTGGTATGTTTTTGAACCTCTGTATGCTTAGAAACGAATAATTTAAAGTGTGTGCATATGTTCATGCATGCATGTGTGTTTATATGTGTATCTTTGACAGAGGGAGGGGGGAAGTTGAAGTTAGTAGAAGTTCGAGAGAGGGACGAGAGAAGGGAAAGAAGGAGAGGAGAGTTTTTGTTGGTTTATGATTACTCCTTAAAACATTAATGAATCCCAGTTGCCCCTTTTCGTCAATCTTTGAACTGTAAAATGTGTGTTGACGGTTAATCTTCATCTTGTTAAATGTCGTCAAAACCCAGGATCAATCAGACAAAGAACTGGGAAGAGGGGGCAGGGGCGTATTTATCTTTAAAGAAGTGTGCAGTGGCTTCAAACAAAAGCTCTTTAGGTATAGTGTGGGTATGGCTATTGAATGAACACAGCCAAGAATATGGGGCAGTGGGGGTGAGGGGTGGGTTTGAGGGGATTGTGTAATCTGCCAAGTCAAGAACACCTGACACAAAGTTGTTTTGAGAAAAAAGGGAGGAAAGCAAGGGAGATGAGGAGCTGGAGAGAGAGATGGGGAACTAGGCAGAAGAGTTTGGGGGGAGAGGAACGGGGGAAAAAGGGGGACGCATTGTGCTCCTCGTACATGTCCATGTTGTTAAATCCTATGATGATCTTCGTGGTGGTGGTGATGAAGCAGTGAGTGGCCAACCCTTTCCTCATAATTCCCCCCTCCCCCACCTCCTTCCTGCTTCTTGATCCCCACCCCCTTTTTTTTTACCCATAAATGTGCCCGTACTTTGAGTAATCTTAATTGCATGAGTGGTAGATGTGTACTTGTTTGTCCTCGCATTCATTTCATCATTCATTAAGCCAGCCAGTCAATCAGTCAGTCAGTCTTTGATTTATTTGCTTGGTATTGTGAGTGTCCATTCTTCCCTCTTGTCTTGTTCTCTGCAGGTGATCCACTTCTTGGTGTTGTCAGTCGCTAGCCTCTGTGTGTTGTCCGACAAGGACAATGCCAGCCTGGCTGTTTTGCCCCAAAATGAAACTGCCAGCCTGGGGGTGTCGTCCAGCAATGAAACGGCCAGCCTGGGGGTGTCGTCCAGCAATGAAACGGCCAGCCTGGGGGTGTCGTCCAGCAATGAAACTGCCAGCCTGGGGGTGTCGTCCAGCAATGAAACGGCCAGCCTGGGGTGTCGTCCAGCAATGAAACGGCCAGCCTGGGGGTGTCGTCCAGCAATGAAACTGCCAGCCTGGCGGTGTCGTCCAGCAATGAAACAGCCAGCCTGGCGGTGTCGTCCAGCAATGAAACAGCCAGCCTGGCGGTGTCGTCCAGCAATGAAACAGCCAGCCTGGCGGTGTCGTCCAGCAATGAAACAGCCAGCCTGGCGGTGTCGTCCAGCAATGAAACTGCCAGCCTGGGGGTGTCGTCCAGCAATGAAACGGCCAGCCTGGGGGTGTCGTCCAGCAATGAAACGGCCAGCCTGGGGGTGTCGTCCAGCAATGAAACGGCCAGCCTGGGGGTGTCGTCCAGCAATGAAACGGCCAGCCTGGGGGTGTCGTCCAGCAATGAAACGGCCAGCCTGGGGGTGTCGTCCAGCAATGAAACGGCCAGCCTGGGGGTGTCGTCCAGCAATGAAACGGCCAGCCTGGGGGTGTCGTCCAGCAATGAAACGGCCAGCCTGGGGGTGTCGTCCAGCAATGAAACGGCCAGCCTGGCGGTGTCGTCCAGCAATGAAACGGCCAGCCTGGCGGTGTCGTCCAGCAATGAAACGGCCAGCCTGGGGGTGTCGTCCAATAATGAAACGGCCAGCCTGGGGGTGTCGTCCAGCAATGAAACGGCCAGCCTGGGGGTGTCGTCCAGCAATGAAACGGCCAGCCTGGGGGTGTCGTCCAGCAATGAAACAGCCAGCCTGGCGGTGTCGTCCAGCAATGAAACGGCCAGCCTGGGGGTGTCGTCCAGCAATGAAACGGCCAGCCTGGGGGTGTCGTCCAGCAATGAAACGGCCAGCCTGGCGGTGTCGTCCAGCAATGAAACGGCCAGCCTGGGGGTGTCGTCCAGCAATGAAACGGCCAGCCTGGGGGTTCGTCCAGCAATGAAACGGCCAGCCTGGCGGTGTCGTCCAGCAATGAAACGGCCAGCCTGGGGGTGTCGTCCAGCAATGAAACGGCCAGCCTGGGGGTGTCGTCCAGCAATGAAACGGCCAGCCTGGGGGTGTCGTCCAGCAATGAAACTGCCAGCCTGGCGGTGTCGTCCAGCAATGAAACGGCCAGCCTGGGGGTGTCGTCCAGCAATGAAACTGCCAGCCTGGGAGTGTCATCCAATAATGAAACTGCCAGCCTGGCGGTGTCGTCCAGCAATGAAACAGCCAGCCTGGCGGTGTCGTCCAGCAATGAAACAGCCAGCCTGGCGGTGTCGTCCAGCAATGAAACGGCCAGCCTGGCGGTGTCGTCCAGCAATGAAACTGCCAGCCTGGGAGTGTGGTGTAATTATGGGGTCACACTTTTTACGCTACATGCAGGGATTGAATGCCTTATCTACATCATGACGGTCAGTAATCAACAACAACAACAAAAAGAATTGTGCCGTGGTTGCGTGGAGTAGTGTGCTAGTCTGCGTTGAGTCTTATGTGTTGTGTTCCTCTGCATGACATTTTGTGTCGTTTAGTAGGATAAGATAATGTTGCTTATAGCCCAGCCGACCGCAAGGGGCCACATCAGGGCTGGTGTCGTTTAGTGTGAGGTAGTTAAAAAATAAAGCTCTGAAAGTGTGCTCTCTCTCTCTCTCTCTCTCTCTCTCTCTCTCTCTCTCTCTCTAAATACCGATAGATTGCAGCTGGAAAAATTGAGGAAGTCATAGCCAGTTAAAAGATAGACTTCATGTCATTCTTGCACAAGATGCATAAATCAACATGTCATGAAATAATGTGCAATGAATCTTGACATGTGTTACGGTTCGTTTTCATTCAGATTTACATTTATTACATCTGAATTTGAAGCCTGTGTTTTTGGTTGAGAAATGTATGCAAAGTTGATCTGTAATGGACAATACAAGGAAGTTCACTTTGTTTGGAAATAACCTCTTCTTGGCAACATACATGTAAAATGTATTCACAGATAGCATTATCCACAGCGATTTTTACTTTGATTGTGTTAACTCTGTTGAAAATCAGATCCTGATTGAGCATGGTACAAATCATTTCAGTTATGAGGGACAGCCATCACTAAATGTCCTGGACGTGTAACTTTGGAAAGACTTTGTTTTCTTGTATAACTCATCATTTTACAGTAGGGAGAAACTCCAGGGAGAGCTTACAGCAGAAGGTCTTCAGTGAAGAAACCCACCTTTGACAAGTGTTTCGTCCCTAAACTCCTTACATTCTAAGGGGGCCGGGCCGCATCCAGGTCATGCTCCCAGATGCCCTTCTACGGCCAGCTTTGATAACAACTTACCATTTTTACATAATTCTACCCTCCTCCTATTTCATATTGCACTGTGGCATTCGATTAATTAACTGTCTGTCTGTCTCTCTCTCTGTTTCTGTCTCTCTCTCTTTGTTTCTGTGCGCGCATGCGCACACCCGTATGTGTGCTTTTGTTTCTCTGTGTGTCTGTTTCTCTGTAAATGTTAGGAAGTGTGGGTGTTTTGTCGTGTAATGTTGTGCTGCTCTGGGTTATAATGATGACATACAATATGCATTGAAATCTGACAACTGGATTATACTGTACTGCACTGTAGAGACCTGTAGTGAACTGGGACTCAGAAACATCAGGTCTGAACATATCAAATCAGTTCCAGTACAGGTACCAGTATGAGGCAGAAAGTGCCAGAAGCTTCCGGCAGTTGTGTCTAGAAAGTTCCAGGCGTTTTGACTGGCTGTGCTAAGTCACTATCCTCAAACATTCAAGAATACTGCATGACCACAATTGGCTGCCTTGCCTAGTGTGTGCATTGGACTTTCAATTTGAGTGCAGAGAGAGAATTGAAAGTGGAAGTGTATGAGAAGGACAATTTTTGCTTTGTTTAGAAGCCTTTACGATGCTCATTGAATATTGATATGCGAATTCTTTACTGCAATTTAAGATGCTGAGCTTGTTTTTTGAGCCCACCTTTTGTCTGCTCGAATCGATTCAACGAGAGATCAGAACTCTGACCTGAAAATTATTTCAGTCGGCGTGAATCCCACTGAGGCATCTAGGAACAAGAGTTTTATTTCTCTCAGCCATAACACTCTAACTGTATTATACAATCAAACC
>CM065720.1:81093486-81110119 GCA_033310375.1 Conus canariensis | reverse complement strand
AACAGTCCATGGGATGACAACAGGCACGTGTCCATCTCCGCCTCCCTGTCACAGAAGGCAGGTGAGTTTGGGCACACGCTTGTATTCTCCCCGCGGGTCGTACCTGGACCATGTCCAAGTCACTCACCGGGTACCAGTTTGGGATCAGAGTGGGATGTACTTCTGACGAATGTCCAGAGTCACTCCCTTCAACAAATTCATGTGCAATGTGCTTTTGTGGATATGTGGTTTTGTGTGAAACACTTTGTGAACTTTGGTGGGAAGTGACTTTGGAACATGGGAGGGAGACTGGTCTTACTATATTCCCCATGGGCTGAGTTTGGGCACGTACCCTTTCTCACCAGCCAATAAGCGATTTCGGGCGTGAAGCGATTGCTGAAAGTCCCACAGGCCTGCGATGGGACGAGCTAATCTGTGACTGTGTACCGGGAGCTTGAATGAACGACCTGGGAGGGGGGAGGGGGTATGTCATTGGAATAGCAGAGAACATGAGACAGGAAAAAAATCCCTCACACCAACCAGCCAACCAAACTCTCCCTTCACACCTTTGCTTCACCTGGCAACTGATAATGTCAGGGAAATGTGAGAATTTAGACAGCCACCCTCCTCCCTTCCCATTCCCTCGCCCGCCAAACACACGACTAGGAATCATTAACCAGACTCCAAAACGGACTATCACAGCGTGGAGCACTGCCCACACAGAGCGGTCTCGTTTGGATTAAAATAGCGATCAGCTCTAAATATTGACGAGTATGCAGTTGGCATCTTGCTAGCTTAAGCGAGGTCTGGTTCAAGTTGAACAAATTGCACCTGGGGTTCTCATTATCCTTTTTAAGACAAAAAATAAATGGCAAAACATGGGGGAGGAGGAGGGGACGGCTACGAAGGGTGGTGGTGGTGGCATAAAGGCGGAGAGCTATGAACAAAAGTGTGTGTGTGTGTGTTCGTGCATGCGTGAGTACATGCGTGCGCACATGCGTGTGAGTGTGTGTGTGTGTGTGTGTGTGTGTGTGTGTATGTGTGTGTGTGTGTGTGTGTGTGTGTGTGCGTGCGTGCGTGCGTGCGTGCGTGCGTGCGTGCGTGCGTGCGTGTGTGTGTGTGCGTGTGTGTGCGTGCGTGTGTGTCTGAGTGTGTGAATGTGTATGTGTGCGTGTGTGTATGCGTTTGTGAGTGTGTACATGTGCGGATGCCTCTGTAAGTATGAGTGTGTGTATGTGTGTGTGTAGATAAAAGAGAGAGAGAGAGAGAGAGAGAGAGAGAGAGAGAGAGAGAGAGTGACAGACAGACAGAAAAACGTGCAGACAAACAGACAGACAGACACACAGACAGGCAGCTATACATACAAACAGCTACCTGCATGTTTTTGTTGAAGACTATGCCCGGTTCAGGGAAGGACCCGTTATCGTGTTGCTGACTGATCATCCATAAAATGGCCTTCCGGAAAATGCTGAGGTCAATGGACACCACTTCTTCCTGAAGAGCCATGGACTGAGCGAAGCACTTCACCACGAACGCCGTCAACCTGCAGGCATTTGCACTTTCAATACATCAAAGAAGTTGCGAGCATGATAGATACCACCAGTGATTTAGAATAAGTCAGCCCCCGCCCCCCCCCCCCCTCCACTAGACATCTGTGGATCAATTTTGTATTGCAGTGTGGCCCTTTTTAAAAATATGCTTGTGTGTGCCTCAGCTGCACACAGCTCAACAAGTACGTTCTTGTTCCTAGGTGCTACGTATGCCTTATTCATGGGCAAAATGAATCTTGTTTCCTAGGTGCTACGTATGCCTTATTCATTGGCAAAATGAATCACGTTTCCTAGGTGCTACGTATGCTTTATCCATTGGCAAAATGAATCTCGTTTCCTAGGTGCTACGTATGCTTTATTCATTGGCAAAAATGAATCTTGTTTCCTAGGTGCTACGTATGCTTTATTCATTGGCAAAATGAATCTTGTTTCTAAGGTGCAACATATGCCTTATTCATTGGCAAAATGAAACTTGTTTCTAAGGTGCAACATATGCCTTATTCATTGGCAAAATGAATCTTGTTTCTAAGGTGCAACATATGCCTTATTCATTGGCAAAAGAAATCAAAAAGGAAAATGAAACTTTTACCCATATTTTTCCCCTTTCCTTTCTTCTTTTTCGTTTTCTTTTGCCTTTTTTTTTATCGTCCTCCTTTTCCTACCTTTTCACTTGTTACATTTTTTTGGAACGCACACAGATTATTATTATTATTATTATTATTATGAACATTTATGATGCCTAATCAATTGAATGCCCTAGGCGTTTACAATATCACAAAAGACATCAAATCACACAGTATATAACAATCATACATGAGAAAAAGGCATCAAAATCCAAAGCAAGGACACAAACTCACAAGCATGCATACACGCAAACACACACTCACACAGACACGAACGCACACAAAGCAGACACTCGCATCACACATTGCAAACGTCGGGTCACAGGGAAGACGAAGTTACCTAGGAAACAGATGAGTTTTGAGAAGGCGCTTGAATGTGGGCAGTGAGGGTGAGTATCTGAGAGAGCGAGGCAATTGATTCCAGGTAGTTGGAGCTTGATAGGCAAAGGAACGTTGACCATAGGTTTTAGTGCGAACAGTGGGGATACTGTAGATACGAGTGTCACATGAGGAACGTAAAGCTCGAGATGGGGTGTAAAGATGTAACAGGTGGGTGAGATACTCAGGACAGGAAGACTCGATAGATTTGAAGCAGAGAGAGGCAATCTTGTAGGATATTCTTAGCTGAACAGGGAGCCAGTGGAGAGAGCGGAGCAATGGGGTAACATGGTTATATTTAGAAGTGCGGAAGATGAGACGGGCAGCATGATTCTGAACTCTTTGAAGTTTGTTGATGAGATGAGAGGGAGAGCCAGACAAAAGAGCGTTACAGTAATCCAGGCGGGATAGAACAAATGCGCAGACAAGAGCTTTTGTTGTGTTTTCTGAGAGAAGATGGCGAATAGAAGCAATTCGGCGGAGTTCAAGAAAGCAAGTGCGACAGACATTGCTGACATGCTGTTGGAAGGACAGGGTTTGATCGAGAGTTACACCGAGGTTGCGGGCAGAATGAGAGAGAGTGATAGGTGAATCAACAAGTTTGATGGAAGTCGGAACAGAAGGGTGGTTTTGAAGTTTTGGTGGGGTGATCAGGATCAGTTCAGACTTATCTTCATTCAGTTTTAGTTTGTTTCGGGTCATCCAGTCCTTAAGGTTGGCTACACAAGACTGGGTGTTTTGGATCATGAGAGGAAGGTCAGAGAGAGGCCCAGAGACATACAGCTGATTGTCATCAGAGAAGGAATGATGCTGAAGTAGGTGTTCTTGGACGATAGAAGAGACAGGATAAGAGTAGAGAATGAAGAGTAGAGGGCCCAAGACAGATCCTTGTGGCACGCCGTAGGTCAGACAAGAGGGATTAGAAGAAAGGCCGTTGATAGAAACTACTTGTTGACGATCAGTGATGTAGGAATGAAACCAACTCAAGACTGTGTCATCAAGCCCAAAAGAGTGATGTAGGCGGGAAATGAGGATAGAGTGGTCAGTAGTGTCAAAGGCAGCAGATAGGTCCAAGACAGTCAAAAGTGATACATTGTTACAGTCAAGGGCAGTCAGAATGTCGTTACAGATTTTGAGAAGAGCAGTCTCAGTACTATGTCCAGAGCGGTAAGCAGACTGAAGGGGATAGACAAGGCTGTTGGAATGAAGGTGGTCTAACAGTTGGTCAAGAACAACTTTCTCTAAAATTTTTGAAAGAAACGGAAGATTTGACACAGGTCTGTAGTTTTTCAAATTGTCAGGGTCAAGAGTAGTCTTTTTCAAAAGAGGTCTTACAATTGCAGATTTGAAAGAAGAAGGAAAGAAGCCAGTTGAGAGGGAGTGGTTGATGATGATGGTAATATGAGGGAGTAGAGTGTCAAGGCAATGGGTGAGGAAAGAAGCTGGTAGTGGGTCAAGTTCACAGGTTTTAATGCCAGATTTCATGATGATTTTCTTTACAAAGACCTCAGAAACAGGATGGAAGGAAGTGAGGAAAGTTCCCGAGAAAGGGGGATCGGGAAATGGTGCATGAGTATTAGTCAGGGAGTCCAGTGAAAGCCTAAGATTAGTGATCTTGTTGACAAAGTAGTCAGAGAAAGCCTGTGGAAGGTCAGAAGGTGGGAGATTGGAAGGAAGAGGAGAGGAGTCAGTTTTACCAAGAAGAGTGTTAGTAATGTTATACAGCTGTTTGGATGTGGAGCATGCAAGAATTTTGGCATTGTAATAGGCAGATTTTGTAGCGTGAACAAGGCTGTTAACAATTTTAGATTTTGCATACAATAACTTAAGTTTATTTTCTACAAAAAAAATAGCTTGATCGTACGCTACCCACTGTCTAGGTTTATTCTCGATCTAGTGTCTGTGTATTTTTTAAGAGAACTTACCCAGATATACGTTTTTGGTTGATGTATTTGTTTAGAACATATGTATACATTAGTATGTTTTTTGGCTGATTTGGTGTCAACAGTTTGTTCAATACGGCTGCACCATATGTCTGGATTTTTGTAAGTTTAAGTGTATAAAAAATTCAGTGAAAAACTTACAAGCATTTGGATTAGTTACCATTCATATCATCATTTACGGAAATAATGTATCAGTAAACTACAATAAAACAGCATACTAGGGTGTGAATGTAGATAATGACAGAGCTGTAGCGCCACTGTTTCTAAGGGTTTCTAATATTGAACTCGTTTTCGAAAATTGATCTGAGGGAGGTGATCGATGCGGCCGTTCATTTTTCCCAAAGATGGTGAGAAATTTATAGATTCATAGTAATCTTTCTTGGATGCCACTCCTGAATAACGTATTGGATACTGATAATTGCTAGACAATGTTAGATTCAGTTAATATTTTTGTTCAATATGTTTCAATAGAGTGCAGCATTGCGTCTAGAGAGAGAGAGAGAGAGAGAGAGAGAGAGAGAGAGAGAGAGAGAGAGAGAGAGTGAGAGAGACAGAGACAGAGAGACAGAGACAGACAGACAGACAGAGTCAATTAAGGACAATCAAGAGATCAGTTCACAAGGGGAAGAGGGGTTGGAGGATCAAGACGAAGAGAGGGGCATGCGAAGGGGTTATTGCACCTTGAAAGAAGGTGGGGGCTGGGGGTGGGACTAGGTCCTGTGGATTAAAAATGATAATAACTGGATAAAGTAAGTAGAATGATGTATCGTGAAACAGTCAATATAAGCAACTGACTATATCACACACACGAAACTATTTTTCATGATCACGTGCGGAGCGCCAGAGAACTGAATATCACAATTTGATGAAACGATGTTGTCGGACGATTCGAATAATTCTAGAATTTGAACTGTTCTGTGAGCCATCTGGGAGTAGAATTCTGTTTTCCTTACTCGCGGTGAAGAATGAACTACACTGTAATTAACTAATCACTGTGAAGAATGAACTACACAGTAATTACCTAGTCACTGTGAAGAATGAACTACACTGTAATTACCTAATCACTGTGAAGAATGAACTACATTGTAATGACCTAGTCACTGTGAAGAATGAACTACATTGTAATGACCTAATCACTGTGAAGAATGAACTACACTGTAATGACCTAGTCACTGTGAAGAATGAACTACACTGTAATGACCTAGTCACTGTGAAGAACAAACTACACTGTAATGACCTAGTCACTGTGAAGAATGAACTACACTGTAATTACCTAATCACTGTGAAGAACGAACTACATTGTAATGACCTAGTCACTGTGAAGAATGAACTACACTGTAATGACCTAGTCACTGTGAAGAACAAACTACACTGTAATTACCTAGTCACTGAAGAATGAACTACACTGTAATGACCTAGTCACTGTGAAGAACAAACTACACTGTAATGACCTAGTCACTGAAGAATGAACTACACTGTAATGACCTAGTCACTGTGAAGAACAAACTACACTGTAATGACCTAGTCACTGTGAAGAACAAACTACACTGTAATGACCTAGTCACTGTGAAGAATGGACTACACTGTAATGACCTAGTCACTGTGAAGAACGGACTACACTGTAATGACCTAGTCACTGTGAAGAACAAACTACACTGTAATGACCTAGTCACTGTGAAGAACGGACTACACTGTAATGACCTAGTCACTGTGAAGAACAAACTACACTGTAATGACCTAGTCACTGTGAAGAACAAACTACACTGTAATGACCTAGTCACTGTGAAGAACAAACTACACTGTAATGACCTAGTCACTGTGAAGAACGGACTACACTGTAATGACCTAGTCACTGTGAAGAACGGACTACACTGTAATGACCTAGTCACTGAAGAACAAACTACACTGTAATGACCTAGTCACTGTGAAGAACAAACTACACTGTAATGACCTAGTCACTGTGAAGAACAAACTACACTGTAATGACCTAGTCACTGTGAAGAACGGACTACACTGTAATGACCTAGTCACTGTGAAGAACAAACTACACTGTAATGACCTAGTCACTGTGAAGAACAAACTACACTGTAATGACCTAGTCACTGTGAAGAACGGACTACACTGTAATGACCTAGTCACTGTGAAGAACGGACTACACTGTAATGACCTAGTCACTGTGAAGAACGGACTACACTGTAATGACCTAGTCACTGTGAAGAACGGACTACACTGTAATGACCTAGTCACTGTGAAGAACGGACTACACTGTAATGACCTAGTCACTGTGAAGAACGGACTACACTGTAATGACCTAGTCACTGTGAAGAACGGACTACACTGTAATGACCTAGTCACTGTGAAGAACGGACTACACTGTAATTACCTAGTCACTGTGAAGAACGGACTACACTGTAATTAACTAGTCACTGTGAAGAATGGACTACACTGTAATTAGAAACGCAATACACAACGCAGGACACACACTTGACACACTTTGACAAATGGCAGCATGAAGACCTCAGTCAGTCATTTCAATGTTCTTGTGACCAGAATGACAACAAAGAAAGCAATACTACGTACCACATGCTTCCTGTTTTATTCGTGTTGCTGTTTCCAAAAGCACTGAAGGAGCCATCTTTGTGCTGGTATTTGATCTCCTTCTGGTATCCTGCAATGCCAGTTCCATCACTATCACAAGTGTTCCCCCTTTAACATACTGCTGTTCATTTTATTTTTTGTTCAACTTTCGCGTAGCTTACTGCTACAATGGTGATTTTCTTAATTCGTAGTTTGGTCTCGTTTATATTGTAAAGTTTCCATGTTCCTATGAGAAACAGATCTCTCTGATAAGGGTGTGCAACACACACACACACACACACGCGCGCGCGCGCGCACGCGCGCGCTCGCGCATGCGCACGCACACGAGCGCACACGCACAGGAGAGAGAGAGAGAGAGAGAGAGAGAGAGAGAGAGAGAGAGATAGAGAGAGAGAGAAGAAAACAACCATGGTATGGAAGAAAAAAAACAATACGCTAGAAGATGTGGGTTTGGGGTTATTCAGTAATTTCGTTTTGAGTTTCCCTCCATATTGTGGCAAGACTTGTTGCAATGTATATCTATTGTATTACACGCACGGAATTAGCTACATTTGCTACTATTTGCAGGGATTGAAACTGTCATCTTCCTAAATGAACAAAGATATCTATGCATATTAGGAACAATTTCATCCTACTAAGCGAACCATTAAACATGTCAGACCAGAGAAACACGGAAAATAAGAGTGACACCAAGTGAAGAACAAGTGATACTTGCTCTGGGAAATACAAATGGACAATCAAGTGTAACATGTCTGTGAAATAGACACAGAGCTATCGGTCATTAATTTTCTACAATCACATGACAGGGATCAAAACTACAACTTTTGCACACTGCATCAAACAACCTTAAGCTTCTCATGCTCTAAGAAATACACCTGCTGCGGTAGGTGACATTATGTAGAGATGTACACATCCCACTACCACAATGCCTCAGGCAAACATGTTATCACAAGATCAGCAGGCCGATCAGAGACAATCGTTACCTAAGATCTATATACCCGTCAGCATGAGTCCCATAGATCTATATTTTCAAGCAATTCTGAAGTTACTCGTGTAAACACCCTTTCAAACGGCTCACCAATTAACATGTAGTTCTCGGCTTTCTGCGCCCGTTCCGGGGTGTACGTGCTCGTCCTCTGCAGATAGTCAATGAGGAAGACATTGGGGGCAAAGTACAGCATGTTCTGTTCTCCACACCCGTAAGGCATCCGCAGAAGGTCATCAATGTTCTCAAACACAGGACACAGCAAATCACCTGAAAATTGAATAATCCACATCAGCTATCAGCGTTATTGAGCAAAGGAGCCTATAAATGTTGACGTTTATCACAGCTGTCAGTGTTCTTAAACACACAAACCAGCAAATAAAGGATCCTATAAATGTTGACATTTATCACAGCTGTCTTCCCCGAAGATGGAGTATGGCTGCCTTAATGGAGGGATGAAAAACGGTCATACACACAAAACTCCACTGCCTGTCTATACAGGCAGTGTCCGCAGGAGTATCAGCCTGCGTACTCAGAAAGAAAGAAAAGAAATCACAGCTGTCAGTGTTCTTAAACACACAAACCAGCAAATAAAGGATCCTTTAAATGTTGACGTTTATCACAGCTGTCAGTGTTCTTAAACACACAAACCAGCAAATAAAGGAGCCTATAAATGTTGACGTTTATCACAGATGTTAGTGTTCTTAAACACAACAAACCAGCAAATAATTCTTAAACACAACAAACCAGCAAATAAAGGAGCCTATAAATGTTGACGTTTATCACCGCTTTAAGAGTTCTTAGACACACAAACCAGCAAAGAAGGCTATAAATGTTGACATTTATCACAGCTGTCAGTGTTCTTAAACACACAAACCAGCAAATAAAGGAGCCTATAAATGTTGACGTTTATTACAGCTGTCAGTGTTCTTAAACACACAAACCAGCAAATAAAGGAGCCTATAAATGTTGACGTTTATCACAGATGTTAGTGTTCTTAAACACAACAAACCAGCAAATAATTCTTAAACACAACAAACCAGCAAATAAAGGAGCCTATAAATGTTGACGTTCATCACAGCTGTCAGTGTTCTTAAACACAACAAACCAGCAAATAATTCTTAAATACAACAAACCAGCAAATAAAGGAGCCTATAAATGTTGACGTTTATCACAGATGTTAGTATTCTTAAACACAACAAACCTGCAAATAATTCTTAAACACACAAACCAGCAAATAAAGGAGCCTATAAATGTTGACATTTATCACAGCTGTCAGTGTTCTTAAACACACAAACCAGCAAATAAAGGAGCCTATAAATGTTGACGTTTATCACAGCTGTCAGTGTTCTTAAATAGAGGACCCTATAAATGTTGACCTTTATCACAGCTGTCAGTGTTCTTAAATAGAGGACCCTATAAAAGTTGACATATATCACAGCTGCTAGTGTTCACATAAACCAGCAAATCTTCTGTACTACTCACTAAAACCATCAGTGTTCTTAGACACATAAACCAGCAAATCTTCTGTACTACTCACTAAAACCATCAGTGTTCTTAGACACATAAACCAGCAAATCTTCTGTACTACTCACTAAAACCATCAGTGTTCTTAGACACATAAACCAGCAAATCTTCTGTACTACTCACTAAAACCATCAGTGTTCTTAGACACATAAACCAGCAAATCTTCTGTACTACTCACTAAAACCGTCAGTGTTCTTCAAACACAGGACTCGCTAAAACTGTAACATTCACAACGATTGTCACTGTTCTTCAACAACCCACCCACAACATTTCCGGTAATATCCATCACAGCTGCCAGTGTCCTTGAATTCACGATTCAGTATATGTCCCGTTGTATCTATAACAGTCTTAATTATTCCTAAACACATGAAGAAATAAATTTTCTGCAAGATCTAAAAACTATTTATACACTCAGACCCAGAACACCTTTAACATACGAAAGAGCCGTGTGTGCACTTAAACTCGGGATCAAGTACTTAGCAATGAGTGTTCATAAACACAGGACCCAGGACATCCGTAACATCTTTAACAGCTGCCAGCGTTCACAAACACATGATCCAGGTGACCGCCTGGGACGTATGTAAAGGTCATTGGTGTCCTGCGATGAAGGATTTTTCTGTAACAGCAGACAAGGTAACCGTCTGTGTTCCTAAACGTAGAATCCAATGAAACTCACACAAGAGCATCCATAACAGTGGTTAGTATTCCCAAACAGAGGACCAAGTGAATTATCTGTTACAATATTAGTCAGCTGTGATGACTATACTGTTGATAGATATACAGTTGTATTTCCTTTGACCATAACAAACTTGATATGGGCAACTTTATAACAGATGTGTTCTGAATGACTATGACACCCACAACCTACCTGCCACACTGACAGTGATTCTCTGAGACCCCTGAACCGTGTCATTGGGGAACACCACAGGGACGTCGTGCATAAACAGCACTCCTGGCTCGACATCCAGTATCACAGGTATGTTCTTCACCCGGGGTGTCCCCTCTGCCTATGACAAAAATAAAGAGAGAGACCTGTCGCCGCTAGCCACAGAACAGCGTCCGTTGTGCACACTGAACTCCAGTGTTCTGGTTTACTGAAATTCAAATGGCATTTTCTCTATAGTGTGAGAATAGCATAGTGTGCTCTATTGTGAAACGTGAAACGCTCCATTGAGACGAGATGACCTAACTGCCGCTTACACACTTTATGGTTTTGTTCGGAAGACATTTGTGCACTATAGGAGCACCGAGCCAAAAACTTGTGATCTGCATGGTGTTCTGTTCAAGAATATCTAAGACCTTTGTTAAAAGCATTTACGTATTCTGCTCAATACAACATCACCAGTCTGCTCAGGACACAACAGAAAGTCATCCTGGACCAGACTGTATGCTCGACTGATGAACTAAACACTAACAGAATAACTGTTAGAATATCTGTTGTTTTTAAACACTAACAGAATATCTTTAAGACTCGGTGATTTTTTTTATAGGTATATGAGAAGATGAATGGTGTATGGATTTGCAAAGAGTATTTTGCCACTGGAATGAAGTCTACAAACATCTTTTACGGTCATGATAATTGTCATCAATAACAGGAAGCGATAAGAACATGAATAGAAAAAGTGGCAGATTCGGAGTTTCAAACCCGCTACTTTTCACATTCGCTTCCAAATATTTCTCTCCATTCGGTTTAGTATCCATCAATATTCAAAGCAAATTTTACCAGAAAACAACGCATTATCTAGTTGGGCCATAATATTGATTGAAAGAAGCTTACCTTTCGAATACTGGTTACCCATCAGAGTTTCATGTAAATCATGGACTGCAGAAGACTTATTCCATCAGCGTAAAAAGTGTCATCAATAACCAGTTCATAAAATCATCCAATTCATTTTATTTATAGCCCAGCCGAGGGCTGTTCGTTTGAGACAACAATTTACAAAAAGAAAGTGTATCACCATTCCCATGAGCCAGAACAACTCTTGCTGTAGTAAACACATATGCACACCATAACGTCACTTTAATGACAAGAATAGTAGGCACATTCTGATTACAGTGAGATAAGTGTCGCGCGCGCGCGCACACACACACACACGCACGCACACGCACACACACACACACACACACACACACACACATTCATTTATAACCATAATGCCCACAAAAAACATGTTGGCGGTTTACACACTCACTTACACGTAAGAGATAGCTGAGAATCACATGCACTGGGATGATGGAGACCTCGCAGACAACACAAATGGAACTGTATAACTACAATATGGATGGTACTGTTTAAAAAAAATATGACTGTTAGACGGTAGTGATCCCGAAGCACACATTTTAAGGGGTGAAACGATGATGCAGACAGGCAGACAGACAGGCAAACACAGACCTCCACAAGAAGCGACCTCTGCACGGCATCGGCCGACAGAGCAGAGGTGGACAGGCTGACACGGACAGGAAGCCGACCCAGAAGACTGGGGGTGAAGCAGAACACCGTCTCCTTTACTTCATTGGGGCCCACCTGTTTGCACACACACACACACACACACACACACACACACACACACACACACAAACCGTGCATTTCAACATAGTTGTACAGAAAACGTTTCTATATACGTGTACGCTATTCACACACACACACACACACACACACACACACACACACACACACACACACACACACATGTGCGCGCTATCGGGAAGCTTAAGCAGAAGCCTTTGTACCACATGAATCAATTCACCCAGGATCATGACAAATTATGCCAAATTAAAAGACTACTGCAACACACAAATGAAATATGTGGTTTTGTGGCACCAGAAATATGAATAAAATGTTTTTATGACTCGATATATCTAGTTAACTTGAACAGGACAGGCGGGTGCAACGGAAACACAAACTCCTTGAGAGAAAGTTTTCTTACACTCGAACTTTACATTTACTTAATATTCTGGACACCTGGAAAGTGCATAATTTTTTTTCACGCAGTGCATTCACACTCCAGCTCCATACTGCAACAGACACAAACGGGATGGCGAGCACACGTGAGAATGCAAGCGCTTTTCCACCGTGTGCACATGGTGGACTACCTGTCCAAGCTGACGAGTGACCACTTCAGACCTCCGTTCCGGCAGCCCAGAAAAAAGAAAGATGTTGTCGATTCCTGGAGTGCTGTCCATTACCATCGTCATCTGAAAGCACAGCCAACAGTCGGGAACGGAATGCATTATATATAAAAAAAAAAATCTTGTGTGGTCATACTCGTGGGAATAGAGAGACTCACTTACTCACGGTGCTTATCGCCTGCATGGTTGTAAACACACACACACACACACACACACACACACACACACACACACACGCACGTACGCACCCTCACACACATTTACAGTCACACATACATTCACACGCGCACACACACACACAGTCGCACACACACACACACACACACACACACACACACGCGCGCGCGCGCGCGCGCGCACAGACACACACGCGCGCGCGCGCGTGCATATACACACTTAAAATGCATACTTACATTCGTGCTTTGATTAAGGTAGTTGAAGGCCAACGCTTTCAGGCACAAATCTTCGCCACGGATGGCGGAGTATGGCAAGTCCAGACTGACGAACACATCTTTGAACGTCGCCAACTGCAACACACACACACACACACACACACACACACACACACACACACACACACACACACACACACATGCACACACACACACACATACTTTCAAAACCACATCGAGTGTGAGAATAATCAAACAGACGGTGTCAGATTTACAAGCTCCCATGATCAACATATATTTTTTTTTATTGAAGGCCCGGTTTAAATGACACTGAAGCTGACGAAGACGGGGGAAAAATCGTTTAAGACATTTTACAATGAGCAAAGTGATGTTGAAGGCAAGGTCAGTTCTGCTGCTTTTCTATCCGAGTCTTCCGTGTCCTGCTACAAGGATTTCTCCTTGCTTCCTTTCTATCCGAGTCTTCCGTGTCCTGCTACAAGGATTTCTCCTTGCTTCCTTTTGAGCTGTCCATGAGGCTCCTAACAGACACCTGAACTAGTCAGACTGACCGGCTGACAAACTCACAGCACTGTAATAGTGGCAGATTCCACAAGAAGAGCTACACCCATTATTTCCATTCATCTGGCTAATGTTTGATCTTCTCCGAGGAAATACTGTCAGTGCCTTGCTGAATTCTGGATCTCTGTGCAGTTCAGCAGGAATGTTATCTAGCCCTAATGACTTGTCTCCCTTACGTACACACTGTTGATTGATGTCATGGATGTCATGTCTTCAGATTTCGCTACTGGTATCAAAAGCGTAATCCAGAACACAGGGGTTTAAGCGGTTGTAAACGTGTTCTTTGCAGCAGTAAATCTGTTTTCTAATTAGTATTGACATACAGACCAGCCAACAAATCATCGTAAACCAAAGTCATCATACGAAAGACCTAAAGAAACATTACTCGTGATGAATAACTAGAAAACACCTTTTCACTGAAGAATTCCAAAGGCATCGTCAATATAGTACATCTAGTGAGCAAATACCATTGCTTTAAAACCCGTAATGTTATCCCTAATGTACATTACATTTTTAAGCACCAAGAGTGAGCACTTGTGTACAGTTTCCCTCTAACGACTCCAACAGACACGTCTATTGTACACCATCCCTATAAAGAAGCCATCAGACACGCTTATTGTAAATCATCCCTATAAAGAAGCCAACAGACACGTTTTATTGTAAACCATTCCTATAAAGAAGCCAACGGACATGTCTATTGTAAATAATCCAACAGACATGTCTATTGTAAATCAGCCCTATAAAGAAGCCAACAGACATGTCTATTGTACACCATCCCTATAAAGAAGCCAACAGACACGTTTTATTGTAAATCATTCCTATAAAGAAGCCAACAGATATGTCTTTTGTACATCATCCCTATAAAGAAGCTATCAGGCACGTGTTATTGTAAATCATCCCTATAAAGAAGCCAACAGACATGTCTATTGTACACCATCCCTATAAAGAAGCCAACAGACATGTCTATTGTACACCATCCCTATAAAGAAGCCAACAGACATGTCTATTGTACACCATCCCTATAAAGAAGCCAACAGACATGTCTAATGTAAATCATCCCTTTAAAGAAGCCAGCAGACATCACTAGTGTACATCATCCCTATAGAAAAGCCAACATACATCACTGCGTACATCATACTTTTTAAGACCCCAAAAGACATAACTAGAATATGTCATCCCAATAAAAAACCCAGTAGTCATCACCAGTATACACAATTCTTCCAAAAATCTCATGGAATCACTAGTGTACATTATCCATCTGAAGGCCTCAACATACATACACTTGTGTTCATCGTCCCTCTGTGGACCGTAAGAGACTTTTACTAGAATACATCCTCCTCCTCAAGAGCACAATAGACGTCGATGCACCAATGAGGAAACGAATATAGTCCCTCCAACGATCCCAGAGGACCAAATCGACTCGGAACAACAACCAGTAAACTGACATCATACCACTGAAGAAACCAATAGGCTTCACTAGCGTAAAACACCACCACTAAACTAGCATAAACCCAGAAAAGCTCCCAGCAGATCTCTGAAGTAGAGCACAGCTCCCAGCAGAACTAAAACGATGATTGCATGACAGCAGACATCCCAGTCGGAGTAACAACCTGGGCCGGCTGCTGGATAACAGACAGGCCGTGAAGAGGGTGGACGGCGAAAGCTGAAGTCAGCCACGTGGTGATGGTGTCTGGAACCACTGACCTCGTCTTGTTCTGACCGCTTGGGCTGCACACACACCACACACACACACACACACACAAAACCACACACAGGCGCGCGCGCGCGCACACACACACACACACACCACACACACACACACACACACACACACACACACACACACACACATACACACACACACACACACACACACACACACACACACACACACACACACACGCTTTCCATTATGTGTTGTCAAGCACAGCATACTGATTGTTCAGGCTCCATGGTTTTAACAAAAAGCGTTCAAACTGTCCCAGCGTGTCTGGTGTAGATGAACATTTCTGTCGCCGTGCCTGTGGCCTTATTTCTGTCGTCTTGATTTTAGTGTTTCTGTGTATTTACAGCCCTTTCAAAGTTTTCAATTTCAGTCCGTTTGAAAATAAGAGTTAATCAAACTGAAGTTGAAGAAAGAGGATGGAATGGAAGCTGTACTACCAAATCACTAAATAAAATAGTCAAACAGAGGACAATAAAGAGTGAAACAGTTTGACCTTTTCTGCAGGCAAGACAAACAAATGGCAAAAACCCTGAATAACTCGAAAACTAAGGCAAATGAAGAACAGATCAATGACTGAGCCAAGAGGAAGGTAAATCATTCCAACTGGTGATCCGTCAGCACAGAACAGACGTGGTATCAGCTAGTCATTTCCTTCGTCTCCTTCTTTGTTTTCATACTTTTCTACTCTTGTGTGGGAGTACAGAGATCGAAACGAACTGCCTTTGTATGGTCGTTTTGTCTGCCTCGGTTCTAACAGCATGACTTAAATCGTCTTCAAGTTTCATTTTCAGTATATCCAGACCAGAGTGAACACTGCTACGACGTAGAGAGCAGACGTGTCTGGCTGAGCTCTCGCTTCACAGTAAATAGTTTTTTTCTTTTTTTGGACTTATTTTTCCCCCTTTTTTTCTATTAGCGATTTGGCGATAATAGCACTTATCCTGTCATAGGTGCCTCTGAAGGACGGTCTCTTGTGTATCAGTATCAGGATGCCCGGCGATCATCAGTCCTTTAGAAAGCAAACAGAAAATAAAGTCAACCTGAGCCAAGGCTGAACCGCGTCGACATTTTACAACAGCGGCGAGAAAGAGGGGACACCGGGCAGAAAAACAAGAGGCGTTTCAGATTCAAAACGAGCTGTGAGGACGCCTAACCCCGACTCCATTTTGTTTCACCTTCTCCCTGGGTCTGCACCGCGTGGTCGTCCTCAGTGTCTGTCATCAG
>CM065720.1:81083486-81088486 GCA_033310375.1 Conus canariensis | reverse complement strand
GCAGCGGATCAAAATAGCTGCCTGAAGCGGCTTTGTTCTCTGACGGCTTTGTTCTCTGACGGCTTTGCTCTCGGACGGCTTCCTGCTTTCTACCTTTCCCTGGAGTTTCTTCTGACTTTGTAGCCCGCTGGCCGGGCGGTTAAGAAGCAAAGAAGTAGTGGGTTGGGTCGACCGCGTTTTTCTTCTGCTTCTCTACATGGCCTTGAATTATCCTACGGACCGCGATCTGTGGGTTCCTTGCAGTCGGTGAAACCATAAACACCACGATCTGATATGACATCTCTTCAGTCTGTTAGTTGTGACATCTAGAGAAGACATACACCGAGTTTTTCCAGTCTTTTTCGTACTGTGTATCAAATAAGTGATGACACTAGCTGTGGAGTGTTCATTTGTGTTTCTAATTGTTTACAGCAAAGTTGATAATTGATGACGTTTCAGTTTTATGCACTGTAATTGATAGTCTGGGTGATTACATTACGGATGAAATATTGAAAAGAGCACGAATGTGCTGTTTGAACACTACACAAGCAAGACAACCAATGGCTTCAAAAACGATTTAAGTTGAAAATGCATTAGAAAGATTATATCTGACCCAACGAAATAAAACTTGGATGAACCACACCACAGCGACGGGTGGATCTGAGAGACAAAAAGCACACATTTAAAACTTTTTTGGCCGGAAAGTTATGAAATACCACTAACCAATGACCTCTTTACAACAAGACAATGGTGTACAGATCCGCAGAGACAACAACTGACAGAAAGCAACTCACCAACAACCGGTTTCTTGTATAACTCCCCATCTGTCAGCATGGCCACGTTGGCATCCTGGAAAAACCGACAATACTCAGTTTGTACGTCTGTATTCTCATCCACACTTCTCTCTTTTGTTACATCTGACATTAAACCTCTTTGCTCAGTTTACGTGCGAAGCTGTTCCAGTGCAGAGAAATATAAAGCCATGGCAAAAAATGGAATGTGTACAAAAGACAGCACGGAAAGGGGTGTCTCTGACCATACAATATTCGTTCTTGATATCAGGAAACGGCAAGAGAAAAGCAACACACACACACACACACACACACACACACACACACACACACACACACACACAACACAACACACACACACACACACACACACACACACACACACACGCACACACGCACACACAAACACACACACGCACACACGCACACACAATATGCGTGCGCACTCAGCAATGCCTAACAAGCGGACTTGGTGACTCCCTCTAATTTCGATGGTCATGTCACACGTCATGTTACTGATCATATCTGGAAGGGGGGGGGGTGAGGAGGTGAGGGAAAGGCGGGAGGACCTGAGGGGTGGGGGTTGTTGCAGGATACAAGGGACAGCTGCACAGTGAGTATCTTACCCTGAAGATGCCATAAGCGTCCACTCCTTGAGTCGGGTAGGGCCACCCAAAAAAGAACATGTAGCGCCAGAAAACATACACATAACCACCGAAGTCGTACCCGGCCAGCTCTTCGCTCACCTGCGGGTGGACAGAAAACTAATGTGGTTTAAAGGCGTGAAACATGTTAGAAAAAAAACATGAGCGATCGAAAAGCAAAAGTGTGTGTGTGGTGTGTGTGTGTGTGTGTGTGTGTGTGTGTGTGTGTTGTGTGTGTTGTGTGTGTGTGCACGCGCGCGAGTATGTGTATGTACTGAGCGTGTGTGTGTACAATGTGTGGAATATGTCGGGGGGGGGGGGGGGAGAGAGAAGGGGGGGGGCATGGGAGGGGAGAGGGAGAGGGGCAGGGCAAAAATGTAGAGACATAAGGATCCTGTAGCTATCAGTTTCTTTTTGCGTTCATAAACCGATTAACGAATGTACTTAAAAATTGAAGAACGGGGGAAGAGAAAAGGGGAAAGAAGCGTAGACCAGGGCTGGGGTGAGAATAGTTAACGGGATCGGAAACATATTAAAGAGAATAGAGAAAAAGCTGAAAAGGTTAACGAAAGAGGAACATCATAAGTCATTTGGCTGTGCAGAATGTTTACACGAACCATAACAACTAACGAAATATGATTATGTCACGTAACACACAGGTACACATAGGGAATCATACACCTGTATAGCAGTCCATGTCTTGTATGAGGTTGTTTTGTGAATTTATGAAGCAGCTCTATTTTATCCACAGCCTTCATAGCGTCACAGGATAAGTCGAGAGACAGGGCAACACCACCACGCACACACACACACACACACACGCACGCACACACGCGCACACACACACACACACACACACACACACACACACACACACACACACACGCACGCACGCACACACACACACACGCGCACACACACACCTACACACATACGCATACACACACGCACGCGCGCGCACACACACACAGATAGACAGACAAACATCAGACAGACAGAGGGAGGATGGGGAGGGGGGATGAAGCTGACCATCTCCTGTGTGATGTCGTTGCCGGACTTCAACAGTTCGACACTTTTGTCCACAGCCCGTAAGAAGACCACTGAGTTAGGCTTGGCAGTCACCGTCATCTGCACTTCTTCTCCTGGTTTCACCTTCTGCGGACTGAAGCTCACAGATACCTGTTACATATACACACACAGACACATTGACACACACACACAGACACGCATACACACACATACACAGGCATGCATACACACACACACACACACACACACACACACACACACACACACACACACACACAAATTTCAGATCTGCTTGACATTTTCGAACGAAAAATCATCATGCAGTAAACGACAATAAGTAGTTCACTAATTGGAATCGTCTTTTAAGAAAAACGCACTACCTTTTCCCTCACCTGATCAGCAGAGGAGAGGTCGACCTTGAAGGATAAACTGTCAGCCACAACTTCCCCATCTTGGCGCAGGTAAAACACCAGGACCCTGCAGTTGGGCGCCATTTTGGAAATGACCATGAATGACACGATGAAGTTTTGACCCTGGACATCAGTGGCGTTGGCGTCCGATGCAGATATCATGATTCCTTTAGTATATACCTGTTTAGAAAAAAAGATATTGCCATCACGATGAACTGATCACGTGTTGGCCAGAAAGTTTTTGTCCTAAACAAGATTCTCACTGCATAAGGGTTTATTCATTTTCAAGCAAAATAAGTATCATCGAGTTGATACAACCATTCTTTTTGTGTACACCTGTTTGCCGATAATCGACTGCGATAAAGCTAAAATTACCACACTTTTTATGTACTTTCTAAATTGACTGCCAAGAAGTAAAAGTCATCACTCCTTTAGCTACATCCACTTTTTCAATAAACCACTGCCACCGAGTTAAAAATTAACACCACTACTTCATTGTAGCCTACAGCCAACAAGAGTTAGCCTTATCAAGCTAAAAGTCATCACAAGACACTGCATCTCATTTCGAACAAGGCTTGTTAGTATATGGCAGTCATGGTCAATGTGAGATTCGTCACTGTCCGTGTTCGCCAGTTTCGGAACAACAGTTATCAGTGTCAGTGTTAGCACATCCACGCCGCCCACACAATGCTCTTTCAAGACTATCGCCCCATATGAAACAAAGTCCTGTCCTGAAGAAAAAAGAGAACACCGCAATAAATCTGAAAATAACCATTTGTGTGGTGTGTACAACACATAAAGTGCTACCTTTGCTATTGGCGAAGTAAAGACCACAAGGTCAGCCCGTGTTGAAAGTGCCAACACACAAAATGATGAATCAAACCAACCAAACGATATGCAAAAAGCCATGTGGGCAGATAGGCACTGCAAGGCAGACAATTCCTGTCCACTGTGAACACAGACAACAGTCAAACTACCTAGTCACCAGGCGGCAATAGAAGAGCTGGCATGTTCTTGATTTTTAAAAAGTGTGAAGCGTTTCCAGAACAAAGACAGTTCACTGGGTCACAAGGACAGAAACAGTGTTGAAAACTAAAGGGTTCGTGAACAAGGAAAGACAGAGTTCGTAGGATTGGCGGAAAACGGAAATTTAGACCACAAGCAAGGAATGTCCCGTGAGTACTGAAACTCTTCACCGTCACCGCCACCACCACCAATCCCATCCTCCCCTCTCCCGCCCCCTCTTCCGGCATCCTCATGTTGGAGGAAGGGGCTTTATGGAATTGGAAGTAGATGATAGACGTGTCCAAGAGGCAGACTGAACAACTGTTGGATGAATATTACACACACACACACACACACACACACACACACACACACACACACACACACACACACACACACTACGACTCGGCAAATTTACAGGACGGCCATTCCTGTCCACATTGAGTCTGTGTCTGACGTTTTCCAACGAAGGAGGATAGAGAACCATCTCATTATGCGTCTGAAATTTTGTTCAAGAGAGAGAGAGAGAGAGAGAGAGAGAGAGAGAATGTGGATATGTGACTTGGAAGTTTTCGTAGGCCTACGTCTGTATGCATTCGCGTCCCGAGAAGGGTGATAACACTGTCCATGAATATAGGACATGCGTGTACCTGATAAAAGACTGTCTCAACAGGCTCTGTTGCTGTTATGTGCAGGGTTACCACTTGTCCCACCTGCAAATGAATACCATATGCATAAGCGCACAGCAATAAAAACACTTGAATAGACAGTCAATTTCCAAATACACCGTCTCTCTCTTCTCTCTCTCTCTCTCTCTCTCTCTCTCTCTCTCTCTCTCTCTAAAAACGATTAGAGTACGACATGATCCTAAACCGGCATGGTACACTAAAGAGTTACAGGAGGCAGGTTACCTTAGAGATATGCTTAAACAACATGGCTATGAAGAGGAATCTAGAAAACTGAGAAATGCAATAAATTCACAGAAGCGCAGAGAAAAAACGAAATACTATCAAGAACTAATATCCTCAAACCAGAACCCAAAATTGGTATGGAGAGCTATTAACGAGCTTACAAACAATCAATCTTCTTCAAAATCAACTATAATTAAAGACATCTCTGTCGAACAGCTGAACACCCACTTT
>CM065720.1:81070986-81078486 GCA_033310375.1 Conus canariensis | reverse complement strand
ACTACTTTATTTATAGGATGCTGGGTTACTTGGAGTAGGCCCAATGCCCTACACTTGAAGATTGAAGACCTTTGCGGTTGACTTTGCACTGTTTCTTAAAATTCATATGACGTCTTTATTGCCCACATATATATAAGATAATGTTGCTTAAAGCCCAGCCGACCGCAAGGGGCCACATCAGGGCTGTACATATATATATATATATATATATATATATATATATATATATATGTGCTTGTGAGTGTAAGCCTATGAGTGTGCTTGTGTGTGCATGTGTATGGGGTTTTGCAAATGATTATGGTGTGTGTGTGTGTGTGTGTGTGTGTGTGTGTGTGTGTGTGTATGTGTGTGTGTGTGTGTGTGTGAAGGTGGGGGTGTTGGACTGTACATGTAAATTATATAAGTGGCCACTTGATTGTGATGATTTTTCTATTACGTATGTTATCTTGTGATACTGTTTATTATGCACCTATTTCAATTTCTCATTTTCTGAGATAATAAAGTATTCATATCATATCATATCATACCATATCAATTATAGGGTCTGACATTCTGAGAATTTCCCGTCAATGCCATCAAGGTTAGTAATACTAGTTTGCTCTAAGTAAATATGGGCACCATATACTTCCTTAAAACATAATAGCGGAATATCTAGTGATATTGTAATGCTCTTCGACCGACAAAAAGTTAGAACATCTAAATCGTACTGTGGCGATCTGTTTGTTTTTCAACTGAATTTGGCTGTGCTGCAGAAATATGTAGGCCTTCTTAACTGTTCAACTGATATATCTTTCAGTGCAGTAACACATGCGTTGGATGATTTATTCCTAAGCTGATTGGCGGCTTTCCAAACTGGTCGTCTGCTTTATGAAAAATAAGATCTCTGAAAATTTTTTTTTTCAGCTGAGTTTCTTTGATAAAAACAAACAAACAAAATTTCTCTGTTTCACAAATTCTACACGAGTTTCTAACGCAAGAAGTGTCTCTTAAATCCATGCTTTTTTTCCTTACACCACTTCTTATCCAAGGGATTTGGGGGGGGGGGGGGGACGGGGCACTCTTGACACTTATTGTGTTAAATGGTGCGCGCTAATTGGAGTCATTCAGAATATCATTGTACCAAACTTCTAACGTTTCACAAAGATTAGTAAGCCAATAAACAGAGGAAAGTGAGGAATTCATCAGATCTGTTTGGAACAAATCTTAACCAAAACTTGAAAAGTTTCTGTATGTAATATTCTTGTGACGATTTAGAGGAATTTTAACACCTCGGTCAGACCAAGTAAAACAGCAGGGGAGTGATCACTGCCTCCAAAATCTGGTGAACATATTTCCATTATCGTGCCTACAGAAGACGTGTAAACATGGTCGACGAGATTTAGGAAGTAGCAGCAATTCGTGTTGGCTTATTAATTAACTGAATAACATTACATGAAGTGTGGGTTTGAATCCTAAGACTTACTTGCTTTCAAAAGATCAATGTTAAAATCACCCAATAATTAAAATTTCTTTGACAATAAGGGCACCTCCTCCATCATTAATAATTTATAATAGTTATCCACCCAATCAGCATGCTGTGCTGGGTTTCTATAAATGAAGCCTACAGGAAACGGTTTAGATGTTTCAAGCCGTAGTTCTACCCATAGCGATTGTATATGATAATTTTTTAGCAAAGTAGCTGGATTAAATTTGACAGATTGGTGAATATAAACAAGTAAACCTGTTTCTCTTGGCCTGGAAGGGTGATTTTGAACTAAGCTAAAACCAAGTAATATTCATTCCGTTTCAGAAACATATATATGGTGTGTTAATCTTGTTTCCGCGAAATCAAATAAATGAAAATAATTACCACGATTGTAAAGAACATAAGCCACATAGCATAACTTACTAATTTAGCTGTTACTGTTCGGAAACCCAACCTTTTGGGCCATCTGCTGATAGTCAGATTTCTTTCGTTCGTAACTCATTGACATAACAGCAAAGCAGAAAAGTGATTACAAGACAGAAAAGTAACATCCAATATGAGCAAGGATCATTGTAATGATCAACAATTAAGTAAAAAAAAAAAAGAAAGAAAGAGAGACAGACAGACAGACAGACAGAGACAGACAGAGCAAGAGAGAGAGAGAGAGCGAGAGAGAGCGAGCGAGCGAGAGACAGACAGAGAGAGAGAGAGAGAGAGAGAGAGAGAGAAATGTTATTACCATTAGAAAATAAGCCCTGTTAGTAAGGGGGGTAGAAGTACAGCATCAAAGCACTGCGTCAAATACATACCAATGAACAAGAGATAAAACTATCGCGTACGTACAAATTCAAAAGCTTTAGTGGTCACGCCCACATGAAAAAAAACTACCTCATCATTTTTCCTTAGTGCACCCGGCAACTAGGCACACACAGGGCAATTAAAAACAAAATGTGTGTCTTTTTTAACACTATTTTTCTCAGTACACATGGTTTATTGTCTGACATTTGAAATAACTTTTGTGGGCACCGAGCTCCAGAGCTCTGGTTCTGCAATTCGCTAAATTATATCAAAGCCTTTTCTGTGCAACAATTACAAAACACCCGTATTGCTTCAAAAATAACTTATCATAGCGTTTTTTCTTACCATTAAGAATCAACACGCCTCAATAATTTCTGCTCCTGTTATGAGAGTTTCGATGCAAGTGAGTGAAATTTACGAAATTAAAAAACACAATCGTACCTGTTAAACATACGAAGTCAAAAGCACACACACAATTAATGAATAATACACTAAAATGATCACTTTATAAATGCTTGATGTCATAATTACGTAATGCTATTTCTTTTCCATTATGACCCCGTCTCTCCAAAGAGAGAGAAAAGAGAGAGAGAGAGGGGGGAGGGAGGGAGGGAAGGCAAAACACATGCACGCAAACACATCTATGTGGAGGAAAGTGATGGAGACAGATACACTCCCCAATGGACAGAGACGCTCTACCTTGACAGTGATATAGTCTACATCAGCAGACACGTTGACGTCGAAGAAGAGGAAGCCGTTTTCTGTTAGCTGTTTGGTCTCAGAGAACAGGGTCACCTTTTTCGTCTCTGTTTTCGGAGGGAAGGGAATCCTACCAATGAGTTGTTGTAGTACTTGACTTTGGACAGTGCTGTCGTCGGCTGAGGTGTTGGAAACAACAGTTAGGTATGCGGTGACATTTAAAGTCACACTGATGCTTCCAAAGTTGGGGAATAGTGATCCCGTCTGGCTGAGTCACCTTCACCTGAATAAACAGAGGGAGTTTCAAGAAGAGTGCCCGGAATGCTTATATCAAGTAGAAGGAAACACTTAGGCAATTTCACTTGGAAAACGCGCCCTTACGCCTCGTCTTCGTAAAAAATATATAGTTTTGTATGAAAAATAATTGATTATCCAGCTGAACTGTTTGGAATTTCTGACACCGTATAGGAAAGTGCCTTGCGTGATAGAAAAATGTGTTATGTGTGTGATCTGTGTTCGCAGTTCAAGCCTGAAATGTAGTAAACTGTTTCCCTTTCATGTCATCGTGGATGAGGCCCTGCAATGTGGCAGAGGAGCACGGCTTTGTCGACATTGGACTCACGTAGTCTCCTGACAAGATATGATTTAATTATCATGATTGGACTGGATTTCAGTTTTAATAAATGTACCTGCCAGCAACTCCTCCGATATGATCAGAAAAGAAAAATGTGCATGCCAATGCCGTTGATAAGGTTGGAGAAGAACAAACTTTGGCGTAGTAAATCAGGTCGGAGATGAACAAATTTTGGCATAGCAATCATGCGACATTCGCCAGTTGTAAGACAAAAAAATAGGTGTAAAATAAGATTTGAAACGTGACTTCGCCAAGGTCGAGGTAAATTGATTTCACTATAAGATTAAGCTATGGGCAAAAAATGACTGTGATTTCGCCTAGAGCGAAAGAAATTTGACAGGCATCTCGCCAAAGGGCGGTGATGAATTCACTGAATAGGTAGTCTGCACACGCCGAATGACTAGTACTGAAGGAAACAAGGAAAAAAAAAACGTGCTGTGGATGAAAATGGTGAGCTTATTAAACTGACGAACTTTTTGATATGTACAAAGGATTTAGGGATATGTATGAAAAAAAGAATAGACAGTGAAAAAAATAACAGAAATTTCTTAAGCAGAACCTGAGCAGCCAGCCATAGGTGGCATATTTTCTCGTGCAGTACGCCCTTGCTTCTAACGGGCGGTCATTTGCATCTGACCTACTTCTCTAATCCAACTGGATAATGAGTAACCGGAAGACTTCACCATTATGTGTCCTGTCGAGGGAAAAAACGAAAGGATCCACGCCTAATAACGTTCTTTCGTCTGTTTTAGGACACATTTGACGTATACCACTACGTTTTCAGACGACATGTTGTATATTTTATCAAGAGAGTAAGAGAAAGAGGAGCCCGCTCTCTGTTTGTTTGTTTGTTTGTTTGTTTTTTCTAAAGAATCGTACCATAGAGCATAAGAATAAATCGTGAAGACGATCGCTAACATAAGTGTCAGTGTTAAGATGGCGCAACCAAGCTCTTGGGAGACTACAAAGCAACCCGAACTTAAAGAAATGTGGTGTAAAATAATGTAGACAACTCTATTAAACTAAGTTTAAAAGAAAAAGTGACATATCTTGATATAAAACTTATTATCATTATTTAATGCGAATAAAAGGTATTTACCCTCATTGGCTACCATTGTCAATGATAGCAAATATGAAAACAGAACAACTTAAACTGTATGAATATCAGAACAACCGAATGCTACGACCATGGCAGCACTTGGAAATTTGGATTTTTTTTCCCTGTTAATATGAAAATAACACGGTTCGATCCCTTTTTCGTTAATGATGAAAATATCACGGTTGGATAATTTTTCTTCGTTGATAATGAAAATACCACGGATAGTCAAATGGCATAATTTCCTTCACGTCTTCATCAGGCCAAAGGACTGACTCAAAGGTTTTGTATGTCATACACAATGAATTTTATGTCATAAACGGCTACATCGAATATGTGGAAAACAGTAACAGTTTGACCTTTTGAGTGATGTATCAATGTACAGTTGCAGTATGCATATTGAAAGTGATGGATATTTCAAAATTTACATGAATTTTCAAAGTTTACGTGAATAAGTACTTCAGTGTTACAGAACGATTTTTCATGTCGGAAATGTCAAACAAAAGCATTAATTGTTTTTCTAAATAGTTGGCATGCCACGTTGTTCATTGCTGCTTGCAAAACATTATCTCAGATACAACTGGGTTGTGGCTCACCATGAGTTGAAACACCCCTCAACTCTTTTCATGGACCATATGTTATTACAATGAATACTTATATAGCGCCTATCCTCGAATAGAGACCAAGCTCTAAGCACTTTACAATCCACACTAGTTTACACAATGGGCTGCCTACCTAGGTAGTACCGACTGAAGAGCTGCCAGCTGGCGCTTCATTCAGTCGTTTCCCCGTGTCATCTAGTCAATATCGTTCAATATCCTTCACTCAATTTCCTTACTTCCTTCATTCTTTCCATTTCTCACGCAGGGTGCATGCTATGTGTCACGTGTCATCCATACCAACGGCCAAACTTGCCTTCTCTTCCAAAAGTTGGTGATGGGATTTTACGTGTGTGCAAGATGTTATGCATGCGTTCACACATGGAACCTCGGTTTATAGTCTCATTCGAAGGACTGTATGGGAAATGGAGTCAGAACCAATGAGGGAAAAATCCCCCTGTATCGAAACGGCCCGGCGGAGATTCGAACCCGCAACCCCAGGATCACCAAGATTACAAGTCCGGCGCTCTACCACTGAGCTATTCCAGCCCCCATAGATCTATCTAGTTTTCCTAAGGTGTAATCATAATATAAGACTTGCAATATATGTTACATGGGCATGCAGAGATGTTTGGATTCTTTTGCCCAGTAAAATGCTAAATAACCATTTATAAATATTTACCCAAAAATTATTGACTGGATTCCTATGACCGTTGACACACTGACAGTGATCCATGACTATGAGAAAAATGGACGTTCTGATACTGGATAACGCCTTCATATGGATAGCTGTTATACTGGAGAATAAGAAAAAGAGTTGAACGAGAGCTGCTAGCCGTGCAATGATAAATCACACGATGCTATCTAGACCACTGAGGTGATGATGCATGGACCTTGGAAGAGGACACAACTGCAGCACTTGAAAGTCATTATGAAAGTGGGCTGTTTGATGAACAGACTGTACATGAAGAACTACTCTGGAAAGGAGTGTCTTCTCGCCTGAAGTGACTTTGTGGAGTTCACCTACGGTAAACTTCTGTTAGATTTGTAATGAAACACTCATGAAATTTAAATCCTACTGTGATTTATGCAAGACAGCTAAATGGGCATTGAAGACCACATCAGAGTTTGTGGTTGAAAAGAGGTTTTCCACGTCGTCACAACTAAACTGAAATTTTGTAACATAGAGAAGACTGAAATGAACCAATTCATAAGTGTAACACAGTTGTAATGACCATTTGGCGTCTTTGTTCCCAATATGTGTGTGTATGTGTGCGTGCGTGCGTGCGTGCGTCCAAGCGTGCGTCTGTCCGTGCGTGAGGGCGTGAGTGCGTGCGTGCATGCGTGCGTGCATGTGTGTGTGTGTGGGGGGGGGAGGTATTTGCAATATGTACCAGGGTTTGTATCAAAGGGCGAACATGGTACCCTTTAAAAAGTTCAGTAGCATGGAAATAAATGCTGAAATGTAACTGAAGTTTTTATAACAGGCTTGTACGAAGAGTGTTAGACAGTTCAGGTTTATATTACATTATGTATCTGCTTTATTATCGAGCATAAATATTACTATATCTGTGTTAGACAGACTATTAAGGTTCAAAACGTGGGGCAAATACTTATGTATACATTGTTAAGCATTTGCAATGTCTTAAAGGTTTGTCACCTTTCTACCCACTTGTATAGGATGATGCATAAAATGCCTTAGGCTCTCTAGCAGTTCCTAGGTGCAAATTCAACTCTGACACGTTAAAATCAGCCGCATGGAATTGAAATCCAGTATTGTTGGCCAGTAGAGGGGGGATCCCCACTGAATGATAATTAGAAAAGCACTTCTTATAGCGACAGACCAGCAATGTTTCTGTGAAAATCTATAAATCTATGACTACTCTCAAATCGGTGATACCGATAATACGAAAAAATAACACAGACAACCAACACCAATCTCTTAAGGCGTGGCTGCAAATTTTATCGCAAGATCGGAAAGTCATATTAGCAAACTGAACAGGAACAGTTCCAATTTCTCGATTTGTGGATAAGACTGTTTGTTTCCTGTTATTCGGCTGAACTCAAACGATGAGGTACGAGAAAAGAAAGAAGTACACCATAGATAAAGTACAAATACTGAAAAAGTACTGAAGACTACACTGACATACTGAATTTGTAAACAACAATGTGTTTCAGACTCTTCTAAAAACACGTAAGAACTCAAAAT
>CM065720.1:81043486-81065986 GCA_033310375.1 Conus canariensis | reverse complement strand
TGGCTCCACAGGCTGCTGCGATCGGCTTGGAGAAACCAGAAGATCAGCGGCCAGTGGATGACGGCAGATGGTGTGTACATCCCCAAAGAGCAAAACTCAAGTGACATCAGCCAGTTCAGGCCAATATCACTACTGAACGTCGAAGGGAAAATCTTCTTCTCTGTCATGGCAGCAAGGCTGACCAAGTACCTGATGGAAAACAAGTACTTGGATGTGTCAGTCCAGAAAGGTGGCATCCCAGGCGTGGCTGGCTGTGTAGAACACGCCACAATGATCTGGGACGCAATCCAAAAAGCAAAAACAGAAAAGAGAGACCTGGACGTAGTGTGGCTTGATCTGGCAAACGCATATGGATCTGTGCCCCATGAGATGATACAGTTGGCTCTTGAGATGTACCATGTGCCAAAGAACATCCGCGACATGCTCAAGAAGTACTTCAATGGCTTCTCAATGCGGTTCTCTACCAAGGAGTACACAACAGACTGGATCAACTTGGAAGTGGGTATTGCAATGGGCTGTGCAATTTCCCCAATACTGTTCGTGCTGGCAATGGAACTCATCTTGAAAGCAGCAACAAACAACGCGAGACAAACAGACCTTGGCGATGGATACAAGATGCCTCCTCTCAAGGCCTTCATGGATGACACTACAGTGATCTCATCCAGAGAAGACGAGACACGTCATGTGCTGGAGAGGCTGGACGACATAGTTGCCTCATCCAGAATGAAGTTCAAGCCAAAGAAATCACGGAGTCTCTCACTGAGGAAAGGAAAAGTGGCCGGATCTGTGGTCTTCAGTGTTGCCAACCAGGCCATTCCAACAGTCACAGAAGAACCAGTCAAGAGCCTTGGAAGATGGTATGATGATACGCTGAAAGACACACAAAGAGCAAAAGAAACCAAGCAGATGGCGGAGGAAGGCTTGGAGACCACTGACCAGTGTGGGCTCCCTGGCAAATACAAGGTCTGGTGTCTGCAGTTCATGCTGATACCAAAGCTCCTACGGCCTCTGATGATATACGACATCTGCACCAGCATAGTGGAGGCAATGGAAGCCAAAATCAACAAGTTCACAAGGAAATGGCTTGGTGTCCCACCCTGTCTGACTGACATAGCGCTGTACTGTCGCCAAGCAAAGCTGAAACTACCACTGAAATCCATCCTGGAGGAATACAAAGCAGGGAAGATCAGACTTCAAAGCATGCTGGAGGACTCAGGAGACAAGGTGGTAGAAGCAATCAAGCCCCAGCTGAAGACAGGCAGAAAATGGAAAGTTCAAGAGGCGATGGATTCTGCAAAAGAAAGTCTCAAGATCAGAGAAATAACAGGACACACACAGACCAACAGACAAGGACTGGGGGTGACCAAAACTGAGTGGTGGTCAAAGGCCAAAGGAAAAGCCAAAAGAGACATGATGATTCAGGAGATGAGAAAAGAAGAAGACCAAAAAAGACTCCAAAAAGCAGTCCAGCAGAGCCAGCAAGGGCAATGGACAACGTGGGAGAATGCACTCCAAAGAAGTCTCACTTGGAATGACATTTGGCACATGGCCCCTCTCAGGATCAGCTTCATTCTCAGATCTGCATATGACCTTCTGCCCTCAAATGCAAACCTGGTGAAGTGGGGGAAAACAGACGATCCTGCATGCCCCCTCTGCCATGAAAAACAAACAGTGGAGCATGTCCTAAGCTCATGTAAAGTAGCCCTGGCTCAAGGAAGATACACATGGAGGCACAACCAAGTGCTCAAAGAGATTGTACAAGTAGTCTGGGGTAGTACCAACACCACAAAAGGGAAAATCAGGACTCCAAAAGCACCCGCAACATTCTTCACGGCAGGAGGCAGCAAATCATGGCCAAGAACAACAGTGCCACTCGAAACATGCAGGCAGAGTCTGCTGGACGGAGCAGATGACTGGGAGTGCACTGCAGACCTCCCAGAATGGAAGAGTCACCCAGATATCATCAGCAAGAGTGGCATGAGACCAGACATAGTAGTCCACTCTAAGTCAACCAAGCAGCTGATCATGATCGAGCTCACGGTGCCATATGAGAACAGAATGGAGGCAGCTCAAATCTACAAGACTGAAAAGTATGCTGATCTGGCAAACAGCCTGAGGAGAGAAGGCTATCAGGTCAAAGTCCTCACTGCAGAAATTGGAGCTAGGGGGTTTGTAGGAACGTCTGCATACAGCCTCATGAAACAGCTCTCAGTTGCAGGGAAGGAAAAAACCAGAGCCCTGAAAGCAATGGCAGAAGCGGCAGAGGGGTGTTCAAGCTGGATCTGGTCAAGGAGGAACAAAAGTGAACTTCATAAGGCTTAATTTCCCTACAAATATCAGGTGTCCCTGTGGCTCAGTGGTTAAAGCGCGAGTCATTAAGTGGAAAATGAGCATGTCCAGAGGGTCATGGGTTCGAATCCCAGCCATGGCTCGTCCCAAGGTGGGAAAAAAAAAAAAAAAAATAGGGGCAGCAGAGGGACATCCGGAGTCATGAACCGGGTGTGGCCCAACCCCCCTAGAGTGTCAGGAGATAAGGGCCGAAACACTTGCTTGAAGGGGGCTTCTCTTCTGAGGACTCTCTGCTGCCACGCTCTCCACGAGTTTCTTTCTACAGTATTGAATGGTGCGGTGCAGTGCGGTAGGCTATTGTATAATACGGTACATATAAGAGCACAGAAGAGCAGAGCAGAATAGAGCAGAGCACAGCAGAGCAGAATAGAGCAAAGCACAGCATAGCAGAAGAGGGTAGAGCAGAGCTGAGCAGAACAGCATAGAGTGGAGTAGAGCGGAGTGGAAAAGAGCAGAGCAGAGCAGGGCAGAGCAGAGCAGAGCAGAGCAGAGCAGAGCAGGGCAGAGCAGGGCAGAGCAGAGCAGAGCAGAGCAGAGCAGAGCAGAGCAGAGCAGAGCAGAGCAGAGCAGAGCAAAGGAGAGCAGAGCAGAACAGGGCACAGCAGAGCAGAGCAGAGCAGAGCAGAGCAGAGCAGAGCAGAGCAGAACAGAGCAGAGCAGAGCAGAGCAGAGCAGAACAGAGCAGAGCAGAGCAGAGCAGAACAGAGCAGAGCACAGTAGAGTAGAGCAGAGCAGAGCAGAGCAGAGCAGAGCAGAACAGATCAGAGCAGAGTTGAGCAAGTAAAGCAGAACAGATCAGAGCAGAGCAGAGTAGAGCAGAGTTGAGCAGAGTAAAGCAGAGCAGAGCAGAGCAGAACAGAGCAGAACAGAGCAGAGCAGAGTAGAGCAGAGTAGAGCAGAACAGGCACAGCAGAGCAGAGCAGAGCAGAGCAGAGCAGAGCAGAGCAGAGCAGAGCACAGTAGAGCAGAGCAGAGTAGAGTTGAGCAGAGTAGAGCAGAGCAAAGCAGAATTGAGTAGAGCAGAGCAGAGGAGAGCAGAGTAGGGTAGAACAGAGGAGAGCAGAGCAGAGCAGAGCAGAGCAGAGCAGAGCAGAGTAGAGCAGATTACACGAGAGTACGCATGAACGCGAGCGTTTGAATGTACGCACACACTCACGTGGTGTGTGTGTGTGTGTGTGTGTGTGTGTGTGTGTGTGTCCGTGCGTGCGTTCGTGCGTGTGTGTGTATGCGTGCGTGCGTACGTGTGTGTGTGTGTGTGCGTGTGTGTGTGTGCGTGTTTGCAGTCTCACTTGGCCAGTACTTTCCCTTGGAGACCAGGTTCTGAGGTGACGACAACCTTGGGAACCTCCAGATTGGCTTCAAATTTGGGCAGAACTTTCAAACAGAAAATACGAGACCCACCGTTCACACAGCCATATAACAAATTTGTGCACACTGAAAACAGTGATCCATCTTCAGGACAACAGATTAATCAAGGTAATTCATTTAATCCAGACTTAAAAAGCGAAAATATTCCATGAGTCAGTGAACTGCATTTCACAGCCCGAAGGTGTTCATACACTAAAATTTACGTACCTTAAACTTTGCTATGTTTTGTTTTTGAATACACCCCCCTCTCCACCCTTTGAAGCTTCTCCCCACTCAAAACCCTGCCTACCTACCGCTGGTTGTGGATCCATCCATTTATTGTTACATGTCAAAATTTATTAGATTTAAAACGATGAAACATCAGTCACAAAAATGAACTTACAATGTAACTGGACTAACATACAATCTTCATAATAATCTGTCGAGAATTCAGTTTTTTAAATCTTTGATTTATTTGTAAAACTTTGATGTCAAATTCGAAGCGAAATGACAGTCTGTAAACCTTCCTCAGATTCGAAAGAAGTGTGCAACAAATGAAAAAAAGCACTAAGTCTTAAAATCACGAACCTGCTTGTCACTGCGCTCGTAAGAACTTGGACGTGTCATTCACTGTGTCTGTTCGTTACTTACACATACACCGTCAATACTGACATCGCTCACGACTGATTTATTTTCAAAGAAACGGCCCCAAATTATAGTGAAAATATTCACTATTTTCTCCCCCATAATCGATAATAACTGGCAGCAATCACATACGAAAAATGTGTCCTTGGCTTCAAACCATATTCGAGAAATGTTCACACACACACACACACACACACACACACACACACACACACACACACACACACAGAGATACACACACACACACACACACACACACACACACACACACACACACACAAACACACACCGATACCCTGACTACGTATTGAAACTTCTGAACTTGAATACAGACTCGTATAACTCGCCTCTTTTACCACTGGTGAGAGAGAGAGAGAGAGAGAGAGAGAGAGAGAGAGAGAGAGAGAGAGAGTGACAGACAGACAGACAGACAGACAGGCAGACACAGAGAGAGGGAGGGAGAACGACAGACAGCACTTATTTTCCGACGGCGCATGTGTGTGTGTGTGTGTGTGTGTGTGCGCGTGCGCGCGCGCGCGCGCGTGAGTTAGGTGATTCCTTTTTGCAACTGACAATACGTTTATTTTAACAAATGTATTTGGCGTCTTATAGTTGTATTTTGTATATTTTCATTATAAACTTGCCGTATTCATTGATGGTGAATGTCTTTGTTTCAGTGTATCCCTGAAAAACAAAACAAGTGTTGTCAAAGAGAGCACACAGCACAAAAGTAAGCATAATCTTTGATTTCACCAAAAAAGAAGAAAAATCGGTGAGATAGTGTACGTCTGCCTTTCTCTCTAAGACTTGAATCCTCAAGTTAACCTCCCTCTCTCTCTCTCTCTCTCTCTCTCTCTCTCTCTCTCTCTCTCTCTCTCTGTATGTGTGTGTGCGCGCGCCAAGAGAAAGAAAGAGAGAGGGACACACACACATATGCAGATACCCCCCCCCCCCACCACACACACACACACACACACACACACAAATTTCTCTTTGATTACTATGTCACCGTTTACCATTTTTTTAAGTCAGTAATAACATTTTACATGATGAAGTAATTTTGTTTCCAATGTGTGCAACCACCAATGTGTACCAGGTCATCGAATCGAATTCCAGCGTTCTTTGAGTTCTTGTATCGTGATGGCTTAAGACTTTCGACGAAGCTGATCACTTGCACGTTCAGATTTAAACAAACTGAGAAGAAAAAAAAATAGCCGATACGACACATTGCACATGTAAACAGAACTCGCCGGTTCCTGTTATCTTTATGACCTAATCTGAAGCCTTGGAGATTCATTGATCCCAACCATATCATTCAACGGTTAGAATTGGCGGCTGGCGGGCAATGAAGACTGCACGAAACATAATGCAGAAACGACAAAACAATGTATACTGGACTTCCAACAATTCTGAACGAGCTAGTTTCAAACATGACATCACGGAAAATCATCTGCCAGTCCCCTTAATTAATTAAACAAACAGCTTAACCAACCGAACGAAACCGCTCTGACTGATGATATTGCCGTTGGTTTCACCCTAACATCCTTCTCGTCGTGCGTACAACCTAGCATTTCAAGCTGTTTTGCATTCGCACTCTCGCTGACATTGGTTGCCATATTAGGGTTTCAGCCGACAGAATAGAAAGATCAGCATCGATGTTGAGTACTATACATTCCATTCAAACTGTTTGAAATCGGACTGGGCAAGTACGATCACAAACAATTTATGTAAATAACAATCCATTGCCAGCAAAGCCTGACATTGTCCTAAAGATCAACTTTCAAAGTTCTGTTCATAGTTAACAAGCAGCTCAAGTAAGTGTGTGTGTGTGTGTGTGGTGTGGTGTGTGTGTGTGTGTGTGTGTGTGGGGAGTGCGTGCGTGCGTGCGTGCGTCAGTGACGTCAAAATTATCTTTACTGAGGGTTAAAGAATAAGCTTAACCGCTTTTTTTCATCCTGCCCTCACAAAAAACATAAATATCAATTACAATAATGAAAAAAAGGGAAACGCGAAGCAATGCATACGTACAAATCAGGAATATACAATGTAATGAAAACAATGAAACAATTCACAACAATTAACGCACGTGTGTGCGTGCGTGCGTGCGTGTGTGTATGTATATGTGTGCGTGTGTGTGTGTGTGTGTGTGTGTGTGTGTCTGTGTGTGTGTGTCTGTGTGTGTGTGTTGTCTGTGTGTGTGTGTGTGTGTGTGTGTGTGTGTGTGTGTGTGTGTGTGTGTGTGTGTTTGAGGACAGTGATTGAATAAAGGTTTTATGCAATGTGTTACCACAATACCGCAGAACTGCACACAATAGAACAGATGCGAATCATACATAAACAAAGAAAACCACTAATGATACATTGAATACCAAGGAAAGAAAAATGCTCAAGAACAATTATTCTTTCATTTCCTCAGGCAAAATAGCAGGACATATCTCAGATGACAGTTGTAAGTGGTAACAATGATCCTCCCCATGTCTGAAAGACAGTGCCAGTGCCAACACTTTCTCAGCCACTCCATCTCTTACCCGCACAGTGACTTCGATTTCCCATTCCCCAAGAGAAGGGTCTGTGGAAGTGGGCAAACTGGTCTCCACCACTCCTGTGTTGGCACGGCCCTGCAGCTGTGTCCACCGCTTGATACCATTGCCCCGGGAATCCTGTAAAGGACACAATCTTCATGGAGGATCTCCTGCTGGAGCTAATGATCGACTCTGACTTCAGATTCTAAAATGCTGTTTGTTGTTACCGTCGCAATGTCGTTGACGTTTTTAAGCGTTATTGTTATGAATTTGTTGTTGTTCCTTGGTGTTGATGCCTGGTGTTATTATTCGGCTGTAGCTAGTGTTGTTTGTTATTTTTAATTGGGTGTCGTTGTTCCGGTTTGGTATTAATGAGGTATTGTTGCTCTTATTTTGTGTCATGGTTGGAATACTAGTGCTATGGATGGAAGGCTGTCGCTGTTAATTGTTGGGATATCGTTTTCGGTGTATTCTAATGTTTTAGGTGTTGTAGTTTGTCGTTATTTTTTGGTGTATTGCTGTCGCAACGTACTATTGATATTGGTTGTGATGTTGTTGAGTGTTCTTTTGGGTGTCCATATTACCAATACAGCACTACGTAGTAGTAGCATAAGAAATTAGACGACGAGAGACAGCCATATTAGTGGTGGAATAAGAAGGAGAGAAATACTGATAGTCAACTGGACTCTCTGTAATCCTACACAAACACGCACCCTGATAAAGATGTCCATTGGCTCGTTTAGCACAGTCAGGTCAGGATTCATGGCCAAAGCTCGGATTTTCACTGTGGGAAATAAAATACACATGCCAGAACGTGTTTGAAACTGTGTTCACGCCTGGGCTCTGTCATCTTCTGATAACTCATTTTTTGTGCACACGTGATCATTCCAACCTCACTCTGTCATCATGGCACGCTTGGATCTCACTGCCATTTCCATCCATTAAAGTAACAATCTTAACCTCTTTCTTTTTAAATACTTAAGAATAAGCACTACAGCCCAAAAACACAGCATGCACATTGCATGGGTTAACAGATGCCGTAGAACTGTTCTGAAACCCACTGTGCTGGAATTAACATCAACAATATTTAACAGAATTGTTTTAATGGATTCCTAAACGAGTGAGAGAGAGAGAGAGAGAGAGAGAGAGAGAGAGAGAGAGAGAGAGAGAGAGACTCAAGACAATTTATTCATGATTAGGCCATTGCCCCTCATGAAGGGGTGCCAGCAAATACAATCACAAAAGCATCCTGAGGACTACACACAGACATAACCAATATATGTTCATAAACTATTCTAAGATAACATAGAAGACCGCCCTTTAAATAAATAAATCAACAAATTTCTGACTGTTTGTTCACAAGTACACGCCAAATGAAGTGCTAATCTGAAGTGATTTGGGACTTTATAATACTTCAAAGGTATATACTGAGCTCTTAATTTTTGCAGGACAGGAACAACATGAAACAAAAAGAACTTCACTTTCTATCTCCTCTCTGCAGAGTTGGCATGATAAATCTGCATTGCTATGGAGTCGGTGACGATAATAGTGCACTGCAATTTCAGAAATACCGAGTCTGAATCCAGAAATTACATATCTTAAATGCCTGTTCAGATTCAGCAATAGATAGGTTTTAATATTAGGCACAGTGCAAAAGGATCTGTAAACGTTAAATCTTTCGCTATTACACACATACTAATTCCATTCTTACCATCTGCATGCACTCAATTTATCTCTAAAAATCCGAAGAAAATCATCAATTGATACATCATTTACAACGAACATTTGAGGCCCAGTTTCTTTTGTCACGTTTGTCCAAATCAAACAACATACAATATGCACTTATAATATGGTAATCTATGCTTATCAATTCTAGTTAATTTTAACCAAAACTTAACACATTTCAAAGCAGAATTTATGCACATAGGATATTTGTTCGTTTCTCCATATATCAGATCGTTTGGTGTTCGTATGTCGATGCCTATGAATCGTTTGAGTCCAAACAATGTACTTCTACGCAGTGTAATGCTGCATTGTCCCGTCTTCATAATTCCGCACCGTACTGAACTATTGGCTGAATCTGAGAGTCAATTAATTTCAGAAATGTGTTTAGAGAGTTGTTTTTCAACTTATGCAATGCTTGCAATATACAGAACAAAGATGCAATACTTGCAATATACAAAACAAAGCATTCTTGGCTCGACTAGAAAGGTTATTGCACGCTACTACAAAACTAATTCTTGTAGAAAAGTAAATTCCCAGAAATTTGTACACAATTACAACAGGCATGATTATTCGATTGTAAGTCCATTTCTCACTAGCAGATAAATAACCCCTTTTCCTAAATACAACAACATTACTTTTATTCATACTCATCTTCAAGTGTAATGCTGACGCTGCGCGACACAGACTATGATCTGTGTTTGCAGGCCAATAACTGTTTCAGCCAATAATACCACATCACCAGCCAGTAATAATATAAATAGCTCAAAGAAATCACGTGGAACGGTTGCACCATGTCTGCCTCCTCTTATCACTTCTAATGCTAATTCATTGATAAACAAGAGAACAATATAGGGCTGCAAACATCACCTTGTACATTTAATATATTCAGTCAGTTTAGCTCCACATCTGACTCTAGCTTTTACATTAATGTACATACTATGAACAGATTTATACAGTTTGCGTTTAATTCCATTTTTCAAAAGTATCGGCCATAACAAGTTCCTTTCTATAGAATCAAATGCCTTTCCAAAATCAATGAATGCAACGTATGGTTTACGGTTAAAGCAAAACTGTTTTTGTATTGATGCCAATAAAGTAAACATATGGTCAACTGTAGAATATCCTCCTTTAAATCCCGCTTGGTGTTTGCCCGTCAAATTATATTCTTCTATCCATTCTTGAAGTCTGTTATTCATAACGGCACCATACATTTTACTGCTAATGTCACACAAAGATATGCCTCTACAATTGTTAGGGCTGTTCACATCACCCTTTTTAAATAAAGGAAGTACGATAGAGTCTGTCCAGTTGTATGGGAAAACACCCTTGTCAAACAATGCATTAAAAAAATTACAAAAAAATCAACTGTCCGAGCCCCTGCATATTTTAGCATTTCCCCTATAACCTTATCTGGTCCCGAAACTTTACCAGTAATTATAGAGGCATACCTTTGTGTGACAAAGTATTCTTGTATCTTGTATCTTACCATGTTTCAGTTTTCTTATTGCAAGCATTACTTCATCTCTTGATATGGGGCGATTCATAGCTCTCACTTCTTCTTCGTTCTCATACACATATTCTACGTCATTATCTATAATATATATGCCTGTGAATTCACCTCCTTCAAGTAAGTCTTTACAATGCTTATACCAATCATCAAAACTTAAATTATTATGAACTTGTTTACGTTTAAAGGATATTTTACAGTTTCCCAGAACTCTCTTTGGTTGTTTACTGTAGAAACAAGTTTTTCCAATAACATATGATGATACTGTTTTTCTTTCCTTTTCAACATATTCTTATATTCCCTTCGCGCAATACAGTAAGAATCACTATCACTTCCATTCCTTGTTTTCCTGAATATCGAGAGCAAACCTTTTGCTCTAATCTTGCTTGATCTGCATTCCCATCATACCAGTCATTTTTATCACACTTTGACAAACAAATATTCTTTTTCATACAACTTGCTTGTTTGTTTTTTTTTTGTAATACATTCATTAAACATGTTCAAAGCATCGTTGCAATCATAATCAACCAGATCAACTGCACGATCGGGGACGATTGTGATTCATCAGACTGCATTGCACTAATATAAATATTCGCAAAATCCGAGTTTCACACAAATTTCAATACACTGTTGTTCATCCACTGGAGTGGAAGCACTGACCTTGTCAGTATTCCCAGGCTTCAAACTTCAGATTTTTATTCAGTAAGGCCATTGGGCCATTTAGTACTTCCAGGCAATTTCAAATAAAACTCAACAGGTAAATTGTCTGATTCCAATCTTTCTGATACAAAGAGAGAGAGAGAGAGAGAGAGAGAGAGAGAGAGAGAGAGAGAAGAGAGAGAGAGAGAAGAGAAAGAGAGAGAGAGAGAGAATGTGTGTGTATGTGTGCGCGCTTGCATACCTATACGTTCCTGAGTATTACCACATCGGTTACCTATCATTCAGACTTGTACATAGCTCTGTATGTGTGCGTGCGTGCGTGCGTGTGTGCGTGCGTGCGTGCGTCCGTGCGTGTGTGTGCGCACTTCTATGTGTACAAAAAATAACCTCACTGGTTACCTGTCTGTCCAGGCTTGTAGATGGCTTTGTCTGTCTGAACGAAGATAGAGAAGGCCTTTTCATTCAGAGTGACGGTTTCTGATTTACTTGAAGTTGACGTCCCCTGAGGCAACCACTTTCACTACATAGCTGAAATAGTGTCTCCAGGGAGGCCGCTTCAGGGTGGAGGGAATCTGACAACAGACACCAATGACCTGGTGTTAGAAGTCGTGGACACTCTTTATCAGACTCACATACGCAGTCTGGCAACATTTAGCACATGGAGGTTGCATCACTTACTTGATAATTTGATACGACAGTGATAGGTTTTCTCCTTTCCCATCACCTCTAGTGCCCAACTTCTTTTATTTTTCTTGTGTGGATGCGTGTATGTACGTAGTGTTGACATATATGAACTATGATAAGATGTTGAAAAACATGAAAACCAAAGACCTCTCTCTCTTTCTCAACCACACACACACACACACACACACACACACACACACACACACACACACACTACCTGCACGCACATCACATACACACATAGCACACACACACATGCACACACACACACACACACACACACACACACACACACACACACACACACACACATGAACACACAAGCCACTAGAGAAACTCACTTTGCTGCGTCTATGACAGAACGCGACAAGAAGGAAGACATCGATTCATTAACTGTCGAACAGTTGCAATAACTGGACTCATTTAGATGATTGAATGGAATGTGAGCTGAGATGGGGAAGTCCGAAGGGGAAGGGCAGGGAGTAGGGGCACGTGGCAAGTAACTATCGCATCAAACATTTTGTGTGAACTCACTTGAAGGTAGACTGTATCATCTGAAAAAAGAAAGTGCATATCATATTATGTGAAAGTATTCAGGAACACTACAACAACAGCAACAACACCAGCAACAATAGCAACAACAACAATAGCAACACCAACAACAACTCTAACACACAGACAGACAGACAGTCGGACACACATATATACATACGCGCGTGCACTCATATTCAATGCAATCATTGCATTCTTTTGAACATACACACTGACAAATAATCATTATACGTTGATAGGAAGCCAGTGTAGTGGTTTCATTTAAGGTGACATTACTGTAGATTATATCGTAAGTACAGATGAGTACGTTTCTTTCCCCCCCCCCCCCCCCCCCTCCCTCCAACATACATATCATTTGGCAACCAAATGCCATACTTCCTCACCGACTCAGGGCTGGACAACTTCAATCGCCTTTTCGCCACAAGCGAATGCAAATGCAGTTGAGTGGATGGAATTTAAAACTCAATAGCAATGTCAGGTGGCAGAAAAATTCAGTCGGCACCGAAAAGTTGAATTTCAACCTGACATGGCTGTCGACCGAGGGAGAGAGAGACAGACAGAGAGGGGGGAAGGAGGGAGGAGGGAGGGAGGGAGAGAGAGAGAGAGAGAGAGAGAGAGAGAGAGAGAGAGAGAGATAGGGAGACTGAGCAAGACAGAAAGGAGGAGGTTTGGACAGACAGACAGAGAGAGAGAGACAGACAGAGACACAGACAGAGGGTGTCATAACTTTCAGCAAAGGTAGGGGGTGAAATGGCAAGAAACGGACCCCTATTGCTGTCAAAGGCATTGAAGAAAATCAACAATTATCAGCACTGCGCAGCGCAAAAAGATTACTGCTTGCCTATTATTTCCCATTCATCTGTTGAACTTGTTTTGTGTTCAGTCTCAAAGCTAGTCAACCCTTGAAAAAAAGAAAAACGTGAGGAATAAGCAAAGAAAAAGAATGACAGAAAGACAATAAAGAAAGAAAATATACTGATATTTAAATCTTGAGTAGTGAACACTTTGGCAGGCGAGGTGTTTTTTTTTTAATCCACTAGCCTGGCTGGCCAGACAAAAAGAAATCCAAGTTCTCCAGCCCTACCTGTTCGTTTACAGATGTCCGCACTCATTCAGCCCTCAACTGCTATAAGCCCATGTGGTTATTGACTAATTTGCTCATGAATGATCCTCATCCCTCTACAACCTCATGATTATGGCTTCAGCAACTCTATCACACACACACACACACACACACACACACACACACACACACACACACACACACACACACACACAGGTGCACGCTTGCTTACTTCCAGCCACTACGGACACGTTCTGAGCGAAGACGATGGAGTGGTCAGTGTTTTTTGTCAGAGTGACGGACACCGTGGCTGTGTCGCCCTCCCTCATCAGGTGCACTGTCACTGGCAGCCTCATGCCAGGCCGGATCCGGGTGGAAAATGTCACCCAGTAGGTCGCCGGCAGCCTATCCGCATCATTGTTTTGCTGTTGTTATTTGAGTGTGAGTTGTGTGTGTGTTGTGTGTGTGTGTGTGTGTGTGTGTGTATGTGTGTGTGTGTGTGGCGCGCGCGCGCGCGCGTGTGTGTGTGTGTGCGTGCATGTGTGCGTGCATGTTGTGTGTGTGTGTTTGTGTGTGTGTGTTGTGTGTGTGTGTGCGTGTGTGTGTGTGTCTGTGTGTGCGTGCGTGTGTGCGTGCATGTGTGTTGTGTTTGTTTGTGTGTGTGTGTGTGTGTGTGTGTGTGTGTGTGTGTGTGTTTCTTTGTGCTATCTTGCATTTACTTTTTATTCATTCATCAGACAGACCAGCGAAGCGAAAAAGAGACAGGCAGAGACGATAGGACATACATTAGGAGAGAAAGAGAGGAGACTGGCATTGTGGGTATGAAAAGAAGTGAGAGACAGACAATAGAGAAACAAACCAAAAACTCACATTTTTGTTAGAGGTTCGATCTGAACCTGCTGTTGAAAAGATGCAAAGCGGCAGTGCAAGATGAGCACGAGGCCCACCGTTAGACAAACGACGAGAGGTCCCTTCGGTGTCGTCATATTGTCCGACCCTTTTTAGTTGATCTTCTGCTGTAGTGCTCCTGTCTTCTTCCCCACTTTGTCTTCTCTGTTTGACAACTGAAGTTCTGAGCGTAAGCCTGAATTGTGCAGTCTACACAAAACAAAGGTGCCAATAAAAGACATGTTGTTGTAGATGAGATCGAGTAACATTCATTCAGGATCAACAGAGAATTTACACAGACCATGAATGCGCTTTTGTATATGACAAGGCGTGCGCGCTCGCGCGCGCGCGCACACACACAACACACACACACACACACACACACACACACACACACACAACGAGCCTTCACCTTGGTAACACAAGTTCACGGGTCTCTATTTTTGTGCTGCTGAAAGTATTGATGACGTAATTCTTCGCGTTTTCTTTTCTTCATTTTTTTCGTAATTCATTCGGTGTAGCTCTCTATTGACTGTAGCTTGGGAATTGCAAGGCCTCCCCTTTCCATCTTCAGCTGCTTATGTTTGCTTCACTCTTCGCTGGCCCTCAACGAACTATCGGCGATCATGTCCAAAATCCAACACGCAACAATTTTGGTCTCCAACTACTACCTTGCGCTTGATCCCAATAATTCCTGTCTTCACACTGTCAGCAACTCTGTAAAGGTTCAGGAATATGTTTTAGAATATCGGAACGGCTTTCGTACCCTTCAATCCACACAGCTGTGAAATTAATATACGCTTGGATTGTACAAGTATCCATTCTTGACATTGTGCTTAAAAATTGTCGTCTGCCCAGCAAATAAGGGACATAACTCTGACCAAGTTGTGTCACTGTCAGATTCCCCATTTGCTTAGTACAGAAGACTGGTGATAATGTCCGCATACTTGAGATCACAAAATATTCAGCTCAATGAGCTGACACTTTTTTTTTTGTTGTTGTTGCAAAATTGTATCTGCTAGTATCGTATCATTGTATACAGATTTCGTTCGTTGCTGAATTTACACACGCGTTTAGATCTGTTTGCAACGATAATTTTGTTCCCATCTTATTCTTTATGTCAGTAACCCAGCTGAATGAAAATGGTTAGGTGTGCGTTTTTTTACTCCAACGTCCGTTTACTTTTTTTCTTCTTTTAAGATGAGGCCTCTATCCTCTTATTTTTCCAGCTTTTTTTCTCTTCCTTTCCCCGCTGACACACGCACCATGCCGATCTGTATGTTTAGTTACTGATGGACATTCTAATGCGAACTTTAGTATTTTGACGTTTGATACAGAGCGTCTGGGTTTTTTCATGTATTGGTGCATGGTGTGATGACGCTTTCACTTCTGTGTGGAAAAACAACAACAGCAGCTTCAGCAACAACAGCAAGTCCGCTTACCATTTACACACACACACACACACACACACACACACACACACACACACACACACACACACCACGCACGCACGCACGCACGCACGCACGCACGCACGCACGCACCACACCACACACACACACACACACACACACACACACACACACAAACACACACACATACACGCACACGCAAGACACACCTACACAAGCCATGAATGGAACAGTTAAAGTAATTGAAGACACGGTGCCAAGGTCACTTTCATGTATAAGAAGTTAATCCTGTATGTGCACATATTTGAGAAGACATCTTTCGTTTTAGTTGCCTCCCTCCCTCCCCCCCCCCCCCCCCCCCCCCCCCTCCTAACCAAGTGTGTGAGCCTCCCGCAAAGGCTGTCCTTGTCATTGGTGAGATGAGAGAGAGAGAGAGAGAGAGAGAGAGAGAGAGAGAGAGAGAGAGAGAGAGAATTGACAATTGACAAATGTTTTATTGTGTATAGGCCTGTGGCCCGTTACAATGAAGAGAAGGCAAACAACTGTTAAATTGAAAACGAGACAAACAAACGTAACATTCACACATTGCCAAAAATCCCATAACCGCAGTAATCTCAGAAAAATGTGTTCATAAAACAAAACTTGCTCTGCGTTTCAAAGCCAAAAAGAGGAATTTAGACAAATTCAGTTGAGTAACAAGGCTACTACTCAAAATCCTTGTGCATTGGTCACGTTTGGTAAGGTAGGTCCCTGCACTTTGAATGCAATATTTAGCTCGTAGGTCACTATACTGCTGGCATTCGAATAGTACATGGAATTCGTCCTCATCGTCCGCCTGGCATAGGGGACAACCAGGTTGATCTATTGCCGAAAAGCGGAAAACATGGCTGTTTATGCTCGAAACTCCCATTCTAAAACGCACGAGGGCAGTTTTAAATTGCCTGTTCTTAATGAATTCAAAATACTTTTCACGTTCAAAGATGCTTTTAAATAAGTAGTATAATTCAAACCGATTGCTCTCTGATACATGCGCATACCAACGTTGGCAAAAACAGTTCTGTAGGCGTTCTTTGAATATCTGTATAAAATGTTTCTCGTCGCCTACCTCTCCAAACATCCAGACATACCCAAAACCGTTTGAACAAAGCAGTGTTTTAATATGTGTGACCCAATTTTCCATCTTCTTGTTTCTATTTTGTAAATCAAAAAGCATATCATAGGCTTTTCTGGAGTACCTTGTCAGTGGTTGCCTGCGTAGTCTGAACCAGAACTGAATACATCTCGTTGCTGAAGTAATATATAACGGAAAACGCCCCAATTCTCCATATACCATATCATTAGGTGTAAATGGAGGGACGTTCAGCAATAGCTTACAGGCCTGCGAATGAACTTTTTCGATAGATTCTCGTGGTTTGAACCCCCATAGTTCCGACCCATATAAAAGAGAAGGAACAAACTGGGCATCAAAAATCCTAAAGAACAGCTTAGGTGAAAAGCAGCTGAGTTTTCTTAACACTTTCAGAATTTCTATGGTAGCTTTCTTACCTCTAATGCAATGATCGTGTCCAGAAGCAACATCGAAACTAAGCTTTGTTGAAAAAGTAACACCTAGATATTTATAAGAATTTACAACATCTAACTGCTTATCACCAAAGAACCAACATTCCTTTCTACTTAAATAGCCACCTTTCCGAAAAACCATGACTTTAGTTTTTTCCAGATTAACTTTTAAACATAATCTTTGAGCACACTCAAATAGGACATTAAGTTGATTTTGCAGACCTGCTATAGTCGACGACATGAGAGCGATGTCATCAGCAAATAACAGTATGAAAATTTCTACATCGTTAGGGATGAATTGTATTCCATGCTTGCCACGTGAAAACATGTCGCGTGCAAGCTCGTTAATAAACATAGAAAATAAGGTAGGACTAAGACAGCAACCCTGTTTTAGACCTTGCAAACATTCAAAATAATCAGTGTAAGAGTTACCACGTCTGACACATGATTTAATGGTGCTGTACATACTTTTCAAAATGTTAAACAGGTTTCCTTTGACGCCATTCGTGAGTAGTATATTAAACAAAAGACCATGTTGTACCATATCGAACGCCTTTCTGAAATCGATAAATGCTACATAAAATTTATTGTTCCTTGATAAATGTTTTTCTATGCTAGCATACAAAGTGAAAATGTGATCAGTAGTGGAATAAGATTTTCTAAACCCAGCTTGAGCATCAGAAATAACTTCGTTGTTTTCAGCCCAGGAAATGAGCCGTTTATTTAATATGTGTGTAAAAATTTTACACAAGTGACTAATCAAGGAAACACCTCGATAATTGTTCGTATCGTTCACATCACCTTTTTTATACAACGGAATAATTATTGATTTAGTCCATTCCTCAGGGAATACACCATCTCTGAAAAGTTTATTGAAATATTTAACTAGAAAGGGAACTATCAAATCTCCTGAGGCCTTTATGACTTCACTTATTAAAGAATCAGGACCAGCTGCTTTGCCACACTTAAGACTCTGGATGGCTTTCTTTACTTCCTCTACTGTAATTTCAGCGTCCAGAATAGGGTCAAATGCCATATCAGAGACATCCAGTTTTGGATGGTCCACTCTTTGGACAAAATCAAGGTTTAACAAGTGTTCAAAATGGTTAAACCACTGATCCTGTGAAATTGTATTACTTATATGGGAACGACTGCGATACTTATTGATTTCAGACCAAAAGGCCTGAGAATCATCTGCTACTTGCATTAAGCAGTTAATGCGCTCAGTTTTAAAACTACGTTTCTTCATGTACTTAAGTTGATTATATTCTCTCCTCATTTGTACATAGGCACATTTATCAATTGGATCCCCAGATCTCTTAAAAATGGTCAAAGCGTTTCTAACTCCCGTCTTGTTGTTTTGACATTCCTCATCAAACCAAGATTTTCTCACAACCCTGCTTTTTGAAGAACGATTTTGGCGCATACAAACGCTGGCATTCATTATACAATTAGTAAATTCATACAGTGCTCTGTTAACACAAGTATCAATCATATTGGCAGCATATTCTAGATTGCTGCAAAACAGGTCGATAGTACTGTTATATATGTATTCTGATAATCTATCCCTTTTCCATACAGTTACATTTTCTGAGATAGATAGAGGTGACAGTGGTGTTTCGCCTGTAATTTCTAACAGGATTGGCATGTGCTCTGATTCTACCCTGCTACCTACAGAAAAGTTCACAACGTTGTCTAACAAATCGTTAGAAATAAGGCAATAATCTATGACACTACACCCATGGGAAGATACAAATGTAAAATCACGACTAAAGCTACCTCTGTTGTACCCATTCAGAATACAAAAATCAAAACAAGCACACAAATTTAATAAATTTTCTCCAAAAGCATTTAACATAGTATCCTTAGACAGTCGTGTTTTCTGGACAAACGGGGTCGAATTGGAGGGGTCAGTCAGTAGATCAGTATGTAACCACGTTACTTGGAGGTCTGCTGTCCTTGCACTGAAGTCCCCGCAACATATCAGCTGAGCCTGTGGATAACGGTTTGTCAAGTCCAGGATGCAGTGTTCTATGGCGTCAATGTGGCAAGTGAAATTAGATGATTGGTAGTGCACTGAACCAGAAAGAGGGACATAAACAAATATTAACAGAATGTCACTGTCCACACAAAGCATGCTTTTAGACATCTTAATACACACCACGTGATCGGTATTAACTTTAATTGATGTAATGTGCTTATTAAGTATTTTATTGACTAGTAATAGAAGCCCTCCAGACCTACGTCCCATAAATGAATGTTTCATGGCTTTTGTCCTGAATTTCATGTAACCATTGAAGACACCATCCAAGTCGAACATATCATCTAGGTACGTTTCTATCAAACACACAATATCAAACTTTTGTACAAAAAGAAGAAAATCAGTATCTGCCAACTTACTGGCCAAACCATCTATGTTCCAGGAGAGACAGGACAAGTTCTTGGAGTGTCCACAAAATGTAACGGGCCGGCCGAATCCCTATTTGTTAGAGCCGTCTTTGTCTCTGAACTTGAACTTCTCAGTAAGCCGTGTCTGTTTGCTTCTGTCATTGAGTCTGCTTTGTTTGCTTTTGTTTCTGTTGTGTCTGCGTGTGATTGGAGCTCTTTGCGGTGTTGGGTTTGAAGTTTCGTTTTCATGGGTGATGCTGATAGACATCAGACCCTGGCTGGGATCACCTGGAGTGGCAGTGGCACAGCCGTGCACTTCGCTACCAGTGATCACACTGTTGCGCTGAGGCACAGACTGCGGCTGACATTGCTGGACTGGTCCACCAGGCAGGGGGTCAGGCTGGAGGTGGGATGACGATGGGAGGTGGGATGACGATGGGAGGTGGGATGACGATGGGAGGTGGGATGACGATGGGAGGTGGATGGATGATGATGACAGATGGGATGAGTGGGATGGCGATGGGAGGTGGGATGACGATGGGAGGTGGGATGGCGATGGTAGGGGGTAGCTTGGTGGGGGCTCTGAAGACTGGCTTTCTACGTCGTAAAACGTGACTGGTGGGCTGCGGAATGCTGCTGTCAGGCTTACATCGGGTGTGCTGGTTGCCTCTTTTTCTTGAACTGATGTTCGGCAAGTGTTAGCCTTCTTAGAGGACTCAGCCGAGTGGGGGGACAAACAGGAATGATGGGAGGAGGTGGGCTGATTTATTGGCAGGGAATGAACAGCGGGTCTGTTCGCTGCACCAGCTGTTGTCGTGTCCTGAGCATCACCATGTACCGCTGCTGACTGCCATGCCACACTCTCTTCACTCTCGTTAGAATTCACCTTGGCTTCTGGTTCCGCGGATCTAGCAAGGTTCATCCCAACGTTGTCACCTGGTGTGTAAGAACTTGCATTGTAACTTTTAGTATATTTCGGGTCGCTGCGGATCTGAGTAGGCAGTGATTGAGACTGAGTACTCCTGCTGGATAAGACTGGACTTACCTGCCTGTTCCGTTGTCGGATTGTCGCCTTGTTTAGGGTGGGGAATTCTTCCAAGTCAGAAGCAGAAGGGGGCAAAGAGGAATCCCCCTTTGGCTGTCCAGTGTGATTTGTACTGTTGATACTGTTCTGACTGACTTTATGTTGAGAACTGTTCTGGGCATTTCTCTCTCGAAATCCATCCTTGTATTTCCTTGTTGCATTGAAACATAGTTGACCTCTGAAAAAATAAGCCCGTCTCCCTTCCTCTCTGTGATGTTTCAGTGCAGTGTACTGCCGTCTGGTGAGGTCCGCGGCCACACGGATGCCTTCTTCATCAGCCATTTCTTCCCTGTGCTCTTTTTCTTGCAGCACTGAGAGTTTGTCTGGCCAGTGATGAAGGGCGGCAATCAACGGCCGGGGACGGGCGGAATCGCCTCGTGGGGGTCCGACTCGGTGCGCTCTCTCCACGTCACCGCAGCTCCATGTCTTGGAGGGTAGAAACGATTCAGCAGCTGAACGACTTTCCGGGTGCATGCACGGTAATCTTCATTTGGGCCTTCAGCAACATTGAAAAATTTGACATTGTTCCTTTTCGAAAACGATTCTAACTATCCACTTCCTGTTCGAGAGTGTCAAATGCCGTTGACAAATGTTCTTGCTGGTCGTACACTGTGACACATGTACTTTGTAGATATTGACACTGGTCTGTCAGACTGGCCACTTTCTGCTTCAGCTGATCGTTTTCTGTCTGCAGACTGTCGCACCACGTATGCAATGAACCGATATCAGCACAAACGGCAGCATAATGTTGTTGGATCTGCTGAAGTTGTGTCAGAACTTCATCGGTTGTGACGTACTGTGATGGCATTATGTTTGAGCTGTGATAGGAGGCAGCGTTGGGAACGGGGGAACGCGCGGAAATGGAAGGCCTGTCATCATACTGGTAAGATTGCGACAGGTTGGACAATACCTGTTGATTTCTTGTCTTGTCGTCAACACAGTCCGTCCCGCTGACTGGTCCTGGGTTACTTTCGACGTCCATGCACATCAGAAGAAATTTGAAAAGAAACACTGCCACTAAGGCTGAAGCACAACGCCCCAATTTATGAGGAGCTGTGTTGACTGAATTAGAGTAGGAGTAGTGCATGAATTGAAAAAAGAGAGGCGGCAAGTTCGTACGAATATGGACACACCGCAATCTGCTGAAGTCACAGTGAAGAGGTACGAATCTCACACCACTAAACCGTGCACCGTGTAGGCCTAGTTGTTGTCTTCTGGCCATGAAGTAGACATAAGTCCACAAAAAGGATCCACAACTTACTCTGAAAGTTTCAAAATTTGCAGGCATTGTAGTACTTGTTGTAATGTCTTATTTTGAACAAATTCCTTGCGGTTCCTTCTCTTAATCCGGTCAAAATTAATTAGAAAACAACTAATTGAGCAGAGCAAAAATTTCCGTGACCTGCCAAGCTTGTGAACACAGCTCGACCCGCGCGCGCGCGCGCGAGAGAGAGAGAGAGAGAGAGAGAGAGAGAGAGAGAGAGAGAGAGAGAGAGAAGAGAGAGAGGCAGAAGAGACAAGAGAGAGAAAAGAGAGAGTGAAGAGAAAGAGAGAGATTTAAAAAAATTAAAAAGTGTCTACAAGGAAGACACGAAGAAAACCAAAAAAGAAGACAATAGGTTTTTAAGAGTTTACCCATCTCTTCCCCTTCCTTCTAGACACCTTCCCCTCCTCTGTCCTCCCATCTTTGACAATACCAGGATGTACAGACATATATTGAAAGTATTTTTCCCCTTCCCCTTTCTCCCCCCGCCCCTCGCCCCTCCCATACTGACGTTATTTCCCAATGCCTACTCTTTGGGTTCGTTACAGAGGGACATTTTCGTGCTGGATTTAGCGTTGCGGTGTTTCAAAGTGAGGTGAGTGGAGGCGACAATTGAAACAAATTTTTAAGTAATTTGAAGTAACTCCGCCGGTTAACATGGACAAACAAATTACAAGACAAATCACGACGCTTTGACCTCTTAGGTGTCCTCAGGCAGGACAAACAACACTCCGGACAATAATTAAAACACACACACACACACACACACACACACACACACACACACACACACACACACACACACACGACCAATCGCTTATCTTTTCGAATTCGGTACAAGATGCGCGTG
>CM065720.1:80948171-81038386 GCA_033310375.1 Conus canariensis | reverse complement strand
AAGGCCAAAAGAAACGTTTTCTTGCCTGTCGCAATGCATTATCCAAATGCGTGTGAAAGAGTTCTTCATGGACACCTCTCATGGCTTCTTTTCGATGGGAACGTGGTATAACTAACTGCTCGACTTCATTGCCATTTGAATCGACCATCTTCCTGTAGATCACCCCATTCTTCAAGCAGAATTTGTTTTGTTCTCGGATGTATACCTTGAGCTCGGGGTTCAAATAGGTAATCTTCTTAGGATCCATTCTGTGTCCTATCTCCAGATGGCGAATCACACAGTTTAGATTCGGGTCCTCAGACTGAAATTTTCGCCACTGGTCAACTGAAAAGTTTCCTTGCGTTCTATCTGTTTCACATGGCTCCAATATGTCGTCCGATATCGCACTTGGATCCCTTATCAGCTGATCTACTGCTGGTAAAAAGAAATTTGATGGCCCCTTGTTGTTTTCCTCCATTTTGTTTGGAAATAACCTCTTCTTGGCAACATACATGTAAAATGTATTCACAGATAGCATTATCCACAGCGATTTTTACTTTGATTGTGTTAACTCTGTTGAAAATCAGATCCTGATTGAGCATGGTACAAATCATTTCAGTTATGAGGGACAGCCATCACTAAATGTCCTGGACGTGTAACTTTGGAAAGACTTTGTTTTCTTGTATAACTCATCATTTTACAGTAGGGAGAAACTCCAGGGAGAGCTTACAGCAGAAGGTCTTCAGTGAAGAAACCCACCTTTGACAAGTGTTTCGTCCCTAAACTCCTTACATTCTAAGGGGGCCGGGCCGCATCCAGGTCATGCTCCCAGATGCCCTTCTACGGCCAGCTTTGATAACAACTTACCATTTTTACATAATTCTACCCTCCTCCTATTTCATATTGCACTGTGGCATTCGATTAATTAACTGTCTGTCTGTCTCTCTCTCTGTTTCTGTCTCTCTCTCTTTGTTTCTGTGCGCGCATGCGCACACCCGTATGTGTGCTTTTGTTTCTCTGTGTGTCTGTTTCTCTGTAAATGTTAGGAAGTGTGGGTGTTTTGTCGTGTAATGTTGTGCTGCTCTGGGTTATAATGATGACATACAATATGCATTGAAATCTGACAACTGGATTATACTGTACTGCACTGTAGAGACCTGTAGTGAACTGGGACTCAGAAACATCAGGTCTGAACATATCAAATCAGTTCCAGTACAGGTACCAGTATGAGGCAGAAAGTGCCAGAAGCTTCCGGCAGTTGTGTCTAGAAAGTTCCAGGCGTTTTGACTGGCTGTGCTAAGTCACTATCCTCAAACATTCAAGAATACTGCATGACCACAATTGGCTGCCTTGCCTAGTGTGTGCATTGGACTTTCAATTTGAGTGCAGAGAGAGAATTGAAAGTGGAAGTGTATGAGAAGGACAATTTTTGCTTTGTTTAGAAGCCTTTACGATGCTCATTGAATATTGATATGCGAATTCTTTACTGCAATTTAAGATGCTGAGCTTGTTTTTTGAGCCCACCTTTTGTCTGCTCGAATCGATTCAACGAGAGATCAGAACTCTGACCTGAAAATTATTTCAGTCGGCGTGAATCCCACTGAGGCATCTAGGAACAAGAGTTTTATTTCTCTCAGCCATAACACTCTAACTGTATTATACAATCAAACCAAACAGCCCAGAAGTTCTTGAAGAACCTATTCTCTATAATGAAAACATTAAGACTGGAAAGACATTAATTACATGTAAGTTATGGAACATGAAAAGTACATACAAGGTCTCAGATTGTTTTACATGCATTGATGAAATACTGACAAATGAAAATTTCTATAGCAATGTACAGCAATTTGGCTTGCTGTCTTATATTAGTCGTTCCTTAGCCATTTAGAATTATGTACAATAAAAAGGTTTCAATTTAAAAATGGAGGGTGGCTTTATTATTAAATTCCGTGATTGAAAGAATCTATTCAGTAGCAAATCTTACTCTGTTACAGTTAAATTTGGCACTTGAAAGGATCTGTTCAATAGCAAAAGGTACTCGGTTACACACACACACACACACACACACACACACATAGATACAGATATAGATGGTGAGATACCTGTTTTCTGAAGGTACATCTGATAAAAGATGTTGAAATTGGAAATAAAATGAGGCAGGGAACAGTAAACAATAAACAGTAAACAAGTGGGGTAACTTTTGCTCCCATAAGAAAACCTAACACAGAGTAACTTTTATTCAAGACTGGCACAGCCTTTTAAACTTGAATAAAGTCAGACAAATACAAAGACAAACAATCTAATAGTGGGGGGAAAAACAAGTGCAGGCCAACAACTCAACTGTTTTTATAGTAATGAATTGGCAAAGATTTGGACTTGGGGAGGGGGGGGGGGGGGGGGGGGGCGGGATGTTGAAGATGGAGAGACTGGGAACATGAAATCAAGAAATTATATTACAGATATAAAAACTTTTCACTAGCTGCATAAGAGAACCATCGTAATCCCTTTTGAAAGCAAATATATTTGTATTGCCTGCTCCGAGGCCTTTCGTCCACTGGATCGGAACTCATCAGGGAGACACGGCTGGTTGTGTCTGCGCTCCTGGCGTCAAATAGAGACGCACCACAGTCCACAATACCGCGGTGTTCTCACCACCAAGGGTGCAAAAAAGAATCCTATAGCACCCTCAAAGCAGCCAGCGAAGGGTAGTAAATGAAGCCAAACGAAAGTGTGGGGAGGAAAAAAGCTGCCGAAAAACCAAAGACACCATGCAAATAGTATAAAATGTAGGGGACAATCTTTGAGCCTATGCTTGAGGATCCACCCAAGGACACAAGGGAGATCAAAAGACAAACACAAAGACGGACAGAAACAAATACAAATAACCTCGATTTAATCGAAACGAAATTGGAAGTAAAATGAGGCAGGGAACAGTATACAGTAAACAAGTGGGGTAACTTTTACTCCCATAAGAAAACCTAACACAGTAACTTTTATTCAAGACGGGCACAGCCTTTTAAACTTGAATAACGTCAGAATTGGCAAAGATTTGGACTTAAGGAGTGGGGGGGGGGGGGGGGGGGGATGTTGAAGATGGAGAGTCTGGGAACATGAAATTAAGAAAATATATTTTATTTTTCAAATAATTTTGCACCCTTGGTGGTGAGAACACCGCGGTATTGTGGACTGTGGTGTGTCTCTATATGACGCCAGGAGCGCAGACACAACCAGCCGTGTCTCCCTGATGAGTTCCGATCCAGTGGACGAAAGGCCTCGGAGCAGGCAATACAAATATATCTGCTTTCAAAAGGGATTACGATGGTTCTCTTATGCAGCTAGTGAAGAGTTTTCATATCTGTAGTATATTTTCTTAATTTCATGTTCCCAGTCTCACCATCTTCAACATTACCGCCCCCTCCCCCAACTCCTTAAGTCCAAATCTTTGCCAGTTCATTACTATAAAACAGTTGAGTTGTTGGCCTGTGCTTGTTTTTTTTCCCCCACTATTAGATTGTTTGCCTTTGTATTTGTCTGACTTTATTCAAGTTTAAAAGGCTGTGCCAATCTTGAATAAAAGTTACTCTGGTTAAAAGTTTCTTATGGGAGCAAAAGTTACCCCACTTGTTTACTGTTTATTGTTTACTGTTCCCTGCCTCATTTTATTTCCAATTTCATTTCGATTAAATCGAGGTTATTTGTAATTGTTTCTGTCCGTCTTTGTGTTTGTCTTTTGATTTCCCTTGCATCCTTGGGTGGATCCTCAAGCGTAGGCTCAAAGATTGTCCCCTACATTTTATACTATTTGTATGGTGTCTTTGGTTTTTCGGCAGCTTTTTTCCTCCCCACACTTTCGTTTGGCTTCATTTACTACCCTTCGCTGGCTGCTTTGAGGGTGCTATAGGATTCTTTTTTGCACCCTTGGTGGTGAGAACACCGCAGTATTGTAGACTGTGGTGTGTCTCAATTTGATGCCAGGAGCGCAGACACAACCAACCGTGTCTCCCTGATGAGTTCCGATGCAGTGGACGAAAGGCCTCGGAGCAGGCAATACAAATATATCTGCTTTCAAAAGGGATTACGATGGTTCCCTTATGCAGCTAGTGAAGAGTTTTCATATCTGTAATATAATTTCTTAATTTCATGTTCCCAGTCTCACCATCTTCAAACATCCCCCCCCCCCCCCCCCCTCCCCTCTCCTTAAGTCCAAATCTTTGCCAATTCATTACTATAAAAACAGTTGAGTTGTTGGCCTGCACTTGTTTTTTCCCCCCACTATTAGATTGTTCATCTTTGTATTTGTCTGACTTTATTCAAGTTTAAAAGGCTGTGCCAGTCTTGAATAAAAGTTACTGTGTTAGGTTTTCTTATGGGAGCAAAAGTTACCCCACTTGTTTACTGTTTATTGTTTACTGTTCCCTGCCTCATTTTATTTCCAATTTCATTTTGATTAAATCGAGGTTATTTGTATTTGTTTCTGTCCGTCTTTGTGTTTGTCTTTTGATCTCCCTTGCGTCCTTGGGTGGATCCTCAAGCGTAGGCTCAAAGATTGTCCCCTACATTTTATACTATTTGTATGGTGTCTTTGGTTTTTCGGCAGCTTTTTTCCTCCCCACACTTTGTTTGGCTTCATTTACTACCCTTCGCTGGCTGCTTTGAGGGTGCTATAGATTCTTTTTTGCACCCTTGGTGGTGAGAACACCGCAGTATTGTAGACTGTGGTGTGTCTCAATTTGATGCCAGGAGCGCAGACACAACCAGCCGTGTCTTCCTGATGAGTTCCGATCCAGCAGACGAAAGGCCTCGGAGCAGGCAATACAAATATATCTGCTTTCAAAGGGATTACGATGGTTCCCTTATGCAGCTAGTGAAGAGTTTTCATATCTGTAATATATTTTCTTAATTTCATGTTCCCAGTCTCTCCATCTTCAACATTCCCCCCCCCCCCCCCCCCCCCTCCTTAAGTCCAAATCTTTGCCAATTCATTACTATAAAAACGGTTGAGTTGTTGGCCTGCGCTTGTTTTTCCCCCACTATTAGATTGTTCATCTTTGTATTTGTCTGACTTTATTCAAGTTTAAAAGGCTGTGCCAGTCTTGAATAAAAGTTACTCTGTGTTAGGTTTTCTTATGGGAGCAAAAGTTACCCCACTTCTTTACTGTTTAAAGATGTTGAATTCAGATGGCTCTGAATGAGGACCGTGCATTGAATTATTGCCACAAATGTGTTGAAATTTGTATGAGATCGTTAAAGATTTTTTTTTAAGTCATTGTTTTTGCAGCGATGAAAAACACAAAAATACATGTGTGTTGGAGGTGTAAACATATACAAGATTTCTGGAAATCACTGGAGAACCTAATCAAGTTAAACAGGTACTGTAGAATGAAACCCTTCATTAACTGAAAGTTGTGGTATTCGGAACAAGCTGTTATTATGACACTTCATTTGGTTTTATAATTTCATGAGCAAAACAACATTTCTACATTTGTAAAATCCAGTAATGTTCTCTCAGTCTTTCAGATCTTGCTGAAAACAAGATACAATGTGAAGAAGCACATTACCAAAACGAAACTTAACCACAAGAATTTAGACATGGGCTTGACGAATCATATGCCTTTGTTTGAACAAAATGGTATATAATCACTAAGCTTTTGTTACAATATTAATTGGTTCTTGTTTTATTGGTGGTGGTGGTGGTGTTTTTTTTTTTATTTTGTTTGTTTGTTGCATGGGTGATTTTATATGTGCTCAAAATGTGTACTGCTAGGGACTGAGATTGGGTATCATTGATATCCACGGGCACACAGACCTACATCTATATGGACATATCAGTGTATGTTGTTTCCTCGTCATGTGATTTGTATGTAATTTGTGCATGTGTTTATATTCACAAACTGTGCATGCAAGCGCACGTGTGTGTGTGCATCTGTCTGTCTGTGTCTCTCTGCATATAATCTAACAAGATCGGAAGACAGTCATTACTCTTCACCTACCAGTGGAGTCCCTAAGGTTAGACAGATCCACAGTGACAACGTTATATTCCACAGTGGAATCAAACAAGATGAGAAACTTCCAGTATGGCGAAGAATGGAAAAGGACAAGGATGTCCATAAGGATTTATAACACCATTTGCACTCACGGAATCAGACCAGACCACAAAGATGAAAAACTTCCTCCAAGATGCCAGCATGATCAACAACTGAGATAAGACGGACAACACTGTCACTGTATGTTTGTGCATATGTGCGTGCGTACGTACGTGAGCATCCGTGTGCATGCGTATGTGTGTGTATGTGTGTGTGTGCACATGCGTGTGTGTGTGTGTGTGTGCGTGCGTGTGTGTGTGTTTCCATTGCCTTGATCTTGCATATGTTGCAGGGATTTAACGGGTGGAGAGTCAGATCGATTTACGAGATCTTGAGTTATGTTTTCACTTGTTTGATACTCATCAGTATCGTTACTGGTAGAAAGTATGCCGTGGCCTTTTTCACTTTCGGCATTATGTGTGGATGGCTTTCCTTCACGCACCTGCTCTTCCTGGACAAAAGTGTCGGACCACTGGTGGTCATTTTTGAAAAGATGGTGAGTCCGTAAAAGAGAGTGTGTTTTTATCTGATCCTTTCTTTTTCTCTTGTCCTTCCCATTCTTCTCTTTCCACGTGATTTTGCGTTTCCTCTGTCATGGTCTGTCTCTCAGAATGGACGTCTGTGCGTGGGGAGAAGGCCAACTGGTAAGCAAAGGGAGAGAATACAAACACCTCCTACTCAACAGACTGCAAGACACAAATTCAAGTTTGACAGCACAACTTATCATATTATGGTTTAAATCATAAATGATTTTTCATCCGCACTCATTCATGCATGACCATTGGGGTATGGCCTCAAAGAAGATCACCATTCGGGTGACTCAGGAGCCTAAGTACCCTGGGGGCATTACAGCAGCTTTTAATTACAGGAGGATTACATTTGGAAATGCTTCCAGCTACTGGAAAAGCATGCCCTACATGAAAGGGTGCTAGCTATTGCATTCCTAAAATTAGAATACACTCACTACATTTAACATTCCCTTCCACCTAAAATGGAGAGGCTTCCACCGCATCTAAACTAAAAACAAACAAATAACTAAACAACGAAAAGCTTAAAAGACGTCATTCAGATCTTAAAAAAAAAAAAGGCAACATAATTTTATGATGAAAAAAAGCTTCCTAAGGGAAAGAAAATATTCCATGACTCAAAACTTTTCCATAATTTCCGTAACTGCCCCTCCCGAGAGGAGCCACAAAAGGATAGATAAACTGAAGTACAGGAATCTTCCAAAGTCGTCAAGCAGGATTCCTTCAAAGTCAGAGATAAACATCTTGGGTTCACGTCTAGGTGTCAATTAGAATAAAAGTGAAACAGAAAAACAGGGAGCCTCCTGCTCAAAGATTAAATATTTGATGGACATAGTCCTGGCCCAAGAATTCAACAGCATTTTTTTCAGGACTACAGAAAAAAATCTCTGCAAGGAGAAAAGTTTGTTCTGCGCCCCCCCCCCCCCCCCCCCCCCCCCCCCCAACCACACAAAACACTTAGCTGCTCTCCATTCATCATGCCTACATATTACCCGCAGTATAAAGATAAGTCCAGACTGATTGACCAGCACCTCCATGTCAGCTGGCATCACAGGGAGAAGGGGGTGGGATTGGGGTGGGGAGACAAAAGAAACTCCTCCCGCTGAGGAGAAAGGGACGAAAGCCGCACCTTGGGCGCTCACAATGTCCACTAAGGGCTGGACTGGAGAGCAGGGCTGGGATAAAGCACAGTACCGGTCTAAGTCTCTTTTGATAATTATGAATTATCATGATCACTTCATGTTTTTTTTTCCGTTTTTTTTCCCCTTCAAATTTTGTCTGATGATTGAAGGCAAAGAGAGGTCAGGATTGGCTGGCTGAAGCTACTATAAGAGAATGTTATTTCTTGTGATAAGAAATTTTGACAATTTGAAAAAGAAAGGGTTAAAAGAAAAAAAAACAAACAAGAATGCCTACATCTTGAAAAACTTTTAAAAATACTATAGGCCATTTCCCAACCGCCAAAGACTCACCTGGACCTCCCACCCTGCTCCCCCCACCCCCAGACAGGTTGGAGGTGACAGCAGGAGTGCACAGGTACTGGGCCCTTGTGCAGTTCACACACAACTGTGCCAAGACTGAGTCACCAGTCGGAGTGCTTGTCCCAGTGACTCCTTACCATGGGTCAAAAAGGGTAACAGCTGTATTGGTATGACCTAAAGTGAAAAACTTAAAAAACATAGAATAGGCCAAAAAAGGCCAGACAAACAATGCCTGAAACTCTCTTTATTCTTCTCATTCATTTTAACCTCATTTTGTCTGTCTTCTTTCTTTTCTTTCTTTCTTTCTCTTTCTCTCTTTCATCTTATCCTCCTCTTTCTCTATTCCTCTTTGCCATCATCTGTTTCTCTTTGATCGTCTCATTCCTCTTCCACTGTTTCTTCTCATTCTCCCACTTCTTCACCTTTTATTCTTGCTATCCTCTCTTTTTGGTTACTCTCTCCCTTCCTTTCTTTCCTGTTGTCCTTCCTCCTCCATTCTTTCCTGTTATTCTTCCTCTCTGTCCAGCTGCTCTTCCACATCCTCTCTTTCCTGGTATCCTTCCTCATCCTCTCTTTCCGGTTATCCTTCTTCCTCTCTTTCGTGTCATCCTTGTTACTTTCCGCTCTTTCTTGTTACGCTTCCTATTCCTTTCTTGTCATGCTTCCTTTTCCTTTCTTTCCTGTTATCCTTCCTCTTCTCTTCTTTCATTGTATCTGTCATGTTCCTGTCTTTCCCGTTATCCTTCTTTTCCTCTTTTTCCTGTTAACCTTCCTGCTACCCTTCTGCTTCATCTTTTTAGTCATCGTTTTGTTTTCTGTACTCGCTTTCCTGTAATATGCTTTTCTGTAATACTTCCCCTTCTACCCTTTCCTGTTATTTGTCCTCTTCCACTCTTTCCTTGTGCTCTTCCTCTATCTCTTTTTCCTATTATCTTTCCTCTTTGTTTCTTGAGGGCACCACCACGTCCATTCAATGACAGTCGCTTGGAACTTAAGATACCGTCGACCTCAACACTCGCAATTCGCAAAGGAGACACGATGTAGAGAGCTGATCAAAACTGAGATCATCATTCGAGTAGGACAAAAAGATCCACAGAATTCAGGACTTACTTTATGCTGATTGATGAGGATGAAGTTGATTGATGAGGATGAAGTTAATGATGATGATACTGCGGAATTTCGTTATGGTCAAAGACAACATGCTGATCAATGAGGATTAAATGAAACTGATGTTCCACCGTTGTCAAAGATGACACGACATTTGCTGACATAAAATCCCTCAGCGTCATCCAGGTCCAAGAGATACAGACACCTACAGTGTTGATCATGACATTTGAGCAACACTCTCAGAGGCGCGTCCATTGAGAGGATGAAACTCAGCTGTGTGGTTCCAGTCTTTCCCTCTGAGTCCGTAGCAAACTCAACGCAAGGTTAATAAATAAATGCACATAGATGCCACTTGTGAGAATTGAACTTACGACCTCATAGCCCTCTTCCTCTCTTTTCTGTTATCCTTTCATTTTGCCTGTTTTTTTTTTCTTTACCTTTTACCTACTTTTTTTTTTTAAGGAGGACAAATGAATGACTTTTTCCTTATACACCGAGAACGACTCAGTTTTGAAATACAGTGCAGCCTGTGACACTGTGGAGGGAAAGGGGGTCGGTCAGAGAGGATGAGGAAGCGGCGCGGAGTGAGCTTATCTACAGTCATTACCACCATTCACCCTGCTATCTCCCATTTTGCTTTAGTACACCATAAAGTGTGCAAACACTCAAAAAATGAGAGTTAGTCTACATTTTATCATGATTTTCTTAAAAATCTGTTCTCTCTCTCTCTCTCTCTCTCTCTATCTCTCTCTCTCTGTTCCCCCACCCCACTCCCCACCCCCTCTGTGTCTCACTCAATGATTGATTCATAATCCTTATTTCCTCTTATCCTTCGTCTTTTCTTGTTTCTATTTTGCTCATCTTTCTCTCTTTCTGGCCCTTTGCTGTCGGCTGGGCTATAAGCAACATTACCTTACCTTGTTCTCTTTCCTTTCATTATTTCGTTGCCTCTCTTTCCTCATATTGTTCCTTTACCTCTTTTTTATTCTTGCCTTCCTCTTCCATTCTTTCTTGTTATCCTCCCCTTTCTCTCCCTTTCATTCTTCATCTTATTTTAATTTCTCTATTTCTCCCTTTTTCTCTCTTTCATTTTTCCTTTTTGTCTTTCTTTCCCCTTATCATTCCTCTTCTGGTCTTTCTTCAGACAGTTATATTTATCCTCAAAAGAAGAAAGAAAATCTGAGACGGAATAAACAAAATAATTGTACAGAATGGCTGTGCTCATTGATGTTTAGTTGATGAGAATTACACCGCATCGAGTCACCATGTTACTTAATCATGTTCTATTAAATCTAGTTGCAACTTGGTTGATAATTGACGTTGTGGTAAATCAGTCTATTGATTAGTAACTTGATACAGAGTTCGAGTCTGGACATTTAGATTTGTAGATGGTTCCTGGTTTAACTGACCGGCAGCTCTGAGTGGGCCTCCGTTGTCGGCTGGGTTCCAGACAGCATGACGTGATAGCTGTCATGTCCACAAACAGCAGTATAAACTTCTGTTGTGAAGGATTGCTATGATTGTACACCGGCTGTTTTGATTTCTGTCTGTGATTTCACAGCGAAAAGAAAAACCGCCTTGACATGCTGTCAGCTCCAATGCATAGATCCGTGCCTTGCCAGTTCTGAAAATACATGCAGCTGAGTGATCGTGGATCCGCAACCCCACAGGGATTGGTATCGTGAGCTTCAGCTGACGATAAATAAAGAGTTAACGTTGTCGGAGAGGGGACCCCTGATCTTGGTTTGTGCAGGGTGCAGGAGCACAGATCGTTTGTCTCTGACACTGTCATCAGTGTCATGATCAGGATGGCTACGGTCGTCATGATGTAACGGTGATGATTAAGAAGACGATGGTGGCGATTACGGTGACCGATGGTGGTGAAGATAGCAATGGTGACGACTGCGACCACAGCTCCGATGGCAACGAGAGCAACAGGAATGATGATTATGATGATGATGTTTATAATGATGAGTGTGATGATGGTTCCGGTAAGCGAAAAAGATGACAATAATTGTTATGATGATGTCGAGGATAATGATAATGATGACGATTATGAAGGCCATGACGGTGATTATGGTGATGATGGTGTTCATGATGATGATGATGGTGATGATGATTGTGTGAACAAAGATTATGACAAAAGCCATGATGATGTACATATGATGATGATGACGACATTGACGATGATGACGACGTCGCTGATGACGATGATGGTTGTAATAACTATAATGCTGATAACAACAGGTCCAAGACTTTATCAAACTACTGCCGATGGGACTGCTGCTCATCGCGGGCTCTGGGTGGCATACCACTCCCTGATGTACCCGAACACCCCCATTGAATCCTGGTGGTCAGTCCTGCACAGCTTCTTCATCCCGTACTTCCAGATCTTTGGAGAAATCGATCTGAACTATTTTCAAGGTGATTTGAATTGTCATTTTTCATGCAGTGCGGGCATTTTTCAATGGCAATCTGGATGTCATCAAGGTTGAAGAAGTATTGTTTGATGTAACTGGAATATTTTCACTGCTATTTTCTTCTTAATGTTATCAAAATGCGTTTTAATGAATTAAGAGTATATATGATTTAACTAAAATTTTCAGGGTAGGGTATTATGTCACATAGCTGGACCAAGTGCAAGGCAGACGGGGTATTTTCAATGTAGTAGGAGTATGCTGAAAGTGTTAGGATAATCATAAGGTAGCTGTATTATTTTTCAGTTTCACTTGATGTTTCTTATAATTCAGCCGAACACTGGGGGCCCTTATTAGGGATGTCATCACTCAAAGTCTATTCCTTGAACTGTTTAAAAACAAGTTTATCAAACCAGAATGAAAACATGCAGAAGTTGCCTGAAAATTTTGTGTTTGTAAAATAGTCGGTCAGATGAACAATTATTCATCCCTTTCTGGAACTCAAGACAAATCACATCAAGTGGAACATCTCTGAAAAAGTCCAAAGAAAAGCACCCATGTCTGACATAATTTCAGTCCCAATATTCTACAAGAACATACTGCATTATAGTAAATTTGCATCGCATGGACTGTACCACGGAGCTTCATTCACTTTCAAAAGATACGAATCGTTATGAAAGGAGTGGACTTTGTGCAGCTGCACAAAACTATTTCTTCTTTACAGCCGCCAGCAGCTAGTGGTAAAACCTGTTTAAGGATTGGACGGACATGAAAGAGTCTGTTGTCCGTCTGCGTGTTCCCATCCTCTTGCCTGAGGTCTCTGACAGATGTCGAGCAGTGGATTTTGGATCTGTGTGAGGGATAGAGAATCTGTACCATTCTTTATGGTGGCATTCTTGGTCAACTGATCCGTTGTAGCATTGCCATAAATGTCGACATGATTGGAAACTCAAGCAAAAACTATGTTGTAACAATCAAATTGTGTGCACATTAAAAGAAAAAATCAGGTGTTGAGGATACTTGCAGTTATGACCAGCAACGGTCTTGAAAGAATACAGAGAGAATGATGAAGTCATAATGTTTTGATTTAAGAGACATATTGGTGCCAGGACTCACGCTGTGAACGCAGCAGTAGATGCGGTTGTCTTGGGACATGTGTTTTGAACATTTTTTGAGAGGGAGCTGTTACGCCAGTAAGCGGCAGGAGCAGTTCCTTCTCAACACTTGGAGTCATCAGTAAATATCCTTATAAAGGGTGGAAATTTGGAATAAAGTTTGGCAAAATATGTCCTGTACTCAGAGAACTGGTGGAGTATTTAGGATAAGGGAAGATCAAAATGGATCTCCTGTGTGGAAAGTCTTTGTGCCTCCGGCCCTTGAACAACTAAATACAACAAAAAAAATCTATGAATTTTAGGCATGAAATTGGTTCGGTATATACTCTGTAGTTCTGAGCAAAACGTTTTTGGAATGTTCATGAGATATTGATCTGTCCTGACAGTGAAGAAGGTAGGGAGAAGGTGCTTTCATTGTGTGTGTGTGTGTGTGTGTGTGTGTGTGTGTGTGTGTGTGTTGCAAAGAGATTTTTTGTCGTCTCGAAGACATTGTCATGACATCCTAACCCACCCCCAACTCACCAGTTATTGTTCATTTTATGCAGTCCTCAGTATACCCGATTTTGAGGCGCAAACCTGTAATCTTTTTTCCCTTCACATTCCTGAGTTCATGAGGACTTTGAGGAACTTTAAAGGAAAAAAAAAATCAAATGAGGGAGTAAGTGGGAGGCAAAAGACCAAGAGTGAAAACACAATTATGTTAACTAGCTGGAGAACAGTGACAAAATAGCTTTTTGCTCACAGAACTTCTAAAACCCAATTTCAAGATATGTCCTCGTGCTGAAAAAAAATGTCAAAAATCCACATTCAGGCCGCGTTTTCTACTATGTAAAGCAGTTAGAGCAGAGCAACAGAAGACAATCAATAAGCTTGAGCGTCAGAATACTCTCGTCAAGTTTGAATTCAATAAACAAGTTCGAGGAGAGACACAAATCGCATGTGTGGTGGTGTGGAAACTTAAAACGAAAAGACGGGAGAATAAGTTCTTAGTATATTTAGTTCCATCGGCTGTAACGTGGAAAGGAAGATCTAGCTGTTGTGCACAGGACTGGGAAGAAGAGGTTGACATCAGGGAGCAAACCGCATGTAATTTTACTGTTTGTCTCCCGCAAGGCCAAAGCAGCAGTTACGAAGCAGTGGGCCCAGTCGAATTCATTCCCACACGGAGGGGTCTACCTTAAAGACGATGTGACACGGCATAGGTCATGGCTTTTGAATGCAGTCAAGAAGCAGGACCATGTGGAGAGGGCTACAACGATGCCGGAGGGGAAGATCCGCTGCTTCCTAAAGGAGAACCCAGATGAGACACCGTACTGCTGGAGACGTTGGGTGACCTGTTTCACATGGGAATCAACTGCCCTGACCTGGTGGCGTTGGATGTGCACACAACTGCTCAGGGAAATGCTGGGGGCCGACGCATTCAGCAACCTTCTATGTCATCTCCGTCAACCTTTCCTGTGACGTCATCATCAACCCCTTCATCTTATTCTTCATTTCATGACTTCCCTATCCCCCCGCCCCCTCTGCTCCCTCCCCACCTCCACCCCACCCCACCCTCACCGTCTTCTTCAGTATCTAAGAAAACCAGCATCAAGTGTCTTCTCCAGTGGCCAATGTTAATGTCTTGAAGGTTTTGCTCTGAAATATTCAGGGACTTAGCAATGGTTTGGCATTTCGTGAAGTTACTGACTTTATCGCATGTCTGTTTTGATGCTGTCTTGTTCTTACCAGATGATGCAAACATGACATTTCCACAAGAATGTTTGAATTCACTTAGTTTTGTTCTTTTTTTCGATCAGATATTATCAGTGTGTGAATTGCATGGAATTACTCTTGTTTATAAGAAATCTGTAGCAAAGTTTGTCGTTTGTGAGCATGGTAATACAGGTAACAAATGTTCATTGTGGTTCAGCTTTGATACAGGCCTGCATGGTCATGACAAAGACAATCTCGCTGAAGCCGTAGATGCTGCACCTAGAGGAAGTATTCACAGCAGCACTACCTGTTTAATGAACTTGTCCATTCCATTGTTGACTGGACAATTACTCTTTACAAAAACTGCCACGTGTTGTTACTTGGAGATTTGGGGGATATACAAAATGTAATTAATTTATTCATAACGATTCACGCACTGACTTGCTGGAAGGTTTCACCGACGATAATCGTAAACCATGTGAAAGGCACTCACAAGATAGGCATGAAATGAAGAATTATGACTGTCATTTATTAGAGCTTTGTACAATTTATTCCTTGCTTACATGCAATAGCAGGGTTGGATGGGATAAAGGCATCGGTACTTTGACTAGCAAGTCATACTCTGATTGTTTTTTTTTTATTGGTGTATGTGCACTGCTACATAGTGTACATGATATTTCATTGGTATATATGCAAAGCTACATAGTGTACCTGATATTTCATTGGCATACATATGCACTGCTACATAGTGTACATGATATTTCATTTGCATATATATGCACTGCTACATAGTGTACCTGATCTTTACGCTGAACCATTTTATGCATTGTGTTCAGATGTACACAACCATGTGACATTAGTTTTGTTGTGTGTTTTTCAACAACTAGTAGTAGCAGTAGTAACAGCAGCAGCAATAATAATTATTGTTGTTATTATTATTATTATCATTATTATTGTTATATTAGTATTGTTGTTATTATATTACCATATTTATTATCGTATTCCTTATTGTGATCATCATCATTATCATTATTATTATGATGCAACAACAATGATAATGATGATAATGTAAGAAGAAGAAGAAGATATTGATGATGATAATAAGAATGACAATGATAATAATAGTAATAAAAACAATAACAATAATGTAGTAACAACGGTAATAATGATGATGATTGATGATGATGATAACAACAATATCAATAATGATAATTATAAGTAAAATAAACAACAAGTATGATAATAAAAGTAATGAATCATTTTTATGATGATAATAATAATGAACGATGAAGCGTGCTTATCACATCTTATTATCCTTCTTTCTACCGTCCTCAATGGAAGATCAAAATCAGCAGCTTGTTTGTCCCCGCACTAAGGTTTCCGAATATCTGTTCTGGCGGCGCTTTTGCGGTCAGCCGGTCAGTTATCTGTGCTCAGTGAAGCAAACCTAACTGTTGACACATCCTGCAGGTCTGTTCATTGACCCGAACAATCTGCAGGAGATTGACGGCAGGCACCAGGAGAAGGCCGCATGGGGGGAGGAGAAGGGGACAGACCCTCTCACCAAGTACCCTGAGAACAACCCGCTGCTGCCCTGGATTCTGGGCATGTCCCTGGTCATGGCTAACGTCATGTACATGTGTGTTGTTGTGGGGCAGCTCAAGTAAGAGACAGTTAGCTGCTTTTGTCCATGCCCACTCTCCCCCACCACACACACCTCCCTCCCTCCTCCCCCCGCCACACACACAACCACTCGCACTCAGTCACAGGATGGATGGATGAATGGAAACTGTGCTGTGTACACACACCTATGCACACACATGCGCACTGACAGCTGCATGCGCCCACACACGCACGCACGCACGCACACACACACACACACACATGCGCACACACACACACACACACAACACACACACACACACACACACACAACACACACACACACACACACACACTCATTCACATGTCTATTGTATTCATGGTTTGGTTATGGATTACATGTTGTTGTGGTGGTTTTTGCTCATGACCATAGTCATCGACAATTCATTGATTTATAACTGCATGTTCTTGTATTTTGATTGCCTACGATTTGTGACCGGAAATATTGTGTATAAGGTGCCAATGCTTAGTATATGCAATGACTTGTATCATCACCATACCATCTATTTTAGACACATGCTTATCACAGGAGGGACGTCGCATTGGTTATTTCAATACATATAGTGCCAGAAATAAGGATGATGTAGCTGCAGTTCTTCATGGTAATGGAAAGATTTTTCATATGCTTTCCACGGCAGAGTCCTTGTTATTCACTGTGATTCTAAATTCCAGTATGTGCACGCCAAACTATAATAAAATCGAACTAGATCTAAAGGCACTGAGATCAATCAGTTATCATACAGTACTAGGTCATGAACTTTTGAAAGAATAGCACATCTTGAAAAATATAAACTAGGATCCATCTGGACTGAATTAAGCCTTAGTTATATGCCAGATATGGCAGGATTCCTAATCAGAAACCTAATTGAAACCACTGATGGATGTCACAATTTGGGAATGAAAGGATTCTGTTCTTTTGGGCGACTTCCATATTGACCTAACAATGTATGGAACAATTGTATCATATAATGCATGGATTGAAACGAATGATTTATCGTCCCACTCACATTACAGTATGCGCAAAGTCTTACTGATCATATTCATGTTCACAAGAAACACTACTGAAAGAAAGAAGTAACGCAAATTGTAAGTGCAGTACAAAACAGACAAGTAATTTTTGACAGATATGTCTTTTTCAGATGTCACAAACAGTAAACAAAACAGTACTTCCCTGATATTTTGGCCTGTCCTCCAGGAACGTTGCTTACATTTTGTTTACAATAGAGCTGAAGTAGTCGAAATGTGTTCTGTACAAACCGGCTGTAGTGAAGAAGACTTAAAGCTTACTAAGCATACAATCGTAAACAATAAAACAATTGACAAATGACATGTGTTAAAAAAGGACTGTCACAAAAACATGTCTTCGTCTCTCGAGATGCCAACGGTGTCATTGAATGAAGCATTCAATAGTTTAATACTCTTAAAATAGTTTCAAAACAGATTGACTGAGGGTGGAAAATGAAGCAAAATTTAGAAAGAGAGGGGGTTAGTTACAGCCAAGGACACAAACTGAGTACAGGACAAGGCACGGTGCATTTCTTAAAACAGTCAGGGACTTGAGATTAGATGAAATCGACGGTAAGATAATAAAAATATCGCTTCATTTCTTGTCGCTAATACACTCGTACACACACACACACACACACAACACACACACACACACACATCCATATATGTATACATATATATATATATATATGTATGAATGTATGTACCGACGGTCTGAATTAAAGGAACATGTTGTAAACAAGATGCGCAGTAGAAGAATATGTGACAAAAACGAACATGGAATTTTGTATTCAATGCTGAACCAGCTGGATTAGTTATAAACCTTTCTTTCAACAAATTAACTCTTGCGTTAAAAAGAAATGTGCACACACACACACACACACACACACACACACACACACACACACACACACACACACGACCACCACCACCACCATCACCAACATCAACAAGAACAGTAACGGCAACAACCGAAGATTTTATTTGCATATACTTTGACACGAAGGTCCTACCATTAGACAATCCCACCCTCATTCCCTCCCCAGTTATGTCTTCCCACTCTAATACCTCCCTGTCCCTTTCCTCACCATATCCCTTCTCCATCCTGCTTCCATGGGGCATAGAATGGTAGCATTGCATGTGCAGCACAAGGCCAGGTTGACGTTTGCGGTACCTCTACGAATGCGGCATGAAAATGGTGTTGACACATTTGTGGCACGTAAGACCGTTTCTGAGCAAAGACACGTACTGTTCCTTGTCAGTTTGTCATTTTAGCCTTCTGTTATTTCATGGAAGATGTTGAAAAAAAAAAGAAGAAAGTTTTATCTCTGGTTTGAGCAGTGATGATTTTGTTTGTGATTGACTCGCGATTGAGATCATAGTCACGAATTATCCAGTCACATACCCATTAACATGTTCAGTGTTAAAACAACTAGATGAGGAACACTCCTTGTCTGTCGTCTCTCCCTAACATCACACGTGAACAGGAAAGGTAAACATCCTTTGGAATCAGCTTACTTCGAAAGCTTCCCTCGTCTTGGTCTCTCAGTGGAGTACTCTGGGGATTTTTGTTCTGGTCTTTGTTCATTGTCGTCTGTTGTCTTTCGTCTGCAAACTGTCCTGATACTCTGGTTCAAACTGTCCTGATACTCTGGTTCAAACTGTCCTGATACTCCAGCGCTGTAGGTTTATCTGTTTTAACCAGCTCATTGTTTATATGTTGTAAACTGGATGGAAGAATATCTTCTGCGTTTCCCAATTCAGTTTTGAATCTGACAAGGCATAATTGTTTCGTCCAATGGCACCATGACAAATTTTCTTGATTAACTGAAATTGTGGCTCCCCAGAACAGAACTTCCCTCCCCTCGATTCATGAAGGATTTTCCAACAGTTCGGGCAGTTTTCAAGCTTACTCGTAGGTGTGTTATCACGCAAATGTCGGAAAAAGCAGCCGTAAAACTCAGCTGAAAAGGCAGGTCTAAAACAGAACTGAAAAAGCAGTTGTAAAACCGAACTGGTAGAAATAAGAGAAAAATGACCTACTCAGTAAATGCCTGAAGCAGTGGCTGAAATAATGAGGGGAAAGCACTTTGCCCAGGAAACGCTAAGGACAGTCGTTATTTCTTGTGGATAACTTAAAAAAATAAAAAAAAGAAATGACAGAGATGAATTTGAGCCAAAACAGAACACTTGCCCTAAGTTGAGAAAACAGCTTGGAACAAGGTTGCCACCAAAGCAGCTAAATCACGCTCACTTACCGAAAACTAGCCATGTGCCAATACAGGAGGGGGTGCCACAAACGTAACAGGTGCTGCAAATGTATCAAGTGTAGCTGACGTACAACTCGGTGTGGAATTCGTCTGCTTGCAGCTTCACCTTTCAGCAGGTAACCAACAACATCCGGGTCGTGTCACGCTATCAGTGGGCGCGCATGGTGGTGTTCTGTGACAATATGTTTTGGTTGTGCCAAAGCAGACCACGGTTTCTGCACAAGAAAGCAGGTAGGAGATACACAAGTGGTAGTTGTAGTAGCGGTGGTAGTAGTGGTAGCAGCAGCAGCAGCAACTATTGAATTGGTAGCAAACACGTGCGCACACACGCTCACCCATCCATTCACACACACTCGCACACACAGAGACACACACAGAACCATGCATGTACACACACACACGCACGCACGCACCCTTGCACACATACACACACACACACACACACAGCAAAAAGTTACATTTATTCATAAATTATATAAAATTATTATAAATTCTCATTGACAAATTCAGATGTATGTCTTGGATGAAAGTGCATGCACACACCTCTCTCTCTCTCTCTCTCTCTCTCTCTCTCTCTCTCTCTCTCCACACACCCACACACACTCACACACACACACACACCACATGGTCACACACATGTACATACTGATCAAAAGATTATGAAATGTTTTGCCATGGTCAGTTCACAGATAGCCTAGTGTTTAGTGTATTGCTTGCTCTGATCGCTAACCAGTGCCAAAATCCATTGGTCCACACTGCATTTGGGTCTGGCAGCTCATCTACATCTGCCTGGCTCCACTGAGCTCCAGCAGAATTCTGCCTGAAGATACAGATGATCATATGACATATGACGCCATGGCTTATCTGAGTTTGGCGGAGCAGACCACCGTCTCTGTTTTCAGCGCTCATATGGAGGACAGCAGTGTTCTCTCAGAATGTTCCTGCAGGGCTAGCTGAAGCAGGGGGGGGGGGGGGGGGGGGGCAGAGTGAGCCACACAGACCTCCCTTAGAGGCACAAGGACCACTCTGAAGGCCGACCCCAAGAGCTGCAGCATGGACCCAGTCACCTAGGGGACACCTGTGTCATCAGGGCACATAGACTTTACACACCTGTGTCATCAGGGCACATAGACTTTACACACCTGTGTCATCAGGGCACATAGACTTTACACACCTGTGTCATCAGGGCACGTAGACTTTACACACCTGTGTCATCAGGGCACGTAGACTTTACACACCTGTGTCATCAGGGCACGTAGACTTTACACACCTGTGTCATCAGGGCACGTAGACTTTACACACCTGTGTCATCAGGGCACGTAGACTTTACACACCTGTGTCATCAGGGCACGTAGACTTTACACACCTGTGTCATTAGGGCATGTAGACTTTACACACCTGTGTCATCAGGGCATGCAGACTTTACACACCTGTGTCATCAGGGCACATAGACTTTACACACCTGTGTCATCAGGGCATGCAGACTTTACACACCTGTGTCATCAGGGTATGTAGACTTTACACACTGTGTCATCAGGGCATGCAGACTTTACACACCTGTGTCATCAGGGCATGCAGACTTTACACGCCTGTGTCATCAGGGCATGCAGACTTTACACGCCTGTGTCATCAAGGCATGCAGACTTTACACGCCTGCGTCATCAGGGCATGCAGACTTTACACGCCTGTGTCATCAGGGCATGTAGACTTTGCACACCTGTGTCATCAGGGCATGTAGACTTTACACGCCTGTGTCATCAGGGCATACAGACTTTACACGCCTGTGTCATCAGGGCATGTAGACTTTACACGTCTGTGTCATCTGGGCATGTAGACTTTACATGCCTGTGTCATCAGGGCACGAAGACTTTACACGCTTGTGTCATCAGAGCACATAAACTTTACACGCCTGTGTCATCAAGGCACGAAGACTGTACACACCTGTGTCATCAGAGCTCAAAGACTTTACACACCTGTGTCATCAGGGCACGCAGACTTTCCAGCGGGACTGTGCAGCTGCCTCTCAGACAGAGGGGATCATTGGGAAGTGCCCCCCCCCCCCCCCCCACCACCACCACTCTGAACTCGCCCCCTGCAATGTCAGAGACCTGCAGAATGCCTCAGTGTGCCCCCCCCTCTCTCTCTCTCTCTCTCTCTCTCTCTCTGCTACCTTATGCAGACACACTCCCAGCCAAAGGCTTGCCTGCATATTTGTCTGTCGGACTGACTAGAGAATCTGTTTCAGGCTTAGAGCCTGGTATGGACATTTTACCTTTGAAACACGTGGGGATTAGGGTAGGGAGGCAGCGGGAATGAGGGAAGGGTGGTGGTGGTGGGGGAAGGCTTTTTTTTTTTTTAGCAACTCTACCCCAGGAGAGGGCTTTGGGTTGGGGATGTATACCCAACCTGCGACAGACCACACACACCCCCTCCCCTCGCCCTTTAATCCGTACTCAGCTTGCTAAACCGAGTTCCCCATCCAGCCGTGAACTTGTCCTTGGGGAGGGTCTTGCCCTCCTCCTGCTTCCCCCACCCCTCTGCAGTAAAGACCTTGATCACAACATCGGGAGCTAGAATGGTTTATGTATTAGCTGGTTGGTTGGCTGCCTGGTACGAGGATTGATTGGTTATTTTGGTTGGCTGGCTGGTCAAGCTGGCTGGTTTATTTGTTAAGTGCCTGTCACAGCAGGCTTTTTCTTTCTTTCTTTTTTTTTTGGGGGGGGGGGGGGGGGCTGGTTTCAAGAGGCGACAGCCCTGATATGGCCTTTTCCGATCGGCTGGGCTATAGTTACAAGCAACATGAAGTAAGCATGAATCGAGCTGTTTTGTTGGTTCAGAGACTGTTAGCTGTCTGGTTCATTGGTCTGGTGGTTAGCTGTCTGGCTGGTTGGTTGGTTTATGGGTTGGGCGGCTGAGCAGAAAGTTTGTGGAGTTAGTAATGATACTCTGCTTTGTATGGTCCTTCCAGAACTGCGTCAATATGAGGGAGAGGCAGTCGAGAGGTATCTGCAGCACTGCAGGGACACACTGAACGACTAACTGATGGTGAGGAGCTGATAATGGTAGCGATCTCATCTCATCATCACCACCATTATCATCACAATTGCTATTACCACTATCGCCTCCACCAGCACCAGCACCACCACCATGAACCCAGCCCCTGCCATCGCCATTACTGGTATCATCATCATCATCATCATCATCATCATCATCATCATCACCACCACCACCACCATTATCATCACAATTACTGTTACCACTATCCCCTCCACCAGCAATTCCACCACCACCACGAACCCTGCCCCTGCCATCATCATCGTCGTCAGCAGCAGCACAACCACCCGCTACCACCTCCACCACCACCATCATCATTGTCATCATCATCATTCTTGTCATAATATCAGCAACAGCAGCACCAGCACCACCACAATAGAATCTCATCACCATCGTCCTCCTCCTCTCATCATCACCACCACCACCACCACCACCACAAACACCAACACAAGCAGCAATTATTTTGTCTTCAGCATTATTATCATCGTCATCGATATCATTAGTCAGCTTCACCATGATGATCATCACCCTCACCTTCACCTCCGCCACCATGATCTTCATCATTATTATGATCATTGATATGATTAGCAGCACCACCACCACAATCGCCACCACCTCCCCCACCACCACCACCATCATCATCATCATCATCATCATCATCATCATCATCATCATCATCATCATCATCAACATTTGTCATTAGTCATTGATCATCATCACCAAAGATCGTTATCACCTTCACCATCACCACCCTCACCACCACGTAGGTGGCCATCATCATTGTGATCATCATCATCGCCAGTGGAGGTTGTCATCATCACAGTCAGTGGTCATTATCGTGATCATCATCATCATTGTAGTGTTCATCAGAATGATCATTATCAAAATTAATGGTGGTGTTGCTCCTTATCGTCGTCGTCATGGTCCTCCTCCTAATCGTCATCATGAACATCACCTGTACCAACGTCACAGTAGTCATCCTTGTCATCTCCTCTGTCATCATGACGGTCGCATCTTAATAACTTTTATTATCATCACCATCACCTTATTTGTTGTTGATGTGGCTAGTGAAGGAATTATAGTATTACTGGTCAGTTTGAGTGTGCTCTGATGATGTTAGGATCACCAGTTATTCTTTTCTTCTTCTTGTTATTGTAATTGTTGTTGTAGATGGCACCGGTGGTCCTGTTGGTATCATTTTCAAACTAAACATAAATGTACTCTGAAGAAAAGCTCCATTTTACAAGAAATATAGAGTTTCAAAACGGAGTGACTGAGGATGGAAAATGAAGCAAAATTTAGAAAGAGAGGGGGTTCGTTACCGCCAAGGACATAGACAAAGAAAGTACAGGACAAGACACAATGCATTTCAACCTCTTGGGTCTTCTTCAGGCAAAAACAAAGAACATATGGGACAATGAAAACGAAGAACGTAAAGCAATATACAGGTTATGGTGGATATGAGGTTAACACAATTGTTTGACCCTGATTTCAATCATATACTGCATGTACTGTCAGTAATCACGCTGGCCTAGATGGTAACGACATCTCTCTCTCTCTCTCTCTCTCTCTCTCTCTCTCTCAGAGCATCATCTGAACCAGAGGCCTACCTATCCAGTGATGGGGTGTTGTGCATATTTGAGGACAAAGCAGATTTACATCGTTCAAGAGGGAAATTAAAGGAGAGCAACACTTTTATTTGGGGAAGATTTTTGTTTCTGTGTTAGGGAGACCAGATGCAAGCTGTTTCCCATATTCTATAGAATTCGATCACCGTATCAAAGATGGCACTAGCTTCTCCATAGACCCAGAGAACAGCTTTTTTTTCTTAAAAAAAAACTAAAATTGTACAGTAGCCGTCCTTCTTGTGAAGGCGTTTCTTCCGCTTTTTTGTTTTGTGTATGATTTCTCTTGTTTTCAAGACAAAAGAAGCACACACAAAACCGATGCTGGTTATGGAAGCAGTTGTGCCGCTGATACTGCATATGCATGTAGGTGTTCCACCGGGGAAGAGATCAGTGACAAGGGAGAAGTGTGAGTGAACAGGTCACGGGCCATGCTGTATGAACAAAAATACACTGTCGCAATTTGGATTAGATCGAGGTAATATAAGTGTAGTGCACCTGCGTTTCCGAGCATGAATTGCATGATTTTGAAATGGAACATTCGCAGCCTGCTCTTTAAATCAGGACAGAAAGACTTCATGACATATGTTTGTTCCTTTGAAAGGATTGGTTTGGCTTAAATGTTTATAGAAACATTTCAGATTTATTTGCTGATTACATTGGTTTTGTTTGTTTGATTATTTTGGGGATGGGTTGGAGGGGGGGTGTGGTAATCCTGCTATGCAGTTTTCTAAACGTGGTCGTTTTTCTGGCGGAGTTGTATGCAATATTAAGAAAATACATGCCCCATTTGTTTGTTCTATTATTGTAAATTATACTAGCATTGTTGCTTTTCCCTATAGACAGAGTTATATGGGATTTTGCAAAAGAAATATGTGTGTATGCAGTCCATCAGACACTTCACTGTTTTATATCTATTTTATGTGAATAATGATCGCCTCTGTGAGGGATGATTAGCAAGTTGCTTATTAGCATTTCATCATGTATTACTAGTGTGGTCGGGAAACTGCAACAGTCAAGCTGCCGATGCAAATACTGGCGATTTCTGAAGTGAAAATGTTACTAATGCATCAAAAACAAGTAATTTAATCAACATGAATAGGAAATATCTAGACAAGGTGTTGAATACCTAATGCAAGCTTTTGTTAAATGAATGTACCACATTTGTTTTAGGTGTTCTGTATGGTGCATATAATGGCAACCACTATGGTCGTTACACATTTCATATTCAGACAGCAGCCTGAATAATTTTTCAGACTGTATGCTGCTTGAATTATGCTTACACATATCGGACGAGCATGCAAGTATGAAATCCCAGGAAGAGAAACAGATAATAAATAGGAAAGTGTGGGACTCTGATGAAGCACAGGTTATTGATTGATTCAAAGAACTCAGAGGAATTTCATAGAATTTTACAGTTCCCCATAAGTCTATTTGATTATGGTGTCAGTGAAGTTTGCCTGCTTTTCATATTTGAATTAAATCAAGAATTGAATCCTTGATTAAACGGTTGAAAGTTGATGATGGAAAAAAAACAGACGGGTACGATGAAGAGTGTAAAACAGCAAAGATAAATCAAAGAAAGCGTTACAGAATAATCTGACAAACAGGAGATTCTGATGATGAAAACACTTTCTGTATTGCACATAGATAATGTAAATATTATTTAAAGCACAAAGAAAAAGAGTGTTATAATACATTGTTGGATAAGTTGCTAACTTCGGTGAGCAGTCAAAACTAGTTTGAGGACAAAAGGAATAAACTTTCATGTGAAAAAGGAAGTTAGTAACAGTATAACCGCAGACGGCTGCATTGAGCACTTCGAAAACTTTTACTTTGGAAAGAAAGTGAAGCAGATGAAGTCGAATTAAATGTTCACAGTAATGATAGTTACTACAGTATACGAATTCTAACGGAGGACGTTTTATTAGCAGTTAAAAAGATAAAGAACAGAAAGCTGCATGGCAGATGGAATAACTGAAGAGTTGGAGAAAAGCTCAAGAGGTTGTACTGCAGGTTTCTGTTGGAAATGTTCGAATGCTTTGTTTTGAAAAAGGTGTACTCCCAGGCTCTTGGACAGAAGGTAATGTGCTAACTCTGTATGAAACAGGAGATGTCAACAGTCTTCACAATTTCAGGGCTTTTGATGTGTAATAATAGTACTAATATTTATTGTACCATTACTAATCGTCGTTTACAAGAGTGTGTGGAAAAACATTACTGGAGAATATTAAATAGAGTTTGAAAAGAACTATTAATCAGTGAACACCTAGTTACTTTTTATTTCTGTCACAGAAACTTTTCTCTTTTGAATGAAAATTATAGGCTGTGTTTGTTTGTTTCTGAAAATACTTTTACTAACTGGTAATCGTTTGCTGAGTTATAGTTAATGATGATATAATGGGTAGTTTATATCATTGCATCACATGTATGGTAAATGATGCAAGAGTGAACATTTGCTGTGGTTGTAAACTAATTGATTTCATCAGGTGCACATATGGCGGTATACAAGGTGATGTGTGCAGTCCCGTTGTCTTGTCTTTGTTTCTTTATGAAATTACCATAGAAATTATTGTAAGTGGTGAAACAAGGTGCAGCGCCTACAACTGATTATTTTGAGCTCTTCGTTTTATCACTGGCAGTCGATTTTGTACAATGGTTAGAGACATTAGTTGGTTTGCCAAAGCAGTCGTACAGTCTGCAATGTGCAGTCTTTTCTCTTGAACTGAAAGTGAATTTCTGAAAGAGCGATGTGACAGTGTTCAGAAAAGGTGGCCACTTTGCAGCAAAATGAAAATAGACGTATGATAACATGATGGTGCCTGTTTTAAATGCTCATAGGTACTTAGATATCAACAAAACTTAGTTTCATACTGGCATTCTAATGGTCTGACAAGTAAATGGAAGAAAACTGTGGTCTGTATTTTAAGAAAACTGCGTATCTCGAAAATTTGCCAGTTTAGATTTGTTGTTGATGATATTCGATTTCCAGGTTCAACCCTTCGCACAGTGTGGTGCTCATATTTTGAGACTAGGTAATGGAGCCTGCTATTGTAAAAAAAAAAAGAAAGAAAAAATTGCACCTGTTTGCTCTAAAGGTATGTTTAGGATTTGATTTGTGAACGCTTGCTTATGTTGTCTATGGCGAAACTAATTGAAATTCTATATATATAAACTCTCTTTTACAATACTTGGTAAAAAGAAACAAAAATAGATAATTATGGATTACCAAGAAAAATCTGTTTGATGCTACATGACCTAGATGCAAGAGAGAACAGAAATTGTGATTCAAATGTCTGTTGTAAATTATGTCAGACTGGATTGGGTTATGTATGGATAAATGAAGCGTTCAAGAGGATGAATTATTTTCATGTGAATGTAGAGAACAGTTGGTTGCATTCTGATGGCAGGAGTGGAACTTTCATGTTAAAGTTTTGATAAAGTGGTCATTTGCCAGACATTTTGTTCTGTACACGATGTCAGATGTTACATGTGAATGGTATCAGGCAAACATTTGAATCTTGGTATAATATAATTTAGACTGGAGAAATCTGACATTGCACAGTACCAAGATCGTTACAGTAAATCTACCGGAAGAGAGTTGACTTGCCCACTGTGTCAAAATGGGAAAGAAGATGAACTGTGCTTTGCTTTATGCTTCTGCACTTGCACCAGTCCAAGAGTGCAGTAAATATACCGACGAAGTCTAAATAGAAATATAGTCAGCTTATGGCGTGTTAAAATGAAAGTATTATAAGAAAATTGTCGGTTATTTCTTCAAGACATTTTAGTTTTCAGTCTGTTAAGTCTTACAGATGCAAAGTTCTTTTATTCTGGTCTGCGAAATTCATATACTTTGACATATTCATATACTTCACACCTCCTTCATTAGGGTCAATGGCCTTTATATGAATGAACCCCCCCCCCCCCCCCAGTGTTTTTTCTGTCTTTTAGACATTTGTGCAGATGTCGTTATAAAAGTAATGTAATTTGAGTGATAAAAAAAATTTCTTTGGCAAGAAATCGTCTGTTTACATATCTTTAAAAGTGTGTGTGCACAGATATCTGTACACAAGCTGACACAGACTTGCGAACGAGAACTAGGTAAACTAGAAAGAACTTGCTGCAAAGAGCTGGCTAAGGCTCACCAAGCAATGGCACTAGGCCTGGCCCTAGGTTGGTGTGAAGACTAAGACAGATTTGTGAATAGGTTTCGATTCAAACCCAAGCATTCATGAGTGTTGTTTTTTGTTTTTTGTTTTTTTTCCATTGATGACGACTTCCTGTCTTCTCTCTCACAGTTAATTGACTGGGCTTTGTGCAGCTCCCGGGTGTGGGCCACAAGACCTGGAGGGCAGAGGTTGAGGAAGAGGAGGGGGAGATGATGATTGGGGCAAAGAAGAGGCAGCACCTAGTACTGCACGCTGGACGTTGACAGCAGCTGAAGTGCGCGCCTCAGCCGGCATTGGTGTCCATTGGAGAAAAGAAAATGGGTGGGGATGGGTAGGGTGTTCTTTGATAATCCTCTTGCTGGCACGACTGTCGGGTTTGTTTTGTTTTCGCTTTCCTGCCCGTCTTCTGGTTTACGATCTGCTTCTCTGTCTTCTGGATTTTTTGTCCCGTTTTATGGTTCTGTCTCTGTTTTCCTGCTTCTGATCTTGTTTCCCTGCTGATCTCCTTCATTGTCTTTTCGTTCTCTTTCCCTGTCTTCTTGTTCTGGTTTTACGTCTTCTAGATCTGTTTCACCGACTTCCCATTCTGGATCTTTCTAATTGTTTTCTGTTTCCCTGACTTCTGGTTCTCTTTCTCCAACTTCTGGTTCTCTTTCTCTGACTTCTGGTTCTCTTTCCCTGACTTCTGGTTCTCTTTCTCCAACTTCTTGTTCTCTTTCTCTGACTTCTGGTTCTCTTTCTCTGACTTCTGGTTCTCTTTCCCTGACTTCTGGTTCTCTTTCTCCAACGTCTGGTTCTCTTTCCCTGACTTCTGGTTCTCTTTCCCTGACTTCTGGTTCTCTTTCCCTGACTTCTGGTTCTCTTTCCCTAACTTCTGGTTCTCTTTCTCTGACTTCTGGTTCTCTTTCCCTGACTTCTGGTTCTCTTTCCCTGACTTCTGGTTCTCTTTCTCCAACTTCTGGTTCTCTTTCTTGACTTCTGGTTCTCTTTCCCTGACTTCTGGTTCTCTTTCCCTAACTTCTGGTTCTCTTTCTCTGACTTCTGGTTTTCTTTCTCTGACTTCTGGTTCTCTTTCCCTGACTTCTGGTTCTTTTTCTCTGACTTCTGGTTTTCTTTCTCTGACTTCTGGTTCTCTTTCCTTGACTTCTGGTTCTCTTTCCTTAACTTCAGGTTCTCTTTCTCTGACTTCTGGTTTTCTTTCTCTGACTTCTGGTTCTCTTTCTCTGACTTCTGGTTTTCTTTCCCTGACTTTTGGTTCTCTTTCCCTGACTTCTGGTTCTTTTTCTCTGTCTTCTGGTTTTCTTTCTCTGACTTCTGGTTCTCTTTCTCTGACTTCTGGTTTTCTATCTCAGACTTCTGGTTCTCTTTCTCTGACTTCTGGTTTTATATCTCTGACTTCTCGTTCTCTTTCTCTGACTTCTGGTTCTCTTTCTCTGACTTCTGGTTCTCTTTCTCTGACTTCTGGTTCTCTTTCCCTATCTTCTGGTTCTCTCTCTCCAACTGCTGGTTCTCTTTCTCCAACTGCTGGTTCTCCTTCCCTGACTTCTGGTTCTCTTTCCCTGACTTCTGGTTCTCTTGCTCTGACTTCTGGTTCTCCTTCCCTGACTTCTGCTTCTCTTTCCCTGACTTCTGGTTCTCTTTCTCTGACTTCTGGTTCTCTTTCTCAGGCTTCTGGTTCTCTTTCCGTACCTTCTGGTTGTGTCCCTTTCTTCTGGTTCGTCGCCCATTTCCTCAGGATCTGGTCTATTGCCTTCTGATTCTGTCTCTGTGTTTTCTTTGTTCTGGTTGCCCTCTTTTCTAGTTCCTTCTCCCTGTTCACTGGGTCGCACTGTAATCTCTGTCAGCACGCTGTTGATAGATGCTGTGCGTCTGCTTCCTGGTGTTTGATGCACACATGGATCAGGTGTTTTCAGAGCTTGCCCAGTCACTGCTGCCTTGTGATGCACAGGATGTTTCAACTAATGTTGATTAAAGTGCCACAGTCACAGGTGTGATGATGATTTAAGTTCTACTCCAGGAAAGGGAGATTGGAGAGCGTTGACTACTTTTTGTTCAAAAGACAGGCAGTGTGTATTTGAGAAGGTTAACTTTGATCACTGACTGGTGTTTGGATTTGACAGCAGCCAGTTATTGTAAAAGAGGAGTTGCAAGTGACATTCTCAGAGGCGAAATAATGTGTTGAAATGTTAGCATGGTTATAGCATGACTTTCTCTAATTTATTTCTCAGCTATATCCATGATTTTTTTTTCCCTGGAATAAGATGTGAACACTGTGGATCCTGACATATCCTGCACCCTTCGCCTTTAGTTCTGTGTTGATAACAAAGACTTGAAGAACCTGCACCGGTCTTTACACCTGTTTTATGGGAAGAATATAGAATTTGTGTGAGATTGGACTGTTCCTTTCTACATTTTTTCTTCAAAATCAGTTTTCATGGGTTATTTTGTAAGGTGTGTGTGCGTGCGTGCGTGTGTCTTTAATCTAACCTGAGAATTCACCGAGGTGACACCCCTGATATGGCCCTTTGCAGTCGCAAAGCAACATCATAAGCAACATCACTAATCTGTTATCCTGGCATTCGTCTTTGACTGCAATGTTGTTTTTCCAATGCAGATGGTCTGTTTGTGTACAACGGAGAATAATGAGTCACTCATATGAAGATGCACAGATTTTTGTACAGGTTTGACAATGAAGACAAGTTGTTGATGTCTATACATATTCTTTTTTTGCATTGCGTTTAAAATAGTAACTGCCCCAGCACATGAAATTGATAAACATGTGTTCTTGTGTGGCGAATGCTTTGCATTGTTCTTTGCTGTACATTTTTTATTATCTTTTTGATTGCTTCCAAACCTCTCTCTCTCTCTCTCTCTCTCTCTGTCTCTCTCTCTATCTCACACACACACACACACACACACACACACACACACACACACAAAACACTCATTATGGCCAGATGATGATTAAACACAGAATTATTACATGAAATTTAAGTAAATATTCAGTCAACCCTAAACAGTGTGTGGCTGAAAGACAAGACAATGAAAACATGCATTCACAAACACACACAAATTTCTGTAATTTTCCATTCTGTTATTCATGTAGAGACAGAAATTGTTTTGTACTAAAGAGTTTCAGTTGGTTTTGATTTCTGTTTTGCTTAGATATGAAAAGGTATTTCTTTCTTTTTTTTCCCACAGGCCTGATGCATTTGTGCATGGATAAATATGTTCAAAATCGCTGTGTCATTTCCCCCTCTGTCCGTCACCCCTAACCCTTATCCTAACCACCACCACCCTTTCTTTCTGCCTCCCCCTCCCAGTTTGCTTTTGTTTTAATTCAGTTTTATACTGAACTGAAAACGGGACTGTTGCTGGTCATACCTACTGCAACCCCCTCCTCCCCCCCCCCCCTTATCTCCCTCTATTCCACCACTCTCTCTCCTCTTTTCCCTTATGTCGGTGTTTTTATTTCTGTTTTTGTTCAGGACTGAAAGTGTAGTTTGTTGCTTCAAACGGCTTGAGTTTGTCATTGACTGACGCTTTGTTTTCCATGAAAATATGCTTAAAATGAAAATTATACTCCTGCACCCTCCCCATGACCTTTCTGCACCTTTTCTGTCCCTTACCACCTCCCCACCACCACCTCATGCCCCCCCCCCCCCCCACCTTGCCCCAACTTCCATTCTCCATTCCCCACCTGTGCCTTTATTCAAGTTTTTGTTTTGCTCGACTCTAAAAAAAAAAAATGCCCCTATTGTTTACCATATTTATGAAAAATGTCCCTATGGTTTACCATGTGTGTGAAAAATGGTCCTATGGTTTACCATGTGTATGAAAAATGTCCCTGTGGTTTACTATGTGTATGAAAAATGTCCCTATGGTTTACTATGTGTATGAAAAATGTCCCTATGGTTTACTATATGTATGAAAAATGTCCCTATGGTTTACCATGTGTATGAAAAATGTCCCTATGGTTTACTACTATGTGTATGGAAAATGGTCCCATCTTTGTTTATGAACAATGTCCCTATGGATTACCATGTGTATGAAAAACGACCTTATGGTTTACCATGTGTATGAAAAATGTCCCTATAGTTTACTATGTTTATGAAAAATGTCCCTATGGTTTACTATGTTTATGAAAAATGTCCCTATGGTTTACCATGTTCATAATTTCCTTTACGATCAACATGTTCATGAAGACATACTTCTGACCACATTTTACCAACACACTCCCCAATTATCCCTTCTCCTTCCCATGCCTTCCCCCATCATGTTCCCTTCCCTCTGTGTGTTGGATTTGTACAGAAAAGCATTTTGGTGCTTTTCGCATTGATGATTTGTATGGCACATATGTACTTTTGTTAGGGATATATTTTGAAATGAACTCTATGTCCATGCTGCCATCACCCCCATTCTGTTTTCCCCCCCTCTCTCTCTCTCTCTCTCTCTCTCTCTCTCTGTGCTCTTACCCCCCTCCCCCCCCCCTCCACTTTTTCTGTCTGTCTGTTCAAACCCCTCATTTTCTTTTCACTAGCACACTGTTTATCTCCGTGTAGCACAGTTTATATTTTTTGCTTAAAACTGAAAATGCATCCCACTGTTTTCTATTTATCTTTTTATTTATTTATTTATTTATTTTTTGCTCATCAAGGCTCTTTTCAGTCTTGGTTTTTACACGTTCATAAGATTATTTTACATTGACACTCACTTGTTTTGTAGTATGTCACACACACACACACACCACACGCAAAGTTATTGACACATACTGTACTGCACTGTCATGTATTATTTTACACTGTCATGTATTATTTTAAAGAGATAAAAACATGACTTTCAAAATCTCTGTAGAAGCAACAATAACATTATGATGGTAGCGTGATTTTAACAGAATTGGATTAAGAGGTTTAAAATAAGCTTAGCACTGCTCTGAAGTGACTGGAAAATAGCTTGTACATTTGTTTGTGTACTTCTGTAACGTCGTTTTCAGCTTTCCTCAGCAATGTCTTAATTCTCATCCAAGTTTCAAATTTTCTCCAGTAAGCAAGATTTTACTGGGGTTTTTGTTGTTGTTTTTTTTACTGATACACAACGTATTTTGCAGTCAACTGGGCAAAGTCATAAAGTTTGTGTTAAGTAAGATGATTTCACATATGGGTGGGTGCGTGCTTGTATGTATGTGTGTGCGCACGCGCGCTATATTGTACATATTCAACGTTACAAAATATGGTGAGAATCAGTTCTTCCAGCTCAGACCAAAAAGATCTGCTGCGCTTACAGTACCAATGACAATTCGCTATGCCATTCTTTCTATTAAAGCATAAGCTATACAAATTGCTAATTATTATTCGTATTTCTTTCTCTTTTTTTTTTAATCAATGGTAGTGTCTATGGTTCTATTTAACCATTCCCATTTAGATCCATTGTTTAAAACAGAAACTTTTTTCCAAATAACTGAAATACCAATACACACATCAGGAGGGTGACAAAAAGTTTGAAATTATTTAGGTTTTTCATATATTTTGAGCATTTGAAAAAGAACAGAGATTTCTCCAGTCTTAAGTCATCTAATATTCCGTTTTTTCCCCCCCACCTTTGATTAACATGTTGTATGCTCCTGTTCATTTAGCTTTCATTGGCAGGAGAATGATGAATTTGGAGCTAAGAGCATGCGGTAAGCAACTTCAAGTTTAAGTGTTTAGGTTTGCTTTCATAATATGCAATGGAACTAACTTGACCGGTCTAAGGTGTGAAAGGCAGGTTGTATTCACGTTACAGTTGTTCACTTTTTAAAATTTTCTGTCTGGTTGATCAGTTGACCAATAGCAATTATTTCCCTTCTTTCACTACTTTAAGGTAAGATGCATGTGCGTATTCCCTATTTGTATGCTTTTGTTGAAAATAAAGGTTCTCTTAGCCATCCAATTGTTGTCTGTTTTTTTTGTTTGCTTGTGTGTTTGTTTTTCGAAAAGAAAAATATTTTGTACATGCTTAATGTGTCCGGTCATAAAACACTAGTGTGTTTCTGTTAAGCAATTTATTTAATCATTTGTTGTTATTGAGAGTACCATATCCTTGGTTAGAGACCAAGCTCAAGGCGTTTTACAACCCACGCTTTCAGTTGAACCACTCGTTGCCAACCTCGTAGAGCAGGCTGAAGCTGCCTGACGGCACTAATCATTCAATCATTTCCTGTGTCAGTAAATGGAATATCAGTCAATTCGATTTTTCACAGAGGATGGATATTGTATTATCCATACCAGTGCTTTAACCGACTTCCTCTTCCGAAAATTGGTGATGGGATTTTACACCTGCTCAAGATGTCATCTGTTAGTTCACACATGGAACCACACTATTTCGTTTCATTCGATGGAATTTGTTAGGAAAAGGGGTCAGAACCAAGGGAAAAATCCTCCGAATCAGCCTGGTATAGATTCCAACCTGCAATCTCAGGATCACAAATCCAGCGATCTATCAACTGAGTGTATTTATCCTTGCATATCTTAAATGTATGCTATGGCTTCCAATACCGAATGCTTCAAGTTCCGTTGATCAAGTCAAAGGCTTTTTCAAAGGTAATGCTTTTCAACGATCCATTTGTATGGCTGAAGTAACAGCTTATATGATAATCTCACAGCATTTCTTATATATACTAAAATAAATTCTGAATTGATTAATCCGCACAATTCCCTTTCTCACCTGCAATGCAGTACCAATCTTATTTACATGACTCAAAATGTTTCTCCTTTTTAATAAGCAGACTATCACACTCCTTTTGGTGTTCAAGGCATTCTTCTTGCTATGAACCCATTATTTCTGTATCTTACTACTAGGTGTCCATGATGCTTCATGTAGAAAGACAACTGCTACTGCGAATGATATTTTTCTTTAAACCTTCTACGGGAAATATATCATCAAGGATATTTGAATTCCTCTCTCTCTCTCTCTCTCTCTCTCTCTCTCTCTCTCTCTCTCTCTCTCTCTCTCTCTCTCTCTCTCTCGCTCTCTCTCTCTTTCTCTCTTTAAATTTTAGAAACAACATAATGATTCATTGTCAGGATCGCTAACTGCATCAGTTAATGATCAAAAACAGTTTTGGGAAAATGTGCATAGAGTCTCCTTTAAAAGAAAGCAGCCATATAACAATGGTTGACTGGTATGATCACTTCAAAAAAATTACTGGAAACAAATTTACAAACAGAAGATTCTTGTGTAATTGATAACTGCGATGATGATACTAGTGACGCTAATGATAATAATGACGATGATGGTTCCGTGAACCGCCCAATATCTAGAAAAGAAGTGTCATTAGGGATAAGGAAATTAAAGAATGGTAAATTGGCTGGTCCAGACGGAATTATTGGGGAGATGTTAAAGCATGCTGGGAATTGCGTTGTTGACTTCTTTGTTAAACTTTTTAATACTTTGTTTGATACGGGAATCTTCCGAGATAAGTGGACGGAAAGTATTGTATACCTTTATTCAAAAAAGGTGATAAAGATGATCCTAATGATTACAGAGGAATATCGTTATCAGATACAAGCAGTAAACTCTATAGTTCTATTGTAAACAACAGGATTCAGGAATGGATTGAGTTGCATAATATTCCTGGGGAACAACAAGCGGGATTTAATACTCTACTACTGATCATATGTACACATTATTAGCTTTAGTACAAAAGCAGTTTTGTCTTGACCGCAAACTCTATGTTGCTTTTATTGATTTTGAAAAAGCTTTTGACTCTATCGAAAGAAACTTATTATTATTCTTTTGGAAAATGGAATCAAAGGAAAACTTTTCCGATGTATCCACAGCATGTATGTTACAGTCAGAACTAGAATTCGTTCCGGCTCAAAACTGACAGACTTTATAAACTGTACCCGAGGGGTAAAACAAGGCGATGTTACTAGTCCAGTGTTGTTCACTTTATTTATAAATGAATTAGCGTTGGAAGTAATCAGAAATGGGAACCATGGTGCTACATTTACGTGTGATTACTTTGAATTATTTATATTACTTTTGGCAGATGATGTGGCTCTCTTGTCTGAAACAATAGTTGGGTTACAGACACAATTAAACAGCCTATATAGAGCAGCATCAGGACTCCATCTAAAGCTGAATATGAATAAAAGCAATATAGTCGTTTTTAGGAAAGGTGGATACCTAGCAGCGAGAGAACATTGGTCTTACAGTGGAATCCCTATACCCGTTGTTAATGTTTATAAGTATTTAGGTATTCATTTTTCAACAAGATTGAGTTTTACTGTGTCGTGTCAAAATCTTGCCAGCAGGGCGAAACATGCGATGTTAAGTATATTGCAAAAATTATTTAAATTAAACTGTAGTTCCCTTGTTGTATATCTTAAATTATTTGACACACAAGTACAACCAATTGTTCAATATGGGGCTGAATTGTGGGGATTAAGTAGTGCAGCTCGACACTGTGAAAAGGTACACCTGTTTGCTCTTAAAAAGTTCCTAGGTGTTCAAATGCAAACACTAAATGATTTGATATATAGAGAAACAAATAGAAGCTCCATTTACATAAATTCTGCAGTCAGGTGTGTACGGTACTGGCTAAAGTTGACAAGAATGGATGAGACCAGATTACCACGAAAAGCATATTGTACGTTGTTCGATTTGGATTCTCGTGACAAAACCAGCTGGGTATCCGATATTCGTTGTAAATTGTATTCATTTGGTTTTGGGTATGTATGGCTAAACCAAGGTGCTGAGGGAATAAATCAGTTCCTTACTGCTTTTAAGGAAAGATTGGTTCTTTGTAGATGGCAAGAATGGGACTTTCATATTAAGAACAGTGAAAGATTTAGTTTCTATAATACTTTTTGCACAATAGCTGCTGATAAGACGCATTTGAAAATGAACTTAGACAGGCACCTGAAAATCATTACGACAAAATTTAGACTTGGCGTTTCGGAAATCGCTGTCCATAAGTTTCGTTACAAACAACACATACCTGTTGATTTAATTTGTCCATTGTGCAAACAAGCGACAGAAGATGAGGTGCACTTTGTTTTGTGCTGTCCCATTCTAAAGGATTTAAGAGTAAGGTATATACATCTAAAGTACTATAAATATCCGAATCTGTTTCGTCTTGGATTACTTCTAGCATCAAATAACGAAAGAACAACTAAAAATCTGTCCATTTATTTATATAAAGCGTTTAAGATACGTTATGTGTGTGTTTCTTAGTGTATCAATTTTGATCAGTTATATTGTATTATATTTCTTTTGGAACAATTTTTGTTGCACCCCCTTCAATAGGGGCAATGGCCTATTATTGAATAAGCTATCCGTATCTCTCTCTCTCTCTCTCTCTCTCTCTCTCTCTCTCTACTATCTATCTTACACACACACACACACACACACACACACACCACACACACACACACACACATGAGTGCACGTGAACAGACACGCAGACTCGCACACGCGTGCAAGCTGTTCTTTTATTCATGGTCTTTTCCTGTGTCCTGCTGCAGTCCACACCTCCCACTTTAAGTTTGCTCTCTCTCTCTCTCTCTCTCTCTCTCTCTCTCTCTCTCTCTCTCTCTCTCTCTCTCTTTTCTTCTTCTTCTTCTTCTTCTTCTTCTCACTCCATCCATTTTTTGGTTTGAAAGACTGAGCAACAAATACCTGATATATTACATTTCATTTTGTCAACTGGAAAGCCAGTGCGCTGCCTTAGAATGTTTTCGCTGCATATGATTATGGGGTGACACAAGTGTCTTCCACACACACGTACACACATTTTGTCCGTAAGCTTACACAGACGAATACATCATGCACATGTCCAAAGGCGCAGGTATAGAAAGCAAACACAAAATGTTCTGGGAAACATTAAACCGTGCTGGTTATGAGGAAACGAGCTTAGCACACGAAGGAAAGGTGTTTAAGCATAATATCATTGACCAAAAATGCTATCCTAACACGACTGAAGAATGTACTTTTTCTATTGTATTTAGTCAATTGAACAAGATCTTTTTCTTTCTTTTAACTAATTCGCTGTTGAAATAACATTCCCATCTTTCCACCATTTTTCTCTTCCTTCATACACACACTCACACAACCTCTCCACGTGCACACACACACACACACACACACACACACACACACACACACACACACACACACACACACACAGACGAACGCCTGAAGGACATTGCTGCTGAAACCAACAAAGATCCTCTTTCTTCAAGAAAGCGCTACAATACACAAGAGAAGGAAGGCCAGAGAACCTTGCCGATGTGGAAGAAAGTCTTCGTAACCTGTATCCACTGTGCAATGAACTCAGTGAGCATGAAGGACTACTAATCTCAAATCCGTCATTTTGAAGATAAGCTGGTGTGCCTCTAAAGTAGCGACTTATTCGTGGAAGTCGCATTGTTATTCCACAAGCTCTGAGAGATGTTGTTTTGGCAAAATTTCACCAAGGGCATCAAGGCCTTACAAAATGCATGGAAAGAGCAAATTCTTCAGTTTCAGTTTGGTGGCCCAACATCAATAAAAGCATCAAGCAAGTGATAAGAACTGCAGGTGTTGTGAAGAACAAAAGCCAGCTGAAAGAAAAGAACCTCTGATTTCAACAACACTGCCGGAGCGTCCATTTCAAAAAGTCGATGCTGATATCGGCACTTTCAAAGGAAAGAACTACAAAGTTCCGTTGGACTATTTTTTCAAGATATCTTGAACTTGGACATTTTCCATGTGTAACCACAGAAGCGGTAGTTGGATGATTTCTATGCTTTCTATGCTTATGCTAACAGCAAATTGAAGACAAATCAAGGGGTTGCAGATCTGGTAGACGAAAGAGGTAGGACAGTAACCAATAATAAGGATAAGGCTGAATGCTTGAACAGGTTTTTCTGTAGCGTTTTTACACAGGAGAGACTAAATCAGATGCCATCATGTAAGGAAAAAGAGTGTTCAGAAAAGTTAGAAAGGATCAGCTTTTCCAAAGAGAAGGTACTGAAGAAACTTAAGCAGTTGAACCCTGGGAAGTCTCCTGGCCCTGACGGTGTTCATCCACGTGTTCTGAAGGAACTTGCTGAGGAGTTGACAGAGCCACTTTCTATTATTTTTACAAAGTCAGAAGAAGAAGGAAAGTTACCAGAAGAATGGAAGGAGGCGAATGTCACTCCCCTATTCAAAAAAGGAGATCGGAGCCAGCCCTGTAACTACAGACCAGTGAGCTTGACAAGTACAGTCTGCAAAGTTATGGAGTCCATCATTAGGGACAAAGTGATAACCCACATGGAAGTCAACAACTTTCTCGTGCCATGTCAGCATGGGTTCATCAGCCAGAGGTCTTGTGTTACGAACCTTCTGAGCGTACTGGATGCATGGACCGAATCATTAGATGAGGGGAAACCTGTGGATGTAGTCTACTTAGATTTCGCTAAGGCGTTTGATTCTGTGCCCCACCAACGGTTAATCTCCAAGCTTGAGAGTTACGGAGTCACTTCACAGGTTTTGTCCTGGATTACAGACTTTTTGATAGGTAGAATACAAAGGGTTGGGGTCGCTGGGAGTTTCTCCAGTTGGAAGCATGTGTTAAGTGGAGTCCCTCAAGGTAGCGTCTTGGGGCCAGTGCTGTTTGTGGTATTTATCAATGACATGCCAGAGGAGGTGAATTGCATATGTCAGATGTATGCTGATGATACAAAAGTTTTTGACACAGTAGAGGAACAAAACAAGAGGGACAGGATTCAACAGGATTTAGATAACCTTGTCAACTGGGCAGATTGTTGGCAGCTGCGGTTCAATGCGACAAAATACAAGGTTTTACACCTCGGACGTAGTAACCCCAAGGCAGAGTATAGCATGAAACTACATAACAGCGAAAAGAGAGTGATTCTGGAGTCCTCAGAGGGAGAGAAAGATCTAGGTGTATTAGTTGATCAAGAACTCAAATTTAGCCGGCATGTCGAGATGGAAGTCAACAAAGCCAACAGAATTCTAGGACTAGTCAGGCGTTCATACCAGTACCTCGACATTGAGACTATGCGACAGCTCTTCATTGCACTGATACGCCCTCATCTGGAGTTTGCCAACAGTGTGTGGTCACCACGTTATCAGAAAGATAAGGACCTCATTGAGGGTGTTCTCAGGCGAGCAACAAAGGGGTTCCTGGTCTGGTTGACTGTCTCTATGAAGAGAGACTTGCCAGAATGAAGATCCCCAGCATGCAGTACAGGAGAGACAGGGGTGACATGATTGAAGCCTACAAGTTCACTCATGGGCTATACAATGCAAAGAGTCCTCTCATGATGGAAAATAGTGTTAAGCAGACTCGTGGACATAATCTGAAGCTTAGGAAAAGGATTTGTGATAGTTCACTGCGCCAGCACTATTTCGCCTATAGAGTGGTGAATCCTTGGAACGCGCTCCCAGAAAAAGTGGTTAATGCACCATCTCTCGACAGCTTTAAGGCCAGTCTGGATAATCATTGGGCAGACCATAGATACATGATTAGATAAATTTTCAGATTTCGGCGCTATCATCCCCCACACACAAAAAAAGCTTATAGTGTAGGAATTACCAGTTTTGTTGAAGAAGATCAGACTAAGGCTCATAGCCTAATCTAGTCTGTAGCAGTATGGTATGGTATGGTATGGTAAGATTGAGAATACCCGAAATCCTTGTCACTGACAACGGAAGGCAGTCTGTGTCAGCGGAGTTCCAGAATTTTGCTGCGAACTGAGGATTTGATCACATCACGTCAAGCCCTCATTATCTTCAGTCAAATTGAGAGGCAGAGCGTGCCGTACAGACAGCAAAGAACATCCTGAGCCAGAGTGATCCATTTCTCACACTTCTGACATACTGTGCAACACCAACGTCGGCAACAGGAAATAGCCCAGCAGAACTCCTTTACGGAAGGAACAACAGAACAACACTTCCAACTCTTCCTTCTTGAGTTCCAGTACCCTGACACAGCCTTAGTTGAGTCCAGAGACAGCAGACAGAAAACACGAAATCAACGCAACTACAACAGAAGAAATGGTGTGCGTCAGCTTCCAGAACTACAACCAGGTGATCGTTTTACAGAAACTTGATAATGAGAGAGAGAGTGGAAGAACCCAGCAGTCGTATTAGAAAAGATCGCTCCAAGATCCTACATGATCAAGACATCCATGGGACAATGTCAAAGAAACCGACATCACCTGAAGCTTACTAAAAACCATTGGCTCAGATCTTAAATGAGTTTCTGTCATTGTGCCAAACCTGTGTTAGGACCTCAGTACCCAATTGTTCCCACTGTTGGGTCAATTGACCAAGTCCCATGACCTCACAATCCCATCTCCAAAACTCATCCCTGGATCCAGCCACAAAACATGGACCTTCAACTACAAACAATCTTAGGGCAGTCAGATCCAGTGACGACAAAAAAGAAGAAAAAAAAAAAGAAAAAAAAAAGCAGCTGGTGTTGATACGAGCCTTCCTAACAAGAACCGTGGTGGCCCTGTGATGTCTACACACAGCCCTGTAACGCCTACACCCAGAACTGTGACATCTACAACCAGCCCTGTGATGTCTACACACAGCCCTGTAACGCCTACACCCAGAACTGTGACATCTACAACCAGCCCTGTGATGTCTACACACAACCCTGTAACGTCTACACCCAGAACTGTGACATCTACAACCAGCTGTGTCGACACCTCCAGTGAGGACCAGCCAAACCTCACTTCCAGGCAACCTGTCAACGTCTGCTCAACCAGAAGTCACGACGACACGCAGTGGTCGTCAAGCAGCCAGCACGTTTTCAAGACTGAAGATTGTTTTACTACATATTTGCTCCAGAAGGAGGAAAACGAAATGAATGCATGGTGTTATTATTTAACTGTGCGTGTTATTCTTGTTTGAGAAAAATATTGAAGGAAGAAAGCAAACCGCAAGTTCATTGACATTAATGAAACTTCAAACATCAAATTTAAAAATAAAACTTAACTATTTCTTTCCTCCCCCTGGACATTAACGTATAACTTATTTCAGTCGATTTTTGTCAAATCTCAAAGACGGAGAGATGTGGCAATGTGTAACTTACATGTTCGACTTCCGGGTCGCACTAAATATAGACATGACATAGACCGGCATGCTTTGCTTTAACGTATACTTGTCAACGTAAATAAATGGTCCGTACCTAGTCAGTTTGGGTGCTGTGTTGACGGTTGATAAGATTGTTGCAAACACGTATTCGCCCGTTTACGTTTCTGTTTTTTTATACGTCATTATTTATACGTATTTATTTGTCTTTAATTTGACGTCATCAGTCCCGAAGACGGTCTGTGACCGAAACGTTGATGTTTTCTGTTCTTTATTTTTTCTCTTTTCTATTGTAAATCTTCTAAACACTCAAAGGTAGTTTGTATTGGAGAAACAGAAGATCAGCAGTCAAAATTCATTTTTATTATACAACTTTTTGACGTTCCTCCATCACTGTGTACATATTGTCTCCGCTAATTGCCACCACCGAACACTGACGACTTTCCCGATAAAGTCATTTGTGGTGTCCGTCAGATGGGTACGTCGTGCTGAAGGTCCCACACCGCAATTAGGAACACGCATCAAAACATCCTTTAATTCACGTTAGCGTTTCGAGTCATAACATAGACTGACAACAAAACAATGACAGTAGAAAGAAACTCGTGGAGAGCGTGGCAGCAGAGAGTCCTCAGAAGAGAAGCCCCCTTCAAGCAAGTGTTTCGGCCCTTATCTCTGACACTCTAGGGGGGTTGGGCCACACCCGGTTCATGACTCCGGATGTCCCTCTGCTGCCCCTTTTTTTCCCATCTTGGGACGAGCCATGGCTGGGATTCGAACCCATGACCCTCTGGACATGCTCATTTTCCACTTAATGACTCGCGCTTTAACCACTGAGCCACAGGGATACCTGATATTTGTAGGGAAATTAAGCCTTATGAAGTTCACTTTTGTTCCTCCTTGACCAGATCCAGCTTGAACACCTCTCTGCCGCTTCTGCCATTGCTTTCAGGGCTCTGGTTTTTTCCTTCCCTGCAACTGAGAGCTGTTTCATGAGGCTGTATGCAGACGTTCCTACAAACCCCCTAGCTCCAATTTCTGCAGTGAGGACTTTGACCTGATAGCCTTCTCTCCTCAGGCTGTTTGCCAGATCAGCATACTTTTCAGTCTTGTAGATTTGAGCTGCCTCCATTCTGTTCTCATATGGCACCGTGAGCTCGATCATGATCAGCTGCTTGGTTGACTTAGAGTGGACTACTATGTCTGGTCTCATGCCACTCTTGCTGATGATCTCTGGGTGACTCTTCCATTCTGGGAGGTCTGCAGTGCACTCCCAGTCATCTGCCCCGTCCAGCAGACTCTGCCTGCATGTTTCGAGTGGCACTGTTGTTCTTGGCCATGATTTGCTGCCTCCTGCCGTGAAGAATGTTGCGGGTGCTTTTGGAGTCCTGATTTTCCCTTTTGTGGTGTTGGTACTAGCCCAGACTACTTGTACAATTTCTTTGAGCACTTGGTTGTGCCTCCATGTGTACCTTCCTTGAGCCAGGGCTACTTTATATGAGCTTAGGACATGCTCCACTGTTTGTTTTTCATGGCAGAGGGGGCATGCAGGATCGTCTGTTTTCCCCCACTTCACCAGGTTTGCATTTGAGGGCAGAAGGTCATATGCAGATCTGAGAATGAAGCTGATCCTGAGAGGGGCCATGTGCCAAATGTCATTCCAAGTGAGACTTCTTTGGAGTGCATTCTCCCACGTTGTCCATTGCCCTTGCTGGCTCTGCTGGACTGCTTTTTGGAGTCTTTTTTGGTCTTCTTCTTTTCTCATCTCCTGAATCATCATGTCTCTTTTGGCTTTTCCTTTGGCCTTTGACCACCATTCAGTTTTGGTCACCCCCAGTCCCTGTCTGTTGGTCTGTGTGTGTCCTGTTATTTCTCTGATCTTGAGACTTTCTTTTGCAGAATCCATCGCCTCTTGAACTTTCCATTTTCTGCCTGTCTTCAGCTGGGGCTTAATTGCTTCTATCACCTTGTCTCCTGAGTCCTCCAGCATGCTTTGAAGTCTGATCTTCCCTGCTTTGTATTCCTCCAGGATGGATTTCAGGGGTAGTTTCAGCTTTGCTTGGCGACAGTACAGCGCTATGTCAGTCAGACAGGGTGGGACACCAAGCCATTTCCTTGTGAACTTGTTGATTTTGGCTTCCATTGCCTCCACTATGCTGGTGCAGATGTCGTATATCATCAGAGGCCATAGCAGCTTTGGTATCAGCATGAACTGCAGACACCAGACCTTGTATTTGCCAGGGAGCCCACACTGGTCAATGGTCTCCAAGCCTTCCTCCGCCATCTGCTTGGTTTCTTTTGCTCTTTGTGTGTCTTTCAGCGTATCATCATACCATCTTCCAAGGCTCTTGACTGGTTCTTCTGTGACTGTTGGAATGGCCTGGTTGGCAACACTGAAGACCACAGATCCGGCCACTTTTCCTTTCCTCAGTGAGAGACTCCGTGATTTCTTTGGCTTGAACTTCATTCTGGATGAGGCAACTATGTCGTCCAGCCTCTCCAGCACATGACGTGTCTCGTCTTCTCTGGATGAAATCACTGTAGTGTCATCCATGAAGGCCTTGAGAGGAGGCATCTTGTATCCATCGCCAAGGTCTGTTTGTCTCGCGTTGTTTGTTGCTGCTTTCAAGATGAGTTCCATTGCCAGCACGAACAGTATTGGGGAAATTGCACAGCCCATTGCAATACCCACTTCCAAGTTGATCCAGTCTGTTGTGTACTCCTTGGTAGAGGACCGCATTGAGAAGCCATTGAAGTACTTCTTGAGCATGTCGCGGATGTTCTTTGGCACATGGTACATCTCAAGAGCCAACTGTATCATCTCATGGGGCACAGATCCATATGCGTTTGCCAGATCAAGCCACACTACGTCCAGGTCTCTCTTTTCTGTTTTTGCTTTTTGGATTGCGTCCCAGATCATTGTGGCGTGTTCTACACAGCCCGCCACGCCTGGGATGCCACCTTTCTGGACTGACACATCCAAGTACTTGTTTTCCATCAGGTACTTGGTCAGCCTTGCTGCCATGACAGAGAAGAAGATTTTCCCTTCGACGTTTAGTAGTGATATTGGCCTGAACTGGCTAATGTCACTTGAGTTTTGCTCTTTGGGGATGTACACACCATCTGCCGTCATCCACTGGCCGCTGATCTTCTGGTTTCTCCAAGCCGATCGCAGCAGCCTGTGGAGCCACTCCAGCACCTTGGGACATTTCTTGTAAAGCTGGTAAGGTATTCCGTTTGGCCCTGGTGATGATTTGGCTCTGGCTTTGTCGACCACCTTCTTGATTTCCGCCAACGTTGGAGGCTTGCCATTGAACTGTTCCTCAGGGTTGGTTGGCCACACCAGACCTTGAATGTCGAGTGGTGCTTTGCTCTGTGGGTCAGAGTATGTTTTCCTCAGATGCTGCTCAAGAACTCCTTTGTCCACACTTAGGGTCCCAGATTTTGGCTGCTCAAACAGTGTTCTGGCAAACTGGAAGGGGTCTCTGAAGAAGCGCTCTTGTGTCTTCTTCTTTTTGCTCTTCCTCTTCCTCGCAGATTCCGCTTTGCTGAGGGCACTGTGTTTTTCTTTCAGGTCTTTCCACAGTTTTTCCAAGCCTTGTTTTTCAGCTGGCAGTGCGGTCTTCATTTGCATCTTGAGGTTTTTCTTTTGGACCCTGATCTTGTCCATCTTTTCTTGGCGTCTGGATTTCTTTGGAGGTGTTTTCTCTTTGGGTAGTTTTGCTCCATAGGCGTCTCTACATGTGGCATACACAATGTCCCCATATGTGGCTAGTTTGTGTTCCAGGGTGCTTTTCCCTATCAGTGCATCGAGTCTTTGGACGATTTTTGCATCCAGTTTCTCCCAATCTTCAGTTTCGTTTGCTCGTGGCAGGTTGAGTTTCAGGCGCCTGGCATCGAGGGCCTGTGCAAATTCCTCATCCGAACCAACAGCGTGGATGTCCTTGGCACTGTGGTTTAAATCCTGGCCTTGGTCTTCCGACGTCTTATCTGCTGATGCAGTGCGCTGCTGCTCATTCAGATGAGTCTTCACACATCCCATCTTTGTTCTGTGGATCTTCATGCCACGGGTGGTAGCGAAACGCTTTCCACAGACACATGGATATTCCATTTGGCCCATGTTCATAGTCCGTTTGGGATTTGCAGTCATGATTGGTTGAGCACCGATGGATTCATCATTCTCTCCCCCTTTCGGTGAATCCTGGGAGCATCTTTTCCTTTTATTTTTAGTAGCCACATGTTTTAGGCAAAGTGGGGAGCCAGCCCACAGAGCCCTTGGTTCTGGTCTTTCCCAGTGTCCTCCGGTCTTTCCCGGACGTCCTCCGGCCTATTCCCGGAAGTCAATGGTTTACCCATGCATCAGAAGAAAGAAACTCGTGGAGAGCGTGGCAGCAGAGAGTCCTCAGAAGAGAAGCCCCCTTCAAGCAAGTGTTTCGGCCCTTATCTCCTGACACTCTAGGGGGGTTGGGCCACACCCGGTTCATGACTCCGGATGTCCCTCTGCTGCCCCTTTTTTCCCATCTTGGGACGAGCCATGGCTGGGATTCGAACCCATGACCCTCTGGACATGCTCATTTTCCACTTAATGACTCGCGCTTTAACCACTGAGCCACAGGGACACCTGATATTTGTAGGGAAATTAAGCCTTATGAAGTTCACTTTTGTTCCTCCTTGACCAGATCCAGCTTGAACACCTCTCTGCCGCTTCTGCCATTGCTTTCAGGGGTCTGGTTTTTTCCTTCCCTGCAACTGAGAGCTGTTTCATGAGGCTGTATGCAGACGTTCCTACAAACCCCCTAGCTCCAATTTCTGCAGTGAGGACTTTGACCTGATAGCCTTCTCTCCTCAGGCTGTTTGCCAGATCAGCATACTTTTCAGTCTTGTAGATTTGAGCTGCCTCCATTCTGTTCTCATATGGCACCGTGAGCTCGATCATGATCAGCTGCTTGGTTGACTTAGAGTGGACTACTATGTCTGGTCTCATGCCACTCTTGCTGATGATCTCTGGGTGACTCTTCCATTCTGGGAGGTCTGCAGTGCACTCCCAGTCATCTGCTCCGTCCAGCAGACTCTGCCTGCATGTTTCGAGTGGCACTGTTGTTCTTGGCCATGATTTGCTGCCTCCTGCCGTGAAGAATGTTGCGGGTGCTTTTGGAGTCCTGATTTTCCCTTTTGTGGTGTTGGTACTAGCCCAGACTACTTGTACAATTTCTTTGAGCACTTGGTTGTGCCTCCATGTGTACCTTCCTTGAGCCAGGGCTACTTTACATGAGCTTAGGACATGCTCCACTGTTTGTTTTTCATGGCAGAGGGGGCATGCAGGATCGTCTGTTTTCCCCCACTTCACCAGGTTTGCATTTGAGGGCAGAAGGTCATATGCAGATCTGAGAATGAAGCTGATCCTGAGAGGGGCCATGTGCCAAATGTCATTCCAAGTGAGACTTCTTTGGAGTGCATTCTCCCACGTTGTCCATTGCCCTTGCTGGCTCTGCTGGACTGCTTTTTGGAGTCTTTTTTGGTCTTCTTCTTTTCTCATCTCCTGAATCATCATGTCTCTTTTGGCTTTTCCTTTGGCCTTTGACCACCATTCAGTTTTGGTCACCCCCAGTCCCTGTCTGTTGGTCTGTGTGTGTCCTGTTATTTCTCTGATCTTGAGACTTTCTTTTGCAGAATCCATCGCCTCTTGAACTTTCCATTTTCTGCCTGTCTTCAGCTGGGGCTTAATTGCTTCTATCACCTTGTCTCCTGAGTCCTCCAGCATGCTTTGAGTCTGATCTTCCCTGCTTTGTATTCCTCCAGGATGGATTTCAGGGGTCTATCTATCTGTCTGTCTATCTAGATGTCTATCTATCCAACAGCCCAACCATCCATCTATCCATCCACTATAACATAGACTGACAACAAAACCAAAAAGAATGACACTATCTATCTGTCTGTCTATCTAGATGTCTATCTGTTCACCAGCCCACCCATCCATCTATCCATCCACTAATCCGTCTAATCTCTCTCTCTCTCTCTCTCTCTCTCTCTCTCTCTCTCTCTCTCTCTCTCTCTCTCTCTCTCTCTCTCAATAATTGGCACTCTAGTATGTCAGTGGATTTGAAAGATCACTGTCGATGTCATCACTCACAATGTACAAACGCATCAGATTTCAGGCCTTATAACTCGCCCGTGCACCTATGCTCGTACCAGCTGGGCTTCGCCACTGCATTCATGTTAATCTGTCTTCCTGGAGCCACCTACGACGCAGACTGATCTGCATGTGAACAAGAGGGGAGCCAACTTTCAGACATAACACAAATTCTGACAACAACAGCAGCAGCAGCAACAGCACACATTCACACAAACACACCTATCTATCTAACCATCCATGCATTCATCTATCTATCTATCCACCCACCCATCCATCCATGCATCTATCTATCTATCCATCCATCCATCCATGCATACATCTTCAGAGCAATGCTTATGGTCTTGACGTATTCATTTATGGCGTGTTACCTGCAGAACGTTGTTAACAAGGTACAAGCTACAGCTTGCACGTGATCCAACCCTCCCACCACCCACCCCCATCCCCCTCTCACCGGGCACAGAGAGAGAGAGAGAGAGAGAGAGAGAGAGAGAGAGAGAGAGAGAGAGAGAGAGAGTCGCACAAACCCAAATTTAGTTAATCTTAAATAAATGTTAGCGAACCGCCCAGAGAAACGTGGACAAACGAGTCACAAGACAAAACACAACGATATGCAGGCGGAAATCTAAACAAATCTTAGATTTGGTTTCGACCTCTTAGGTCTTCCTCAGGTGAGAAACAAACGAATTGTGGTACGAGCCCTCCTCACAAGAACCGTGGTGGCCCTGTGATGTCTACACAGAGCCCTGTAACGCCTGCATTGTCATTGTTTCTCACCTGAGGAAGACCAAAGAGGTCGAAACGCGTTGTGTTTTGTCTTGTGACTCGTTTGTCCACGTTTCTCTGGGCGGTTCGCTAACATTTATTTAAGGAAAAACGATCCAGGAGAACAGATGGTTATGAGGAGATTCAACGCCTTCTTCCTTGCGCTGAACTCTGAAGTGATCTGAAGCGATCAAAGCTAAGTGAATTTTCGTTGTTTTATTCGTTTGTTTCTCACCTGAGGAAGACCTAAGAGGTCGAAACGCGTTGTGTTTTGTCTTGTTACTCGTTTGTCCACGTTTCTCAGGGCGGTTCGCTAACATTTATTTAAGATTTGTTTAGATTTCCGCCTGCAGTCGTCTCACTTTGCAACTAGACAAATTTGGTTAACTTCTCTCTCTCTCTCTCTCTCTCTCTCTCTCTCTCTCTCTCTCTCTCTCTCTCTCTCTCTCTCTCTCTCTCTCTTCCCCACAGTCTGACCAGCTGAAGACGGCTGCGACATTTAGGGAGCAAGGAGAAAACAACACACACAATGAGGAAGGCGAGCAATGAACTTGCGCTGAACTCTGAAGTGATCTGAAGCGATCAAAGCTAAGTGAATTTTCGTTGTTTTATTCGTTTGTTTCTCACCTGGGGAAGACCTTGTTTGTTTGTTTCTCACCTGAGGAAGACCTAAGAGGTCGAAACGCGTTGTATTTTGTCTTGTGACTCGTTTGTCCACGTTTCTCTGGGCGGTTCGCTAACATTTATTTAAGATTTGTTTAGATTTCCGCCTGCAGTCGTCTCACTTTGCAACTAGACAAATTTGGTTAACTTCTCTTCTCTCTCTCTCTCTCTCTCTCTCTCTCTCTCTCTCTCTCTCTCTCTCTCTCTCTCTCTCTCCTCCACACACACAGTCTGACCAGCTGAAGACGGCTGCGACATTTAGGGAGCAAGGACAAAACAACACACACAATGAGGAAGGCGAGCAATGAGCGAACGTATATTCATTGTCAGGGATATCGCTGGTTCATTTCCAATTCAGCTCAGAAGCACAAAGAAGGCCGTTTTCGCATGCAGAACATTCTTCATAAACTTGAGAAAAACGATCCAGGAGAACAGATGGTTATGAGGACATTTGTCAGAGATTTCTTTCAGCCTCTTCTCCACGTCTTCTAACTCTCCTTCTGCAGCAGACTACCCCTGCCTCCCTGCTCCCTCCTCCCGGCAATTCTAATTCACTCCTACCCCACATGCAATACATACATTATATACAACAGAGCGAGTTCAGTGATGGCGGAAAATTGGAATGAAATTGCTGAACACCCTCTCTCTCTCTCTCTCTCTCTCTCTCAATGAAGTTCGCAGAAAATGTAAATTATTTCAGGCGCCTTTTATAAACAGGCAAAGTGTTTCTGAAGTCTTAATGATTGATGACGAAGAGCTCTTAAGATCTCTAGTTAAGTTTATTGCCGAAGCGTCTAAAATTAGACAGCTGTTGCCTTGAATACAAAACTATCAATGTTCATGACTTATGTATTGTTTAATGCTACTTTGGTTAATGTCTGAAGTTTTGATTTTGTCTGACAGTCGTTTTTTTAAAAAGTTTGAATCATACTGACGAAAACGAGCATATACACTATGCTTATTCAAGACCATGAATGTGGTAGATAAAGGAATTTTCGCTACAGAGGTTTGTAGCAACACCATTAATAATGATCTCATTTCTTTCCTACATAGACAGTGAACCCCATGTCATTAAGGCTCTTATGCTGTTGACATTAAAGGTTGTCATTCTCTCTCTCTCTCTCTCTCTCTCTCTCTCTCTCTCTCTTCACCAACATCCTTCTTGTTTGGTTGGCTGGTAAGGTAAATTCTGCGTGTTCAGTCCCAATTGTCCTTGAGCAAAGGCCAATAACCCCTGCACGCGGGCTGAGTCAGGCTGAGGTTGTCTGACCATAATGTGGATGCAGTAATTGGTGAAGATACCCAGCATGGTGCTACAGTCGTATTCTGCGGTGACCTCCTCGTCAAGATAGACCACCGTATAGTCCACACACACACACACACACACACACACACACGCATGCACTCACGCACATCTTATGTCTTTGATAGTACGGGCTCTGTGTGGCACAGCAATAAAATCATATGACTGTCCCAGTCTCTTTGCACTGACTTTATTAGTCACTGATTCATAAACAAACAGAACACGCGGAAGACTGGACTGGGATTTTTCTATCTTTTGTTCCACAGATGTGTTACGCAATTTCGCAGCCCTTGTTTGACGTTGTTTTGATTCTTTATTACGTCACCATTCAGTTTCTGTTCTTCGTGGTTCTGTTTCACTGGGTTATTTTCTTTGTTAGGCCTAACGTACATCTCATCCACTCCCTTAATGTGTTGGGAAGGAATTTTTGACTGTGTCGCGGACAGCGATGTTGATGCAACTTTTGCATAAGAGCGGTGTGGCGTTGCGAAGGATGTTTCGATCGATTCGGTCTGGATCGCGGCACTTTCGCCTTTCGTTACCTTGAGGTTCAATTCAGTTATCTTTGTTTTTCAACTACTTTCTGTAGACTCAAGATTCGTTCGCTTAGAGTCTTTATGAGAGCTTCAAAATCGGCTATGTTACTTCCCGCGCGCGCGCGCGCGTGTGTGTATGTGTGTATGTGCTGGTTTGTGCGTGTGTGTGTGTGTGTGTGTGGTGTGTGTGTGTGTGTGTGTGTGTGTGTGTGTGCATGTGTGTGTACGCACGTGCACTCCCGTGCATTCTTGTTTGTGTATCTGTATGTACTGGCTTGCGCGCCCGTGCGTGTGCGGATACAGTGTTTAAGTGTGTAGCCTACTTGTTTGTTCGTGCGCGCTCGCGTTTGTGTGTGCTTCTGTGAGTGTGCGCGTGCGCAATCACACGCGTTGTTGTTTGTGTGTCTGTGTGTTCTCGTTTGTGCGTGTGTGCGCGCGCGCGTGCGTGCGTGTTCGCATAAGTATGTGTGCGTGTGTGTGTATGTGTATGTGTGCGCGCGTGCAGTGTGTAGTATGTACTGGTTTATGCGTACCCTTGTGTGTGTGTGTGTGTGTGTGTGTGTGTGTGTGTGTGTGTGTGGTGTGTATGCTGGTTTGTAAGTGCGTGTGTGTGTGTGCGCACGCGCGCAGTGTGTAGTGTGTACTGGTTTGTGTGTGCATGCGTGCGCGTGCACACTCCTGTGTGTGTGTGTGTGTGTGTGTGTGTGTGTGTGTGTGTGTGTGTGTGTGTGTGTGTGTGTGTGTTCCTCAAGACCTTAAAGATGCCTTCATCGTGCATCTCTACAAACGCAAAGGAAACCGTCAGGTCTGCGATAACTATTGTGGAATCTCCCGAAGGCAAGATCCTGGCTAGAGTCCTGCTCAACCGGCTCAACACGCATCTTGAGCAAGGTCTCCTACATGAGAGTCAGTGTGGCTTCCGGAAAGAACGCCAGACTATCGACATGATGTTTGCTGCCAGACAGCTTCAAGAAAAGTGTCAGGAACAGAATGTCGACCTGTACTCCACCTGTGTTGATCTGATCAAAGCCTTTGATACTGTCAGTAGGGAGGGGCTTTGGAGAATTATGGCGAAGTACGGATGCCCCAGAAAGTTCATTGCAATCGTACGCCAACTTCACGACGGCATGCTGGCCAGAGTCCAAGACAACAGCGAGACATCTAAACCGTTCCCAGTCTCAAACGGAGTGAAGCAGGGTTGTGTTCTTGCTCCCATCCTGTTCAGCCTATGTTCTCAGCTATGTTGACTGACGCATTCAGTAACGCGGAGATAGGCATCGTCATCAAGTACTGTACAGATGGATCAGTCTTCAATCTCAGGAGACTTCAAGTGAAAACCAAGGTCTCGACGAACACTGTCAATGACTTCCTCTTCGCGGACGACTGTGCCCTCAACGCTGTCTCAGAAGCCACAATGCAACACAGTGTTGACAAGTTCTCTGCCCCTTGCACCAACTTCGGCTTGACAATCAATACGAAAAAGACTGAAGTGAGGCACCAGCCAGCCCCAGGAAAACCATACGTTGAGCCAGTCATCACCATCACTGGACAGCAACTGAACGCGGTGGATAAGTTCGCCCACCTAGGCAGCACTCTGTCCAGAAACGTTTTCATCGACGATGAGGTGAATGCCCGGGTCGTCAAAGCTAGTGCCGCTTTTGGCAGACTCCACAAGAAGGTATGGAACAGGAGAGGCATCACCCTAGAGACCAAGATCAAGGTGTATCGGGCCATAGTTCTCACTACACTGCTCTATGGCTGTGAAACATGGACAGTTTACCAACGTCACGCCAGGAAACTGAGCCATTTCCACACCACCTGTCTCAGAAGACTCATAGGCATTAAGTGGCAAGACGAGATTCCGGACACTGAAGTCCTCACTTGTGCTGGCCTGCCTAGCATCTTCACCATCCTGATGCAGTCACAGCTTCGCTGGGCAGGTCACGTGGTTCGCATGCCAGACCATCGGCTGCCAAAGAAACTATTGTTTGGCGAACTACAACAAGGCAAACGCACTCATGGATGCCAGAAGAAGCTGTTTCAAAGACAGCCTCAATTCTTCCCTGAAGGCCTTCAACATCCGCCACACAACACGGGAGCAGACTGCCCAGGACAGAGACGGGTGGCGATCAGTTGTCCGCAAAGGTTCAGAGACCTATGAAAGCAACAGAATTGCTGCATCTAAGAAGCGCAGGATGACCAGGAAGACCAGTGTCAACAGATCTCCAACTGCTGCCACCATCCCTTGTCCGCACTGTGATAGATCTCTCCAGGCGCAGATCGGCCTGACCAGCCATTTACGCACTCACCCCTGATCCCAGGATGACTAGATAGTCTTCGTCGTCTCGACGGACAACACACCACACACACACACACACATATGCAGGTTTGTGCGCGCGCGCTTGGGCGCCCGCGCGGTCTTGTTTGTGTGTCTGTGTGTACTGGCTTGCGCGTTCGTGCGTGCAGTGTTTAAGTATGTACTGGTTTGAGCGTGCATGTGTGTGTGTGTGTGTGTGTGTGTGTGTGTGTGTGTGTGTGCGCGTGTGCGCGCGCGCGCGTGCACACATGTTCTTGTTTGTGTGTCTGTGTGTGCTGGCTTGCGCGCATATGTGTGTGGAAGTGTATGTGTGTGCGTGTGCGTTTCTGTGTGTGTGTGTGTGTGTGCGCGCGCGCGCGCGCGCGCGCGCGTGTGTGTGTGTGTGTGTGTGTGTGTGTACTGACTATGCCGTGTGTGTATTTGTGTATGTGCGTGTGTGTGTGTGTGTGTGCGTCTGCGCGCGCGCTTGTGTGTGTGTGTACGCTTTTGTGCATATTGTATACGCGAGTATTCATGTGCGCGTGCGCTCGTGGATTTGGACGAGGCAAAGTGCGTGCTAGTGTAGGTGTTAGAAATTGTACGAGAGAGAGAGAGAGAGAGAGAGAGAGAGAGAGAGAGAGAGAGAGAGAGAGAGAGACGGACAGAGGGAGAGGAACAGAGAGACACAGACAGAGTGGCAGACAGAGAGAGAGAGAGAGGTAGACAGATAGACATACACAGACACAGAGAAAGAGACAGACAGAGAGACAGGCAGAGTCTTGCATTACGCACACCTCAACACCTGAGAAATGACAACAGAGAACGAGGGGTTCGGATTACTACAGATTTATTGCCTTGATTTGCCATGACATTCCATGATTCATTCCATCAAACCCGTTAATGAGTCCATATGCAATGATTCCATTACTTCAATAGATAAATACCACACAAAATCATTCTATTCATTGGTACATTATTTTCTTTTTTCTCATTTGCTTTAATATCACTTTCAACACTGCAAGGGTTTGATAAAAAATTAATGACGATGACCTGTTAAAAATGGTCTTTCATTTGCTTTCTATTGATGCTCATTATCAAGCGAATTCATTTTGACTTTGATATACACAGTTTCCAATTGTCATCTGATGTTAACTTATAGAACATCTCTTCCGTTCATCTTACATTGAAAAAAAAAAAGAAAAAACAACAACAACAACAGAAAAACAAACATGCAACAACCTCCTCTTACATGCATTTTTTGATATATCATTTCCACCCATCTTTCCTTAGATTTTGAAAAACAATTCCATCCATTTGAACTAAATGGGAATGCAAATTCCATTGAGATTTGATACAGTGTTTCCAGTCATCTTTCGAAATACAGAAATCAGTTTCTATCGGTCTTGAACTAAATCTGAAATATATAAATTCCATTCATTCTTCACTAAATCAAACAAAATGATTTTCGTTTGTGATACACTATTTCACTTCATCTATCGTTTCATCGTCATCTTCATCATCGGTTGGCCACCGTGGCGGACGATCTTCATCCTCGTCGCTGGAGTCATTCGGGAAATACTCGTTGTTGTAGACACGAGAGACAGTGTCCCGGTAATGCTCCCTCCTCCTGTCGTGCCGTCCCTCGGCCCGCCTCTCGTCGGTGTTGCAACAGGTCTCCGAAGAACAGTTGCAGCCGGAGCGGCCATCAGGGAGCCATGCGTGGCAGCAAGGGATGTCAGCCTGTAGACATTCGCAGGTGCGCGGGTGGCACCTCCCCACGCAGCTACAGCCACTCTGCTGCATTTCCCAGACGATCTTCGCCAGCTCTGCCTCTCCTCGTTCGTCTTCTTTGACCTGGGATCTCTGGTCTTTCTCTTCCGTGTTGATCAGTCGCCGATTGTCCTTCCCCTCCCTCTTCCTCTTCGTGTTCGTCTCCTGTTCTCCATTTTCCTCCAGCGGACGCTTTGGAATCTTCTTCTTCTTCTTTCTCTTCCGCTTCTCTTCTCCTCCTTGTTCTTCCACTTGTTGCCTGCCAGTCTCTTTCTCCTCCGCCTTTTTCTTCTTCCGCTTCTTCAGCTGCTGTTCTCCTCTTTCTGCGTTCTCCCGCTGATTCTCCTTCCCGTCAACGTTCTCCTCCTCAACCTTCTCCTCCTCTTCCTTCTTCCTCCTCTTCACCTTCTTTTCTCCCTCTCCTTCATTTCCCTCCTGCTGCTGATCTTCATTCTCCTCCTCCTCCTCCTCCTGTCTCTTCCTCTTCTGCTCACTGTGACTCCTCTTCCCTTTCTCTGTCTTCAGCACCTGCTCTTCTCCTTCTCCTCCTTTTTTCCGCAGTCGCTTTCTCTTAGTCACCTTCTCCTCCTCCTCGTTCTCCTCTTCGTCCGTGCTGTGCGGAGTCTCCTCCGGCACCCGGCCGAGGAGCCGTTTCCGCTGCTGGCTCTGCAGGGAAGGAACACTTCTGAAACGGCGAGGCAGCTCGGGTGAGGCTGATCGCAAGGGGACGTAGCCACGGTGCCAGCACTTTCTGGCCATGCCTGCAACACAAGACACAGACAGGTGGTATGAGGCGGGGTGGAGAGGGGGAGGACGGGGCGTTATGTGTGGTGCTGTTCACACATTCATTCATTCTTTCTTTCTTCCTGCGTACGCAGGCTGATAACTCCTGCGGACACTCCCTTTATAGACAGGCAGTGGAGTTTTGTGTGTATGACCGTGGTTTTTTTTTTTTTTAATATATATACCGTCATTAAGGCAGCCATACTCCATCTTCGGGAAAGGTGCATGCTATGTGTAACGTGTCATCCATACCAATGGCCAAACTGGCCGTCTCTTCCTAAAGTTGATGATGGGATTTTACGGGTGTGCAAGATGTTATGCGTGCGTTCACACACGGAACCTCGGTTTATAGTCTCATTCGAAGGATTGTACGGGGAATGGAGTCAGAACCAACGTTAACTCCGAGGGGAAAATCCTCCTGTACCGAAACGGCCCGGCGGAGATGCGAACCCGCAACCCCAGGATCACCAGGGCCCGGCGCACTACCAACTGAGCTATTCCGGCCCCCACAGTCGCTCATTGATTTCATTGATCGTTCACCAGTTCCGCCCAGCCCTGTAAAACTGTCTTCAGATTGTTGATGTCGTCATTGCCGTTATCAAGGACAGTGTGTTTTCGTCCACGGCCTTCGTCGTTCTTTGTCTGTCAGCAAGATGGCGCCCAAACTATGCAGCCGGTGTAGCGTTGTTTAATCGCTCCACACCCCCAAATCAACTCCCGGAGAAGTCCACTTCAGACCGACCTTCTCCTTCAAAGTTTTCACGGTGTCCCAAATGATAAATGATATCAATTACAGCATATTGCATCTGAATTTGAAAAAAAAAAAAAAAAGAAGGGGGGGGGGGGGGGGGGGCAATTTTGGACGCGAGTCATAAGTACCACCCCCCCCCCTCCCTATCTTCCCTGTTGAGTGATTTGGGGCATGGTTCAGTAACATGGTCGTGCCCAAACTCATTTCCTTTTTTTTTTTCTTTGCTGTCCTATCTTCTGTACCATCTCAGTGGCAGTGCACCTACGTCGCTCATTCCGACACCCCGTCCACAGTCATTGCCCAGCCCGGCCCGCCGCAACCTCGGCACCGACAGTCTACATGGAACAATGAGGCAACCCACCGGGGGAGACACTGCACTGCCGCCAAGTCACTCCGGTCGTGTTCAGTGGCGCTTGTACTGATCCAACATACGCAAGACACGACCAATGAACACCCCTACTGACGACAACAATAGCTTAGCCGGCGTGAGTGAACGTTCCCTCAGGTGGGTGCCACCATGTCCGTCCAACGACAGCCCCCATGGACTCGCCAATATCGGTGACCCCGATGGAATCAGACCAAGGACACAGACGTGGAGAGATCATCGAAACCGAGGTCACCATGACAGAGAGTGCTACGGATTTCTATTCCGGTCTGAGACTGTAAGACAGGGTAGCATTCTAGGCTTACTTTCATAACATATTCCGGTGTCAATCAGGCCCGAGAAATACAGACACCTGCAGCGTTGGTCAGAAAATTTGAGCAACACTCTCAGAGACGCATCCATTTAGTGGAAGAAGCTCGACTGTGTGGTTCCAGTCTTCCCAATCGAGGCCGTATCAAACTCAACTCTGGGCAAGAGCCGGTCAGGGCAGAAAAATCCCGCATGACTCTGATGGGAATCGAACCGACGACCTACCAGCCGGGAGTCCACGATGCTAACCACTTCGCCACGGCGGCTGATGTACTTATTTGCTCTCTGTGACACGAGCTTGAGGAAGGTGGAAGCAGAAAAGGGCTGTTACTGAGCCTTGCCTCGAATCACTCAAGGGGGTAACCAAACATGGCAGGGAGATGGGAATGAGCCACAATGACAACCCTTCACTTTGCGGTGGGGTGGAGGGGATCATACCCAGTACAGAAGGAGGGCAGGGCCTCAATGTGTTCCACCTTGAACTTGGGAGTTTAGACAGCATGACCAGGGCTAGAAATTCCCAGAGTATTTTCAGTTGTCCTGGGGATTTAAAAAGAAAAAATAATCTAGTTGTTCCCTACCAAGTTTCTATATGCCCTGCCAAGGTATAAAGACGTGTAATAAAAGTCACCATGGATTGCGCAGAGACAAGTCAGCAAAGATATTCTGCTACGAGAGAGGAATAAGATGTGTAACATTTTTTTGTTTTGTTTACCAGGGTGTATTTCATTTTGTCTTTCGGGATGTATTCGAAAGCAAAACAGAACAGAATTGAAAATTAAATATACTCAATACTGCACCGCAAAAAAAAAAAAGAAAAAAAAAAGTGATTGCTCGTCATTTTCGTTGTCCCAAGTGTTTTGTATCTTGCCTGAAGAAGACCTAAGAGGTCGAAACGCGTCGTATTGTCTTGTGATTCGCTTATCTACGGTTTTTTTTTTTTTTTTTCGGTGCGCTATTGACTATATTTAAAATTTGTTCAGATTTCCGCTTGCAGTCGCTTTAGTTTGCGACCAGAACAGAATTGTCTGCTTTCCCTCAGTCGCACATTCCAGGGCTGAATAAAATCACGTCTCTTTTCTCACTCTCACCCTCTTCACCACACACGTATTCTGTGCGTGCGTGAGTGCGTGCTGTATCTGTATTTGTGTATGCAGATGTGTGTGTGTGTGTGTGTGTGTGTGTGTGTGTGTGTGTGTGTGTGTGTGTGTGAGGGGAGAGACAGAGACCGATGGAGAAAGAGTCAGTAAAGAGACAGACAGACCGAAAGACAGACATACATACGTAGATTGTGTTTCACAACAATAACAGTCCACACACCAACAGATCGACAGACAAGAGAGAGAGACAGAGATACATACACACACATAACAATGAGATTGGGGGAGGGTATTCACAAAGAAAGAGAAACAGAGACAGACAAACAGACCGACAGACCGAAAGATCGACAGATCAGAGAGGGAGAAAGACCACACACGCGCACACACACACAATAAGAGAGAGAAAGAGATTCACAGAGAGAGAGAGAGAGAGAGAGAGAGAGAGAGAGAGAGAGAAGATTAACATAGAAACAGAGAGAGACATAGCGAGAGGGAGATATATTCACATACCGTGAGATTGGGGGGGGGGGGGGGGGGTATTCACAAACAGACAAACAGACCAAAAGATCAACAGGTCAGAGAGAGAGAAAGAGCACACACACACACACACACACACACACACACACACAATGAGAGAGCAAGAGAGAGAGAGAGAGAGAGAGAGAGAGAGAGAGAGAGAGAAGAGACTCACAGAGAGAGATTCACAGAGATAGAGAGATTAACACAGAGATTCACACACACGCACGACACACACACACAGAGAGAGAGAGAGAAAAGGAGAGAGAGAGAGAGGAGAGAGAGAGAGAGGAACATAGAGATTCACACACACATACATGGGAAGAGAGAGAGAGAGTCACAGAGAGAGAGAAAGACACACACACACACACACACACACACACACACACACACAGATAGAGACACAGACAGACAGACCGACAGACAACTGAGGCACATTTGTCCAGACAGATAAAGACACAGGGTTCCACCACAGAGCTTTGCACAGTCAGTCCACTTACCCAGAGGGCACTCGACCCCGTCGCTGGGGAACCTGTCATAGGAGGGTCTCCTCCGGAAGAGCACCTGCTCCACCTTCGCATTGAACCGGACTTTAGAGCCCCAGACCATCCTGCACACAGACACAGACCACTAGTTGGACTCCCAGGACAGTCCGGGTGATGATCTCCGGGCAAACAGAGACAGAGTGAGAGGGAGAATGAGACTGACAGACAGCGAGACAGACATAGAGATACTGACAGACAGACAGACAGACACACTAAGAAAGAAAAAGGGGATAGTAAAACGGCATCTTTAATTGTGTAATTATAACAAGAGAGAGAGAGAGAGAGAGAGAGAGAGAGAGAATCATAGAGGCAAACAGCGAGACGTAAAACAGCATGCTTAATTATGCATTTAGAACACGCAGAGAGAGCGAGAGAGAGAGAGAGAGAGAGACAGTGAGGGAGACAGACAGACAGACAGACAGAGACGTACAACGGCATGCTTATTTATGCATTTTTAACACACACACACACACACACACACACACACACACACACAACAGAGTCAGAGAGAGACACGTAAAACAGCATGCTCAATTTTGTATTTCTAATACAGAGAGAGAGAGAGAAGAGAGAGAGAGAGAGAGAGAGAGAGAGAGAGAGACAGACAGACAGACAGACAGACAGACAGAACTGGACAAAGAGGCTGACAGACACATGTTTGACGTACATGTTTGATATGCATTTGTAAGGGAGAGAGAGGGGAGAGAGAGAGAGAGGGGGGGGGAGAGAGACAAAGGGAGAGAGAGAGGGGGAGAGAGTGAACGTGGAGACGAGTTACAGAACGAGTGGGAAGCGATTTTCTTTTGTGTTTGCGTCCTGTGAAATATGCCCTCCATCCCCCCCCCCCCCCCCCCCCCCCGGCGGGCTGCGAAAGTATAGGTGGGCTAAATTAGAGATACTGAAGTCACAGTATTTACAGTCGGCGGCAGGACGGACAGTGGTGGACTAGAGATACTGAAGTCACGGTATTCACAGTCGGCGGCAGGACGGACAGTGGTGGACCAAGTTTGCGGAAGGCTTCTCAACCAACTTCATTAAACTCAAGTGACTCTCAACACCGGACTGTCAAACCAGACCGCCACGGGTTGGTGTTCAAACCCTCAAGGCTTTCGGCTAATTACAGGCTAATCCATACCCACTTCAGCTGCTGACAACAGATAGCGTGGGGCACGCGGGAGCCAGGGGTAAAGAGGGAAGGGGAGATGGGGGGGGTGGGGGGTGGGGGTGAGTGTGGGTGGTGGAGGGAAAGATTACAGGGGACGGGTAGGGGCGCTAATCTGAAGCTTGCGTTGATATTATCCGATTGACAAGCGCAGTAAGGTGGGCAGAGAGAATTATCTCCCTTTTTCACGCCGGTTGCGGTGGAAGGCTGCACACCCAAAATGAATGCGCCAAGGCCTTCCTTAAGTGGTCGAGTATTTATAGTAACGCACAGTTACAATGTTTTCAGAATGTAACATGTTTTATGCTGAGTCAGTTTGTAGCTGTAAGATAGTCTGCCTAAGAAGGTTTTGACAAGAATAAACCTATATGTATTCATATGGCAAAGGAAAACTACAGTTAAAAAAAAAGCGTTTGAAAAGATAAAAAGGAAAATAATGGAAGCCAATGTTTGCCATGCGCATCAATGTTTATCAGAAATGCTATACAACACCACGTTGTCCAAGTAACAGCCTCTGTTGGCAGGAGGCCCTGTGTGTGCATTTACACCACAAAACGCTGGCTAAGGAAAATGATATATTTCGACAAAACTTTCATAAACAGCTACTTTGGAATAATTCACTGAGTAAATATAAACGCCATACATTATTTAACCTTTTTAATGGGCAGACTCGAACACATCAAGGACATTATCAAAGAAAACGAACATAGACTGTTGAGCATCGAGGAAATTCTGGAGAAGGTATTACACTTTAGAGTAAATGTAGTGTTTGAGTATAACGCCCTTGTAAATTCAATACCTGCGTCCTGGGGGAAAACTAAATCTGTGAAAACCTTTACATAGAAGAATGGACACAGGACACCTTTGATTACAAGGTTTATTGTTCAACACCAAAATATGTCAGGAAAATATTAAAAAGATAAAGAAAATATGACTGAAGACTCTCTCTCTCTCTCTCTCTGAATACTATACACTATAGATCTGCCAATTGTCTCTCAGTTCGTGTTACTTATAGAATACTCAATAGTTTTATAACTTTGAAAATAGGCCGACTGTAAAGTGATAGTCACATCGCCGCTATGAAATGTTTTTTTTTGTATGTCTGAATGTAGTAGACGCCTCTTTTCTCTCTCTCTCTCTCTCTCTCTCTCTCTCTCTCTCTCTCTCTCTCTTTTCTATTTGTGAAAATATCATATCATAGACTTGCCTGTTCAAACGGGACTGGGGTAGTTTCAAGATCTTCAGCCAGTACTTAACACATTTCACACATCTACTTATACACAATGGGTATCTGCCCATCTCTCCATATAAAACGGTGTTGGATGAATGAATAGGTACTTGAAAGAAACGCATCGCTGTATACGTATACATGCGCTTTTTCCATCTGTGAATTTTCATGTAAGCCCCAAAGTTCAGCTGCACATGCAAGAAGAGGTTTTATCTGTGCATAAAACATTTTCCAAGATATACCAGTCTGTACAATCTAGTTTTCTTTGGGACTTTAGAATTTTAATAGTACGTTTTTTTCCCACTTTTTAAAGATTCTTTCCATGCGTAACGTAAAGCTCATATTGGTGAAAATATCATTCCTGAATGTTTATATGAATTAACCGTTTGAACATCTGCATTTCCATAGAACAATAATGCACTGATAGTGGCCACCCATTCTAAAGATCACTATATTCGTCTTATCCAAGGCAACTGATAAACATAAGCGATCCGCGTCTTCTTTCTAGAAATGCAGTGAAAACGTATATCATTTCAGTAAACAAGTTGGGTATTTTTTGCTCCCATAAGAAAACCTAACACAGAGTAACTTTTATTCAAGACTGGCACAGCCTTTTAAACTTGAATAAAGTCAGACAAATACATAGACGAACAATCTAATAGTGGGGGAAAAAACAAGCGCAGGCCAACAACTGAACTATCTTCATAGTAATGACTTGGCAAAGATTTGGACTTAAGGAGGGGGGGGGGGGGGGGTAATTTGAAGATGGAGAAACTGGGAACATGAAATTAAGAAAATATGTTACAGATATGAAAACTCTTCACTAGCTGCATAAGGGAACCATCGCAATCTCAAAAGAGATTGCGATGCCTATGAGATAGAGTTTTCATATCTGTAACATATTTTCTTAATTTCATGTTCCCAGTTTCTCCATCTTCAAATTACCCCCCCCCCCCCCCCTCCTTAAGTCCAAATCTTTGCCAAGTCATTACTATGAAGATAGTTCAGTTGTTGGCCTGCGCTTGTTTTTTCCCCCACTATTAGATTGTTCGTCTATGTATTTGTCTGACTTTATTCAAGTTTAAAAGGCTGTGCCAGTCTTGAATAAAAGTTACTCTGTGTTAGGTTTTCTTATGGGAGCAAAAAATACCCAACTTGTTTACTGTTTATCGTTTACTGTTCCCTGCCTCATTTCATTTCCGTATATCATTTCATTGTGAAAGCTAGGTTGACAAAGTCCTAGTTTAGAGGCCTCCTTTGTGTCGGCATGATTGGCGTTCTCACAGAGAGAATGGCTCAAACTGGCTTCTCTGTGTGACAACGCTGACCAACAGACTCAGAAAGAGACACTAAATGAGGATTCTGCCTCAAATCTTAAGTCGCTGTAAAAAAAAAGAATAATTACCTTTTTGCTGGGAGATTGAGAAGAAAAGAAGAAAAGAATTCCTGCTGGAAGAAAAGAACTCCAGTAGCAGAACAGACAGCACGCACCAACACGCTACACATCAGAAGCCAAACTGACTACAGTATGAGTCGTCCAAAGGATGTGGGATACATTGCAAACAACTCTGTACCGAGGCCTGTGATTAGGCGAAAACGCACTGTACACTAAGACGTAGCCCAAGGATTGGTAACACTCGAAGACAGCGCACCTGCATTGTCACGTGAAGGTACTCGAAATCTGCCTTATTACGCCGTCACCAGTCGGGACTGTCCACGGTCCGACAGAGCGACGCTCTCTACCATCTATCGCGATAATAGTTATGGCACTACCGTCGCGTCACAAGCTGCTATTAGCTGTTTTCCCCCGTTTTTTTTTCACGAGAAGAACCGGTGTCAATTCTCAGAAAAACAGCGGTCACGGGGAAATTAGTTACATTGCTACTATCCCAAAGGTACACTATTGTTCCCCCGAAGAAAATGGCTGTTCACAAGGAAAACAGTAACAGGAAAACTGCTATTATTGCTGTTACCTCCAAGGATCGTAGATCGTGACCATTTTCCCCTGCTGTCCCGTGGGAAAACAGTTACAGTCCAATGTAAAAACAGCTGTGATCCTCAGGGATACTGCAACACTAGGGAAAATAACTATTATGGCTGTCATCCTGAAGGGTCAGAACTTTGGAGAACAGGAATAAAAAGACAAAACAGCTATTATCACTGTCATCCATAACGATCACAACTCTTGTCCTTGTGTTCCCACCGTGGGAGTGACCCCTCTTCTGACGGAGTGATCACAATATAGTGTGCATGTACGGATAAGAGGGAACGCAGCCATGATGGCACATTTCCCTGTTGATGTTTTCTCTTTTCCTCAGTATATTATCTGTTTTCCTCAAGAGTACAAGAAAAATCAGTTAATACCTTGAAGAAAACAGGGGACACGATCCCCCGCGGAAACAGGGAAAAAGGATCCTCAGGGAAATCAGTCATTATACCAAGTGTCATTAGCCCTGGGGAAAAATGTGTGTGTGTGTGTGTGTGTGTGTGTGTGTGTGTGTGTGTGTTGTGTGGGGTGTTGTGTGTGTGTGTGTGTGTGTGTGTGGGTGTGTGTGTGTGTGTGTGTGTGTGTGTGTGTGATGTGTGTGTGGTGTGTGTGTGTGTGTGTGTGTGTGTGTGTGTGTGTGTGTGTGTGTGTGTGTGTGTGTGTGTGTGTGTGTGTGTGTGTGTGTGTGTGTGTGTGTGTGTGTGTGTGTGTGTGTGTGTGTGTGTGTGTGCACTTTGAACTTGCTTGGAAAACTCACCTTTACAGGTGCTTGCTCCTCATTGGTTGGCGTTTTTTTTTTTTTTTAATTTAATTTATTTTTTATTTTTTGTAGTAATTTATGCTCTAGGAAGAAAAGAAATCGCTTGTCAATGTGGCGGAAGAAGCGGAAAAGAAAGCACAGATTTGTGAGAGAAAGGAAAAGACAGGCAAGGAGGAGAAGTGGAGGAAGCAGAAGTTTGATATTAGAGTAAAGAGAGAATTGAACCCTCTACTATTTTGCATGCTTCAAGATTGCTGATTCCAGGGGCAAGCACTCTGTACGTGGGAGGTGGCACTGAAACCCTGGCAGTCCCGCCTCGGCCCTTGGGATAAAGATGCCCGCTGCTAAGAAGATTCTGATTTTTTTTTTAAATTTGATGGGAAGAATGCAGCATTTTCAATAATAAGAAGTCGGATATGTGAACCCAGAGAATTTTGAATGATAAGAATTGGGGTCTGTGAACACAGAGCATTTTGAATGATAAGAATTGGGGTTCGAGAACCCAGAGTATTTTGAATTATAAGAATCAGGGTATGTGAACCCAGAGTATTTTGCATGATAAGAATTGGGACTGTAAACCCAGAGTATTTTGAATGATAAGAATTGGGGTATGTGAACCCAGAGTATTTTGAATGATAATAATTTGGACTGTAAACCCAGAGTATTTTGAATGATAAGAATTGGGGTCTGTGAACCCAGAGTATTTTGAATGATAAGAATTGGGGCCTGTGAACAGAGTATTTTGAATGATACGGATTGGGGTCTGTGAACCCAGAGTATTTTGAATGAGAAGAATTGGATCTGTGAACCCAGAGCGACTTGCATGATAAGAATTAGAGCTTTGAACAGAGAGTATTTTGAATGATAAGAATTGGGGTCGGTGAACACAGAGTATTTTGAATGATAAGAATTGGGGTCGGTGAACCCAGAGTATTTTGACCGATAAGAATTGGGGTCGGTGAACCCAGAGTGATTTGTTTGTATAGGGCTAGTTGGACATCTAAAGGAAAGAAAGAAATTGAAGTTTGTGCAGTGAGTGAATGAGTTGAATATAATAATGTGTATATGAAGAGACGTTGAATAATACCTTCACCCAAGAGGAAATGTTAAATGTGAGGGGGTCACTCCAAAAGAGGTGAGGCGCACATAACTATTTTTTTTCTAACCGAAAGAGAACTTTAGAATTGTGTTCTGGTGTGTTTTATTGAAAGAAAGGAGTCAGATGTGTGGTTGCATGTAATGCATGTCAGTGTGCACGTGGAGACCGTCGTGTGACACTAAGTGACCCGGGAACCGGGAATAACAGTTGTGATCATTACGGAGAGCAGAGAAAACAATTAAAATTATCCCGCCAAAAAATTGTTCTGATCTTTTTGGAAAATAGGGGAACAGTTATTATCCTGAGAAAAACAGTTTTGATTCTTGCGTTTGGCAGAAAGAATGAATGATGTCTCTACAGTCGCTGTTGTTATGGAGGATAATGCCCCCTTTCCTTATTGAAAACAGTTGATCTTGCCTTTTGACGCGAATATGGTCTCTTAGTAAGGCGATCTCGTAAACGGCGACTGCTCCACCACCACCATCACCACCCCCTTTCTTCCTCCCTCGGCCCTCACCCCACCCCAGTTTACCCTCCCTCTGAGACAGGGCCTTTAGCGTTGTATAAACACATAAAGATAATCTTTGTTTTGCCTTCCACTCTGTTTTCCTGCCTTAATGAAAGTAATCCAGTCTGTTTTCAAACCTTAATTAAGGTAACCCTCGTGTTGACCACAAACTATGTTGTGGAGACATTATATTCACCTGCAAAAGATCATCAACGAAGATGACTTCCTGTGTGCCATCTTGTGGAACGGAAGTCTGAACTGGCCAACGAGCCTTGACGGCCACACGGCCAGTGCAAAGAATCGACAGTTCACACACACACACACACACACACAAAACACACACACACACAACGAAGCAAAGGAAAAGAAAGGAAGAAAGAAAAAAAAAACAAAACAAGAACGATTACCACCACCACCACCACCACCACCACAAAGCTCCTTAACAAAGATCCTAACGCTCTTTGCAAGTCAAAATACGTCATAACTGTTTATCGCCCAGCCGACCGGGATGCCGAGAGTGGGGGTTGGGGGATGGGGAGGGGGGGGGGGAGGGGTATTGAGGATGGTGGACGACTATCAAGGGACTTTTGGCAACTTCGTTTTTAACACTAAATAGTTCAGAGCGATCCCTTTAATCATCTTTAAAAGCTCAAAAAAAAAAAAAAAAAAAAAAAAATGTTCATTTCTTTTCCACCAATCAAACACTTCACTATTGATGGGGTGCATAACTGAGAGAAGATCAAATTGATTTCATCTTTTTTCAGTCTTGCACTTTACATAGGGGTACATTTAATGGCAAAACATGATGATACAACATTTTTAGTCTGATCTCTAGCTGTTTGAAGATAACTTTCAGGTTGTTTGAACTGAGGCCCGAACAAGAGAGAGAGAGAGAGAGAGAGAGAGAGAGAGTGGTGAAAGGGGGTGAGGGAATGATTGTGGGCCTGCATATGCAAACCAGGCACATAGATCACACCCACGGAGACGTAAAGCGTGTGTCTACAGGTATGATCTATGTGCTCTGGATGTTTGAATGCAGAGAGAGAGAGAGAGAGAGAGGGGGGGGGGGGATGGGGATGTAGAGGGGACAAACATGTATGCGTGTATGCTTTGTAAGGATGTTTTTTCAATGTTTGATACGAACTGTTCTTGAACTGGGCTCGTTTTGGGTGCAAACAACGTGGTTGTCACCCAGCATATGAGCCAGGTGTCAATAGAGATGATTCTGTTGTTTAAGTGTCACAAAAAAAAAAAAAAAAAAAATGAGAGTAGCAAACATTTTCGGGGAACAGATGTGGATTGATTCTCCACACAGTAATCATGACAGGGGGACGGGGGTGGGGGGTGGGAAGTGTTCCAAGACCCTGGCGCCACGCGTACGCCGTTCTCGCCACCTACCCCCTCTACCTTCCCCCAAACATCCCTTTGACCCCCCTCCCCCCCCCCCCAAACCAATCTCACCCCTACTCCCCTCCACGCTCTTTTCTAGGCGGAAGCTTTCCCTCCCTCAGGCAATCATCTTATATCAAGTAACAGTTGAGGGGCAAAGTGAGAACAGACAATCGGTTCTTGAGGTCTGTCCCTACAGCTATTGTTACTCACTTCAAAGACACCGTCTGAGGGGTTCCCCCCCCCCCCTTCCCCGACTTGTACACACACACACACACACACACACACCCCTCCCTCATACATTTTATCCTCCTCCATCTCCCCACCCTACCCCCACTTTTCTCCCACCTCGGCTCCCTTTCTTCCATGCTCGCTGTTCTCCTGCGGCTTAACGTTAACGAACTATTGTTTCGGGGCCCCAAGTGTCATGAAGAAGCTCTGTCCACTGGGCCAGGAAAGGCTTAACGCTAACAAACTATTATTGCAGGGCCCTAAGTGTCATGAAGAAGGGCTGTCCACTTGACGAGAATGGACAGGGACAAGCCTCTCCCTTCATCAACACCCTGTTCACTGTTGACATAGGGCTGGTATTAACAACAGGGACAAGCCTTTCCCTTCATCAACACCCTGTTCACTGTTGACATAGGGCTGGTATTAACAACAGGGACAAGCCTCTCCCTTCATCAACACCCTGTTCACTGTTGACATAGGGCTGGTATTAACAACAGGGACAAGCCTCTCCCTTCATCAACACCCTGTTCACTGTTGACATAGGGCTGGTATTAACAACAGGGACAAGCCTCTCCCTTCATCAACACCCTGTTCACTATTGACATAGGGCTGGTATTAACAACAGGGACAAGCCTCTCCCTTCATCAACACCCTGTTCACTGTTGACATAGGGCTGGTATTAACAACAGGGACAAGCTCTTCCCTTCATCAACACCCTGTTCACTGTTGACATAGGGCTGGTATTAACAACAGGGACAAGCCTCTCCCTTCATCAACACCCTGTTCACTGTTGACATAGGGCTGGTATTAACAACAGGGACAAGCCTCTCCCTTCATCAACACCCTGTTCACTGTTGACATAGGGCTGGTATTAACAACAGGGACAAGCCTTTCCCTTCATCAACACCCTGTTCACTGTTGACATAGGGCTGGTATTAACAACAGGGACAAGCCTTTCCCTTCATCAACACCCTGTTCACTGTTGACATAGGGCTGGTATTAACAACAGGGACAAGCCTCTCCCTTCATCAACACCCTGTTCACTGTTGACATAGGGCTGGTATTAACAACAGGGACAAGCCTCTCCCTTCATCAACACCCTGTTCACTATTGACATAGGGCTGGTATTAACAACAGGGACAAGCCTCTCCCTTCATCAACACCCTGTTCACTATTGACATAGGGCTGGTATTAACAACAGGGACAAGCCTCTCCCTTCATCAACACCCTGTTCACTATTGACATAGGGCTGGTATTAACAACAGGGACAAGCCTCTCCCTTCATCAACACCCTGTTCACTATTGACATAGGGCTGGTATTAACAACAGGGACAAGCCTTCCCTTCATCAACACCCTGTTCACTATTGACATAGGGCTGGTATTAACAACAGGGACAAGCCTCTCCCTTCATCAACACCCTGTTCACTATTGACATAGGGCTGGTATTAACAACAGGGACAAGCCTCTCCCTTCATCAACACCCTGTTCACTGTTGACATAGGGCTGGTGTTAACAACAACAAGAGCCTCGGGACATGCTTTGGATCGAGGAAGTACTTACGCGCTGAACTCCCCCTCCCTCACCGGTTTGGACTTTACCCCCCCCATCCCCCACCCCCTTACCCCTTCCCCTCACCCCCACCCCCCTCGGACATCGGCCCTGGGGCATACGTGTTCACAGTGGTACTACATATTCAAGGTGTTGATTGTTCTTTTCGGGGTGAGTCCTTCTTTCGAAGGTGAAGACGGGTATGGCTGTTGTATACTACTACAGCTAATCTCACGAGGTCCATGGATCAAAAGACGATGGCGCCATGGAGTCTGCCTGGAAACAACGAGCCTTGATCATAAAAGTGTCTAGTGCAGGTGGCCATTACATAAGTAGCGTCAGCGTGTCTGCTGCAGCGACCATCAAAAGAGAGCCCTTTACCCAGGTGGGAGGAGATAGGGAGGGAGTACGACAATCACACTCGCGCTTCACTGTAGGCATGGGACAATGACGCGTGGAATGTAAACAAGAGGACGTGCCTATTGACTCAGGGATCTTGACGAAAATTGAAAAAAAACAAACAAAAAAACAAGGCTGGTGGAGACTTCAACGAGGTGACGGTCCTGATGTGGCCCTTTGCAGTCGGCCGGGATGTAAACAGCATTATGTGTGTGTGTGTGTGTGTGTGTTGAGTGTCTGGGGTGATAAAAATATTATTAAATTTTATATAATCTTATTTATTTAGATATTTAATTGTTATATATATATATATATTATATATAAATAATAATATATTATATATATATATATATGTATGTTTATCTCCCTGCATCGAAAATGAAGTAGACTGTAAAGGTGCCGGCTGCTTTATTTCTAACATCTTAGGAATGGTGAGGTTTACGTTTGATTAGCTTGAGATTCTTTAAGACAAATTAATTGTTTCACAGATCCAAAGTTGTATAGAGTTTTTTTAAATTTTTATTTCACACACACACACACACACACACACACACACACACACACACACACACACACACACACACACACGTGTGGTGGGGAGGGAGGGTCCGCATTATGACTGGTATTGTACACTGTCCAGAACAGGGCCAAGACACGTAGGGGGGAGGGGGGGGGGTCTATCTGCTAACATGTATATTGGTATGTATGCAAAACAGAAGAGTCAGAGTTGTAAAACAAAGTGCATATGTTATTTGTCTATCTTTATCTGTCTATCTATGTATCTAAGCTCACCCTTACACACACACACACACACACACACACACACACACACACACACACACACACACACACACACTTCCCTGTAGGTTGTCTACCTGTCTGTCTATCTATCTATCTATCTATCTACCTAGGTGTATTCATGTTTGTATATTTGCATATAGAACAATCAGAGGTGTAAATCAATTTCGTCTCTGATCCAGTTTCTTTCTGTTAAAAAACGAGTTCATTGTCAAAGCACAACGTCAACGTTGTTTTTAAACAATTAAATGTGTTCTCGATGGGTACCATCACCCCCCCCCCCCCCCCCCCCTTATAGTGAATGGTCCACAATAATGATGGATGGTCGGGATTTGAACGCACTGATCTCAGCTGTCCCACCATCGACTGTTGAGCGGTAACCCATCTTTACTTTTTTACGTCATATTATAATGACATCTGCTTTGTGAATGGACGTGTTGGCTAATACATATACTGCACTGTTATTTCGATACACATTATCTGTGTGTGTGTGTGTGTGTGTGTGTGTGTGTGTGTGTGTGTGTGTGTGTGTGTGTGCGCGGTGTTCATCTGGCGGCTCAGAATTTCCGCTCCCCCCCCCCCCTTCTCTCTCTCTCTGTTTTGATCACCTTCTACAGGTATTATACTTTGAAACCTTCCCGTGATGTTTTTGCCTTGGTGAGGTTTTCATGCAATGTTAGCTCCATCGTTGAACCGGGGTTAAATTGTGGTCCAAATAGTACGTTCGATGTCGCTTATAGTTCTACGTAAGGCAGCGGGGTTTATACACAAGGAATAGAAAATCTATGTAAGGAGATAAGTAGAGAAGAGAAGAGAGGAGTGGACGGGGAGTGAACGAGTGGATACACCGTCTTCCACATCAACACCAGCCTTTTGGTTTCCTTTCTTGTATTGCAATTCATAGTTAAACCAACGAACCTAATTGGTTTGAACCGACGTATTAAAACATAAATAATGATCAAATACATAAGGTATTATTAGGAATATGTATACTAAATGCATAACCATTAGGAATAGTTTCATAAAGCACATTCAACAAAGATTCAAAGTAGGGAAGAGATCAAACATTGATGAGGCACAAATCATTCATTTAAGTTAAGCGAAGACAAGTATTAAATTAATGTTCATAATGAAATTGTGAACTCATACATTAAAACAATTGGCCTTGGCTTCAAAGAATATGTTAAATCAAGTCCCTGCAGTACATGGACATTATCAAAATGTAGGTGCAAGGATCTACAACAAAAGTACACAAAGGGTGTCCCCGTTGTGAACGGTAGGAGGTAAAAACATGTCTTTGCAAACCAACAACACAATCATATTAAAATCTTAACATTAGTAAATGGACTCCAAGATTTGGTCGGCCAGGTCCGGAAAGTATGATCCTCAAACTCTAATGTAACTCCAATAGTAACCTGAAACTCCACCTGACCCTGATCCCAGCCAAACCCTAATCTTACAAAACTTGATAATCTTTTTCATCATTATTGTGATTATTCTTATTACTATTGTTGTTTCATTCTTCCCTCTCTCTTTCTTCTTGTTCCACCCACTCTCCCCCCTTCCTCCCTCTCCCTTTTATTTGTCATTTCCAACTTAACACGCGCGCGTGTGTGTGTGGGTGGGTGGGGGGAGGGGGGGGGGAGTGCGAGTGTGTGTGTGCATGTGTTTGTGTGCATGATATGGTCACGGGTGAATGCGAAGGCCTGAAATGTGTGTCAACTAAGGGGAAGGTCATGTATTTGAAGACTGTGATTTCATCGGTTAAAATCCTCCCAAAACAAGGGGAAAAAATTGGTAGAGTTGTTCTTTCGATCAATTAAAAGTTCAACACCAAATGCTGACTCAACTTTATGGTAGGCCTCAAAACGCTCACAATGATTAATTATACAGCGTTTTAGATCAAAATTGTAATTGTGGCGTGTGGCCTGCTTTCAAAAATCACTGTTAGCAGCGCCGTGACCTGGACTGTTCCCTTGGTCAAAGAGGCCGAGCCGCTTTCACTGGGAAAAGCCTGCAGCATGTTGGACTGCGCGCAGAGTTAGTGGGGTCCTTGTTATCAAATGTGTCAACACCTTGCGTTGCGTCACTTGGCAAGCGACAAGCGGTGGCCGTTCTTGCGTTTGCACGTGTTCATGATTAGGAACGTGTTCATGATTAGGAAGAAAACAAACCTCAAACAGCTGTTTATTCACAAGTCAGAGCATATTTGTTGCCACGGCAGAAATAAAGATGTCTTTGATATACAGGTAAATAACGTGTCTGACGAAAAGTACATTTTTGCCGGTTTGTCGCCGTAGTCGTTGTTGTTGTTATGTTGTTGTTGTCGTCATCGTCGTCGTCGTCGTTGTTGTTGTTGTTGTGGTGGTGGTGTTGTCGTCGTCGTGTATGTTGTTGTGTTGTCGTCAGGCGTCGTCGCCTTCGTTGTCGCTGTTGTTGTTGTGTTGTTGTCGTCGGGCGTCGTCGTCTTCATTGTCGTTGTTGTTGTGTTGTCGTCGTCGTCGTCGTCGTTGTTGTTGTTGTTGTCGTTGCTGAGGAGCTCTTCATCTTTCGCTGATGTCCAGTGTTAGTAGAACAATAATAAAACTAACATCTCGCTGACTGAAGAAGGATTACCTCTGTTACTTCAAATGTCTTCTTCCCTGTACACGCCAGTCTGTCTTCTAAAGTGATGTACTTTATTTGGGATGGATTTGCATGTTTGCTCCACTCCTCGTCCGGGAATTCAAGGCATCTGGGTCGAATTTGTTTGAGGGAGGGGTGGTGGTGGTAAGGGAGGTTGGGGGGGGGGGGGTGAAGGGTAGGGCGGGGTTGAGGGGTGGGAGGGCAGTTGTTGAATCTATGAACCACACAAAATTAATGGTATAGGTGCATAGGTTCCCCAGGGTGATGTACCTCAGTTTATTTCCTGAGTAAATACAGTTTTCGCGCAGCCCCAATGATTGTCGTGCAATGTTACTGTTTGTATGTAGTCCACTGCAAGCGTGATGATAACTACCACCTGTTCCTAACGGCAAGCCATGCAGGTGTTCCTGGATGTTGCTGAAAATAAATATAATAATAATGATAGTGACAATAACAATAGTATCAATAATAATAACAACAATAATAATAAAAGAATTATTATAGTAATGATGACAATATAATAATAATAATAATAGTAATAATGATAATGAAAATAATGATGATAATGATAATAATAATAATGATAATAATGATGATAATAGCGGCGGGTTTAAACTTAGAATGATGTTTTGTAACAACAAACGAAGCAGCAGCAACAATAACAAAACGGGCTTGGCCAAGTATCTCCAACACGGCTCTAGGATACATGAGCCTAATGCTTCTTAAACAGATCTCGGAGCACACCCAACCCTGCCTTAACCTGACCCAACTGTAACAAACTTTCTTTCTCAACAAAAATGAATGAAAATGGATAAATAAATAGGTAAAATAAAGTAGATAAATAAATGAATAAATAAAAATGAAAAAGACAAACAAACAAAACCTTCATCGATCAATTGTGCTCGGACAGTGGGAGTGGGGGTTGGGAGTTGTTTTTTCTTCTTTCTCCGTGGATACGGAAAAAAAAGCGTCCAATGGAAACATACTAGCATCAAACCCCGGTTTAGCTGGGTTTTTTTCCTGCTTGACTGAGGATAACAGGTTTTCGCGTGCGCGCGCGCGCGCGTGTGTGTGTGTGTGTGTGTGTGTGTGTGTGTTGGGGGGGGGGGGGGGGGGTGTCCAACCTCCATTTTTCCCACATTTTCCTTACCTTTAATTTTTTTTAAGTAAGTGGGGACTCCATCCTCCTATTTCCCCCCACCTTCTCATTCTACTTCTTTCATCCAACAAACTCTCACATTCCATGCACAGTCTGTGTGTTCATTTACTGATTGTCATTCTCTTGCTGATCTGAATGTTTTTTTGCCTTTGATACAAAGGCGTGTCTGGGTTTGTCGAGGTTCTAATGTTTGGTATGCTGACACTTTCATACTGTTACGTTTAACACTTACACCCAAAGGAATTAATAAAGGAATGAAAACCACGGTACTTACGAATTACACAGAGTGTATTTGTGTGTGAGGACAACAGCAATTCTCAGCCAGCAAGACAGTGTTATGCTATTCTCATCTGATGATTAAATTATGCTGTCTGTTATCTGATGATAACAACTGTTTTTCTGAAAGTTATAGCTGTTTGCCTTGTTTGTTTATTTGTGTGTGTGTGTGTGTGTGTGTGTGTGTGTGTGTGTGTGTGTGTGTGTGTGTGTGTGTGTGTGTTTGCCCTTAGGGCTCCCAACTGTTTTCCCAGGTGTCCTGAGGGAAACAGTGACTGCCGTTATTATTCTTCAGACTCCCAACTTTTATTTTCCCTGTGTTTATGGGGAAAACATTGATGGTCCTTAATTAAGGAAAACCGAGTGGAAGAAATTTGAAAAGTTAGTGATAAAACACCACCAAAAAAAAAACGTAGATAAAACGAATCACAAGACGAAATACGGCGCGTTTTGACCTCTTAAGTCTTCTTCAGGCAAGATACACAACACTCGGGACAACGAAAATGAACGAGCAATGACTTATCTCCATCGCGCAAGATGGGCGTTGAATGAAAATGAGCCTCGTTGTCCTGGGTGTTGTGTGTCTTACCTGAAGAAGACCTATGAGATCGAAAAGCGTCGTGTTTTGTCTTGTGATTCGTTTGTCTACGTTTTCTTTTTCTTTTCTTTTCTTTTTTGGCGGTGCTTCATCAATAACTTTTCAAATTTGTTTAGATTTGCGCTTGCAGTCGCCTCACTTTGCGAGTGGAAGTATCACACAAAACTGTTTTCCTTCGCCAGTACGGCTGTCCGCCTGCTAAAACAAGAAAAAAGATGCAAAGCATATAAACGTACTCCCAGTTTATCTTGAATATGCGTGAGATATTCCATACAGAGGAAAAAGCGTTATGGGCCGTTATAGTCGTTAGTAACGGCTATTTTGGTAAACATCGGGCATCATCTGTGACCCATAATGAACATACCTACAAATTCTTGGAAAGATGGGCCAAGAACTTTCTGAGATATTCCATAAAGAAGAAAAACCGTTATGGGCCGTTATAGCCGTTAGTAACAGATATAACGGTAAAATGAAACATCGGGCATCATCCGTGACCCATAATGAACATACCTACAAATTTGCGGAAAGATTGGCCCAGTAGTTTTGTCTGGAGCGAGTGGAACACATTTTGACCACGGACGGACAGACAGACAGACACACATACAGCATTTCTTCGTTCCCGTTGTAAAGTACTCCCTGTTCTATAAGAGCTGGAAGTACAAAAATCAACAATTCCTGTGCGCAGGCGCCTGTTTGGGAAAATATCAGTCATGAGTCATTTCATGGTTATCGTCTTTTCATTGAGATAATACCACTTATCATCTTAAGAAAAATACAGAAAATAATTGTGATCCTGAGAGAACACAGGGAAAACAAATATTATCCTAGGATCCTTCCTCCCCCCCCCCCCCCCCCCCCTTTAAATAATATAGAAAAAAAGCAACTAAAGTTGTGATCCCAAGGAAAACAGTTGTGATCGTCGCTGACATCAGCAAGAGAGAGAGAGAGAGAGAGAGAGAGAGAGATCGTTCAAGGGTGACAGCTAATTTCTTGGGAGGAAAGCAGTAAATTGTTGTCTTTAGACGTAAATATAGAAACTTTATCATAAAGTTGATTCAACTAGCGGCGCGGAAAGGAGTGAAAGTGCGTGGTGCGGAGTGACCAATCAGGGGCTAGGAGGCGTAGGGAACGGCACTGGAAATCTCAGTCAGCGCCAACGTCTCGCGAACGGAGCGGAAAGGAGGAGTCAAATCCGCCAGCCACCTTGTACAGCGGCGGAGGCGATAGGCAAGCACGTGGTGGGCGGTGTTATATTACTCAGTGCCCAAGCCAAGCTCCGCTCTTTTCCTTACTCCTTGCCAGCGCTTTTCGTGGCCACACGCCACAATTAGGATTTTGCATGAAAACTATGATCATAATACCATGTCAGAGTTTTGAGGCCTGACATAAATTTGAGTCAGCTTTTAATGTTAAACTGATAAACAATCAAAAGAACAACTCCCAAATCAATTATTTCCCTTGTTTTTCAGGATTTTCACAGAGGAAATCACAAACAATCTTCAAATGCATGACCTTCTCCTTTGTTGACGAATCATTTCAGGAAACTGCACTAACCCGTGACCCTGCCTTTGCGCCAGGAAGTTTTCTCCCCCAAATAGTCCCATTCCTTTGATTTTAATCTGTCTGCTTGGAACCACCTGGCTTGTACCTTGATGGCCATAAGAAAGACAATGAGGAGAATCAACTTTCAGACACAATACAAATTCTCAAAACAATCTATTTGTGCCAGTCTATAAATACTCGACTCCTTAATTAAGCAAGGCCTTGGCGCATTAATTTTCGTGTGTTCAGCCTCTCTTTTCTTTATCTCTTCATTTTGTAGCGGTGGAACAAGGTCCGCGCTAAATTGTTAAATTAGCATGAATGAACTAAAACAAAAATAAGAAACAAAAGCAATAGTCCTCCAAAGGGAAGAAAACATTATAGAAAAATCACCATGCCACTCATCTAATTTTCGGCCACGTGGCCTTTTTCAAGAGAAAAAAACAAAAACAATCCAACTACGTGATGTCCATCTTTGGCAACTGGTCAGAGCAAAGAATTGACGTCATAAATATAATGCGCAAGTTCTGACATCATAATATGTGATGTCATCAACAAGGAAAAATAAAAAATAAAAAAAAAGGGGGGAGGGGGGGAGGGGGGTGCAAGTTGTGTGTGGGTGTGGGTGTGGGTGTGTGCGTGCGTGCGCGCGCGCGCGCGCGCGCGTGTGTGTGTGTGTGTGGGGGGGGGGGGGGGGGGGTGTAGTTATACTGTAACCAATGTACTTCAAAAACATAGCAATACGCTCCATAAATCACAATGAAAATGAAACCATAGAATAATGTGACCATAGTCCTGTCTGTGACTGTGCATGGCATACAAGAACTGTCATATGAATATATATATATATATATATATATATATATATATATATATATATATATAAAAACCCTATCCAGATTTACCTACGAACAACATTGATGATTGGCATAAAATTTATATATATATATATATATATATATATATTCATATGACAGTTCTTGTATGCCATGCACAGTCACAGACAGGACTATGGTCACATTATTCTATGGTTTCATTTTCATTGTGATTTATGGAGCGTATTGCTATGTTTTTGAAGTACATTGGTTACAGTATAACTACACCCCCCCCCCCACACACACACACACACACACACGCGCGCGCGCGCGCGCGCGCGCACGCACGCACACACCCACACCCACACCCACACACAACTTGCACCCCGCTCCCCCCCTCCCCCCCTTTTTTTTTTTTTTTTTTTTCCTTGTTGATGACATCACATATTATGATGTCAGAACTTGCGCATTATATTTATGACGTCAATTCTTTGCTCTGACCAGTTGCCAAAGATGGACATCACGTAGTTGGATTGTTTTTGTTTTTTTCTCTTGAAAAAGGCCACGTGGCCGAAAATTAGATGAGTGGCATGGTGATTTTTCTATAATGTTTTCTTCCCTTTGGAGGACTATTGCTTTTGTTTCTTATAGTTGAAACCACTCCTTGAAAAAAATGGATTACGTAATACAACTACGTAGACTGAAGGAGAAAAGGGCAAGGTATGTGTCACATGAATTATTTTTAAACAGTTGTCTTGCAAAATCTTATATTCCGACGGGTTTCTCCATGAAATGGAACAATAATGTTGAAATGGACCAGGAATCTTTGCACAAATGTTGGAAAATCAAACAGGACGCATCTCTTTCACTTATGGAAGTAACAAGGCAGGCGTGCACGAAAAAAATCCTTCAACTGAACGCTGAAATTACTTCATGTGAATCTCTCACGGACTCTGAAACATGCGTGTATACAGACAACTGCGAACAATTAGAAAAGTCACGTATGAGGTCGATCAAAGACAAGAAACTACGTAAAGCAGCAGACAATGTCTGGAGAGAAATAAAAATCACTGGCGATGGGAATTGTTTCTATAGAGCATTAAGTTTTAATTTCCATGGCAATGAGATGAAACATGCAGACATTCGTAAAAATGTTGTATCTTTCATGACAGAGCACAAAAGTCAGTTTCAACCCTTTGTAGATGGACATATTGACCAGCATATACAAAACCAAACCTACATGGATGGAAGGACTGAATCTTGGGCCACAGAGGCAGAACTCATGGCGGCATCGGCTTTATACAATGTTGACATCAAAGTCAAAGTCAAGTGTCAGGACAGATTCGTATGGCATGTTTTTACTTTTCACTTGGATTCTTATTCACATCATGTCACTAGAAATGTAATTCCCTATGAAAATAAGGTGTGTCTTGCATTCAGATCTAACCATTATGATCTCATCGTGCGTGAACAACCGGATGAAAAGACGATTCAAGGACTTCAGAAACCGAACTTAGTTTTCAGCAGTGAGGAGCAGATTGACTGGTTTGATTGTGTGCAAAATGGCTGTGACAACAAAACTGATGAACTAAGAACTGTTGATTGTGTGCAAAATGGCTGTGACAACAAAACTGATGAACTAAGAACTGTTCAGACTCGAAAAGACAGTCATGCCCAGACCACAGGTAGCAACATGTGTGGTAACCCTTCGACACGGTTGGCTCCTCATAAAACAGAGACCATTCTCACAGGACCTACCTCGCACAAAAAAGATCAGGGTAGTATAAATCAAGTTGCTAGTAAAGAAAATACTGCACATAGCATTCATAAGCGCACAGGGAGAAAAGTATGCTCTAAGTCACAGAAACATAGAACGAATAACGACAACAAAGAAAATGTTACAAACCTGTCCAATCACACACTCACGAATGCAGAGATATCCCTGCTCTCTAAAGGGCTCAAGTTTGTACCGGATAAATCACAGGTAAATACTACAAAACTTTTGGCAGACTTAGATGAGTGGGAACGTAGGATGCGCCTCAGAGAATACTTTTTTGACAAAGATAGCAATGATGAAATAGAACAAGAAGAGGAGTCTCAGGAAAAGTTTAAAGTAAAAAATAAGAGCACTTTCACACCAAAAGAAGGTAGGGATCATTGGTTAGATATGTACATTGAACTTGTAAAGAATGATATTATGAACAACTTGAAGAAAAATGGTAAACTGAACCTCAGTCGTAATGAAAAAGATGCATTTTATGCACTTCTAAATAATGAAAACATCATCATTCGACCAGCAGACAAAGGATCTGGGGTTGTTGTTATGAACAAAGATGGTTACATTTCTGGGCTGCACAATGAAATGACCAAAAGTGAATCCTACACTATGATAGAGAAAGACCTCACTGAGATAGCAACAAAAAAGGTGAAAAAGATAGTGAATAGAATGTATAGAGAAGGGGTTATATCCAAAGACCTACAACAGTACCTCCTCCCACGCTACCCAAAAGGTGGTAAACTGAAGGGGAACCCAAAACTACATAAGCAAGGTGCACCATTGCGAACGATTGTCAGTGGTATAGACACTCCCACAGAAAAACTTGCAGAAGTCACAGAGCATGAGTTGAATGATTACGTCATTAACTCTCCCACCTACATAAGAGATACATCAGACTTCATAAGTAAATTAAAAGAATGTGCTTGTCCTGTCCCAGACGATGCGATTCTGTTTTGCTTTGATGTAGAGAAACTGTACCCCTCTGTGCCTCGGAAAGAGGGAATAGAAGCATGTATAGAAGCTTTACAAAGCAGACCTAGACCCATCGTACCAACAGACTGTGCAGTTGAAATGATTGAAACTGTTTTAGATTATAATGGATTCAGTTTAGGGGATTCACACTACAGACAGACAGATGGAATAGCCATAGGGTCCAGACTAGGGAGAAACTTTGCTTGTACATACATGCGGAAGTGGGATGAGAAGCTTTTGGAGTTTGAACAGAAACCTTATTTCTACAAACGTTACATTGATGATGGGTTTGGCATTTGGAATGGTGACCTTGACTCCCTTTTACGTTTCACAGATTATGCCAACACCATACATACCAACATAAAAATCACTCTACGATGGAGTAGAGAACAAATTGAATTCCTTGACACTCTGGTTAAGTTAGAGAATGGCCATGTCTACACGGATCTATTCAAGAAAGATACTGATAAACAGTTATACCTCAGGCAGGATTCTTGTCATCCCCCACATACAAAAAAATCTCTAGCATATGGTTTGGGTGTTAGGTTGAGAAGAATCTGTGAAAAAGATGAGGACTATCTAAAACACAGATCTGAACTTAAGAATCAGTTGCGCAAACGGGGCTATAGTAGCAAACTCATAGAAGGTCAGTTGAAAACAGTTGATAACACAGATAGGAACCAACTTCTTCAGAAAAAGAAGAAAGAAAACACTGAAAGAGTACCACTAGTGTTGACATTTTCAAGATTATTGCCAGATGTACAAGCTGTACTAAAGAGACATAGTGATACGCTCTATAAGTCAGAATACATGTGCAAAGTATTCCATAAACTACCGATGCCTGCATACAGACGGGATAAAAATTTATGTGATACGTTGGTTCACCAGAAAACTGAAAGAGCAGTGAAGGGAAAAACAGAAACTTGTGATTGTGACACCTGTTCTTCACTAGTAACTTCCACAGTGTTGGACACAAAGCAGAAATATTCACACAATGTTATTAGTAATGTGACATGTGCTGATAGAAATTTGATATATGCTCTGTTGTGTAAACGGTGTAATAAGACAGTTTATGTTGGTGAAACCGGACGTTCATTGAAAGAAAGAATAGCGGAACACAGACGTGACATCAAGTTCCAAAGAGAAAAGCCAATAATGCGACATTTCCTTCAGCATTCAGTGGGAGACCTTGCTGTTGCAGTGTTGGCAAAAGCTTATGGTGAAAGCAAAAGCTTCAGACTTATTACTGAAGAAAAATGGATAAGGGCATTAGATACTAGGATGCCAAATGGATGTAATGTTAAGACAAATTTGTAACAACCCTATCCAGATTTACCTACGAACAACACTGATGATTGGCATAAAATTTATATATATATATATATATATATATATATATATATATATATATTCATATGACAGTTCTTGTATGCCATGCACAGTCACAGACAGGACTATGGTCACATTATTCTATGGTTTCATTTTCATTGTGATTTATGGAGCGTATTGCTATGTTTTTGAAGTACATTGGTTACAGTATAACTACACCCCCCCCCCCCCACACACACACACACACACACGCGCGCGCGCGCGCGCGCGCGCACGCACGCACACACCCACACCCACACCCACACACAACTTGCACCCCCCTCCCCCCCTCCCTCCCTTTTTTTTTTTTTTTTTTCCTTGTTGATGACATCACATATTATGATGTCAGAACTTGCGCATTATATTTATGACGTCAATTCTTTGCTCTGACCAGTTGCCAAAGATGGACATCACGTAGTTGGATTGTTTTTGTTTTTTTCTCTTGAAAAAGGCCACGTGGCCGAAAATTAGATGAGTGGCATGGTGATTTTTCTAAAACAAAAATGTTTACACAAATAAAAAGACAAATTTATAAACAGAGTAGTATCTTATCCAATTGTATATTCAAGTTAACTACATTAACATGTTTACAAATGAATAAATACGGAATGAATAAATGATTTTCTGTATAAGTTCTTTTGTTCTTTTTGTTTGACCTGACAAAAACTCCAGGACCATTTGACAGGAGTTGTCATAATGAAGCGCAATGCACACTAGCAGTGTCATATCAGGCTAACATTTCAGTTTCAGCGTCAGTTTCATGGAGAGGGGGCAAGTCTCAGCCAGTTGTCAATGCCTATACGTATTAATTTTGGGTTTATCATTCTCAACACGTTTGAGTTTCGTTGGTGCATGTAAGCACTTGTCAAGTGAGGCTAAAAATGTTTAGATTTGTATTATGAAAAAGTTACATACTCTAAATAATTCTTCATTCACGTTATTTATGAAACTGTTTGTCACTCAAGTTCAGCCGATTGTACAATATGGTTCTGAGTTATGGGGACTAGAAAAGCGGCTGTCTGTTGTGAATCAGTTCATGATTTCACTTTGAAGAAGTTTTCTAGTTGTTGACCTACGTACTCCAAATGATCTTGCTTTGGGCGAAACTGGTCGATTTCCTATTTATACTGTTTATGCTGTTAAATAGATCCGATATTGGCTGAAATTGCTTCACATGGAAGATACCCGAATACCTCGTAAAGCGTATGTTGTATCACAGATACTAAAGGCAAAAACATTTGAGTAACCGAAGTGCGGCTCTGTCTATTTGAATATGGATTTGGATTCGTCTGATTGAACCAAGGAGTTGAGAACATAAAAGTCTTTTTACATCTTTTTCGCCAGCGATTGGTAGACTGCAGATGGGGAAAATGCCCTGATCATATTCATGATAGCGACAGGTTTGATTTTTTTATAATTTTTTTATAGGAATTTCTCATGTACTCATGACCAGAAGACTTACTTTAAACATTGTCAAGTGCGTGGAACCTCTCACAAAAGGCATTAAACGCTTAGAGGCAAAAGGGACGTTGTACGTAGTATACAAATAGGTAATAGAACCATTAACAAGTATGCCTTACCCATCGCACACGGTCGAACCGTGTCAAGGAGGACGAAGCGGTCAGGTGACAGATGGCACCTAAGGTAGTAAGGAGTTCGGACCTGCCCGACAGCGAAAGGGGAGAGGGACGTAACCACTAGGACCTCGGTGCACCAAGTGAGCGCTAAATACTCAGTCAGCTGAGGTTCTTTTGTAAACAGTCAGTGAAGAGCAGGAGTCTTGGACTCGTTCGGATGGTATTGCCGTGGGTCACTGTGTTGGTTCTATTGTCAGGCTGGTTGAACGCGCGTGGATGTTGTTATCGTAGCCCTCTTTAAGATAATTACTGTGTTAAAGTGGCCTCCGAAGTCGGCGGGAATTTTCGATGTCCATCTGGTGCCAAGTGTTTGTTTGCTAATCAGTTAGGTAGGGATGTGTGTAAATGCAGATGTGTGGAGAATGTAGCGAATGGAGAATTCACAGCACTTGTGAACTAGGGGTTTGAGAAGCAGCATGGACAAAGGCATGGCCCGAAGGGGAATCCTTTGTTTCCATTCCTATATAAAGTGAGGGAGAACAACGAGAAAAGAAGAACACCAGGAGAGAGAGAAGGCAGAGGAGAGAGAGAGAGAAGAGAGAAGGGTGGGCAGGACAGAGAACGGGTCGAGAGAAACGTGGTCTGGGAGATAGAAGAGACAGCAAAGTCTTAGGGAAAGACAAGCTGGAAGAGAAGAAAACTAAGTTTGAAGCCCAGAGGTGGGTGAAGACAGACAAACTGAATTTGAACCCAGAGGTGGGTGAAGGAGACGAAGAAGAAGAGTTCTACGTCGAGATCCCAGAGACGACCACGAAGACCCAGTCCTGAAGCCTGGAGCCAGTCAACCAAGGGCATCACCATCAAGCAGTGCTGAAGAAGACGTGAAGAGACTTTTCAAGAACTGTGGTGTGGTGTGAAAGCGTGGTTGTGTGTGTGAAAACCTGGCCAGGTAAGAAGTCATTTTTTTATAACCCGGGATTAGGAAGTATTGATCTTTTATGTGTTGATTTGTTCATTTTGTGTAATTGGATTTTTCATGTTTGATTATAGTAGCATAGAAAATGGATTTCTTGTGCTCAGTCGTGTTAGGAGAGAAACGAATGCGTGACATCCCATTCCCAGAGAGAGGTGAATGTTTGGTGGGCGCATGAGTGTGCATATGCGTGTATGAGTGCAAAGATAACCTTGGTGTGTTAAGCCTGACCAATAATACATCAACTTAGTGCACTTAAGCAATACCATCACGATTTCCCCCGTCTTGGACAAAGTGGCGAGCCTGCCAGGATTGCATGGCCCAAATTAGTCTCAGGCGGGAAACAAAGTGAGTACTAGAGTAGTACTGGGGCGAAGCGTCCACTAAAGGCAATTTTAATTAGCTCTTCTAATTATTTCCTTTAGTTCTTTGAGTGTTGAGTATTGACTTGTGTGTAGGGTGGTTGTATTAATCAAAGGTCGTTCAGAGAAACGAAGAACGAGGTTCTAGTCTTAACTCTCACAGAAGCTGTGGTTTAAGATTAAGGCTCCTTTGTGTTGGGAACGCTACCACTGGTGGGTGTACTCGTAACGTTTAGTAGATAATCTGTGTACTAACCTTTTCCGGGTCTATAAGAGTAACTGTTTTAGTGGCGCTAAAACATATTGAAAAGAAATGGCTGAAGAAAGTTTTACCCCCATAGAAAAACTAGTAAGTTTGGGGAAAGAAATGGGATATACTGGAGATGAACTGCGTAAGTTCATAGAGACTCAGCAGAAGACTGAGAGAGATGAAAGGGCTGAAAGGAGGAAGTTTGAAAAGGAACAGAGTGCAGCTGCCAAAGTGAGAGCAGATGCAGAGGCTGAGAGACTTAGGCTTGAAACTGCTGCGTTGAAGGCTAAAGCAGATGCAGCAGATGCAGAGAATGCAGCTGCTAAAGTGAGAGCAGATGCAGAGAGTGCAGCTGCTAAAGCGAGAGCAGATGCAGAATCAGAGATTTTAGCTAAACAAATTGAGTTGGAAAGAATAAAATCTGAAAATCGTAGTGAAATAGACACCAGTTCTGAGTCAGTAGGCCGCAGATTAAGTTGCGCACCTAGACTTAAACTCCCACTGTTCAGAGAAGAAACTGATTCGATCGATGCCTATATCAGTCGGTTTGAATCGGTTGCCGAGCACGAGGGCTGGCCCGAAGATGACTGGGCAATAAACCTGTCTGCCTTGTTGACAGGTCGTGCGTTACACACTGTTTCCACCTTACCCAAAGGTGATCAGAGGGATTTTGACAAGGTGAAACAAACAGTACTAAAGGCATATGATTTGACTGAAGAAGGTTTTAGGCGTAAGTTTCGCGAGGCGAGAATCGAACAGGGTGAGACATACACACAGTTCGGAGTTAGACTGGATCACTGTTTCAACAAGTGGGTAGAACTTAGTGGAGTAGACAGTGATTTTGAAGGCCTCAAGACACTGGTGATGAAGGAACAGATACTTGATGGTTGTGGGACAGGCCTCACAATCCACATTAAGGAAAAAGGTGCAACCACAATAGCTGAGGTGCTTCAGACGGCAGAGACTTACCGGGAAGCGAGGCGTGATTTGCCTGAACAAGAGGAAAGCCCGGAAGCATATTCAGAGGATAGCAGGCTAGCACATGACTCACACGATGAGTCAGTATTGCACGCCCGTAGGCCCACGGCGTCACGTGAGCAAACAAGGGTGAAGGCCCACGTGGATAAGGCCGTAGATAGACGTACCTGCTTCTTGTGCGATAAGACAGGACACTTGGCTAGAGATTGCCGATTTAGACCTCAGAAAGCTGCAGCAATGAGGGTCAGGCCAAGCGAAAGGCAGGCAGCAAAAGATGAAAAAGATGACAGTGTTATTTTGTCTGGACTGTGCTGTGTGTTCACAGATGCAGGCGATAACATGGATGTGCGCAAAGGCAGAGTAGGGGACAATGTGGTTAATGTCATTAGAGACTCTGGGTGCACTGGCGTAATGGTGAAGGAATCCCTGGTTGAGAAGGGACAATTCACAGGTAAAACACAGAGGTGTAGACAAATAGATGGAACAGTAGCAGAATTCAAAACGGCCCTGGTGTTCATTGATACACCATTCTATAGTGGAGTCGTACAGGCTTTGGCTGTCCCAAAGCCGCCGTATGATCTGGTAATTGGAAACATTCCAGGAGCACGTGGTTACGGAAATCCAAACCCTGATTTCTGTGTTGAATCAGACGTGACAAGTCACGTGATGGAAAGCCCCTGGGCAGTCAAACCGTTCCAAAAGCATTGGAGCGTGTCAAGTGAGACCAACCCCACTCGCTTACGGGCAGAACAAAAGGGCGATTACTCGCTCAGAAAACTGGTTGGTTTTGCTCACAGAGGGCAGAAGAAAAATGTTAAAGAGGGTACAATCGGGTTCGAGTTAGAGAACGGCATATTGTACCGAACTTTTACTCATTCGCGTTCGGGAAAAACGAAGAAGCAGGTTGTCGTTCCTAGGCAGCGCAGAAAGGCGGTGATGTCCTAAAATCATGTGACGTCAGCCTCGGGCCATCTCGGTAAGAAGGCCACACAAAAGATTGTGACGCGTGAGTACTACTGGCCCGGAATCCTAGGTGATGTAAGGCGTTTCTGTGCACATTGCAACATATGCCACGGGGTACGGCAAGGTGTGTGTACAGAAAGGGGGATCGGACGGGTCTCACCAAAAGGGGACGGTAGGCCAAATTAAAATGGTCATACGATTTTTGCGAGCGTGTGCGTGCGTCTCGTGCAGCGTCGTGTATGCGTGACGTGGCTGGTTGCGGGCCACGTGTATGAAGAGAAAGGGAGAGAATTTCCGCAGAAACATAATGTTGATCTATATATGGCCACACTACTTAGAGCTGGTGGAAGTTTCAGACTGTGTTGATATTTGCTTGGTTAGTGCGTATGGTATTGATTTTTCTCTAATTTTGTTGCAAGGTAAATCTTGCGTGCGTTCTCTGGTGTAAGTAGGCTTATTAGAGGCCTAGATCAGAGTTGGTTTAAATGAGAGAATTGTGAGAGTTTCAGCTCCTTGAATGTGTTTTAGCCAATGCAGGGCATTGTCTTGAAGTGGGGGGAATTTGTCAAGTGCGTGGAACCTCTCACAAAAGGCATTAAACGCTTAGAGGCAAAAGGGACGTTGTACGTAGTATACAAATAGGTAATAGAACCATTAACAAGTATGCCTTACCCATCGCACACGGTCGAACCGTGTCAAGGACGAAGCGGTCAGGTGACAGATGGCACCTAAGGTAGTAAGGAGTTCGGACCTGCCCGACAGCGAAAGGGGAGAGGGACGTAACCACTAGGACCTCGGTGCACCAAGTGAGCGCTAAATACTCAGTCAGCTGAGGTTCTTTTGTAAACAGTCAGTGAAGAGCAGGAGTCTTGGACTCGTTCGGATGGTATTGCCGTGGGTCACTGTGTTGGTTCTATTGTCAGGCTGGTTGAACGCGCGTGGAAGTTGTTATCGTAGCCCTCTTTAAGATAATTACTGTGTTAAAGTGGCCTCCGAAGTCGGCGGGAATTTTCGATGTCCATCTGGTGCCAAGTGTTTGTTTGCTAATCAGTTAGGTAGGGATGTGTGTAAATGCAGATGTGTGGAGAATGTAGCGAATGGAGAATTCACAGCACTTGTGAACTAGGGGTTTGAGAAGCAGCATGGACAAAGGCATGGCCCGAAGGGGAATCCTTTGTTTCCATTCCTATATAAAGTGAGGGAGAACAACGAGAAAAGAAGAACACCAGGAGAGAGAGAAGGCAGAGGAGAGAGAGAGAGAAGAGAGAAGGGTGGGCAGGACAGAGAACGGGTCGAGAGAAACGTGGTCTGGGAGATAGAAGAGACAGCAAAGTCTTAGGGAAAGACAAGCTGGAAGAGAAGAAAACTAAGTTTGAAGCCCAGAGGTGGGTGAAGACAGACAAACTGAATTTGAACCCAGAGGTGGGTGAAGGAGACGAAGAAGAAGAGTTCTACGTCGAGATCCCAGAGACGACCACGAAGACCCAGTCCTGAAGCCTGGAGCCAGTCAACCAAGGGCATCACCATCAAGCAGTGCTGAAGAAGACGTGAAGAGACTTTTCAAGAACTGTGGTGTGGTGTGAAAGCGTGGTTGTGTGTGTGAAAACCTGGCCAGGTAAGAAGTCATTTTTATTATAACCCGGGATTAGGAAGTATTGATCTTTTATGTGTTGATTTGTTCATTTTGTGTAATTGGATTTTTTCATGTTTGATTACAGTAGCATAGAAATTGGATTTCTTGTGCTCAGTCGTGTTAGGAGAGAAACGAATGCGTGACATCCCATTCCCAGAGAGAGGTGAATGTTTGGTGGGCGCATGAGTGTGCATATGCGTGTATGAGTGCAAAGATAACCTTGGTGTGTTAAGCCTGACCAATAATACATCAACTTAGTGCACTTAAGCAATACCATCACGATTTCCCCGTCTTGGACAAACATAGATACGGAAAAGCATTTTAAAGCATGCATGTGTAACAGCAAAATTCAGATTAGGAATATATCTGTATCAGCTTGCCATTATTTTTAGATTTCGAACTGTGTAACACTTGTGATTTGATTTGATTTGCCCTGTATCACCTTTAACAGAAATACTTTTTGTACTTGCTGCCCCAGCTCTTAGGAACATCAGAGAAAAAGTTCATTAAGCTCAAATTTTATTTTCGACAGCCATCTTTTGTTTAAAGTATATCTGCTTCTATCATCCACTCCCGCTAAAGCTGTCAGACGATTTTCTTTATTTCTTAACAGAGCATTTTTTTAAACTTCGAGAAATTGTTTCTGCTTGGATATTTTGTCTACGGTTTGCTTTTTGATCTGTATCATGTAATTGATGTGCTGCTTCACATTTCACACACCCCTTCTGTAGGGCCTTTGGCCATAATGAATAAAAAACATTTGAACTTGTAACTCTCTCTCTCTCTCATAGCGACCAGAGAGAGGATGCGAACAGAGAAGGCACTGAGATTTCTCACTGAACGGGGTGTAAAGTAAAGCAGCACCAATACACTTTGGTTTTTATGTATTCATTGATCGGGGGGGGGGGGGGGACTGTATTTCTTTACGGAAAAAGCTTTTTTTTCTGAAAATGTCCAGTATTTGCAATGGATGCTGTCACTCAATTAAACCATACTCCTCATTTTTTCGTATCAAACGAAAGTGTTGGAAGTCAACCGAATGTAAAACGTGATGCCGTGTCAGAGACTTTTTAACCATGCTCCTCATTTTTTCGTAGTAAACTTAAGTGTTGGAAGTCAA
>CM065720.1:80898171-80945671 GCA_033310375.1 Conus canariensis | reverse complement strand
ATTGACTAGATGACACGGGAAACGACTGAATGAAGCGCCAGCTGACAGCTCTTCAGTCGGCACTACCCAGGTAGGCAACCCGTTGTGTAAACGAGTGTGGATTGTAAAGCGCTTAGAGCTTGGTACCTGTCCGAGGATATGCGTTATATAAGTATTCACGATAATAATAATCATAATAATAATAATATCGAGTACTGACTGGATGATTTAAGCTCGACCTCCAAAACATATGAGACCACAGGAATCCAGCGACAAAACTGAACGGAGCATTCTAAAAACTCTTATCGTTGTAGATCGTCTGCTGATAGAATAACAACAACAACGACGACGACAACGATAAAACCGCTTGTATCAGGCATCCTGCTTTCTTGGTGGAGCACGTGACAAGCCTCGGGGACGCGCGCAGGGGGTGGATGTCGGAATCTGTCCGTTTCCAGATTCTCTGCTGCAGTGATGACCACACGTTAGTCAAGGAGTCACCGTGGAACAGAGGTAGAGTCACGTGGTACCGGTTCTGAGGCCGCGGATTGGATCGTCATCAGAGGCGTTTCTTAGTAGCGCTTGTTGGCTGTGGCCGTCAGCTGTCTAGAGAGGAGCGTGTTGTGGACTTGGACTTGCGGACTGGAACCTCTCAGTCGAGGTTTTTTTCTCCAATTAATGGATGAGGTCTGCGAAAGTTAGGCTCTGATTTTCCGACTAATACTGCAGATATGTCTCGTTCCCGGCTTACACCGAAATATAGTGTTAAACAAACAAAAAATGCATAAAGAACACCCGTCATGTTGTGTCAGCGTAGAATTGTACTCAACAATATTATCTTCATCGGTCGTTATCTTTTTATTTATTTTGTTTTAGACAATGTTCAAATTTCGTGGTCATTGATGCCGCGCTGAAGTGGAGAGCTCACTATTGATTTCTCCTCCACGTCCATGTCTGTAGTGGTTCAAAGGTTAACGTCTACGTCCATGTCTGTAGTGGTTCAAAGGTTAACGTCCACGTCCATGTCTGTAGTGGTTCACAGGTTAACGTCCACGTCCATGTCTGTAGTGGTTCAAAGGTTAACGTCCACGTCCATGTCTGTAGTGGTTCACAGGTTAACGTCCACGTCCATGTCTGTAGTGGTTCAAAGGTTAACGTCCACGTCCATGTCTGTAGTGGTTCAAAGGTAAACGTCCACGTCCATGTCTGTAGTGGTTCACAGGTTAACGTCCACGTCCATGTCTGTAGTGGTTCACAGGTTAACGTCCACGTCCATGTCTGTAGTGGTTCAAAGGTTAACATCCACGTCCATGTCTGTAGTGGTTCAAAGGTAAACGCCCACGTCCATGTCTGTAGTGGTTCAAAGGTCAACGTCTACGTCCATGTCTGTAGAGGTTGAAAGGTAAACATCCACGTCCATATCTGCAGTGGTTCACAGGTTAACATCCATGTCCATGTCTGCAGTGGTTCAAAGTTCACAGTCCACGTCCATGTCTGTAGTGGTTCAAAGTTCACAGTCCACGTCCATGTCTGTAGTGGTTCAAAGTTCACAGTCCACGTCTATGTCTGTAGTGGTTCAAAGGTCACAGTCCACGTCCAAGTCTGTAGTGGTTCAAAGGTCACAGTCCACGTCCATGTCTGTAGTGGTTCAAAGGTCACAGTCCACATCCATGTCTGTAGTGGTTCAAAGGTCACAGTCCACGTCCATGTCTGTAGTGGTTCAAAGGTCACAGTCCACGTCCATGTCTGTAGTGGTTCAAAGGTCACAGTCCACATCCATGTCTGTAGTGGTTCAAAGGTTACAGTCCACATCCATGTCTGTAGTGGTTCAAAGGTCACAGTCCACGTCCATGTCTGCAATGGTTCAAAGGTCACAGTTCAAAGCCCAGTGGCTGGAGGGGCAGTGAACTGCCAGAGGTTCGCCATGACTGGGGCACGGCATGATGACAGTTGGAGCCCATCGCTCTCCTTCAGATGCCCCGTGCACCTTTCCCTGAATTGAATCAGGTTCGCATTTCCCTCTAGGTGAACAGAGAAGGTTTCCAAGGGGGAGGAGAGGATCCCCCCCTCCTCCCCCCCCCCTCCCCCCCCGCCATGAGTGGTTCGAACTCGCGACCGTTAGTCCGCAGGCTTACACTTTAACCATGTGACTACGGGCCTCTTCGGTGTGTTCGTATTGAAGTTGTTGATGTCGGTAAACTCATGGGGATTACGGCTCGTGGTGCCCCCTGAATGAGCACGTGCGGTCACAAAAGCTTAGCCAGTAAGCCATGATTGTCAACAGAGGCCTTGATAGGAGGTGTCCCGCGTATAGTGGATCAGAACAGAGACCACTGAACACCACCAAGGACTCGGCAGCAGTGCAGAGTCTCCTCCGGACAGTGGCCTCGTGGCGGACTGCTGGGTGTTCATTAAGCGCTGACACTGTGACAGGGAGTACCTGTTTGGTGACGTCACATGTCAGGGGACCCGCACTGAGCCGTGTTAGAATAAAATTACGAAAAAGGCAGTTGATAAGACGGCAATGTAAAGAAATAAATGAAGAAAGTGATTTTTTTTTTTCAAATGAAATTTCCGCGGCTCTGTTTTGATCTGAGGACTGCTGTAAATGTTCTGTGTACGCACCAAAGAGCGTAGTTCAGAGGGTGAGAATATAGTCATCAGTGGTCCCAGCAACATTTGCGCACAGACCTCTTGTCTGTTAACAACAGAGCTGAACGTTGCTAGGACGCAAGTCTCACTACTCATTGAAGAGAACGGTTAGAAGTTAAAGGTAATGGCGACGTCAAAGCTCGGTTGTTGTTGCGGTTGTTGTTGTTTTGTTGTTAGTTTTTTGTTTTTTTTTTTCTGACCGTAAAGCTCTCAGAGCTTGGTCTTTCACCCTGCGTATAATCACTGTCAATAACAACGATACCTATCTTGCCATCACCAAAGCTGGTTAAAATCGGCTCGGTTGTTTTGGTGCCATCGTACCGACGGACGGACAGACAGACAGACAGACGGACAGACACACAGACAGACAGACAGACAGACAAACAGGCAGACAGGCAAAACAGACATGGAGAAAACCAACGTCTTTGGTCGAGGGAATGACTATAAATCTTAGTCACCTTAACATCCTTGGCGAGCTGTCAGCGAATGAGTGGACAGAGAAGCGAATGGAGAAATAACACCAAACAGGAATGGACAGTTCAGTTCAGTGGTATATTTAATGTCTTTTCATCGCCAGGTGATATTAGACATTTATTATCTAAAAAAAAACAACAACAAAAAACAAAACCTTCACACTCAAACTTATCATCCATGTTAGTACTTTCAAACCCACATGTGGTATATGCATATTTACATAAGTGAAATAATACCCAAGTGGTACACAAAATTGTTGATCTTTAACAGAAAAATTGCAACCTGTGACTGAAATAGCCATGGCAAGTTCCGCAACATGTGAATCATAGAAGGCAGTATTGACATGATCAAAGTTATTCATCTCAACACCTTTCTCCTGATAGAGCGAGGTCAACACCAACCATTCAAACAATAAATGATGCACAGAAGTGTTTTCTCTGCAGCCACAAGTAGTACCATGAGAATAGATATTTAGAGTTCCAAGTACCCAGCCTTGGTTTATGAATTTATCTAACGATGTGCCTTAGGCGCGATGGTAGAGTTGCCATTTTTTTTAAAACAATAATTCTGCTTATGTAAGATTGCTATTTGGTTCCATTCATTTCTCACGCAAAAATAGACCCAACGTCCCCCACACCGCTTCCTGACGGTCTGTGTTTCTCGTGGTGGTGTAGGTATGGAGATAAGGAGTGTCACCGGACCTTGAAGACATCTGCGCACCTGTTCCCCAGACAAACCCTGCTACCTGCTCAGCAGGGAAAAGAACTCCTGACGGTCGAAAACTAAGGGTTACAAGGACGATAAATGGAACGGAGAGAAGTAGGCACACACACTTAAAGAACAATCAATAACTATTGAAGGATGACACTCTGCCTCTGCCAGCCCCATTGAAGCTGGTCCAATAATTGCAATAAAAATCATCGAGCGCTGGTAATAAACGTCAAACATTTAATTGAGAGAAAAAAATGCAGGCCAATAAACCTTCCATCATTATACACTTGATTTAGTAGACAATAGAACTAAAAAGAAAATTGATGTTAAAGAATATAATACCATGAATAACATGCATCATATATATATACACATACATATGAAAACAGTTTACGAGTTAGATGAGGAAACCATTTTCATTTCTCTTGAAAACAAACCTATTTACATTGTCTGCTCCTAGACCTTTCTGCAGATCAAACTGGTCACGGACGCGTGCTTGACTATGTCGAAAATAGTTGAGATTTACGTTTTTATAGCGAAAGCTTTTAGAGACAAGTCTTGACTATGTCGGTGCTCTTGGCGTCAAATAGACACATCACAGTCCATAAGTCTGTGGTGTTCTCACCACCAAGGGTTCAAAAAAGAATCCAACAGCACCCCCAAAGCAGCCAGCGAAGTGTAGTGAATGAAACAAAACAAAAGTGTGGAGTGGAAAAAAGTTGTTGAAAAACTAGAAACATTATGCAAACAGTATAAAATGTAGGGGACAATCATTAGCCTATGCTTGAGGATCCATTCAAGGATGCAAGGGTGATAAAAAGATATGGAACAGTCTGAGTTGGTCAGCTCTGCTGTTCAATAAACCAAGCATTGTCAGCAGCTAAGAATTGTGCAGAACAACCTTTACTTGAATCTCCCAAGAGATGCAATCTCCCACTGATTGACCAAACAATATAATGCTGAATAATTAAGTAGTGGGGGAAAACAAGTGCTGGTTAACAATTCTTCCGTCATTACAGTAATGACTTGGCAAAGATTTGAACTAAAAAAAAAAAAAAAAAAAGGGGGGGGGGGGGGGGGGAGGGGGATGAAGATGAAGAAAATGAGAACATTAAATCAAGAAAAAATATATTATGAATATGTAACCCCCTCACTAGCTACATGAGGGAACCATCTTAATCCCTCTTGAAGGCAGATCTATTTATATTGCCTGCTCCTAGGCCATTCATCCGCTGGATCGGACTCATCAGGGAGACACGGCTGATTGTGTCTGTGCTCTTGGCGTGAAATAGAGACACATCACAGTCCATAATTCTGTGGTGTTCTCTCCACCAAGTGTTCAAAAAAGAATCCGACAGCACCCCCAAAGCAGCCAGCGAAGGGTAGTAAAATGAAACAAAACATTGAATATTATTACCATGATCTATTGATGAATAATATTGAAAGCTAAATGGAATATATTAAAAACTACAATGCAGGACAGTCTCGCCGGAAAGCGTTTCAACATTATATGAAGCTACCTGTTTGCCGATATTAAGAAAGAGTTCCAATTCAAGATGAAGGGAAAGTGCTTAAGTGGAACACTTGATTGAAATCGTTAAATGGGAAATGAATGTATAGAAATGCTGTTTTGAAGATGGATGTCTTTTTTTTTTCATTTCAGTTGAAACGAAAACGGTGTTCTAAATCTAACAAATGTGGACCAAAAAGCTATATTTGAATATGAACGAACGCGCGCGCGCGCGCGCGCGTGTGCGCGTGTTTGTGTGTGTGTGTGTGTGTGTGTGTGTGTGTGTGTGTGTGTGTGTGTGTGTGTGTGTGGTAGTTTCACAGAAGTGATGTTGTCAATGTGAACGAAAGAAGAAAAAGGGAAATGTGTAATCAAAGTGGCAGCGAAGTGGTCTGGTGAACTGGTCTGGTGAACTGGTCTGGTGAACTGGTCTGGTGAACTGGTCTGGTATAATACAGGAATGTATTGACATTTGTGACATATCCCCGCAATGTTAGAAATGCTGCTGAAATAAGGAAAGTAGAATGGAATTGATACATGAACGAGTACAACGATGTGACGTGAAATTGCATGAGCGTACAGAATTATGGAACAAAGCAAGGAAATAAAATATGTGAGAAACTGGATATTTTGTTTCTCTCTCTCTCTCTCTCTCCTCCTCCTCTCTCTCTCTCTCTCTCTCTCTCACTGGCTCTCTTTCTCTCCCTCTGCCTGTCTCTCTCTCTCTCTCTCTCTCTCTCTCTCTCTCTCTCTCTCTCTCTCTCTCTCTCCCTCTCATTTCCACATGCCTCTGAGAGGAGTTGAACTCACGACCTCACAAATGACGCTCGCCTTTGCACCACGGCGCATGGTCAACACAAAGAATGAAGAACGGGAGAATCAAACTGACCACCACCACTGTGTGCGCGCGCGCGCCCACACACACACACACACACACACACACACACCCCACTGTGCGCGTACACATGAGCACACACACACACCACACACACACACACCACACACACACACACACACACACACACACACACACAACCACATGCGCGCGCGCGCGCGTGCACACACACACACACACACACATAAAGAGAGAGATGAAGCTGCAGGTGCTCCCCACCACCAGCCCCAACCCGCCACATCTACCCTTACCTCCCTCCACTCCCTTACCTCCTCCCTCCCCGCCACCGTTATCACCGTGAGTGATAGGTCTTTGAAGTCACCGACGACAGCGAACATAAAGACGTAGACCGGGTGGACAGCCGTTTTCCTCTTCCCACTCCCACCTCCCCCTTCCCCAGCAATCCACCCTTATCTCCCACCACACCCACACCTCCTCCCACCCTCCCCCACTGCCCTCTTACAAAGAGGTGTTAGGCGTCTTTGAACCACCGTCAACGTTGGGAAGTCCTCCATTTTGTGATTTAATAAACGGAAACAGGTGCGCGCACGCGCACACAGACACACAGACAGACAGACAGACATATTGTGATATAGGCTAGTTAAGTTTTCTTGTTCACATACAGAAACTTCTTTTTTGCTTGAATACTTCCCAATTTTTTCTGTAAATCACACACACACAATAGTAATCCTTAAATTGTCATCCTTTCAAAATGTCTCATTCATAGACATATATGGTTGTAGCTTAGATGTATTGATGTATTGTTCTAGGAGACTCAAACATAAGAAATCAATTTACAACATGATAGATTTCATTACTATTTCTATCAGAATACCTGTTGGTACTGTATTGGAGAAAAAAAGTCTTAAATGTAAAGTTCGGTATTCTAATTCTTTTCCATGGTTGCTCTTTACATTACTGGCCAAAATTCGTTGCTGCTACTGATATACTACATACCAGTTGTACATTAACCAAAACAAGTATCAGTCCATGTACAGTGTAATACATTTGTAAAAGACCCACATTTCCCCTTCTCCCTACTCACATGTATGCGTGCAGGCACACATTGCACTAACAGACAAACAAATAAAACCAAATTCCTCTCTCTCTCACTCTCTCTCTTCTCTCTCTCTCTCGCATGCACACATACACACGCATACACACACACACACACACACACACACACACACACACACACACACACAAACCGTGCCCATGCACTTCTGCACACACACACACACACACAACACACACACACACACACACACACACACACACACGCACATATACACGCAGACACACACACACACACACACACACACACACACACACACATACATACATACATACGCGGGCGCGCGCTCGCGCACGCACACACACACACACACACACACACACACACACACACACACACACACACACACACACACGTGCGTGCTAAGATGTGCGCACACACATGCATGCGTGCGCGCACACACACACACACATGCGCACGCGCACACACATGGGCCCGTGCCCACACATCCATATACACACATGTGTACATTCACTTCACCCTTGTACATAAAAAAAGACACAACCAATGTTAGGTATGCACTCAAGATCTGACCAGCGCATATGTAACTACAAAATCCCAGTAGAAACAAAAAAAAAAAACTCGATTTAGGCCATCCCTTTTGTTAAAAAGAGACACCTTCCATGTACCTACAAAGTCCAGTACATCAAAAAACGATGTTCTTTTCATTACATTATGAGGAAATGCTTTCTGTACAAACTTTTCCCCAAACCTGGTACTTTGAGACACTGGTTTCTGGTCGTCTTAGCTCATGGCGCTTTAAGCTTGTAAAAACCAAGCATCATCAGTCACTTTGTTCTTGTCTCCACTGGTGGAAATGCTTTCAGTGCGGTTTTGGCAAAACCTCGTATCTTTGAGATACTGGCTTCTGGTTGTCCTTGGTCATGGCACTTTCAGCTGTCGAAAACTAAGCATCTTATGTATGTTTTGAATTTCATTGTTTACACTTAGCACAAGAGATAAATGCAAGTTCAAGAAAATGCTTTCAGCAGAAATGATATTTATTTACTTTGTGTAAAAGTTTTGAGGTGCTTACTTAATTTGTTTTCATGCTACAGTCGCTGAAAGTTCAAAAATCGTACCCTGTAAACTATATCAGAAAATTGAGATGCTTGGTTCTGGCAGTCAATTCTCAAATGTTTGGAAAGGGACCTTCTTCAAACTCATTCTAAAGTCAATGGGAGTGAAATGTTACGCCCTGTCATGTGATATCATTTCTTCCTCTTCCTCATCGAAGTCTTTTGCTCAGTACCTCAGAATGGCGTTGAATTACAAATGGTGACAATTCTAAGACTATTAGGCCTCCTGGCGTTTTAAGGTGTCATTTATATGATGTTTTAACGTTGATATGAGTGACATAACTAAATGAGACAATTTCTTAACAACAGCTTGAATCATTGATACAGCATAGGAATGCATTTCGAACGATTGCCCAGGTTTTTTTTTAAAACTGGTCTAGATTCACTGCAAGCTTGAGACAGGCTGAAACAATGTTTCCAGAACTGCCGGTTGGAAAGCCATCTGATGGTTAGTTCTGCTGTTCTTGATGAGACTCGTTTTCATGTTACAGGATCACAGCATGGTGTGACGGGGAGTTGTCCGAGGACTGGTACTTACTGTACAATGGAACCATAGCGTTTGGTTTCTGTATTATTTTGTCCGTCGGTTTCTCTTCGGTTTTGACATCTAATCTGGTTTTAGTCCGGTTTCGATAGCTATGAACTAGCTCAGTCGGGCCAGCCGCCGTGGCGAAGTGGTTAACGTCGCGGACTCCGGCTTGGGAGGTCGTGAGTTCGATTCCCATCAGAACTTTGGGGGATTTTTCTGCCCCGACTGGCTCCTACCCATAGCTGAGTTTGCTACGGGCTCAGTTTGGAAAACTGGGACCACACAGTCGAGTTTCATCCACTTAATAGATGCATCAATGAGAGTGTTGCTCAAATTTCCCGAACAACACTGCAGGTGTCTGTATCTCTCGGGCCTGATCGAGGCCGGGATCTGTAATGAAAGAAAGCGTAGAGTATAGCCCTGACATGCAGTCTAAAATCGGAATGGAAATCCGTAGCATCATCTTCATCATCCTCATTCTCATCAATCAGCATACAAAAGTCTCAAATTATGTGGCCCTTCATGCTCTGCTCTCATGGTGACCTCAGTTTCGATATCCTCTCCATGTCTGTGGCCTGGTTTGATTCTGTCGGGGTCACCGGTATCGACAAGTCCATGGGGGCTGTCATTGGACGGACGTGGTGGCGCCCTCCGGAGGGAGAGGTCACTCACGCCGGCTCCGCGACTAAGCAATTATTGTCGTCAGTAGGGGCTTAGTAGGTGGTGTCCTACGTATGTTGGATCAGAACAGGCGCTACTGAACACCACCTAAGTGACTCGGTAGCAGTGCTGTGTCTCCACCGGTGGGTTGCCTCTTGACGACTTGACATTGACAGCTCTCCCTGTGGATTGCCGGTGCCGGGGCTGCGGAGGGCTGGGACAGGCTGTGACTGTGGACGGGCTGTGGCTGTGGACGGGTTGTCGGACTGACCGAGCTGTGGCTGTGGACGGGTTATCGGAATGACCGAGCTGTGGCTGTGGACGGGTTGTCGGACTGACCGAGCTGTGGCTGTGGACGGGTTGTCGGAATGAGCGGCGTGGGTGCACTGTCACTGATAACAAGTCACACGACGTAAAAACCATCAACCAACCTTATCCCGGGAAACCGGCACACAAGACACATGACATAAAAACCATCAACTAACTGTTCCCCGGGAAACCGGCACACAAGGCACATGACGTTAAAACTATCAACCAACTGTTCCCCGGGGAAACCGGCACACAAGTCACAGGACGTAATAACCATCAACCACCTGTCCCCCCATCCTACCCTCACTCACACCACGCATCCCATCCCGGGGAAACTGGCACAAAAGACATATGACGTTAAAACCACCAACAAACTGTTCCCCAGGAAACTGGCACAAAAGACACACGACGTAAAAACCGTCAACCAACTGTACCCTGGGAAACTGGCACAAAAACACATGACGTTAAAAACCATCAACCAACTGTACCCTGGGGAAACTGGCACAAAAACACATGACGTTAAAACCATCAACCAACTGTACCCTGGGGAAACTGGCACAAAACACATGACGTTAAAACCATCAACCAACTGTACCCTGGGGAAACTGGCACAAAAACACATGACGTTAAAACCATCAACCAACTGTACCCTGGGGAAACTGGCACAAAAACACATGACGTTAAAACCATCAACCAACTGTACCCTGGGGAAACTGGCACAAAAACACATGACGTTAAAACCATCAACCAACTGTACCCCTGGGGAAACTGGCACAAAAGACACACGACGTAAAACCATCAACCAACTGTACCCTGGGGAAACTGGCACAAAAACACATGACGTTAAAACCATAACCAACTGTACCCTGGGGAAACTGGCACAAAAACACATGACGTTAAAACCATCAAACAACTGTACCCTGGGGAAACTGGCACAAAAGACACACGACGTAAAAACCGTCAACCAACTGTACCCTGGGGAAACTGGCGCAAAAGACACACGACGTAAAAACCGTCAACCAACTGTACCCTGGGGAAACTGGCACAAAAACACACGACGTAAAACCGTCAACCAACTGTACCCGGGGAAACTGGCACAAAAGACACACGACGTAAAAACCGTCAACCAACTGTACCCTGGGGAAACTGGCACAAAAGACACACGACGTAAAAAACCGTCAACCAACTGTACCCTGGGGAAACTGGCACAAAAGACACACGACGTAAAAACCGTCAACCAACTGTACCCTGGGGAAACTGGCACAAAAGACACACGACGTAAAACCGTCAACCAACTGTACCCTGGGGAAACTGGCGCAAAAGACACACGACGTAAAAACCGTCAACCAACTGTACCCTGGGGAAACTGGCGCAAAAGACACATGACGTTAAAACCATCAACCAACTGTATTCTGGGGAAACTGGCACAAAGACACACGACGTTAAAACCATCAACCAACTGTACCCTGGGGAAACTGGCACAAAGACACACGACGTTAAAACCATCAACCAACTGTACCCTGGGGAAACTGGCGCAAAAGACACATGACGTAAAAACCATCAAACAACTGTACCCGGGGAAACTGGCACAAAAACACATGACGTTAAAACCATCAACCAACTGTACCCCGGGGAAACTGGCACAAAGACACATCGACGTAAAAACCGTCAACCAACTGTACCCCGGGGAAACTGGCACAAAAACACATGACGTTAAAACCATCAACCAACTGTACCCCGGTGAAACTGGCACAAAAACACATGACGTTTAAAACCATCAACCAACTGTACCCTGGGGAAACTGGCACAAAAGACACATGACGTTTAAAACCATCAACCAACTGTACCCTGGGGAAACTGGCACAAAAGACACATGACGTTAAAACCATCAACCAACTGTTCCCCAGGAAACTGGCACAAAAGACACATGACGTTAAAACCATCAACCAACTGTACCCTGGGGAAACTGGCACAAAAACACATGACGTTAAAACCATCAACCAACTGTACCCTGGGGAAACTGGCACAAAAGACACATGACGTTAAAACCATTAACCAACTGTACCCCGTGGAAATTGGCACAAAAGACATATGACATTAAAACCGTCAACCAACTGTACCCCGGGGAAACTGGCACAAAAGACACATGACGTAAAAAACATTGACCATGTGTACCATTTGGAAAGTGTTACACAAGTCACAGTACGTAAAAAGCGGGTACTTTGTAATATTGAACCCGGCGCTTTAGTGATGTACCTTACATAATTCTTTCTATCGTTATATTATTTTCAAATGCTGACCGATGAGAATGAGGATGATGAAGATGATGCTACGGATTTCCATTTCGGTCTGAGACTGCATGACAGGGCTGTACTCTACGCTTCCTTTCATAATATATCCCGGCGTCAACCAGGCCCGAGTGATACAGACACCTGCAGTGTTGGTCAAGAAAATTTGAGCAACACTCTCAGAGACGCATCCATTAAGTGGATGAAACTCGACTGTGTGTTCCCAGTCTTCCCAACTGAGCCCATAGCAAACTCAACTCTGGGTAGGAGCCGGTCGGGGCAGAGAAATCCCACATGACTCTGATGGAAATCGAACCCGCGACCTCCCACCCGGAGCCCACGACACTAACCACTTTGCCACGGCGGCTGGTAATGTTGTATATATTGAGTACTTCTTCAAAAGGGGACAAAGCCTATAAAGGAATGAAGCAACTCTCTCTCTCTCTCTCTCTCTCTCTCTCTCTCAAACCGAGGTATTTAAAAGATATAACGAATTTCAAAGGAGACGGCGAGACTTTTTAGTTTTGATTGTTAATGCATTGCGAATTCTTGAAGGTGCGTGGTTCTGGATGGTCGGTATTCACGCTCGTGGTGCTTGGAATAGTAGCATTGTTTTAATTCATGATGGTTGTGTATTTACTGTTCACGTTATTTGCTTTTTGCTTTGCACCCCCCATGTTATCAAGGCTGTATGGCTAATGACATTAAACATGTTAAGTATTCAGTGCTCCCTCTCCCTCTCTCTCTCTCTCTCTCTCTTCTCTCTCTCTCAACAGAAAAAACTAGCTGTTCTGTTTCAGGAGAACTCCATTCAAGGGTATGGTGCCTCAGCTGTGGTTGCCCTCTGCAGATAGAGTCAGTGTCACGAAGTTACTGAAGACTGTCACTAAAAAAGAAAGAGATCTTCCGTGGAAAACAAAGAACAAACAAAATGACAGCATGTAACTTTCATTCACAACAATTGAAATGCAATAGTTAAAAACTGAAAGTCTTTGATTGCGTATACAACTAAGTCATTCCGCTTGATATATATATATATTATTATTTTTAATTATTGCTTTTTGCTTTGCACTCCCTATGTTATCAAGGCTAATATAATATATATATATATATATATATATATATATATATATTATATATATATATATCAGCCCCCTCTCCCACCACTATTCAACACCCGATTGTACCAAAAATGTTAAAAGACAGAGAAAAAGAAAAAAGAAAAATTCAATTAACGTACACACGCACGCATGCACACACACATGCGTGCGCGCCCGCACGCTAACACACACACACACTCACACACAGCACACACACACACACACACACACACACACACACACACACACACACACACACAAACAAAAACGCACACACACGCACACGTACGCACACGCGCACACATACACACACATGCGCGCGCGCACGCACACACACACACACACACACACACACACACACACACACACACACACACACACAAGAGGACTATATTGGCTAATAGCACAGCATGGACAGTTTCGTGTCCAGCCGACACAGCCTGCGGTGCATCGTGGCCAGGGTAGAACAGAAGAACTGACCTGTGATACTGCATTGGGAACGGAAAAAGAAAAGGATTGGAAAGAATTCCTACAACAAAACCAATAATGAACATGAACCAAATTAATTGATTAGGAACCAAATTAATTGATTAGTTCATCAATCAATCGATTAACCAATCAATTAATCAATCAATTAATCGATCGATTAATTGATTGATTGATCGATTTATTAAAAAGGGACGACAGTAAAGGAACATTTTAAGACAAATGATAGCCCATACAGTAGGTGATGTCACCAGACTGTAACGAAACAGACGGCGTGTTGTGAAATGGACAGGTTAAAGAACCACTAAAGGCCGAAAACCAGGGAACACCAGTAGATTGATAGTGACCAACAAACATAGCAACAAACAAACAAACAAACAAAAAAAAAGATAATCACACGATTTCTAGAAAGTGGGATCATAACAAATCATGACAGATCACCACCACCACCACTACCATTCTCCCACTCCATTCTTTTCACTTTCCCTTACTTCGTACTCGAACGGTAGAGGGCTGGGGGGCGTGGGCGGGGAGGGAGGAGGGGGGGGGGCGGGAGATAGGGAAGAGGAACGGCTCACTCGTCACGCACCATTGATCGTCTCGTCCTGTGAGAAAGAAGTCGCGAGAATGAAGGGAGGATGGGGACGGGGCGGTGGGGGGTGGGGAGGAGGGAGGGGGGGGGGGATTATGTAGTGGTGAGAGTATTCAACTAATTAAGTCCCTGGACTGAGAGCGACCCCCTCAAGGTGTGCAGGTGGACAAGAGAGTGGCAAAACGGTTTGAAGTAGGTCGAAGAAGATTGCTTGACAGGCTTCAACGCCGTCAGTTCAGCCGTGCTCACTATCGTTCCCACCGTTCAGATGACCGATGGCAATCGTCGCCTTCGTGTCAGTATCTTAGTCAAGAGGGAGAGTGGTGTACAGTGTAAACAAATGCATGATAGGCCACTTAGAGGGAGGGTAGGTTCTCACAGTTCGAAGTAGCGTAAGCACGTGTGCATGGTAGCCTTGTCCTATCTTATCATTGTGATGTTTGACAGCTCAGTGGTGTATAGCCTGAAGAGGACTTTTTTTGTTTTACCTATGGGAGCGTAGTAGCGTCAGAAGACTATAACTACTGCTTTAAATCTTGAATAAATGTTAGCAAACCGCCCAAAAAAACGTGGACAAACGAATCACAAGACAAAACACGACGCGTTTCGACCTCTTAGGTCTTCTTCAGGCGAGATACAGAACAGTTATTACAACGAAAATGAACGAGCAATCACTTAGTTTCTGTCTCTTCAGGCAAGATAGGCGTTGAATACAAACGGGGCTGTCAGAAGGGAGATAATGTGTGAGTCAAGGTAGCAATCATGATATTTTTAGTACTTATAGGAATACTAATAATGGAAATGATGATGATCAAAATATTGAAAAAAAAAATGACAGGATTACTACCACGTTTGGTGATAATTTGTTATGGCAATAGCAGTTGTAGTATGGGGGAAAGGAGAGTGGGTTAGAGGATTCTTAAACAGCATGGTTGCCGTGGCAACAGTCTTAGCGGCGGTGGCGATAGTGATGTTAATGATAGTGATGGTAATATAAAAACTAACAATCGTATTAATGATGATAATGCTAACAACTGTAGTGAAAATAATGGTAATAATGGTACTGATAATAAAAGCATGATACAGAAATATATTTGAAAAATATATATAATGATAAATAAATTTTTAAAAGGGATAAAAATAATAGTAATAATGATGATGACAATAATAATGATAATGCTAATAATAATAACAACAACAACATAATAATAATAATGATGATAATAATAATGATAATAGAATGAATACATTTTGAAAACTATAACTATCAATAATAGTAATGATAATAATAGTACTAATACTATAACGAGGGGGGGGGTGGGGGGGGGGGGGGGGGAGGGGAGGAGAGGGAGGGCAGGACAGGAAAAACAAGGTATAAATTACGGGAAGGATGGAAATCTAATAGGTACATTATACAAATAATAAAGGTATTAAGTAGCATTGGTAACAAAAATTAGGTGGAAAGGAGTTGAAACGCTCAATGAATAACAGGGTGAACAAATACGCGCATGATTGGTGACAATGGGTCACCCCCCCCCCCCCCCCCTCTCCTCAATTTTCCCCCTACCAGGGCTCAACCCACGCTTGCGTTACACTCTGCCTGATGAAGGCGTTTGAGCCAATCAGAGGCTTCGATAGATGGTGTGCCTTTTGGTTAAGGCGTAAGGTGACTGTACACTTGGGACAGGTAGCGCCATTCTCAGTTTGCTCTCCGTACTGACCGGACTGGATTGGAGTTGTGTGTAGCTGGTGCCACCTTTTTTCGAGTCACAGTGTTCAGGCCTTCTCACAGTGTTTCTTGCCGTCTCACAGACAGTGGTTCTTGTCGTATTGGACTTGGTGTGCTTCTGCTGGCGTTGTGACACAAGAACACGGTGCATCTGGTGAAGCCTGGGTTTACTTTCTTTCCTGTTGCTGCCGATTTGAGTTTCTGTGAGGTTAGTCTTTTTTTTTTCCCATCTTGTGAGACACTTTATCTTATGAAGTTATAGCTGATGTTAGATTTCCCGTCAGAAAACTGTAAGGCAAATGTTCTAGGGTAAAGGCTTCCTTATGTTTGGATTTCATTGATTAGCTCTCTCTCTCTCTCTCTCTCTCTCTCTCTCTCTCTCTCTCCTCTCTCTCCAGTTTACAGTGAAATGTTAGCTGATGATACAGCTTTGACACAAGTAATTTTGACGCCCAACAGGTTTGCAGTGACATCCAAGGAACCATCAGTCTTTTGGTTAAAAGGACACAGTTTAATCACACGGCTCTCCATCCTCAAAAAAACACAAAAAAAAACAAAAAAAAAACCCCCATACATATATATATATATATATAATGACGATTACTACTAGACAGAAACGTCAAAATTTAAGCCAAAATCTACCAGTACTTTGCATTACTAATGGGAAAAAATCGAAGAAGTATCCAGTTATAAAGTCTTAGGAATAGCAATAGATAATAATCTGACTTGGTCAAAACACTTAGAGCTTTTATCTAGAAATGTGGCAAGAAAACTTCATCCACTAAAAAGGGTTAAGAACTTCTTAAATTTGTAAGATAGAAAATTATTTTTTCACTCTTATATTCAGCCTGTTGTTGACTATGCCTCAACACTTTTGAACTCGGCTAGCAATAATTTACTCAAACCGCTGATTAGCATTTACAAAAGAGCTGTCAAAGTAACGATAGGTAAACCATCCTCACTGGTAGATTCAGACTATAAGCAAGCAGGCATCTCCCATTTAAAGCCAAACTTCTATGAAATAAGGGACTCTTTATGCATGACAGTCCATGAAAATGCTCCACTGTCTCTACAAAAATATATCCACTTTCATCGACATTCACACGAAATGAACCCCACCTTTGCAATGATTAATTTATAGAAATCTAGTTTGACGTAGGCCTATTGTGGCGGAGGCAGTGGAACTATATTCCTCAAGAACTTGAAAATGAATCAAACGTTTAAAAAATCAAATCTAAGCTTAATTTTTGAAAGTATCTGATAAATATATCAGATTTGACTCCAATATACCCTGAAATATCTTGATAATTCTCGATTCAGATTTAGTTTCTACGCTAATTGCATTGATCATCCTGTGTCATTAATGTGTTTTTCACAGTATTTTGCGGGTGTGTTTATCCATGTCAGCTTTATTGTCTTTCTCTCCCTTTATCTCTGCCTATCTATCGCCAGTCGGTCGGTCTGTCGGTCACTCTCTCTCTCGCTCTCTCTCCATCCCCACCCCCACCCCACCCCTCTCGCCCTTATAGTTTTCTTATTGTGGTTATTATTTTGTTTATTGGTTTCCTTTTCGTTTTTCTTTTTTTTTTTTTCTTTTTTTTTTTTTTTAGACAAAGTTCTCACGCAGTTAATTGTTGCTTTTTTTCATGTACATTGTTTGATTTGCTTCTTACTATATAGATACAGTTTTTTTTTCTTGCCTAGAGGGCTGGATGTAAGAATAGTCATACTTAGTCCACTACTCTTAAAATAAAATTAATGTGTTCGTTCATTCTCTCTCTCTCTCTCTCTCTCTCTCTCTCTCTCTCTCTCTGCCATCTGTCGTGCTCTAAACAGTCGTTTCTGTGGATGTCTGTGCCATTGCCATTGCAAAATTATCATTGCGCACATTTTTAGAGGGATTTCACGATCATAACCACCATTTAAGGGACTTGGTCAAATAACAGCTTGTGTTGGTAAACAATTCATTATCTGTGTAGATAATTCATTTTACTTGTATAAAATGTTTTATTCGTGCAAAAGATGTTTATACAACCAGCAGAACCCGTATGTGTACAAAAACATTTTTTGTCTATTCCTGCATTTTGTATAAACAAAACATTATATCCAGATAATACCATGTATTCCTAACTGAAACGAATACTATCTACGTAGGTAAACCACGACCAGACTGGTTTACCCTAAATCTGTTTTCGGTGTACTTTACAATTCTTCTTCCTCGTTCGCCATCCTGTTATTTACAATGAAAATGAGCGTATTTTCTGCAAAGAGAGTGTACAAAATTCCAAATCTCTGTAAAATCAGGAGGGAGAGGGGACTGTCCTCCATTTTGTTTTCACCCGCCATTACAGTGTAAATGCTTCTTGCCAGTAGGCCTGTTAACCACCCGATCTTGCACTGACTACAATAAAACAGGCGCTTTTCAGTACAAATTACTTTAAAACCTGATTCGTTTGCATACTTTGACGCACCCTCATGATCTCTCCCCGGTTTTTCGATGTTGTAGGGCATGTCGTCGAAAAAACGCACGCTGCAACACGCGATTAAGCGCGCAGAAGTCACCAAGAGTTGTCGCTCTTTGGTCACAGCCTCCGGCCGCTGTCCACGAGTTCAATTACTGCTTGAGAAACTATTGTTTCCGGCATTTTTCTTTTTGTTTTAATTTTTTTTTTTTTTACGTATTTGTTTTTAGTTCATCATATTAGTCGTATTTTCGCCAAGCGTGTACAAAATACGGCGAAAACGTATGGGTAAACAAGTCTGCTTCGACTTTTCGTGTATATAATGCATTGTGTGCACAAAGGCTCTGTCCAGTCAACAGTTTTGTGCGGTCGTCCTGTCTGGCGGGCCTCTTGCGCGATGTTCACTGGTGTATAAGCCTTCTGATGGGCCGCCATGTTAGAAAATAATAGGTGTTTTACTTCACAAAGGGATTCAGCTATTCGTGCTTCAGTTAAAAGCGAATTCCGAGGTAGTTCAGAAGTTCACTGGCCTATGACCTGACAAAAGGATTCACCAATTCGTACTTCTGTTTAACCTCGAATTCCGCTGTAGTTAAAAAATTTACAGGCCTATGACTTCCCACAAAGGGATTCAACTATTTGTGTCCATTTAAACAGCGAATGCCGATGTCACTTGTCATATTGATCAATGATCCAATGTTGATTACGTAAGGAAGTTACGAAGCACTTTACTAAAGTGTTAGATTTGTACAACTAGTTGCCTGGAAGAAAAAAAAAATAACCTTCAGTTGTCATGGCAAGGGCGGTCTTACCTCGGGGATGAACTGTAGGCTAAGCCTGCACGATCCACACTAACACCGCAGTGGCCGGCGCTATGGCGTCTTGCACAACTAGTGATTGTTGATAAATCTCTCTCTCTCTCTCTCTCTCTCTCTCTCTCAAATATATATATATATATAATGCATATGTATGCATGTATGTATATGAGATTATTCATAAATTTATATGTCAATTATTTACTCTGCTCTTCATACGTGGTTTACAGATGTGATGATTTCTTCGCATAACTAATTCATTCCATGTGCAGACCAATCATTATTTACGTACAAAATGGTCTGTTCTGTAAGTGATGTATTCTGAAATATTTGCAGGACCAAGTCAGTTATAGACAGAATGAAGCTGGTGGGTGATCATAACTCTCCTCTCCTCTCTCTACTTACTTACCACACACACACACACACACACACACACACACACACACACACACTGCCTCGCGCCCACACACATACACGCAAGTACGCACGCACACCCCCCCCCCCCCCCACAACACACACACACACGCTCGCGCACACACTACCCGAGCCTCCCCCCACCGCCACACACACACACACACACACACACACACACACACACACACATGTGTGTGTGTGTGTTTGTGTGTATGGGGGCACTTTGAGAGGGACGGGGCGAAGCAAGGGAAAAGTGCCTGTGTGTGCATGCGTGTCTGAGAGAGGGAGATAACCCTTGATCGTTTGCCAGCTTCGTTCTGCATTCTTTACAGACATGACCATTTCATACATGAATAATGATTTATTTACAATAAATATAATCAGTTGTATAAGTAAATCATTAAATGTGTGAATATATGTTTACAGAAAGGTGCAGTTTAGTAAATCATTTGTTCACACAATTAATTCTCATGCTTTTGGAGAACAATCCATAATTGCCAAAGCGATTAAAAACATCTTTAAGGATACCGTATTCATTTCAGCGAAGAATGTATTTATAGACAGGTATAGTTGTTTATACAGAAAAAAAGGCTTATGTACACATACGATGAATTGGCTTTATTGATGAAGTAAATAACAATTAGCCTATAAGCGCATATGAACATTCCACACACAAAATGGTTTGTTTGTATGTTGACTGTTTACCTGGATAAGTTTTGATTGAGCCAGTCCCCTTGACCAATGGTATCAATATCAGTGAAATTCGCCCAGTTTTCTGGGAAAACCATCCAACTCTACGGAATGAGCGGCCAAACACTACGAGATATGCGGTGTGCAGTGAAATTTCCCCCTCAAAGAAATGTATCCGTAGCGTCACACACACACACACACACACACACCACACACACACACACACGCTGGCCGTCCCGTTGCTACGTCTTTCGTCCTCCCCCCCCCCCCACACACACACCTTACCCCCTTCCCCTCTCCACTCTTCAACCTGACGTTGCGCAGCCACGGCATGAATGGAGAGGGGGTGGTGAGCAGGGGACAGCAGTGGAGTGGATGGTGTGTGAATGGGCCCGGCGTACGGTCCATTCAGGTCAACATAGCCGTTCAAAGTCGGGCCGGCTGGCACGCGCCACACACCACCTGTAGAACTGGGCACACGCCACAATTAGGATTTTGTACTAAAGCACTATCCAATCCATGTGTTTTAAGGCCTTTGAGCCAGAATTTAATATTAAACTGATAATTGATTAAAAAGAGCAACTCACAACCAATTATGTCCCTTGTTTAAGGCGATTTTTACCGATGAAATCACAATCTTCAAATACATGACCTTCCCCTTAGTTGACGGCACAGTTCAGGCCTTTGCATTCACCCGTGACCCTATCTTTGGGCCAGTTTGAAGCGCCCAAATAGTCCCATTCCTTTAAATTTATTCTGTCTGTTTGGAACCACCTAGCTTGTACCTCGAGGGCCATATGACAGAAAATAAGGAGAATCAAGTTTCAGACACAATAAAAACTCTCAAAGCAATCTAATTGCACCAGTATAGACCGCCGGGAATTGGCTGCCTTATGAATTCACAATCCCGAGATGTTGATAATTCGAATCTCGCTGGTGCCTCCCTTTCAACTTGGCGTATTCGCTGCTGTAGGATCTGTGTTTCAGACACAATGAAAATTCTCAAAGCAATCCAATTGCGTCAGTATATAAATACTCGACTCCTTGACCAAGGCCTTGGCGCATTACTTGTTGGTGTGCAGCCATTTTTAGTTTTAACCACCATATGATCCATTTAGGATTGGTGAGGCGTAGCTATAATTTGATCAGAAAATTGCCAAATTGATAAAAGATCAGATGAACAACCGCCAGCAATCATGTCACTTGTTTTTAGGGATTTCTACCTTTGAAATCATGCACAATCTGCAAATGCCTAACTACCCCTTGCCTCATGACGTCACATGTCAGGCCTTCGCACTCAGCCGTGACCCTGTCTTTGCGCCAGGTGGTGTCCCCCAAATAGTCCCATACCTTTCATTTTAACCCGTCTCCTTGGAACCACCAGGAATGAACCCTAATGGGCACACGAAATAAAAGAAGGGGAATCGGCTTTCAGACACGATGAACTATTTTCAAAACAATCTAACTGTGCCTGTCTATAAACATAGGACTTTTCAGCAAATTAATTGTTGGGTGCAGCCAGCAGGTTTTCCGTGCCATTTTGTGTGTTGGGGGAAGGTTGATTTGAAAGGTGCCCCTTCACTACTAAAAAAATCAGAGCGACATTTTGGCAGTTATTTGTAAAGAAAAGCGTATATATATATATATATTATATATATATATTATATATATTATATATATGCAGATAGCGAAGACACACACACTTTTATTTGATGAGAACCGACCAGAGTCCTTCTAATTAGTTAGAACCCTTCTAATTGATGAGAGCCCCTCTACGTGATGAGAAGCCTTCTAACCGACCAGAGTCCTTCAAATTAGTTAGAACCCTTCTAATCGATGAGAGCCCCTCTACATGATGAGAAGCCTTCTAACCGACGAGAGCCATTTTAATTAGTTAGAACCCTTCTAATTGATGAGAGACCCTCTACATGATGATAAGCCCTCTAACCGACGAGAGCCATTTTAATTAGTTAGAACCCTTCTAATTGATGAGAGACCCTCTACATGATGATAAGCCTTCTAACCGACCAAAGTGCTTCTAATTAGCTAGAACCCTACTAATTGAGGAGAGCCCCTATACAACCCCTATACAAGCCCCTATACAAGCCTAGCCCCTATATAACCGACGAGAGCCATTTTAATTAGTTAGAGCCTTTGTGATTGATAGGAACCCATTATGAGAGCCTTTGTGATTGATAAGAACCCATTATGAGAGCCTTTGTGATTGATAAGAACCATTATGAGAGCCTTTGTGGTTGATAGGAACCCATTATGAGAGCCTCTGTGGTTGATGTTTTTGTCGATTCTGTCCTCAGGATGCTAGCCAGGCGTTCCGTGGTGTTCAACGTGATGGTGGATGAGGTGTACTACCGTCGGATTCCCTCCTATGACCGCCTCCCCAGTGATGGGGTGCACTGCCCGCTGGGTGAGTGGACTTTGAAAGTGTGTGTGTGGGGGGAGGGGGGGGGGGTTGCGGACAGTTGTACGTTTTATCGACACTATTGTAGAGAGAGAGAGAGAGAGAGAGAGAGAGAGAGACGGACGTGATCGTTTCCATGGTGTGTGTGTATGTGTGTCTGGGTGTTTGCTTCTCTCTCTCTCTCTCTCTCTCTCTCTCTCTCTCTGGGGGTCACGTGACGTGAAGCGTAGCGAAAGAGCGCATATCGGAAGAGCTGCAGTAAATTCGCTGATTTCATCGTCAACATGCCAGTTACTGGACTGCCAGCGACTGTGGAGAAGACCCTGAGTGCCCTGCTGACGGACAGCACGGTGAGCAGCTGGAAAGTGGCGGGAGAAGGAGACAGCACAGTGGTTGTGCTACGTCTCAAGCCTGCCAGCTCGCCAGTGTCAATAAACATGGCGGACCCTGTTCTGAATCGGAATACAAGGGTGCAATATTATAGAAGAAAGCCACCAAGTCAGATTCGACGTGACCGGGAAAGGGCCAGACAGCAACAGTCAGGCAAGTACGAAGCGGGATCACGACCTCGATACGGTACGCCCACTGGATGCGCCGTTCTTACCTGACACACAGTCGGAAATATCAGATACACAGGAGTACGTTTTGTCAACACGGCCGAACCGGAATGACAGCGACCAAGACGAGGACGAAGCGCCGTCTGATATGTTTCAAGTGAACGAGGCCAACGAAACTTCAGGCATGATTGACTGTGTCAGTTCTATCATTCCACAACTTGAGACGGACATCGAGCCGATGATAGATAGTTCTGTTGGTAGTTTCAGTACCAGTGTCGTCAAAAGCTATGTCGCTACCCTCACAGACAGGTCTGTACAAAAACGACTGAGGGACAAGGACAGAAATACATCCTTCCGAAAAGTGACAGTCCAGCGATCGACCGACACTGATGTGCTCATGTGCGAATCAGACGATCTAGTTCTGGAATTTACCTGTGCGGCTATCTCTGATGACAGCAAATGTGTCTTCTGGTATGTGAAGCAGGACGACAAAAACATGCTGACAGAAGAACGTGCTAAACTTGCCAGTCTCCGTAAAGGGAAACGTGTTGTCAGTACACAACACGCCGAGATCCAAGCACGTGCGGCACGGGAGATGGAGACGCTGCACGACCTGATCCAATTCTACCTGGGATGACGGCCCGTGTTCACGAGACTCGTATGACGGACCGGTTACTGTGAGACAGATGCCAAGAGGGGAAAAAAAATTGTTTGCCATGGTTTCCATGTCGGACTTTCCGCGATGCCTTGTTAAATTGTTTTGTTGTGTTATTGTTCATCGCGCCGTCTTGCTTATGAAGCTGTACCGCTTTATAGCAATAAATCATATCTCTCTCTCTCTCTCTCTCTCTCTCTCTCTCTCTCTCTCTCTCTCTCTCTCTCTCTGTGTCTCTCTCTCTGTCTGTCAGTCAATGTTTCTTTCTTCTTGCGTCTGTCTGTCGTCTGTTTGTCTCTTTCTCTCTCTCTCTTCCGCTCGTCTCTGTTCTCAGTCTTTTCTTCTTTTTCTTTTTCTTCTTTTTCTTCTTCTTCTCTCTCTCTCTCTCTCTCTCCTTTTGTTCTTCACTGATCTCTCTTTTTCTCTGCTCTGTCTCTGTTTATTATTATTTTTTTTCTCTCTCTCCGTCTCTCTAACCATCTCATTCCCCCCCCCCCCCCCTCTCGTTCCTCCTGCTTCTGCCTCTTTCCTATTCTCATTGTTTATCTTTCTCCCTCCTACCCTCCTTCTCTCTCTCTCTCTCTCTCTCCAGTGACCTCAGCCTTGCTCTCGCTGTAACTCATTCTCTCTCTCTCATTCTCTCACTCTCTCTCTCTCTCTCACACACACACACACACACACACACACACACACACACACACACACACACACTGTGCAAAGAACATTTGTAAATGATTCGTTTCTGAATGGGGAACTAGTGAAGACAATGAAGAAGAGAAGCAATGTGAAGATGAATCTGGCTGCATTATTCTGCACGTTCTGTGATGAAGAAGAGGTGTTAAACAGCCCGCAAGAACGACATCGCAGTAATCTGGCCGCAAAAGAACAGATGCGCAGAATAGGGTTGGGGGTCTCATCCTATGAAAATGATGCCGAACAGAAGTCATACGGATTCACGTGGCCTGACACACACACACACACACACACACACACACACACACACACATATATGCTCACAAATAAAACACAGAAATAAAGAAGTTTCTCTCCGTGTGAAACCCACCTCATCTTCAATATGAACCAAATGAACGTCCTGAAGGGATTCAGTTAAAAAAAAAAAAAAAAAGAAAAGAAAAGAAGTGAAAAAAATGAATTTCGTTCAGATCTTCTTCTTCTTCCCTCATGTACAAAAAACTAAGGGACGGTAACTGACAGGAAGATGGGTCGGAAAACCCGCGTGATTTCGGCGGTGTTGGCTAAGTGGCAAACTCCCATGTCGAAGGAACGATCTTGTCCATCAAAGGGAGACAATCAACCCGTGAAATACTGTTCGCTGTTGCTCGACTGGGAGACATACCTACTGAACTTCGATCTACTTTGAATCGGCTCTAAAAATCGATTTCAGATGTCTTTTTGTCCGAAAGTTTCAGTTATTATTTCCAAATCATGGTCAACGTGTGGATGCTATCAAATGAAAATGTTCACCAACAACGTGGAAGGGAAATCAAGGTCAACCGATTGGTTTTTACCACAAGAAAGTGGTCGCAAACTGATTTCCATCATAAGAGAGATTTTGCCTGGTTATTCTCTTTGTACGAAGCTCATCAGTCTTGGAACTTGATTCTACAAATTGGGTATTAATTAATTATTAATATTTTAAAGCGAAGACAACATTGTTGAAATTGCTAATAGCTGAAAGAACGGCCATCAGACTCACAAGAACAAATAATGACTAGGAATTCCTAACAAACAAACCGAAAGTGGTTATTTTCACACGTTAATGGTGTTTTATGTGTATCGATGGTGAACATTGTTTCGTGTGAGAACAGTGATTATCATGCAAAAATAGGTATTTTTACGTAAAAATTACATGTATTCGTTACATGTAACAGGCCACTCCAGATGACAGTTATCAGATGTCTTCTCATGGAAATGGAAATAACAGTATTCACTCATCTATTTTTGTCCTGTCACGTTAAGTCGTAACTGCTATTTTCCATGTGAAATAAGACATCATTCATCGTTTCTTTTTTTTCTTTTTTTTTTCTTTTGAAAACAGTAATTATGGCCTTTTGCCGCCAGTCCGCTTCCATAGCCGACAGGTGGTTTTTGCGCTGTTCGTGTCATTGCAGTTCGGTGTCTTTTCCACCGTCACCGTGCGGCACTTTCTACCCGTTTCCAAGGCAACTGGCCTGCCATCCTTCAGGCAGAAGAATCTGACAGTGAACGTTCTTTTCAGTGTGTAGGTTGATCTTTTCAGTTCAAAGAAACGTAAGATTTTTCAGGTAACAAATTTTATGTTTTTAAAAATCAAACTTAACAGAGCACTGTGTTTATGATCACAGGTACTTTGTTCCTGAGGCGAAATGCAATGCTAGCTGATTCCGATTTTTTTAAAATAAGAATTTGGGATAGCTAGTTGCTTTCTTGTATGAATGCATAGTCATAAGACAATCCAAAACATACAATAACAAAATGAAACTTGGAAGGGGCGGGGAGGGGGGTGGTGTGTGTGTGTGTGTGTGGGGGGGGGGGGGGGGGGGGACAGAATACTCACATGGTGGATTAGTTAACTGGTCGAAACATTTCAATATTTTAAAACTAATTGTTCCGTGTAGGAAAACAGCCCAGTTAACATTTTGTTGCTGCTGTTTTAAAAAGTTTTTTTTTTTTTTAACATTGCGCTCTTTATTCTATGATGTTTCCGCGGTCCACACGAGCCTAATCCCTGTCCCCCTCTCGTCATACAAGGAGGTTTCCAAGTGTATACATATTTGTCTGAGATGTTCTCTCAGTGACGGATTTCAGACAGGCATGTTCACAACATTCCCCTCAAAGGGCCAGTGGAGCCTGCACGCACCCCTTGGACCTGGTCCGCCCCCAGTGTGTAGACAGCTGTCTCTGGGCAATGTGTAAATGGCTGTCTCTGGGCAATGTGTAAATGGCTGTCTCTGGGCAATGTGTAAATGGTTGTCTCTGGGCCTCAGTCCTGTAAAGCTTTCGCTTTGAGGACGTAAAACTCAGCCATTTCTCAATCCTGTAAGCCAACGGCCGTTGCACGTTGAAAGTACCTGTTCTCGTCCGATCACCGAAGTTAAGCAACGTCGGGCCTGGTCAGTACTTGGATGGGTGACCGCCTGGGAACACCAGGTGCTGTTGGCCATATTTTTCAAGACTACCGCGAAAGAACTTGTCCCTAAGTGCTTTTGTTGTGAGGACGTAAAACTCAACCATTCGTTTCTGTCTTCCCTCTCAGTGTGGTCTGATGCTGCTGTGTAATGTTGCCGCTATCATACTGACAAACAAACAGAATAGATGCGGGCGACAACATCACGTCGCTGTAACGATTTACAATGTCAATAAAGAAAACATGGCTTTATGGCAGCAGTGATTGTAAAGCAACAATACAAACCGAGTAATGAAACAAATAAATGAACGACTCAGACTTCAAACGACACAATTTCCCCTAACCGCTCCATGCCAAATTCTAAGAAGTACTTAGAAATGACTCCGCCCAACAACGTGGACAAGCGAATCACAAGACAAAACACGATGTGTTTTGATCCCGTAGGTCTTCTTCAGGGAAGATAAACAACACTCGGGACAACGAACATTTAAATGCAGACACCCCCCTTTACAACTCGCTTCATACCAGCCTGTCTGTGTCTTGTGTTGCAGGCATGGAGTTGAAGTGCTGTGACAAGGCCAAAGTGACCATCCGCAGCAAATCGCCAACCAAACCGCGGCGCTTGCGGCGCGTGGGAAGCGAGCAGCGGAGAGAGCTCCTTGGCCTGACACCCCGGCCAGAGCAGACCCAGCACAACAAGAAGGGCGAGGAGAACACGAGGAAGGAGAAGTCGTCTCAGAAGGCGCAGCTGCTCCAGAAAGGAGAAGAAGGCGGCGGAACAGAAGGAGGGCTGGGAAAGAAGAGAGAGGAGAAAGAAAATTATCTGCGGCAGGAGAAGAAAGGAGAAAAGAAGCTGAAGAGAAAGAGGGAGGAGGAGAATGGAGGAGAAGAAGGAGAACGGGAACTGAAGAGAAAGATGGTGGAGGAGTATGAAAGTCAGCCGCTGGAAGGAGAAAAAGAAGAAGAAGAGGAGCCGAGGAGGGAAAAGGAGGAGAAGGCGAACGAAACTGAAACGCCGGAGACAAGTGAAGAAGGAGGAGAAGAAGAGCTGAAGGTGAGGAGAACGACGGAGGAGGAGAAGAATCAGAGTCAGACGCCAGAGAAGAAAGAAGGAGAGGTTGAGCTGAAGAGGGAAGAGAAGGACAACCAAGCTCACCTGGAGAAGACAGAAGAAGCAGACGCAGAAGGAGAGCGGGAGCTGAGAGGCATCCTGGCTTCCAGACAGCGGAGCGGCTGCAGCTGCAAGGGCCGGTGCCGAGAAGAGACCTGCGAATGTCTGCAGGCCGGAATCCACTGCCGACACACGGGTTTCCTCGGGGGACGCAGCGGCTGCGCCTGCTCTTCGAGGGGCTGCAACAACATCAACACGCGACGGACAGGATGGAGGCAAAGGAGGCAGAACCACTACATGCAGGCTATGGCGCGATTCTTGCTGGAGAAGTGCTTCGGGGATGAGGACGAGGGGGAGGGGGAGGAGGAGGGGGCTTCTTCATCACCAGGGCGAGCTGAAGGGGATGAGAGTGCGAAGTGTGATTACAGACCACTATTAGACGACGAGGAGGACTACGAAGACATCCTATCGTTCCGTCTATCTTCGCTATCTATTGACAGCGAAGAGGAGAAGAACAGAGCACACACACATAATGCAGACTGTAGTTCAGATCTCAGACGTTCCCTTGATGAGGACGAGGACGAGGGGGAGGAGGAGGGGGCTTCTTCATCACCAGGGCGAGCTGAAAAGGATGAGAACTGTGATTATAGACCAGTGATACTGGACGATGAGACGGACTACGAAGAAATTCTATCGAACTGGCGGCCCTTTGATAGAGAAGAGGGAGAAGAACAGAGCAGTGAACTAGCTGAGTGAGATTTCTGCGAACTGTTGGGTTATTTTTGCTCCAACCTTCATCTGAAAATGGGTCTTGTGCAAGTCATATGTGATGAAGCTGTGTTGAATTTATTTCATGCATTTTTATTTTTATTTTGCGTGTGTCGAGAGATAGTGATATTGTGTTGCACAATGTGTGGTGTGTAGTGTGTGTGTGTGTGTGTGTGTTGTGTGTGGTGTGTGTCGGCGAGGCCTGGAGACAAAGGGGGAGATAAGCTATGAGAGGTGGGGGCGATGGTGTCGGCTACCCGTTATAATAAATAGGAAGTTTTGGCTGTAATCTTGCCCATACTTTTGCTCTCGAGAGAGAGAGAGAGAGAGAGAGAGAGAGAGAGAGAGAATAAATTGGGAACAGAGTGAGGAAGAAAGAGATACACTTGGTCCACAAGATTGTCTTTCTATTACACACACGCGCGCGCGCGCTCACGCCCACACACACGCGAGCGCGCGCAAAGAGAGATCACGGACAAACTCGCGCACGCACACATGTACACTTTCGCAGACGCGCGCGGGCACGCAATCACGCAGACACGCGCGTGCGCGCGCGCGCGCACACACACACACACACATACGCGCGTACGCACATACACACACACACACACACACACACACACACACACATTACAGCTTGTAGTTCAGATCTCAGACGTTCCCTTGAGGAATTACGGACTAGTCAAGACGAGAGTGGTGGGAGGGGGTGGGGGTGAATAAAGAGGGGATGAAAAGGGGAGGAAAGGAGAGGGGAGGTAATGTGTTGAATAGAATACATGAAACTGTGCGCATGCCTACGACATTAGCAGAGAGATAGCCGGTTCCGCTTCACAGCACTGGTTTTTGTTGATATTTCAACTTTGGGTTGTTTTTTTGTTCACTGCTTGAATGACATGTGTTTGTGTCTAACGCCTTTCGCGTTCAAGTCAGTTTTGTGCCTGAGACCACATTACATGTATCTTGATCGGTTGTCTTCACTTCCAGCTCATTACTGAACGAGTCATGTCTTGATCATTCCAACGAGTGCATGCGCTTTGATGGAAGTGATGTAGGATGGGCGATGAAATGCTTTTTTTTTCAATAATCTGGATGTATTTTTTTCTAAAGAAGAGGAGAGATATGAGGGTGCAAAAGAGTCGATGAAGAAGTGAAAAGAAGAAGGAATGAGGGTGGAGAGGGAGGAGGGAAAGGGGCATTAGACTGTTGTCATTACTGTGGTTTTCGCATTTTCAATTTTCTTGTCTTTAAGCACAGTGCATTTAAAAAAACCCAACAACTTCATTTTCATGATGAAAAATTGGAAACTGTAAATATTACGAAATTGGTAGAACAACATGAAAATGGAAAGAAAAATGAATATTCTGTTTTGTCCCTGAACGGGTAAATGTCAAACAGATACTGAAAAAAAAAGAAATAGATGAATGATAACGAATGCGAGCCATTTTCTAGAATGCAATACAGCGTGTTTTTAAACCGGTCGATGAAATAAGTTCCGTAAAGCCATGTGAAAATTTACTGAATCATATACAAAGTTTATCACTGAGCTTTTAAAGGATTGAAATTGTATGATGAAACATGAATCGAATAAATGTACAACTACAATGCATTACAGTCTCATTGAAAAGAGGTTCGTCTAATTTTGTTTCTTATGATGACAAGAATTCGGGTCTTAAAAGTTTGATTGGAGACTGTAGTCTACATTTAAGTGGAAATAATAAGGTAATGTCATGGCAATTTTCTTTTGGCTTTCATATTCATTGGTGTGTGTGTGTGTGTGTGTGTGTGTGTGTGTGTGTGTGTGTGTGATTGGAAATAATGTTTTAAACAGTGCTCAAGACTGATGGAAATGATAATTCAAGATGAATCAGAAAAATGCCGATGTCTATATTTTGAAATTTGATTGGAAATGATGTATTACAGATGAATGGAATTTCTCCCAGACAACCAAAAGGAACGGAAAAGGTGTGTCAATTTAAGGAAAGAAAAATGAAAAGGTCTACGAAAACCACATGATTTTTTTGTTTGTTTTTTGATGGAAGAGTAACGCAAAACATGTTCAAGAAGTTAACGTCAGATAATCATGGAAACTGTACATCAAAGATAAGAGAATGCGTTTGGTAGCATGCGTCAAAAACAAATTAAAAACATTTTTAAGAGGTCATTTTTCTCATTTATTCTAACATGTTCTCGCAGTTTGGAAATGATGCTAAAATAATGAGAGAAGGCTGAAATTGGTGTATCGATGATTAGAATTATTCGACATGGCACTGATGTATGAAATGAAGGAATGAAGTATGTATTGGTTGCATGAATTAATGGAATTATGTGGCAAAGCGAGGAAAGAAAGAAATATGTCGGAATCTGGACACTTCGTTCTCTGTTGTAATTTCTCAGGTGTTGAAGTCTGCATAATGCCAGACTCTCTGTCTGTCTGTCTGTCTGTCTGTCTGTCTGTCTGTCTGTCTGTCTCTCTCTCTCTCTCTCTCTCTCTCGTGTGTGTGTGTGTGTGTCTGTGCGTGCGTGCGTGCATGTTTATCTCTCACTCTCTCTCTCACTCTCTCTCTCTGATACTGAAAAGTGCACTTGCACACATGTTAAGTTGACGCATTCAAATACTTGAACACACGCCTACATATACGCGCATACTATGTGCACACACATAGACACATACTGATGTGTATACATTAGATATACATTTACACACACACACACAGAGACACTCAAACACACACACACACACACACACACACACACACACACACACGCACGCGCGCGCGCGCGCACCACACACACACCACACACACACACACACACACACACACACACACACACACACACACTAATTACGCAGAAAAAGACACCAAACTGCCTCACATTACAGAACAATTGTAGAAAACAATACTGGGAAAAAAAAGAAGAAGAAAATGGTTTGATCGAGACTGCTGTACACAAAAACGTGAAATGAAGTCTTCGCAAAACGCAGTTTACTGACACTCGCAACAGCGTGACCTAAAAAGGATATCATTTCCTCAACAGCAAAATATTTAACAAGATAATGATAATGAAAGAAAACAAAAACCAACAAACAAAGCCCAGTTGCCAGCCTCAGTGAAACGCTTGCAAAAGGACCCAAGTAGCGTCGGGAAAGTTCTGAAATGACTCCATCATTAGAATTACTATACACGAATGACAAATTCGTGTTGATACGCTCGTGGAACACCCGCGTCCTACAAACACCCGAACAATCAGAGCAGCAAATTGGATACACCATCTGGAAATGCTTTTCAAAAACGTAGTATAGCCCCCACCCCCCACCCCCACCCCCGCTACGCTCACAGCAGCGCTGTATCCTTACAGCTTTCCTAAATAGAGCACTCAGCGCTTCTTTTCAGCACTTTTGTCGATTAATCACAAAGATGTGTATCGCAATTAATGCTCTGAGTACTGTAATCCACTGCTATGAAACGATATTTTCGAAAGGAAAACACAATTTTGGAAATAAAACTCAGTAATGTACCCCCCCCCCCTCCCCCCCAAATGAATAATCGCAGACCATGGCATCGTCTGCTTTACGCGTGCTCAAGATGATACTGGCCAGTGCCTCTGTCCACACTATTCCTATCCTGGTCACTATGAAAGACAGAAAGCGACAAAGACAGCCCGCATGCCGGTGTGTGTGTGTGTGTGTGTGTGTGCAATAAACACCATCTTCCCCTGACGGCCGCAGTCAGCGAGGACCCGCCGAATATTAGGGACTCGTGCAGCGCTCCAGCGACTTTCGTCCTGCTCCCTCCTTGAGGCGGCTTCACGCGGCACAGGACCATCGCCACCCGAGCATGAAGAAGGCCGCCCGGTGGTCCTGAAGACAGCGGGGACAGCAGGCAACACACACCGACGCCCATCGTCGGTCGACCAACAACCAGAAATTGAACCAACATTCAAGAGGAACACGACCAAAATTGAACCGACGTTCAAGAGGAACACGAGCTCAGAGTGAGGAATGCGACGACCCCCACTGAAACCCACCCACTACTGCCAGGTGACAGCAGTTGCCACAAAAATGCAAACCTACGTCTGTAGTATATTTGTCCTCAAGGGCCTCCGGCCGATAGGACGTAAAACTCACCCTTAACTAACTGCGTGGGAATGTTGCTTTAAGGTGCGCGCTACTTGGAATGGCTCTGTGATGGACAACATGTGCCATGCGCGCGGCTGTGGGAAAGAATCTCTAGGCCAGGCGCAAGGGTGTGTTGACTGCTGTTAGTTTACGGTCAGCTGTTAACGTAAGGGGCCCGCAGACGTCCGTGCCCATCAAAACACCAACTAAAGTACAAGAAGAATCAAAATAAATAAGGGCCTCTCAGATTCTTACCTAAGCTTCCAAATCACCTGTAAAGAAAATATGGAACGCACCAAAACACTGTAATAAACAGCAGTTCACCAGGCATAGACAGAATCACAAATCAGATAATAAAAGCCAGCCTCCCAATAACCGTGTCCATTGTTAAGAAACTGTTTCTAACAATGCTACACTCATATTTTCACCATGAAAAGTGGAAAACAGGAAATAGGTATATACCCTTATATTAAAACAGTGGTTCTTAAATCCAGACAAGTATAAAGGGATAACAATAAGCGACACACTATAAAATCTTTGCCAGATATCTCGAAGACAATAAGCTGTTACCAAAAGATCAAGCTGGACTCAGGTGGGAAGCCCTCAAGAACAACAGATCACATTTTTATTCTGGACTCAGGTGGGAAGCCCTCAAGAACAACAGATCACATTTTTATTCTACAAAACATTATCTGTAATCATCCTGAAGTACAGAAAGTGTAGACTATAAAGTGTAGACTATAAAGTGTAGACTATAAAGTGTAGACTATAAAGTGTAGACAGAAAGTGTAGACTATAAAGTGTAGACTATAAAGTGTAGACTATAAAGTGTAGACAGAAAGTGTTTTGTCAATTTTCAGGAAGTCATCGACAATATCTGGCATGGACTACTGTCTAAAACAATACAGAAGAGGAATCTGAGATAATCGATGAAAAGCAGTAAGATCAATATATAAGGACATCGAAATGCGAAGACAAGAGACGGCTTTTCTCCTGATGAGAATCGAACCCACGACTTCCCAGCTGGAAGTTCGGGACGCTAACCATTTCACCACAGCGGCTTCCAGACCCAAACTTGTGTAAACAATGTCCAAATGAAAAGCCCTGCAATGACTACAAATTAATATTCCGAAATATGTGAACGATGACATAAATATGAGTTCACAATCATTGGAACCACTTTTTGGTCATTATGTCATGATTCCGAGTGTGTGATTATTACGCTTTCATCACTTCAATGTTGGGCCAACAGATCCTTACGGGTTCTTGTGACAATTTGAGTCAAGCACACACACACACACACACACACACACACACACACACACACACACACACACACACAGGCACACGCGCGCGCGCGCGCACACACACACACACACACACACACACACACACACACACAACGCTATCTCTCGCGTTGATCCCCTCCCCTTTCCTCTTTCCCCCTCTGACCCACCCACACTGTTCCTCCATTCCCTCTCTTCCCGTCACACCTCCCCCATCCCCTCTCCAGAATCTCTCTTGACATTTTTCTTCATGCTGATTGATGAGGATGATGAAGATGATGCTATGGTGTTCACTTCTGTTTTGAGACTACATGACAGGGTGGTACCTTACACAGGCGGCGGAAGCAGGGGGGCGGGGGGGGGGGGGGGGGGCATGCCCCCCTCCAGAAAAATATTGGGGGGGGGGGGGGGGCGGGGAGCAGCCTTACATACTGCCCCCCTAATATTGAGCACCTCCAAAAAAATCAGAGAGAGAGAGAGAGAGAGAGATGTTTGATGGTGCATCACCTTGTCGCCATACTTGTCATACTTCCTGTCAAACTCGCTCAGGAAAGATGTCAACACATTTCTCGGGAACCTCTCTGCAGCTAACCCACTTTGGTCACACATTACTGACCAGTACCTGACCACCATTGCCAAGAATGGCATATATGCTGATGCTATTGTAGTGCAAGCTATGGCGAGAATGATTGGTAGGGACATACACATCGTAACAAGTCAGCAAGAGAGCTCCAGGATATGCTACCTGATGAATAAGATCTTGGCGGAAGACATTGAATCATCCCTTCCACCTGCCCTTATAGGGCAAATAGGCGAGGAACATTTTGTGAGCCTAACACTTCATCAAACCAGGACAGTGAAAATGATGAAGAAAAGGAGGAAGAAAGTGTTTCCTCATCTCCTACAGAAGGTGCATCAATCATGCAGTCTCCTCGTGACGACGCCAACCGACCTGCGCAGTCTCCTCGTGATGACATTGACCAACCTGCTACTGTAAGAAAACCAAAATGTCAGTCTACTGTGCGCTGCAAGGACGCAGTCAACCCCTTTCAGCCACAGAGCGACACAGTCCTCTCCACACTGACCAAGGTAAGTTCAGGAAGGCCCCGCTATTTCCAAAGATCTTGGTTCCAGCAATACCCTTGGCTTCACCTATGCACAACAGACAACAAGGTATCTTGTTTCTTCTGCATGAGGGTTAATCATCAAGGCTGCAAACCTGATGCAGCGTTTGTATGGAGCGGTTTTGACAACTGGAAGAAAGCACTGGAAAAGTTCTCAAGCCACGAAAAATCATCTTCACATGGAGCAGCCGTGTATGATGTAAACTGTAGGCAGTCTACAACGTCTGTGTATGCTCCAGTGACGCGTCAGCATGAAACAGAACAAAAGAAACACTGCAAAGCCTGATGAACGAACTAAAGAGCCTTCAGTTTCTCCTGCGTCAAGGTCTGCCTCTCCGTGGACATGACGAGCAGGAAGGCAACCTTCAACAGCTGCTGAAGTTCTGCTATGGAGAGGGCTGCAAGGAAAAAACAAACACAGGTTCAAAATATCTGTCACATGATATTGTCAACGAGATCCTCGGGATTATGGCACATAAAGTCTTGCGAACTGTTGTACTTGAAATCAGAGAAGCGAATTGGTTTTCGATACTAGCTGACGAAACCCGTGATGTTGCAAACAGGGAGCATGTTGTAATTTGCATAAGATGGGTAACTGAGCAGTTTGAAGTCATAGAGGAGCCTGTGGGACTGGTGCATGTTGACAATACCTGTGCTGAGACAATTTTTAATGCGTTAAAGGATTGCTTGATCAGGCTGGACTTGCCAGTGCAGAAGTGTAGGGGTCAGGCCTACGACGGGGCCAGTAATTTTCAGGGTCACGTTTCAGGAGTTGCAAAACGGTTCAAAGATGAGGTCCTGTCAGCAGTGTCCGTATACTGTTTGGCACACTCAGTCAATCTTGTGTTACAAGAGGCTTCCAGAAAGGTCAAAGTAATAAGAGATGCCCTTGACTTTGCCACAGAGGTCATTCAGTTGATCAAATTATCACCAAAACGACAGATCCTTTTTGAAACAATCCAACATGAAACATCAACTTCGTGCAGCCCGTCCATTAAACCACTGTGTCCAACAAGGTGGACTGTTCGAACAAGAGCTTTTGACTCTCTCATTGAGAACTCTCAGGCTTTGCAAGAAACACTTGAACTAGTCTCACAAGGACATGATGAGTATGCCAGGAGGGCATCCGGCCTTCTAGCACTTATGCATCAGTTCTCCACCTGTCTTGGGCTCTCACTTTCACGGGATGTCTTTGCTGTGACTGAAGAGCTGGCGACTACTGCTCAAAGGAAACAAACGTCCTGTGTGGATGCAACAAACGCTGCAAACCTCTGTCTGAGGATAGTTTCCAGACGTTTTTTGCCGACGTCTCAACCACGGCTGCAAACATGTGTGATGAGCCCCGCATTCCGAGACAGAGACAGCCTCCACGAAGACTTGATGAGGGCTCCCAGGGACACAGCTACTATGACCCTTCTGCTTATTACAGACAGCAGTAGTATGAGGCCATAGACAACGTCAAAGAGCATATAAAGCGCAGGTTTGACCAACAAAGTCTTAAGTTGCCAAGGAAAACTGAAATTCTCTTGGGTGACGGAGCTGCAGGAAAGAATCCAGATATTCCTCAAGAGATCAAAGACACATATGCTGCGGACATTGACATGGACAGACTCAAAACATAGTTGGTCATCCTTCCACATGCTCTGGGGGACAACAAGAAGTCCATCTTTGAGGCACTGCCAGAAGAACTGACAGCTTCTGACACTGTTAAAAGAATGTTGAGTGAGGTAGACAAACTTATCAGGCCGTACTTGACCATTCCAGTTGCAACTGCAACAGCTGAACGCTGTATTTCTGCCTTGAAGCGGGTCAAAATATACCTCCGAAGCACTGTGACTCAGAAGCGCCTAAACAACTGTCTCATTATGCATGTGTTCAAAGACAAGGTTGATCAGCTCAATCTCGCTGAAATTTCTTCCGAGTTAGTTTGCAGAAACGAACGACGTCAAAGTTACTTCGAAAAATTAAATGTGTAAAGGTGTAACCTCCCAGCTGTTAGTGTAACCTGCTAATGTACAGACTGTGACAATCGTGACTTAGTAACTGCATTTTACGGTGCCTAATGTCCAGTGAATATGGAGAGAAGGTATGTTATTACGCTATTCAGTCAGAAAGTCTGACAGTTGTCCTTCCCCCTCTCTCTCTCTTTCTCTCTCTCTCTCTCTGTCTCAGTTTCTGCAACGTTTTAATTGCAGCTATACAAAGTGTATTTCAAGTGTGTGTGTGTGTGTGTGTGTGTGTGTGTGTGTGTGTGTGTGTGTGTGTGTGTGTGTGTGTGAACTGAATATTGCATGCTGGACTTTTTTTTAATCGAACATTGACATATTGTGATTGTCGGAGTTCAATGATTTGAAATATCCATTGCGCGCCCCCCCCCCCCCCCCCCCCTAATCCTGGACAGCTTCCACCGCCACTGCCTTACGCTAACTTTCATAAGATATGCTAGCGTCAACCTGGCCCGAGAGATACAGACACTTGCAGTGTTAGTCGAGGAATTTGAGCAACTCCCTCAGAAACGCATCCATCAAGTGGATGAAACTCGACTGTATGTAAGGAAGAAGTAGACTGACTGCTTCTCCCAGGGCGAGTTATAGGCGTGTACTTAATTTCTTTCATGTTGAAATTAAGCACACGCCCACAATTTCAAACGTATCTGCTTACGACACCAAATCAATTTGCATGGTATGCCAACGCAGAGCACACCGAAAAAATGAGACATCAAAAAACAAAAACAAAACAAAACAAAAAAAAAAAAAAACAAAAAAGAAGAAGAAGAAGAAGAAGAAGAAACGATGTTGAAAGCTTTCTGCATATACTCTGTACCCGACACATATACACCGCAAGAAGAACTGGATAGGAAACACAACAACAAATGATATAGGAGCAAAAAGAAATTGATGAACAACCTTTCTGATCTTGAAAGCAGTCGAACAAACACAAGGATGAACAGTAACAAATACAGATGACATCGGTTTGAGCGGTATGGAAGAAAATCGTAACTGGTGCAGGAAACAGTGAACAGTAAATAACGAACAAGAAGAGTAACTCTGCCTCCCATTATGAAATTCATTACACGCCCAAAACTCCAGACAAATGCTGCTTACGACACCGAATCAGCTGCACACAGAGTACACAGAACAAATAAGCAGACATTTCAACAACCACCACAACAACAGCAACAACAACAGCAAACGCTGAAAAAAAAAAAAAAAAAAAAAAAAAAGACGTTCCAAGCTCGACTGCATGTTCCGTTCTTCCCCGTGGAGCCCGTGGCAAACTCAGTTCTGTGTAGGAGTCGGTCATAGGCTGGAAAGTTCAACAAATATGAATGGCTCTGATAGAAATCGACCCTATGATGAGACCTTTTAAAGAATGAAGAAGCTCCGTGGTGCATTTCATGTCATGTACCACTCACAATGAAATATGATTATTCTTCTAGAGTGTTCGGACTTGCATGATGTGAAACATAGATATTTTACAGCAGATTCCATGAAAACCTTGTTCAGAGATGTTCCATCTGACGTGATCTTTGAGTTTCTGAAAGAGATTAACATTTTTCATCTGATCTGAGATTTCACAGAGGAAAGGCTTTTGATAAAATTTCGGGTGTGTTTTAAGAAGTATTTTAAAATCGCTGAGATCTGCATTATCTGCTTGCCGTTGAGACTTAACCCGAAACATCACAAAGGTTAGTCATGTGCCATTAGAAAGGAAGGAGGAAAGCTCCCCCCCCCCCACACACTTTTTTTTTTATTTTTTTTTGTTTCACGTTTTTTTTTAATCATTTTTCAAACAATACATTACAAATGAATATCATAACATTTCAAAAGAAAAAAAGAAGAAAGAATAAAAAAAAAAAAAAAAAAAAATGGGGGGGGGGGGGGGCACACAAACACACACACAAAACAAAAAAACAAAAAAAAAAGGCCATTGAGCAATCAAACATCCTTGTACACAAAAGAAAAGGGGGACCGGGGTCGGGGGGGGGGGGGTTGGGGGCTGAGGGTAAGGGACAGGGGAGGTCCATTGACATTTTCATATCAAACACAAATCAAACTTGATTATATACAAATATTCAACCATTTGTTAAAACATACAGCTGAAGTAGATCTTGCTGAATGTAGTGGTTTACAGATAAAATACATATATTTTATTTTGAATTCTAACGCTGAAACCAATCGAGAACTGAACTGTACAGAAACCAAGTTTGTTTAAACTTGCACAAGTTATATTTGTAATTGCCATGTAATGCTCCAAGTAATATCTGTCACTCAGTGATACAACAAAGGTATGTACATGCAGCTGTGCATTTGGCATTTATATGCAGATGTAAAATTTTGCAAATAAAGTGATGGATTCAAAAAGAGCGTCTGTCTGTGTATTCTGCTTAACATCAAACAATACAAGTTCCTTGTCAATCATAAAATCATGACAATGTGAATATTTTCAAGTCAGCAACTGCTGGACATTCGTCCAAAATCGGTACATATTAGTATGACAGTTAAACAGCATATTGAAAAATGTCTGCTCTTCTTGCTCACAAAATTTATATAAAAAGTACAAGATGATGCAGAGACAAGAATCTCTGGGTTGAAAGTAATCCATGTTGCAATCAAAATATCTATTTCCTGAGACTATTTTAGTTTTTTAACTAACATATAACACATATTCTGTGCACAACTGTATGCGATCCTCCGGTGACTAAATCCCTCCCATACTATCCTTGGGACGAAAGAAAGGTCGAAAGTTTCCAAGAACAGCAACAGGACCAGCCAGCAAGGGTCACATCAGTACATTAGAATGGAACCTTCCACTCTATATAGAGCCATCCAAGAGTAAAAAAAAAAAAAAAAAAAAAAAAAAAAAGAGTAACAGGCTGAACATTGGATATTCCATGTCATCCAATCCATCTATAGGTAAGCATCATCCCAAACACAAACATGTATTATATCCACACACCCAAATATTCACATTGCACACATAGATCTCATCCCTTCCCCCCCCCATGCTCCCTCCATGCACACTCGATGAAATTGTTTGCAGACACATGGCCAGAGCTCGCCAGTGACGATACACATACGTACTCCTATGCATTAGCTCTTTTACACTCAAGTCATATTCATCCTACTGAGACCATGGCATCTACGTATGCCTCGTATATTATGGCAAATACCTCCCTATGGCGTAAGCTTATTCTATTTAAAAAAAAAGAAAAAAAAAGAAAAAAAAAAAAAAATGAATTAAAAAAAAAAAAAAAAAAAAAATGAAGCTCTTATTTCCCTGACATATCTCCCCTCCAATGCGACACATATATACCCATAGACACAAACACACACACACACACATACATATATATATATACATATACACACATATATATATATATACATATACATACATATACATACACACCTATGTACATATGTCGCTTATAAGAATTAAAATCCTTCAAAATTAGTAGTTATCACAATGACAATAATATTCATGGGAATCGAGATAAGCAATCAACGTACAGTGTATTTGAAATAGTTGACAATTCTTTTCACTTTCAAAGTTGTAACTTCCCCACTCACAGATCATTTACTAAAAGACCATTACTCATGTGAATCTTCAAATAAAGGTTTATAATGAATCCAGTTGTTTTCGAGTTTTTGAAGTTCAGAGTTCACTGTTGCTACGTATCTTTCTATTTGATACCGTGCCTTGAGTATTTTAATGAATACTGAAGTGAGGATCTGGCACTTTGTTATCTTGCATCTGTATATATAATTTTTAGCCAAAAGAATTATCAGATCAACCACAGTATCGCTGTTGAAGTTAAAGTCTGTACCAAATAGTACTATACTTTCTGTGAAATATAAGTTATCTACATTTGAACATTTCTCTTTCAGCAGATTTTCTAGTGTTTTCCAAAATTCATGAACATATTTGCATCTCCAGAAGACATGCTCTATAGTATCTTTCTCATTACTGCAGAAATTGCAGTTTTGATTTTGTACAACTCCTATTTCTTTCAACACTACATTAGTTCCTATTATTCTATGTACTATTCTTATCTGTAACCATTTAAGTTTTATATCTTTAATCTGCTGAATCTTTGAGAAACAACGTTTCCAAGGTATGTCTTGGTTGAGCTTTTCAGACCATTTTGTGATGCATTTTGGTTTCCGGTTATCCTTGATTAATGTTTTATAATATATCTGGGTGCCTTTTGATATAGAGCATATCCTTCCCAAAGCTGCGTTGTGCTCTGCCATATTGCGATCTTGAATAGTAAGTCCAACTTTTCTTAAATAATTCTTTATTGATGCTATACATCCCATGTATGATAGAAAGTTAATCTGTATGTTGTATCTTGATCTGAATTCATTAAATGTGAGTATTTCTCCATTATTCTTTATTAAATCAGAAATTCTGTTTACTTTTTTTTCATGCCACCCTTTAAACTTAACAGTTTTATTCCCTATTCTAATGTTATCATTATAAAGAATTGGTTCGGCTAGTACTTCCTGAGTGGTTTCTGGTTTTACTTTATAAAAAAATTGTCTATAGGAGGTGAATACATGTTGCCAAAACATATTTTCTTTATTTCTTATACACAGATAGTTTGGAGAGTACTCTTCAATGTGTTCAATAAACGAGCAATTATGCACCAACAATTCTTTCCATCTGTGTGTAGTATTTTTAATTCGTCTTACCCATGTTAGTTTTAGTGATGTGATAAATGCTTGTACATCTGGTATGTTCAGTCCTCCATCTCTTATATCCTTTACAGCTGTTTTACGGCTAATCTTGTCTTGCTTCTTGTTCCACACAAACCAAAAACATAGTCTTTGTAATTCTTTTATATGCATCCGGAGGGTTTGGCAAAAGAAGCCAGAGATGTGTTAATTTGGACAAGATTAGCGATTTGAGTACTGCGATTCTCCCGAGAGGGGTGATAATTCTTTTTAGCCAGGTTTTGAATAATGCTTTCACTTCAATCATCTTTTCTTTGTAGTTTCTTTTTTCTATGTCTTTTAGATCATTAGTAAACCATATTCCTAGTATTTTGAATTCTTTAGGATTCCATATCATGTTTAGGTGTTGCATATATTTTATTGTGCTATTTTTATTACTCCCCAACCATATGATCTGCGTTTTTTCTTTATTCAGAAACAGTCCAGACGTTTTACCAAACTTTTCTAAAATTTGAGTTGACTTTTCAAAGGATATTCTGTCTCCACTATTCATTAGTTGAGTATCATCTGCAAACTGTGATATTTTATATTCACTCTCACCTATTTGGATTCCTTTTATGTTTTTTTCTTCTTTGATCATAATAGATAATATTTCTGCACATAGTACAAAAATGTATGGTGACATTGGGTCGCCTTGACGACACCCTCTCTCTATATAAAACCATGGTGTGCTTTGTCCATTGGCAAAAACTATTGATTTAATATTTTTATAAAAAACACTAATCCATCTGCACATATCCTTGCCAAGTCCAAAGGCTTTTAATACTTTGAACATAAAATTCCAATCTAATGAGTCAAACGCTTTTTCAAAATCTAGATTTATCAACATTCCTGGTTTGTGTTGTGTGTTCAGTTGATTGATTATATCATAAATGAGTCTGATATTGTTTCCCATGTATCTGTTTGGAATAAATCCGGTCTGATCTTCGCTAATTACAGTTGGGAGTATTCTTTTTAATCTATTTGCTATGCATGTTGATCCTATTTTATAGATAACATTTAACAAGGAAATAGGTCTCCAGTTCTTAATGTGTTCTTTGGGTTTACCTGGTTTTGGTATACAGATAATTATACCTTCTTTCTGTACATTAGAAAGCTCTCCCTCTTTAAAACTCTCATTCAAGGCTCTTACAACTAGAAAGCCAATCTGTTTCCAAAAGAACTTAAAAAACTCAGCTCCAAACCCATCTGTTCCTGGGCTTTTTCCATCCTTCATGTTTTTCAATGCCGTGCCTGCTTCCTCCAGTGTTATTTTACCTTCTAAAGATCTACTTTCTTCCATTGTTATTTTTGGTACCTCTTTAACTAAATCTTCAATATTGAGTTGTTCCAAATCTCTTTTTTTATATAATTTTTCATAGAAGTCTTTAACTTCTTCTTTTATTCCATCTGTATGTTCTATTATTTTCCCTTGACTGTTTATCAGTTTTGTTATTTGCTTTCTAACAAAGTTACGTTTTTCAAGATTACAGAAATACTTTGTAATTTTTTCTCCTTCTGCTACCCATCTTGCTTTAGATCTTAGTAGTACCCCATTCATGATTTTTTCTCTTAACAAAGTCAACTCCTGATTGTATTCTTCAAGTACCTTCCTGTCTTGTTCTGTTTTGTGTTCTTTTTTCTCAATTTCTTTTATGTCATGTGTCAATTTTTCTTCTTTCTGCTTTGATTCTCTTTTTTTCATTGTTGCATATGAAATTGTTTTTGTTCTAATTTTCATCAGCAAAAAGTCCAGAAAGGTCCTATCAGATACTTTAAATTTTATTTCTGAGTTACCTTCATCTTTAGTTTGGTTGGGTTCTTCCTGGGTTTCTGTATATTCTTTTATTATGTTTTGTATTTCTTCATTAATTTCATCAACATATTTTTTATCTTTAAGTAGGGAGGTATTAAACTTCCAAAAAGTATTTTGTTTGACATCTTTTCCAAATTTAAGTTTTAGAGTTATTAATGAATGATCAGTTCTATAGCCTGGAATTATATCTGTATCATCAAAGTACCATATCAGGTAATCCGATAGTAGAAAGAAATCTATTCTACTTTGCTGAAAGGGGGTTGGTCTTCTCCATGTATATCTCCTACTGTCTGGATTGTTCTCTCTCCATATATCTGTTAAAACAAGCTCTGACATCATTTCTTCTACTGCTTTCTTAGCTTTGGGGTTATTAACATGTTTATAGTTAAAACAATCTATTTCCTGTTCTAAGGCAATATTAAAGTCTCCAACTATTATAACATTGTTGTTTTTGTATCTTTTTATTCTCTGTATTAGATCTTCATAAAACATAGGGTCATCTTTATTGGGACCATATACACTTACTAATAATAGTTCTTTTTCCATAGCTGTAAAGGATATAATAATGAAATTACCATTTATATCTGATTCAACTTTATTGATCTTAAATTCAAGGTTATTATTAAATAGCACTGCTATTCCCCTGGCATTTGAAGTAAGTGAAGAAAAGACACAAGTATATCCCCATTCTGATTGTATATAGTTTTCCATTTGTTTTTCAAAATGTGTGTCTTGTAGACAGTAGATAGAATAATTTTTTTTCCTCAAATAGTGAAAGACATCTCTCCTTTTCTGTTTATTTCCAAGCCCCTGACAGTTTAATGAAGAAATTGTTATTATATTGTTACTACTTGTTTTTTGTTCCATTATGTTGTATTGTTAGTCTGCTTACTAATCAAATGTTCCTTTAGACTCGCTAAGAACATTTTAAACTTCTGGCTATTTTCATTATATTTAAGAACTGAACATTCATAACAGTGTAACACCCATGTTGGTCTCTTATAACATCATGTATCTTATACTCAAAGCTATTATTAAGAAGAACAGCCACACCATTTTTGATAGTTTCCGTACCACACAGCCATACATTATATCCCCAGCTGGCTCGGGTAAAATTCTCAGAGCCTTCAGAAGCTACCTCAGCCTCAACCTTCCAATGTAATAATAAGCAAGTTTTCACACCCATCATTAATATCAACATCTTATAAATGCACAAATAAAGTGTACATGACCCAGTTACAATCTCACTCTCACACACACACCCACCACCTTGATATGAAGAAAATGAAAAGGTAATGTACAACATAAAGACCAACTTACAAAGCAATGACATAAAACTAAACACACACACACACACACACACACACACACACCAACCTGTTATATAAGGGTCCACCACCCTACTCCAAACGAGCATGGAAGCCTACTACTACTACAACTACAATATCTAGCGCGATGGGGGGAAAAAAAAAAAAAAAAAAAAAAAAAAAAAAAACCCGCCGTCGAACAACATGTTATAGTCATCTTGTATGACTAACACGTGATCAAATACTTACTATCCCGTGATCAAATACTTACTATCCCTTCGTACAATCACATTATCTGTGAGCAAAGACCTAATACTAACATATGGAAGGAAAGAAAAAAAAAACAACAACAACAACAACAACAAAAAAGTACCACAAGACTGCGTTTTCTTTCCTTACTTTTGCCCCCCAACTACCCTTAACGCAAGGACTGCTCCCCCGACTTGCCAATCTCAAAAGACCTTCACCCCCAGATGTAAACAAACAAAGTCAAGTGGGGGAAAAACAAAACAAAACAAAAAACCGCCAAGGTCATTACAAGAAAGGCTCACAGATACAGAAATTACATCAAGTGGCTTCTAAATTACAAACCTTTAAGAATTCTCAACCCTTCACACTTACGATTTTGAACAGAAAACAATCGCACGCTGGTTAAATTAATTTGGTCTACTTACAGTTCGAGCAGGCGACACAATGACAAAGCAAAGGTGAAAGTGACGGCGTGACACACAAAAGAAGAAAGAAACAAATCTAACGCAGTTCCCTAAATTCGGCAAGAGATTTCACAGTCGAGATTCGTCCGGTCACCGTCTTCACCACCACTGCACCGTTCTTCGTCCACGCCTGCTGGCAAATGTCCCTCTCGTTCCGCACTGAACATAGCAGCTGATAGGCGCGTGGGGTCAGATCTTCCACCATAGTGACCCCGGTTCCTTTCAACTTCTTGCGCGCGTAGAGCACGGAGTCCCTAACCCGACGGGAGACAAAACGAACACTTTTTTTTTTTTTTTTTTTATCCTCGTCTGCGGACAATGTTACAAAAACCATACAGCACAGAGGAAGGAGACGGGGAGGAGGGGGGGGGGGGGGGGGAGATGGAGTTGGGGGTGGCACGGGAAAGGAGTGGTGGTTCTGAAGAATGGATTGGGAGGGATGAAGAAGGTGAAAGGTAGAGGGTTATAACGGAGACGGAGGAGGAGGAGTAAGCCAGGGAGATGTGTGTGTGTGTGTGTGTGTGTGTGTGTGTGAGTGAGGTGTGTGTGTGTGTGTGTGTGTGTGTGTGAGTGAGGTGTGTGTGTGTGTGTGTGTGTGTGTGTGTGTGTGTGTGTGTGTGCAGTATACCTGGTCTTAGCGATGGTGAGGGAAGGGGGAGGGGGGAGGAGTGGGTAGGGGGTATCGGATGGAGATTTAAATCTCGGTCACGTGCGTCAAAGGGAAAACGGAGACGGGCGGTGGGGGTGAGGCTGGGGGGAAGGAGGGCGGGGGAAGATTATGGGGTCGCCCGACTTCGAGCCAGTCGGGAAATGCACGTGGTGCTGAGTGCAGGTGCACTGAGAGGGGTGCTGGTGGTGGTGGTAGTGTGGAGGGGTGAACGGGAAGCGGCGAGCAAGGTATACTCAATGGAGGTGGAGGGGGTCGGCTATCCTGGTCGGCACAGTGTACGTCGCGCGCTTCACGTGCACGATGTGCACCACACGTGTAATGGATGCCCGCATCGCGCATAGGTTCTAGGCGACCGCGGCGGCACAGGCGGCCAGACATGCACGAGTACCGGGTTCTAAATGCACGTGCCGATACACTGGCCGCCCCCTAATGGACCAGTCCCACTCAGAGTAATATGTGATCTTAGACGACAGTGTAATTTCACCCAAATACTTTAGACATCCATCATTCTTCAAAGTAATTCTGTTGATGACATCGACAAATGAGAAGACAGTGAAGGAACTTGCTGCGTATTTGTACACAGGGTTTAAACGAAGAAATCCTGTAATATCTTAGTTTGTTAACATTCTTGACTGGTAATGGATTATGCATTGTTTTCATGT